>OX336388.2:896966653-897633216 GCA_946902985.2 Meconema thalassinum
GGAGAGGAGAGAAGAGGGAGGAGAGAAGTGAAGGAGGAGACGCACAAAACGAACTATGAACATAGATTTTAACCTAACTAGTATTCAGTTAATAATCGTGCAATATACAGTATATTAAATTACCTAGCAGCGACACTCTCTACTCGCTACCCCCACTCGCTTATTTTCCAGCACTGTTGCTATTGTTGTGATGAGCCGAGCTGACTGAGCACAGCGCAGCTACCGTGCGGCCTGTCAGAACGGAGCCGAGTACAAACGAACAATCCCCTTCGGCCCGCTCTACCCGCGCCTGGGATTTGTCTATCGAGGTAAATTGTATGAAGACTTCACAAGCTTTATAAATCTCCTAGAAACAGTGCACAACCGTTTAAAGGGAAAAGCCATAAGTAAAGGGAATGTAAAGGAAGAAAAAAAGACGAAATCCCAGAATCCGAACAGGAAGATATCGCCCAAAAGGAAGGGAATGTCGATGGAAAGAGAAATAAAATTAATACTGAAGGCCCGTGGGGGTTTGCCTGTTCCTCTATCGGGCGCGTCCCAGGTGGCGGATAGGGGGGCTCGCCGGACTTGTCCGGAGGGTTTGAGGGAAATAAAATACCTCTCGCGGACCAAAAACAGGCCCCTCACCAGGGTTATGGTGAAGCTACGTTAGGCCTAGCAAGCCAGTAGTGGATATGAAACTGCTTTCAAAACGGGAACGGGCCTCGGAAAGGACAGATCTAAAGGAAGCAGACCTGGCTATGGAAATGGACTACGAATCGGAACTTTGAATATAACTTCATTGACGGGAAGAGTGGAGGAGGTTGTGGATATGATGGAGAGGAGAAAACTGGATGTACTCGGACTGGCAGAGACCAGATGGAGAGGGGAAGGAAGAAAAGAACTGAGAAATGGCTTGCAGCTATACTGGATAGGAAATGAGGAGGGGAAGAGAAATGGAGTGGGAATGGTGGTGAGAGAAGGGCTGAGGGAGGAAGTAAAGAGGGTAAGTGATAGAATAATTAGAGCCAGAATCACTGTGAAAGGTAGAAACCTGGACATTCTGCAAGTCTATGCACCACAGGTGGGATGCACAGAAGGCGAGAAGGACGAGTTTGAAGAGGAGTTGCAGAAGCAGTTAGTGGGGAGAGACCTGACAGTCATGGGAGACCTAAATGCCCATGTCGGAACTGATAGAAGAGGTTTCGAGGAAGTGATTGGTGGTGAAGGATGGGGAAACAGGAATAAGGAAGGAGAGAGATTGTTGGAACTGTGCAAGATAAATGGGCTAATGGTTGGAAACACATGGTACAAGAAGAGAGAGAGCCATAAAATTACTTGGTAGAGCAGGGATTTGACTAGGAAATCAGTGGTGGACTATATTCTATGCGAGAAGGAGACAAAGAAGAGTATCACGGATATAAGGGTAATACCTTCAGAAGCCCTGGACAGTGACCACCGTCTGCTGGTCGCCAAGGTGAGAGGACTGAAGGAAAAGAGGAGAACTGAGAACCAAGAAAGAAGAATAAGGACATGGAAGCTGAAGGAGGATGGAAATAAGGAGAAGTTCCAGATATTAGTGAGGAACAAATTACCGAAGGATGATCCGAAAACAGGTGAAGAAGAATGGAATAGGTTCAAGGACGTGTTGGTAGAAGCAGCGGAAGTCGTGTGTGGCAGAACTAGTGGAAAGAAAAGGTGGAAGGAAACACCATGGTGGAACCCCAGAACTAAGGAAGCAGTGAAAAAGAAAAATGAAGCATTCAGGAAATGGTTCCAACAGAGGACAGACAGAACAAGAGAAGAATACCAAGAGCGGAAGAAAGAAGCAGGAGAAGTAGTGAAGGAAGAGAAAAAGAAATGGCTGGAGAAATGGACAGAAATGATGGAGGAGGACTGTGATGGCAGTAAGAAAGTGTTGTATGGAATGATAAAGGCAAAGAGAAGAGATACAGGGGAAAATGTCAGAATGGTGGACAGGAATGGAAAGGAGGTCGAAAATATGGAAGAAGTAAAGGTTATCTGGAGAGAATACTTCAAGGAACTCCTAAATCCAACTAAAACCAGCGAAGTGGACATTGTGGAGGAAGAAACAGACAGTGACCAAGACATTTCAGAGAAGGAATTGACATGGAAAGAAGTGGAGGAAGCATTAAAGAAGATGAAAGGGGGAAATGCACCGGGAATAGACGAAGTGAGTGTGGAGATGGTGAGAGCAGCAGGGGTGATAGGAACACAGTGGCTCTTTCGAGTAATGAAAGTGATATGGAGGGAGAAGAAAATACCAGAGGACTGGAAAAGAGGGATAATAATACCCATATTTAAAAAGGGAAGTAGGAAGGAATGCAAGAACTACAGGGGAATTACACTCATGTGCCACTGCGCCAAAATATTTGAGAAGGTACTGGAGAGAAGAATTCGGACAGAAGTTGAAGATGGGCTGAGGGAAGAACAGTATGGATTCAGGCCAGGAAGGTCAACAGTTGACCTCATCTTTGCAGTAAGACAGCTACAAGAACACCATTATGAATATGGGAAAGATCTGGTGATGACCTTCTTGGATATTGAGAAAGCATATGATAGTATTAATAGAAACAAGGTATGGGAAGCAATGAGAGCAAAAGCAGTGAACAAGGAGACAGTGGCAAGAGTGAAAGCAATGTACGAGGGAAGCAAAAGCTGTGTAAAGGTGGGAAGAGAGAGAACGGAATGGTTTCAACTGGAGAGTGGTCTGAAACAGGGAAGTGCCCTCTCACCCCTGTTATTTATAGTGGTGATGGATGAAATCATACGAAAAGTGGTAAATAGCATTGGGGAAAGGAAAATGAAGGCAATGTTGTTTGCTGATGACCTTCTGGTATGGGGAGAGGATGAGGAAGAAGTACAAGAGCAATTAGATGAGTGGGAGAAGGTAGTGTTATCATATGGGATGAAGTTCTCAGCACAAAAGAGTGAAGTGGTCATCACAACGAGGAAGAAGAACAGACTGGATATGGGCATAACACTTGGAGGACAGCAGTTGCAGAAAGTAGAATGCTTCAAGTACTTGGGAAGCATAATTGAAGAAAAGGGAGGCAATAGGATGGAAATAAATGAGAGGGGAAGGTGCGCAGATGGATTTTTCAAGAGTGTTAGGGGGATGATATGGAATAAAGATGTACCACAAAAATGTAAAGGAATCATCTACAAGACCTACTTTGTGCCAATTTTGACATATGGTTCAGAAACATGGGTGATGAAGGAAAGGGACAAGAATAAAATACGAGCAGTGGAGATGAAGTTCCAGAGGAGTAGGGTAGGAGTGACAAGAATGGACAGAGTAAGGAATGAGAGAGTCAGGGAGATGGTAAGAGAGGAACCATTGCAAAATAGAATAGAGCGATCTAGGCTACAATGGTATGGACATGTGAGGAGGATGGAAGAGGAGAGGATACCGAAGAAGATGTTTGGAATGGAAATAACGGGAAGGAGGCCAAGGGGAAGACCAAGGGACAGATGGACAAAAGGAGTTAAGAAGAGTGTGGAGGAAAGAGGAGTGTGCTGGGACACAGTAAATGACGAGAGATGGTGGATGGACAGGAAACAATGGAGAGGCTTATGTTCCAAGCAGACCCGACCAGCGGTTGGAAACTGCTCAAGATGATGATGATGATGACTGAAGGGCTAGCGCAAGAATCGCCAAATCCGTAAACTGGAGAAGAGAAGCTATTTGATGACAATACTGAAAAAGCAAACAGCATGACGGAAACAGAAACCGAGCGAGAGCTACAGGAAGGAAATGAACCAAAGAAAGCAGAAACCGAAGAAGAAATCCACAAGCAGGAGATAAAGATGGAGCTGAAACTAAGGAGGTTTCGAAGAGAAAATTTCAAGCCAAAAATAAAGTCAAGGAAACAAAGAAATTGCAGAGCCAACTATCAAGAAAAAGAAGAAAAATGTAGCAGAGCCAGAGGATGGAGATGAATACGACCAACAAACAAGAGATGAAGATGCAGATGCAAGAACTATAGAGGAGAAGAAGAAAATGCAAACCAAAGAGAGAACCAGCAAGAAACAAGAAACAAAAGTAGTCCTAGAGACTTGGGTAAAACTGTGTTGAGTATTCTCAAGCATCACAGTCTTGTCCTATGTCGGTGTGTTGGCGTTGGTACTGACGGGTGCGCTATGATGGCGTCAGAAGCTTGTGGTGCTGTCGCCGAGGTGCAAACCGAAGCAGAGCATGCCGTTAGGTGCCCTTGTTATAACGACGCTCTGAATTTGTCTATTTCGAAGTCCTCGAAAGTCGTCGCCGTGCGAAATGCAATAGGAGTTATGAAGGCCACTATTACGTCCATTGATTCGTCCTCAAAACGCTCCTATGTATTTAAAGCAACTCTAGGGGAACTTTAATGTGGACTTTGTGAGACGCGGTGGATCGAACGGCACGACGATTTTATAAAATTTCATCCTTTACTCCAGAACATAGTCGAGAGTTTAGACTTGATTACTTTATGGAAAGACTCAGAAAGTGCTTCTAAGGCAAAAACGCTCATAGCTGCTCTTTGTGAGAGTGATTTTATAGTTACCATCATTTGCTTGTCAGAAATCCTTGGAGACACTAAAACACTCAGCATTTTGTTTCAAAAAAGGGCAAATAGACTTGAAGGAAGCCCAGGATGCGCTAGACGACAATATTACTGTGTTGAGCAAGAGGCGCGAAGAGTGCGAAACACAATTTGCTGAGCTCTTCCAAGAAGCAGAAGCTCTGGCAAAACAACTTAGAATCTAACATCTGCTCCCACGCATCGCACAACGGCAAAAGCACTGCGTAAATCATCCAGCGTCAACCGTAGAAGACTACTATCATTGGGCCGTTTTCATACCCATTTTAGACTACGTCCTAAAAGACCTAAACACTTGCTTCCCTAAAGCAACGCAGGAGTTACACAGCCTATCAGCAATGATGCCAATATCATCATGGACGTCAGCGGATGTGGACACAATCGCTGCAAAGTACTTCAAACTTCTCAATCAACATTCTGCCGCGTCTGCGGCAAGGCTTCTATAGGCTGAACTTCGTATGTGGAAGGCTAAGTGGTCCCGGGAGCTTGAATCGGGGTCAACCAACCCAAAGAAAGCTATGGAAGCTTTAATTGCCTGCGATAAAGAGTTGTACCCCAGTATTCATCGATGTCTCAAGATTTATGCTACTTTACCCGTCAGCGCCGCTTCATCGGAAAGGTCATATTCTTCTTTGAGAAGGCTGAAGACGTGGTTGCGGTCAACTATGTCCTATGAACAATTAAACGGACTCGCTTTGTTGCACGTCCACTACGATGTTTATGTTGATCCATCTCGCGTGATTGATCGGTACGCGAAAAAAAACAGCGACTAGAGTTTGTTGTTTAGTTTAAAATTGTTTTATCATTTCAAATGATCTTGTCGACTTCGTCGTTATGGTTGGGGTCCATCGTTATGAATTACGGACACGGTGACGGACGTGACGTCATGCAGCCGCGCGGGAAGTGACGTCAAGCAGCTGCGCGGGAACGTGACGTCATGCTCACGCGGGGATCGAGAACCAGACGCTAATGATTATTGGAGTCTGTTGAAAGAGGCCTGGCATCGAGCGACCTTTTAAAAATCAGAAACTCGCTCCACAAATCTGTAAATCAGTATTCTTCCCTTATTTCAGATACACTATTCATTAAACAAACATATATGGCATAGTCATGACCCCTTCATGGAGTAGGCTGTTGTCTAAATCTGGACACTCATACTACATCCTTACACTAATTCAAATTTATGGCCAAATGATCCTTCTGACAGGGAGGCAAAGGTTTCCGCCGGCTTGCCTGGGATGATGGGCCACAAAGCCACTATCAAAAAGTACACAATTTACGCTTTATTCAACCAAACACATCTCTAATACAAGTACAAGAAACACATTTCTTCCCGTGACCCTTAAAGAGGTGCCCGCGCGGGAAGCCTAAGTTAATGGGTAATGCAGTCTGTTGAAAGAGTCCTGGGGCTTCGAGCAAAGCGAGAAGCCCTCCTGAGCCTTTCTAACATGTGTAGCATTTGTAGCATGCATCATTTGAAATGATACAACGACTAGACTTTCAGACTGACTGTGATTTTTTTATGAACAAAATTGCTCTATTTGTAATATTTAAGTACAATTAGCAATACACATGTACCTGTCATAATTTCCGGTAGCCTTGTTCTTATTTCGCTCAACCTATACCCGTAAAATAAAGGTTAAATATGGTTTTAAACTCCCGTAAATCTGATTAAATCGTGTCTTTAACAATCTTTTTCTCGTCGATCGATTAAAATTCCTCGGGCCTCGAGCCGGGTGTTTATTTAATCTTGAAGCTATTGTCTAAGCTACATAATTATTTTTTTACGGTTGTCAGTCAGCAAACTATATAACTCTGATTCTGATTTTACTCTCCTACCCTTTAATTACATTAATACAGTAACTATAAACTATGAACCCGGTATGATAGCGTTTTGGATAAAATTAAAAGTCTCGCTTTATGAAAGCGCTCCAGCGATATTATTGGCACGGCAAATGATAAAATAGAGTGCAGTGTCAGACAGGCCATTTGGGAAGAACGGGAATTCCCATCGAGGCCTCAGGCCAGGAGACTATGAGTGCCGAGGCCTGCCCTTAGGCCCTTGCGCAAATAGGCCTGTGACCCCAGTTATTAGCTAGCTAATATATTCTGCGTCTTTGTTTACAACTTAAGAGAGGGAGGGCTACTCGCAAAAGGGACAAAGTCAATCATTACCTATGAGAGGTCCTGGGGACTTTTGACCCCCCTCGGACTATTCAAGGCATCTGAGGTATCAAGGGGCCTCGGGGCCTTAAAATTAATGACCTCGGCCCTTGTGCGAGTAGGCCTCTAACATCAGCTTATTATATTGTATCTAAAAATGGGGAAAATGGGGGGGGGGGGGGTAAGTTCCGAATGGGGCTCATTACAATCACAGTATTTCAAAGCGCACGATCCCCATGTCAGTCAACTCCGCATAAAAATATTTTTCAGCGTAAAAATTGGAGCAAGTCACTGAAGGGGGGGGGGGGGGGGGGGGGGAAAGGGGGGATGGTAAGGCCCCCTACTCTCCCTCTCCCGTCGAGGGCTCTTAGGGCCAGTCCGATACTGATAGAGTGTACGTAAGTATAGGTAAGTATGAGTAAACAAAATATTGTTAAGTGACCACACAGAGAGTAGGAAAGTAACGAAAAATTTCACATTTCGAAAAAAATTGACATTTTGGTAAAAGTATGCGCAAATAATTCGATGTTTATGTTAACTTTTAAATTTGCATATCTAATTGTGGTATATTACCCCCCCCCCCCCTCCATTTTGAGGACAGATATCATGACCCCCCACCCCTAAGATCAGTGTCTGGATCCGACCCTGGTTATGCAGCAGGAAGGAGAAGAGCAAAATCATAAATGAAAACTTGTAGCAATTTTTCCTCCTTATGAGAACCGCATTGGTGCGCTTCTTTTTCCCTCTTTGAAAGCTTCAACTTTTCGCCGATGTCACTGAAAGTGGCAGTTTTGTACGAGAATAAGTCTCAGATTCACCCCAAGGAGAGTGGCTTCGGTGGCGTAGTCGGTTGCATGCTGAACTGCTATGCACAAGATCGCGGGTTCAAACCTGTCCGAGGTCGTTGGATTTTTAAGAGCGTTAAAATCCTTCAGTTTGCCTTCCTTGTAAAATCTTGTGTAACGTGTCAATCTTCTTTACAGTTGTTGCTGCTCATTCAGTTTCAAGCACTTCTATAGTGTCTTGTGTCATTTTGGAAGCCTTTATAGGGAGGTGAAAGGTTGCTTGAGCTTTTAGCTCTCACAATAAAGAAGCACAGGTGTGCTTCATAAGAAGGGAGGTAGCGCACAGTTTGCTACTCCTGTGCGGTCCGGGCACCGACACCAAGAGCCTGCTGATAAGCCTATCTTGGTGTTCCTAGGCGAAACCCAACACAAAATTTGGCATAAACCTAGAAAAATTGCTGAGTTTTGACTATTGATTGGATTGAGGCTGTGGAGAGTGTCCATGTCCATTTGTGTGTTCATAACTGTTACCTGTCCCTCTTCTCACACCTATCTGCAGGGCTAGATTTATGATGGTATGCACCGGTACGCCGTACCAAAACCTCTGATCGGGGGAAAAGTTGAATGTATAACGTACTTTTTAGAACTGTGGAACGTTAGTGGTAAGTCAATGTCATGGTGTCCACAGAATTTTCAATGTCAATTTTCATGACTTTTCCTGACCATTTTTCAACAAAATTCCTGATGCTACAGCAGTCTCAATTTAAAATTGCAATCATAATTAGATTGCTATTTTGTCCACCGATTAATTTTTAAAGGTGTTCAGAAAAGCATAAGTATATCATTATTAGAACTCTATATTTCAATCACTGCCTATCTGTAATATTTTTTGTCCTTTGTATTTTTACCTTCCTTTTCCTGTCCATTAATCGTTAGATTGGTGTATGAATTGTCCAAAGAAGACCAGAGACTGAAGCTCATCTTATCAGCTACAACTAACTCTGAGAAAGGCCAAGAAGAAAGGAACATTTTGGAATGGGAAGAGGAGCCTAAAGGTGCGATTTGGATCCTCTCATGGGGGCAAACCGCGATCAAAAAGCGATTACCTAATACTGTATGGGCGCGCTGCCGCTGCAAAGGCGGCGGGAGCTCACTACCGCTCCACGTGTATTTAGACGGGATACATTTCGAACTCCGCCGCCGCTGCCTGTGCAATACCGCATGGGCAGAGTGGCCACCCAGCCGCGCCTCACCGGTCTGGCTGCTCTGCGGCGCCGCACCGTTGGCAACGAAATTATACAAAGCCCGGAAATGGAGCAAAAAACAGCTATCCAAAATGGCGTTTCATAGAAGTCTGCTAGATGTCTCGACTTGTCACTAATTTGCCCCTACCAATTACAGTATTAGAAAATAATTGTATCTTTTGTCTTTTTAAGGCCGAAAAAGTATATTATTCAAATAATACGGCTTCTAAAGAACATTTAAATGACATTTCACATAATTTTAGACCGATTTTATGTAACGGAAATATGTCCTTAGGCTAAATTAAGTGTGGATTGGAGTGACCCGGTTTGGCCTAAATAAATATAAAATATATTTGGAAGCCAATATTTTCATACTTGACCGCCATACAGCTAGGTGTGCTGCAGTAGATTGCTGTTATCATGCTTTATCTTGCATCTATTAACTTCTATTATAATTGATGTCCTGTGGCATACATTTCCCAGCCGCGTGCCTTTGTATCAACAATGTCGTCCTTAGCGGCAGATGACGAAACACTCGTGGAGTTTGTATCCAAATACCCAGTTTTGTATAATGCAATATTTCGATCAATATTTTAAAGTACCTTTCGCTCTCTCGGGTTTTGTAGATCTCGTTCGTGACTTTCCTAGTTCTTTTTCGCACCAATAGGGCTAGAATTAAGTTGTCATCATCTTCCTCTTCCTCCAATAATCTTCTAATTCCCGTTTTGGTAAAGGCACTACACATGATGATCGTACCTCTATTAAATTTCCTCAATGCAAACAGCCTACTGAACCTCTGCCGAGCAGCCCAGGCAGCGAGGAACGAAAGCACAACTGCCCAGGCAGCGACAGGATCCAAATCGCACCTTTAGATTCATGGAACCCTCCCCTCACACTTTACCACTGGCACCAAGGAACACTGAAGTGATAAGGCTTGGAAGCACCCCTTAGCACCCTCTGGCTACATCCCTGTGGTCAAAGGAGGAGAAATTCCCCTCCTGCACCCTGATGTGAAGAGACAGATAATACGTACCCTCCAGAACTGCAACATGTGCATGAGGACTGGAATGTCGAGGAGGTTGATGCGCCCACTGATGTTGTAATCCCTCAACATGATCAGACTTTTACATAGCTCCAGGCTAGGCTTCTCTGAGAGGTACGCTGCAAAGAGGAAAACATTTTATTAGGATGAAAATGAAACCATGATAATGCCAAGGGTTGCCATTATCTGTTAAGTTTAAACAAACAAAAGTGATATGTCTTTACAACCATTATAGAGGGTTTTGGATTACAACTCAGCTTAACTTGTTTTTCTTACATTGTTATATTGGTCAATATTTTCAAAAGGAATTTCCATATGTTAGGAATTTCACGGAGAATATATATTGTATGTGAGTTGATATTACAGATATATAATAGTGCTGTGGTGACCAGGGTTGTGAAGGGGGCTTTGACAGAGATTGTTGGTTCAGGCTTGAGAAAATGTGTAGCCGTTTTACGTATTAAATATTTATAAAAAAAACATTAACCTGAGTTGTCCTGTTTATCATCTGGCCATCCCTAACAATCAGAAGTGGGATACAGGTGATTCGTTCGTGAGAAGAAAGGAAGTGTTTAGTGTCCGGTATTTCTTTCGCGATCGGTTTTGGTTTTGTGCGGCAGATTGTGGTGCAGTTTAGGCTGTGAGTTCGTGAGATAAATTGAACAGTACGAAGTGGTGCGACGAGGCAGTGTGTCGATATCGTTGTGACCGTGGAAGCTAGTCATTTGCGACGATGAACAATCTGAATTTGTTGGCAAGTTTGGCTGTGAGTATAGAGGAAGCAGCAAATGGTGGCCAGAACACGGACGACCAGAGCAACGACGTCAATCAAGATACCGATCAGTTGGTTGACGCAAAGTAAACGGAGATGGCGGTGCTGTCGGTGGAGGTGGCCCACCAGGTATGCAGCAAAACATTGGGATGAACGAAATTCTAATGGCCTTAGTGCAAGCGACGGCAGACAACGTGAGGATGATGCAGACAATACAGGCAGCCAGTCAGCAGCGGCAGTACAGCGTCTTGCCAGACCTTTCGCACAACATAGCCAATTTCAACTGCTTGGAAGGTCCCGCAGCCGCTAAAGCGTGGTTAAGTCAACTTGAGTCGACCGCAGTTTTACATCGCTGGACGCAAGAGGTGGCATTTGAGACGGCCCGCTCACATCTTGTTGGCGCGGCGCGCAATTGGTATATCAGTCAATTGGATGGAATTGTCAACTGGGCGACATTACGGACAACTTTCAAAGAGACGTTCGTTGGGCAGAAGGCGCTGTTGCAGCGCTGGAAAGACATGGAAAACAGGGCTCAGAAGCAGAACGAAAACATACGGGAGTACTTTTTCGACAAGATTCGTTTGTGCAAAGACGTCGGACTGGACGTAAAGGAGACAAAGATGCAGGTGGCGATCGGGCTGTGGTCAAGGGAGATCAGCCACGTGATTTCTGGCAAAACGTATGCTGACCACAATGCCATATTACGAGACATCGAAGAAATGGAGGTGCTAGAAGAGGCGCGCAGGGTGCGCATTGGCAGCAACCAAAGTTCATCGTCAGCAAGTTACCGGCAGAAAACAGGTGGTAGCAGTGATAACAGTGGCAGCAGTGGCTTCAAGCGAGAGACAAAGACACTGGCAGAGGTTAGAATGAACGTCAACACTGGGAGTAACAACGCAAATTGGGGAAATAATTCAGGTGATAAATTCACGTGTTATCGTTGTAATAAAGAAGGTCATTTAGCGCGTGATTGTTCAGAGAAGCGACTGGTTAAGTGTTTCTCGTGTCAGAGGTTTGGACATCTTGCTAAAGATTGTCGCGATAAGAACTGTCAAAACTGTGGACAGCACAAGCGCAGAAGACAAATTTGTGAAGTTTATTAAGACAGTTAAAGTTGGGAACACGGATTTAGACGGGTTGATTGACACGGGGTTAGCGAATGCACGATTAAAGCTTCAGTCGTGATTCAGGGAGGGTTTGAGGTTGTGCGTAGAGAAAATATTTTGAAGGGATTTGGCAAGAAAGAAAACGTAGTTACATCGCCCGGAGTTATCAATGAAACATTAATGATAGATGGAGTCACGGTAGAGAATACAAGATTCCGAATTGTTCCTGATGACGTGCAAAGACATGATGTGATTGTCGGGTTGAATTATATTTTGAGTCCGGGAGTAGCTTTCGTTCATTCAAAAGGTAATTTTCGTTTCATTAATGAGTCAAGTGATGGCTTGTTTGATATTCTTGAAGGGAATTTTGTGAAACCAAAAGCAAAAGAAAATGTGACAATTGGACCGGGAGAGGTTAAATTCATAGATGTTATTGTTGACAAGCGTGAGTTTACGTTACCGGTAGCTAACTATAGCGATGACAAATGTGAAGTTCAGGCGAGTCAATTTCTTGACGAGAGCGCGATTCAGGTTGTAGATGACGGTCCGAAACTTGAAAAATTAGTAGAGCCAAATGTAGCGGATGAAATAAAGGTAGACGAGAACACATCAGTTGAACAGAAAAACCAATTACTCGAGCTTTTAAATGAGTATAGAGATTGTTTTGCGAAGAATGTGTCCGAAATTGGATGTATGAAAGATTTTGAAATGGACATTGTTGAGATTCCAGGCAGTGTCCCTGTCAGCGCGAAACCTTGACGAGTATAAATCTGCGGGTTTGATAAGGGAAACGACATCACCCTACGCGAGTCCTTGTTTGCTGGTGAAGAAAAAGAATGTTACTCCCAGGTTAGTTGCTGATTACGGAGGTCTAAATGCACAGTCAGTTCGAGCGCAGTTTCCCTTACCAAATGTAGACGAATGTCTTGAGTTGATTCATGGATCTGAGTTGTATGCGACCCTTGACTTATCTCATGGTTATCTGCAGATGCTGTTGAAAGAAAGCGCGAAGTGCAAAACTGCATTTATTACTCCAGATATAACGGGTAAGTTTGAGCGAGTCATGTTCGGTCTAACAAACGCACCGTTCTATTTCGCTAAAATGATGGATCAGGTTATGGGAAAAATGAGAAATAAAGTTGCGATTAGCTATTTTGATGTTCTTTTACGTTTTGCGAAATGCTGGGCAGAGTTAATGAGAAAGCTTCGTGAAGTTTTTGAATTGTTTCGAAAAGCTGGATTAACTTTCAATTTAGCAAAGTGTGAGCTCGGGTTGCGTAAGATCGCGTACCTTGGGTATCAATTTAGCAAAGAGGGAATGCAACCGGGTTCGCTAAAGTAGCAGGGATTAAAAAGTTTCCTGCTCCAACCGACGTGCTTGGAATCAGACGATTTATTGGTTTGTATAGTTATTTCCGGAGATTCGTGGTCAAGTTCGCTATGATTGTAATGCCAATTTCAAAATTGCTGAAGAACGGAGTAAAGTTCGAATGGGGTCCAGAGCAAGCGGAGGCATTTGACCGAGTCAAAAATGTATTGACGTCAAGTCCAGTGCTTCTAATCTACAACCCAAAGGCGGAAGTTACCGAACTTCATACTGATGAGAGTGATTGGGACGGAGACATTAAGGGTCTGGAGCGAGATTTGAATACGTCTGTCCATAAGGCAACTGGCAAAACGCCTTTCGAGTCACTGTATGGTTATAATCCAAAGTTTGAAGCAGGGCAAATGAGACACTTGACTATTGGTAGCGAATCTTACAGATTTCCTGTGGAAATTCAAGACGAGATTAGACATAACATCGAGAAGGAGCAAAGGTTGTACAAAGCGCGATACGATCAGAAGCGAATGAGAGATGTGATGTATAGCGTGGGTGACGTTGTTTACGTTAAAACAAACCCGATCTTGACAGGTGATTCCACATAACTACAGAGTCGATATCGTGGCCCTCTGGTTGGCACGGAAGTGCAGCCAGGAGACACCTATCGAGTCTCGAAATTAAACGATTCCGATAAGCGGAAATTAGATACTACCGCGCATGTGAGCCAGCTTAAAATCTGGCGAGGATGGGTTTCAGATAGTGATTGTGATGTAGAGGAAGGGAGTGATGACAGTGAAAAGCAGGCTGAGAAAGTAGTCGAAAAAGAGCGAGATCAGACGGAAAAAGTATCAAACAAAAATGTCAATTTAGACATGGAAACTAAACCTTTGAATCAGACTAAAGAAACTGTTAAGCGTAGCCAACGACAGAGAAAACTACCAAAGCGATTTAACGACTACAAGTTGAAAGAGTTTTATTATTAGTATTGCAAAATAATAATTAGCTGTAAGATAAAGAGTGTAATATGATTAAGATGAAAATGTAAGGAAAAAAATCTATTTTGTACTATTAATCAAAAAGGCCTAGCAAGCCAGTAGTGGATATTCTATTTGCTTTCAAAACAGGAACAGGCCTCGGAAAGGACGGATGCAAACGACGACGACCCGGATATGTTAATGGACTACGAGTTGGCACGTTAAACATTCAAACACTGACAGGAAAGGTGGAGGAGATTGTAGATGTGATGGAGAGAAGAAAACTGGATGTACTGGGCTTGGCAGAAACAAGATGGAAAGGAGAAGGTCGCAGAGAACTGAGGAAAGGGTACCGGTTGTACTGCAGTGGGAACAGTGAAGGAAGGAGCAGCGGAGTAGGAGTAGTTGTTAGAGATGGAATGAAGGAAGAGGTAAAGGGAATAAGTGACAGGATCATGAAGATCAGAGTAAGTGTAAAGGGAAGAAGCCTGGAGATAGCACAGGTATATGCCCCTCAAGTTGGATGTACAGCTCAAGAGAAGGAAGACTTTGAGGAGGAGCTACAACAGCAGTTGAATGGTCAGAGCATCATTGTCATGGGAGATTTGAATGCACATGTAGGAAGTGAAAGGCAAGGATATGAAAATGTAATGGGAGCAGAAGGATGGGGCAGCAGGAATGAAGACGGGAGAAAGTTGCTGGATTTTTGCAAGAGAAAAGGTTTAGTGGTAGGCAACTCCTGGTTCCGGAAGAAAGAAAGCCACAAGGTAACGTGGTACAGCAGTGATTTAACAAAGAAATCTTTGGTAGATTACATGCTGTACGACTGGGAAATGAAGAGAAGTGTCAGAGATATAAAGGTAATACCATCAGAGGCCTTAGATAGCGACCACAGAATACTTGTAATGAACCTGGGATTTGTTAAGGATAGCAAGAGGACAGAGTACCAGGAAAGGAGAATCAAAGTATGGAAACTCAAGGAAAAGGAAGTCAAGGAAGAATTCCAGAAGATAATAAGGGAAATGATGCCAACAGACAATCCTAAAACAGGGGAAGAGGAATGGAAGCATTTCAAAAACACAATGGTGGAAGCTGCAGTGGCAGTGTGTGGAAGAACAAGCAACAGAAAGTGGTGTAAAGAGACACCATGGTGGAAAGAGAGAGTAAAAGAAGCTGTGGGAAGGAAGAACAAGGCTTTCAGAGTGTGGTTCCAGGAAAGAACTGATCTGGCAAGGGAAGATTATAAGATAAAGAAGAAAGGAGCGAACAAGATTGTCGCAGAGGAGAGGAAGAAGTGGATGGTAAAGTGGACAGAGATGATGGAGGAAGACAGCAGAGGAAATAAGAAAGTACTTTATGGGATGGTCAAAAGTAAGAGAAGAGATGTGCGAGAGGATGTGGTAATGATGGACAAAAACGGAAATGAGGTACACAACAAAGAGGCCCTCAAGACCGTGTGGAAAGAGTACTTTGAGGATTTGCTGAATCCAAATGGTCATAGGGAGGAAGACAATGTATTGGAAGATGGAGAAGACAACACAGGAATGGAAAAGGACCTGACTTGGAGAGAACTGGAGATGGCTATAGACAAGATGAAAGGAGGAAGGACACCGGGTGTGGATGAAGTGAGTGTTGAAATGGTGAAGGCAGCAGGGGATGTTGGGAAACCGTGGCTGTACCGTGTGATGAGGGTGATATGGAAGGAGAAAAAGACCCCAGAAGATTGGAAGAAAGGATTAATTGTCCCAATATTTAAGAAAGGAAGCAGAAAGGAGTGCAGAAATTACAGGGGAGTCACACTCGTACCTCACTGTGCCAAGATATATGAAAAGATATTAGAAAGTAGAATACGAGCCAAAGTGGAGAGAAAATTGAGAGAGGAGCAGTATGGATTCAGACCTGGGAGATCAACAGTGGATCTCATATTTTCAGTGAGACAGCTCCAGGAACACCACTACGAATTTGGAGAGGATCTGTTGATGGCCTTTCTGGACATCGAAAAGGCATATGATAGTGTGTGTAGGGAGAAGGTTTGGAAAGCAATGAAAAACATGGGAGTGGAAAAAGGGACTGTAGGCAGAGTGAAGGAGATGTATTGTGGAAGTGTGAGTTGTGTGAAAGTTGGAGGGGAAAGAACAGACTGGTTCAGACAAATGAGTGGCCTGAAACAGGGTAGTGCACTGTCACCCCTTCTCTTTATTGTGGTTATGGACGAGGTAATGGCACGGATAGCAGGAAAGATAGAAGAAGATAAGATGAAAGCAATGGTGTTTGCAGATGATCTCATGGTCTGGGGAAACAAGGAGGAGGAAATTCAGGAGCAACTGAAGGCTTGGGAAGAAACAGTGGGAGAGTACGGATGGAAGTTCAACATCAGTAAATGTGAGATCCTGTTAACGACCAGGAAAAAGGACAGACCAATGAGTGGGATAACACTTGGAGGTGGACAGCTGAAGAAGGTGGAAAGTCTCAAGTACTTGGGAAGTATAGTGGAGGAAAATGGGAGAAATGACAAAGAGATTACGGAACGTGGCAGACAGGCAGAAGCATTTCTGAGAAGCATTAGGAGCTTAGTGTGGAATAAAGATGTCCCACAAAAAAGCAAGGAAGTGTTATACAGAAGCTACTATATCCCGATACTGACCTATGCTTCAGAAACGTGGACAATGAAGAAAAGAGACATAAGCAGAATACAGGCAGGTGAAATGAAGTTCCTGTGAAGTAGGATCGGAGTAACAAGAAGAGACAGGGTGAGGAATGAAAAGGTCAGGGAAATGGTGAAAGAGGAGCCCTTGCAAGGTAGGATTGAGACATCAAGACTGAGGTGGTATGGACACTTAAAGAGAATGGATGAGAAGAAGATTCACAAGAGGATACATGAGATGCAGATGCAGACGAAACGACCAAGGGGAAGACCAAGAGATAGATGGCTGAAAGGCGTGGAGGAATGTGTCAAGAAGAGAGGCGAGGACTGGACCAGAGTGACAGCGGAGAGGTGGTGGGAAAAAAGGACTAAGTGGCGAGGCTTATGTTCCAAACAGACCCAGCCTGGGGCTGGAAACTGTACAAGATGATGATGATGAATCAAAAATTGAAATTTGTGATTACGTCAGGACTGGCCGAATGTTTGGAATTTCACGGAGAATATATATTGTATGTGAGTTGATATTACAGATATATAATAGTGCTGTGGTGACCAGGGTTGTGAGGGGGGCTTTGACAGAGATTGTTGGTTCGGGCTTGAGAAAATGTGTAGCCGTTTTACGTATTAAATATTTATAAAAAAAAAACATTAACCTGAGTTGTCCTGTTTATCATCTGGCCATCCCTAACACATATTACACTGAAAAATAATATTATTAAAAAAAAAAAAAGTTTAAAAAGATTCTAAATATCAAAAACCATTATACATTTTTCTCTTCAATTCATTTTTAAATGATAGAAAACACTTAAAATCAAGTAGGTTGTTCTTTCAAACAGAATACCTCTTCATCTATGAAGATGGCAGTCTTCCGTTCATGAAATCTCTTAGAGTGGGAGTGTTGGTACACATAAACTGCATTAAATGCATCTCACTTGATGACATGTTGCAAACAATCATAAAATATGTAACTGTAACGAAACTTGGTAGTATTTTTAACTTAGGGCATTTTCTTCCTCTTTTGCCGGAAATTTGATTTGTGTTGCAGTTTTTAACGTGAGAAAAGGTGAAGAATATGCTGCTTTCCGCGAGTCTCTTGAAACATTTGGCGATAAAAATTCGTGGAAAACATTTTTATCGTAGGCCCATTTATGAAATCAGCGTAGATTTTAAGAATTTTTTAGATTTGAATGTAGAATTAATAATATAAATAACATTTTACTATATTTTTAACACGTGTTTTTAGGAAGCATGTAAATATATTAGGTCATATTATACCTTTTTAGGATCATATTTCATTATTTTAGGGCATATTTTCCTGCATATTTCTCGTTTTTGTAGGTCATAAACATCTGAACCTTAGTTATCACCTACCGTACCCTTACGCAGTGACCATGGAGAGATGTATTGCCTGCAATGTAATGCACACTCCTCTTTCAATTGCCAGCAGGAGAGTACGAGGAGTGAATTGCATGGTGCATTAGCAGTAATGGTCAGATCATCGTGTGGCAGGGCAGAGCCTTGGTCACCGTTCGGCAGATGGAGAGGGAGAGGGGTAAGTTTATGCAGCATTCTGTCACAGGAATGATGTTCACCAATAAACAATGAGTAACTTGCTACTCTTATATGCTGCACCTTCTGTGGAATCTTGAATCTTGTTGATGGGCAACCAAGCTTAATGATGACATGAATGAAAAATTAAGATTTCTAATGAAAATTATCTCATTTTGTTGTGTAAAAGTTTATAGTAATGATTCAATATAAAATGTATATTTCTATTAATTATTATTCCAATCACTTGGCTTCATGGTTAAGTAGGTAGGACCTTTGATGTGAAAAGGCCTCTGGTTTGATTCTCAATTAGGTTGTGGAATTTTAACTTCAGATGGTAAAACAGGTGGTTTGATTCCAAACAAAGAGAAGTGTACAACAGGGTAGTGCATTATCTCCCCTACTTTTCATTGCAGTAATGGATGTAGTTATTAAGGAAATTAAAGCTACAGAACCTAGTGATTTGCAGATGATGTTGCTATCTGGGGAGAAACGGAGCAAGAAGTGCAAAGGAAATTAGATTGCTGGGTCAACAAATTTAAAGAGTATAAATTAACTGTGAGTAAGAAGAAAACAGTAGCAAAGAATATAGTAGAACACCCAGAGAATGTGACCTAAAACTTGATGGAGAGAGAATTGAATGTGTAGAAAGCTTCAATTATCTTGGAAATATTGTATCGAACCAGGTGGGTGCTAAACTGGAAATACAGAACAGAGTGACGAAAGGTCCCACGTTCTTCTATCAGGTGCGAAACCTAGTGTGGGACAATGCAGTCCCCGTAAAAGCCAAACAAACAATGTTCAAATCTTACCTCGTACCAATTATGACATATGGGTTGGAGACCTGTGTGTTATTGAAAAGAGACATCAGCAAACTGCAAGCATGCGAAATGAAATTTTTATGATCAACTATGCAAAAAACAAGAAGAGACAGAATTAAAAATGAGAGCATTAGGAGTGACATGCAAGTGATCTGTATGATGGGAGAAAGACTGCGCATTACACGGTTGAAATGGTTTGGGCATATGCAGAGGATAGAGGAGAATAGAATCCCTGGAAATGTCAATACCTGGAAGGAGACCTGTTGGACGTCCAAGAAGGAGGTGGCTGGACCATGCAAATGCAGACCTTATCGAGAAAGGAACAACACTGCAGGATGAGGAAGGAGAGGAACTCTATATTGACAGGAACCGATGGAGGCATATTGTTCATAAAAATCCTACCCGGCCCGCTGCACAGTGGGTCAAAATCGAAATCTGTCTGTTAGGTAGTCAGCCCGAAGGCTGGTTGGATCCTCAAAAAGTACCGCCGTTAGGTTATGTGGGTGGGTACTCACAAAAACCCAAGGCAGCGCTATATTGAGGCGTACTAGGCAAGATGAGGAGTGAGGTAGTTTGCCATTGCTTTCCTCACTGAGTCAGAACAGCAGTACTAACCCTATGAGTAGAACCTTTCACAGCATCCACAGGCACTAACTGCACCCAGAATGTCATTACTAAGCACCACCCATACCTCAGTAGCTTCCATATAATCACAGCCATGAGTGAGACTGAGACATCGGTGAAAAGCCACATTTTACTCTAGCCTGTGCCAACAGACAAATGCAAATGTACTGCATTCATCAAGAGATGGCAAACAGACCATTGTAATAAAAACTGTAAAGTACATATCGTGATATGAATAGACAATGTTTGTTAGGCGTTCTCTTTGCTTTGGGGAATGTTGTATAATACGATGAAAGTATTCTCTACAACATAATTAATTTCATTTTCATCACAACACGCTAGTTATTATTCAATTGTAAATAAGGCAACACGGAAGAATGGTTTTGAGAAGCTTTCTGTATGCTGGTTGCTTATGGGAGCGCAAATGCGCTTCAGATAAGGGAGTGTACAGTAGTGCATGGCTCACTACCACTGTGGTGGTCTGGGCACGGTCTCCAAGAGCCGCTGATGAGCCAAACTTGGTGCACTTAGCTGAAACTCCTCAAAAGACACGGCAAAAGCCAACATGCCATTTTTAAGTAAATGTTTACTTGTATCGTGCAGTATTTAAGATAAATTTACATAATTACCTTTCCAATGTGACTTTAATATTTTCTGAAGTTGTGATGCATCAACTTCTGGAGGATATTTCACCAACAGCTTTGCAACTAATGGCTTCCCATCAGGCTGGAAAAAAGAACCAATTGTCACAGAATTAATAAAAAAATAAATTGAACAGAGATAATAAGGATACAATATACAATAAAATCTGTCCAAAATAGATCCTAAATAAATCAACATCCTGCCTTAAATGCAGCATTTCTGTGGTCCCAAGGCGCTGTATAATACTTTATGCAGATTCAATGCAGTCTTGTTATCTATGAGTTAAGAATGCTATTGATACATTTTGTATCAGTCTTAATTAGTAAACCATCAAAACATTTTATGTGTACCAAACATTAGAAATACTTTATAATAATACAGTATCATATTTAACTCATTCAAAAATTATTGGCACCAGAGATCTTTTTGCACCACAATGGGGATTTTAAATTGATTCTTCAATAACCAAATACACACACAATGTTTTGATGGTTTTCCAAAGAAGACTGATACAAACTGTATCAATACACCATTATTGGAACAAGACTGTTAATAATAAAAACAGGACTCACCATCACCACTGGGTCATCCAGGAACTCTGTTGAAATGTTGCGGAACACCATATTGTCCTCATTCACCTCCCTGGAAGGTAGAAAACCATTATAGTACTTGGTGAAGAATTTGTCATTACTACCATATACATGGTGTAAATGAAGACTTAGACTTTCACGACCGCATACTGTTGGACAATATTCTTAGCAGTAAGGTTAAAATATTTTTTTATTTTCTTTAAAGATAATTGTTAATGTCACACACATACCGTACACTGTTTTGACAAAAGAAGGGCCTGCTGACCACACAGATGATGAGATTGGCAAATTGAAACAAGTTCATCTGAGACTATTAGCATTAACCAGCTTTTGAATGAATGAGTTTTTATTAAAAATTGAATCTCAACTTCATCAAGTCCATAATGGTGGTTTGTAATCCTCCATTTGCCAAACAATGAGAATAAAACCAATGCAATACCAGTAGCCTACTAATTTCATCTATTCATAAATTGTAGCACTGAATCAAAATCAAATCTACAATATTATCAATAAAGAAGATAAGAGCAAACTAGCAATCATAAGCCACATGAAACAGCTTTGGTGGCATTGTCGTTAGTATGCTGAACTGCTATGCCCAACATTCCAGGTTCAAACTCGGCTGAAGATGTCGGGTTTTTAAGAGCATTAAAATCTTTCAGTTTGCCTTCCTTTGGAGGGGAAGTACAGCCAACGGGCCCATGTCATAAATTTATGGCATGTAAAAGAAGCTACACTACAATTGATAGTGTGTAGCCAAAATTTGTAGGTTATTTGGTTAGAAACGCTGTATCAAGTCCCAACGTTCGCCCCAGGGTGTCAGTGACATTGGCGTCTGGTAGCCAAAGTTGGAACTACTTGAAATTGAACTTGTAGGGGAGCCTATGGGCGTTTAATTGAAATACCCTGCTATGGCCATTGGCTGCAATTCAAATATAATAAGCCACATAACCTTCATTACATATGGAATTCGAACCATGCAAAGTGACTTTTCACCTAAAAAATCTCACATGCATTAACCAGGAATCAAACCCAGTTCTTCTTAACCATAAGCAAGCAAGCGGCTGCAGCAAAAGAAAGTTTGAATGATGGTGTGATGTAAAATATTTTACAGACATTTATTTTCAACCAAAATTTAATTATTATTTAGATTAGTTGAGCTTAATGAAGGGTGTCTCATTGTACATTGTTACAAAATGGAGATACATTTTTTGCCAGTTCTCTATGTTCAGTTGATTTCATTGGGTACAATTCATACAACAAACAATGGTCACACAGTTGAGGCTTTGTTGTGCAACAGCAGACATGTTCTTAGATATTGTAATACCATCCAAGAGGAGCACCCCTCCCCCCGTCTTAATCTGTCTGCTACACTCACCAGATGTTGCTCTGTTCATCAGTCAGTATCCTGAGCAGGAACTTGCCATCACAGTTGGGAACGTTGGTCTGGGGTACGACGATGTAGTCTCCAGGTGGCAGAGTGAAGAACGTGACCACCTCTCGAGCTACTGAATGGTTCGTCACATCCAGTGGCTTCTGTAACAATAAACAACAATAGTTTGAATATAACAAGGGTTCATCTACCTAACTTCAAAATCCTCTAAAAGAGGATTAGAAATAGTTTTTAATAATATTCTATTCACCACATTCAAACAGCCAGTTCTTCTGTCATTACATTTGCCCTTTTCCCATGATTTATCCTCCTTTTCTGTTCAATGATTGTTTAATACACTAAGAGCTAAGTTTTGATGACCTTGGAAAACTTTCATGTATTTGCTGTCCAAGTGTACACCAAGGTCACTTTTTGGTGAATTGTGATTAATGATCATCAGTTCAAAATTTACATTTTTGTGGTTGAATGAGATTCAAGCTGCGAGTTGAATTATAAACACCAACTAAATGCACTACACTTATTGTAGTTAGGTAATATTTGTACAGTATATACAATCCGGACGTTTGTTTTAGGCGATTGCCCTTGACCTTGATGGTTGCGGGTAAGCCTGTACACAGTCACTCTCTCACCCCGTCGTTTCACAGTTGTCACCACCGGTCTGATGTAATGAAATTCCAGACTTGAGCACGTGACGACACCAACGTGCAGAACAGTACAGTAGCTTGGAACTGAACACACTTTGTCAGTAGATACAACTGGGGATGGTGACAGGTGGATCGCCCAGGCGACCGCTAACTTGTGTCTAATTAAGGAACGGTCAGGGAAGGGATTTTGAAAGGAAGTCGCCTGTGGATCTGTTGAAAGGAACCATTCCGGCATTTATCTGGTGGTGAAAATAGGAAAGCACAGAAAATTGGTTTCAGGATGGCCGAAGTGGGGATTCGAACCCAAGCTCTCCCAATACCAGCATGGCGTGAGGTGGCATGAGGTAGCACGATAGCGCTCTCGGCCACCATGGCCAGCTAAGCTGGTTTATCAGAAAATACATTTTCTAGGTAGGCTACTTCTTAACACTTAAAATTAGTAGCTAATAGTGGTCTTTCAATTCTAGTATTGAAATAAATCTGCATGGAATACAGATGAGTTGGGTCAAAGTCCTGAGGAGGGTCTCATTTTCATCTCTCATGTTGCAACAATTATGCTTATCATAACAAAACACTATTTGGAAATATGCCATGTGATAAAGTAAACTTAATGAGACATTTTGTTTGAGACTCTGTCAAACATGTTCATGCAGTTAAAATAAGATTTAATGCAAATACTGTAGATGACCGACGAGGACGTGGCAGAAGACAAATGTTCTGCCTTCAGAACATCAAGGAGTGGTCAGGGAGTCGATCTGCAGAAGAATCGTTCTGGCTTGTGGAAGATAGAAACACCTTTGCAGGGGCGGATCTAGGGGAGGGCGACCGCCCAGGGCCCCGCTGTCCTGGGGGCCCCGCGCCATGTTGTTTTTTTAAATTTAATTAATTATACTTTTCAAACTAATTTATAATATTTGTAAGTTGTTTTTTTCTTTTCTTTTTCAGTGCAGCTATGACCTCTGTTGACAGTTTAGCAAGTTTAGATTTCGGTGAAATAATAGAAGACTTCAGCCGGAAACAAGTGGCAAAGTAATATTTCATAGTTTACATAATCTTCTTCAAGGGGACTTAAAGGTTTCTTTTATATTATTAAAAAGATGTACTGTAGTGTACTCAAACCACGAACCTACTACGGTGTCGTAGCAGGCGGAGAGGTGATACTCCGACGTGGCGCATCCCAGGTGGGGGATAGGGGCGTCCTCACCGGCTTGCCGGCGGACTTGAGCAAAATAAAATAGCTCTTGCGGACCAAACACACAACAACCTCTACGGTTAACAACCGCAGTTGTAACTCGGAGCTTGCTCCATACAAGGTTGACTACCTTTGAAAGTAAAACATGTAAGGAAATCTTTTAAGGAATAATCCACCTAGACTGCATTCGGATACGGTGGGCAGTCACCTGAAAGATACCCTAGATGAGTCAGAGCATCTAAAAATACCCCCGACAGATAGAAAACCCAAATTTAGACTGAAGATAGGACAGATAAACTATATAGCAACATACAACATAAATTCCATCATACAGCCAGGAAAACTCAAAATTTTGACAGACGAAATGGATCGCAAAGGGATTCTAATAACCGGGCTTCAAGAAATGAGAAACACCGATCAGGAACCAATAGAATCACAAGGGTATAGAATTTACAAGGGAATACCAGGAAAAAGAGTAATGAAGCAATGTCCACAATTCGGAACAGGATTTGTAGTCAATCTCAAAATAATTGAATCCATCATAGAATTTAAAGCATTATCCCCTAGGCTCTCGACACTAACTCTAAAAGCTGCAAATAGAACATATACCATTCTAAATGCCCATGCCCCAACTAATGATAAAAATAATAAGAAAGAACACAAAGATGATGTGGAGGGATTTTGGGAGCTTTTAGATCAGACAGCAACAAACATAAATAAAAGTCACACCAAAATTTTAATTGGAGACTTTAATGCCCAGTTAGGAAAGGAAAAAAGATATAGAGACATAATAGGAAAATGGCCAGCACAGAGAAGAACAAACAGGAATGGCATAAGACTGGTGGAATTTTGCAGGAACCATGATATGATCTCCAAATCAACTTACTTCAAGAGAAGACCAAATAAACTCAAAACTTGGAAACATCCAGATTGGAAAAAAGGTGAATGGCAACTAGATCATGTTTGTATGGATAAGAACTATCACAGGGAGATCTACGATGTGAAAGTTCTGAGAGGAACAGATACTGGATCGGATCATCACATGATAAAGATTAAAATTAAATTTACCCCGTTGACAAAGAAGAAAACTCACCTAAAAAAGAAGAGAACATACGACCCTCATAAACTAATAAATAACAAGGGATACAAAGAACGAACTAGATATATTAAAATAACAGATGATCTAGAGGAAATCGTTCCTGAATTGAAACAAATAGCTGAACAAGTAGCCCCAATAAATTCAAGGAAGAAACACCAATGGTGGAACGATGAGTGTGATAATACAGTGGAAGATAGACATCAAGCCTGGTTACGGTATCAGAGTCAAAAAACAGATGAATCCCACTTGGATCTCATAAAACAAAGGAAGATAACTCAAAAAATAATATGAGGGGTTAAACGGCTATACCAAAAGGATATACTTCTGATGATCGAAACAAATAGTGCGAAAACAAACTCAAGAGATTACTACAAAATTTTTAGCAAACAACTACAAAGATATGAACCTCCAACATTAATGTTAAAAGACAAAAATGGCAAGTTAGCTCATAGTAATAAAAGAAATACAGAAATTTTAGCAGAAACATTCAACAAGTTGCTAAATTGCGAAGATCCACCAGAACTGCTTCAAATAAATACAGACACCACTATTAAAACACCATCAGAAAACATAAATCCACCCACAATCCAAGAAGTCTACAAAGCGCTGAGAGAGCTCAAAAACTACAAAGCGAGTGGAGAAGATCAAACATTTGCAGAATTGTGGAATTATGCAGCAGATCCAGTAAAGATTTCATTACACCAATGCATAGTGAACATTTGGATCAAAGAAGAACTGCCAGACCATTGGACTACTGCTATAATACATCCATTACACAAGAAAGGTGAAAAATCAAATCCTGACAACTATCGAGGAATTTCCCTTTTGGATATCACATATAAAATCATGTCACGAATTCTATATAATCGTTGTAAAGATCAATTAGAACTGGAAATAGGAGAATATCAAGGTGGATTTCGGCCATGGCGAAGCTGCCCTGAACAGATAATCACCTTAAAATTAGTAATGGACTACTACAAACGTAGACAAAAACAGCAAGTCATAACCTTCGTAGACTTTAAAAAAGCTTATGATTGTATACATAGATCTTCATTGCTGAAAATACTAAGGAATTTCGGACTTCATCCCAAATTAATAAAAATTATAAAACTAACTCTAACAAACACCAAATCTAAAGTAAAATTCAGAGGAGAAATATCTGAACCGTTTACGATTAAAACAGGATTAAGACAAGGAGATGGTTTATCGCCTCTACTTTTCAATTGTGCTTTGGAATATGTAATGAGGGAATGGTACAGGGAAAATCCTAGGAACATAAGAATTGGAACCAAGAAAGATCAAATAGACTTAAATTGCTTGGGATTCGCAGATGACTTAGCGTTACTGGCTAATAATATTCAAGAAGCCAGAAATCAAATAATAAGCCTACAAAATATAGCACAAAAAATTGGACTTCAGATATCATTTGAAAAGACAGAGATAATGGTAGCAAATCCACTTGTAATCAATCACATAACAGTAAATAACAAGAAAGTTAAAATAGTGAAGCAATTTAAATACTTAGGAGAAATTATAACTTACAACTTGGATGAGAAACCTGCATGGCAAGAAAGAACTAATAAAATGATAAAAGCCCAAAAATTAACATGGTCTACATATAAAAGAAAATGCCTATCAATCGCAACAAAATTAAAACATTACAAGACGGTGGTTCAACCAGAGGTGACCTATGAAAGTGAAACTCTTTTTAAAGTTACTCAGAGAAACAGAATCGACAAAATTTTAAAAGTAGAAAGAAGAATAGCTAGAACATGCATAAATAAAAAATATCAGAAAGATGGACAGTGGCGGATAGTACCAAATGAAGTGGTATACAGAGAACTGGAGCCCATCACTGATACTATTCGGAAGAAAAGGCTTTCTTTCTTTGGTCACATCATGAGGACACCAGAAACCAGGTTATCTAGAAAAATTGTAGTGAAACTTTGGAATATGAAACAACAAGTAGGATGGATTAAGGAAATTAGACAAGATATGAAAGAATTGGAAATAACCTTGGATGACTTGCAAAACAAAACAACAAAATTAAAAAAATAAGATTTCAGGCTAAAATAGACAAACGTAATACAGTAAAAAGGGCATTTACAGATGAGGAACGCCTGAGAAGATCAGAGCGAATGAAGAGCTACTGGGCAACTCAGAAAGGAAATTTACTGAAGAAGAGGACCAAGAAATGATTGACTGAAGTGGTCCAATGAGGCCGTAAAAGCAGAAGAAGAAGAAGTGTACTCAAAATATTGTAACTATTCTTTACTTTATTATTTTTTCAAAACTACTTTCCATTTGATTTCATATTTTTTTATTTCCTATTGTTGAGGGCCCCGCATTATCATATCGCCCAGGGCCCCGCAAGGCCAGGATCCACCACTGCACCTTTGCCATGGTGATCGCCAACGTTTGGGGGACCGAACATGGCACTTGAAGAAGAAGAAGATGCCAATGCTGATTGAGGTTACCATATTGGTATTTGTAATATGAGGAATAAGTTTCTGTGTGGGAAAGGATACAGTGAGATACCAGTGAAACAAGCCCTCTAACAATCGATTATAAATGTCACCTGTTCGGCTACGAAGTGAGGCGTCAATCGAGGCATGTTGAACGGGACCTCATACACAGCAAACCCAATAGCATACAGCGGCTTCTTCTTTTTATTCTCCAGCGGATGAGTCTCGTAGAACTGCGTGACTGATACGACTACATGGCACTTGTTTGTTGATGTTCTTGGAATTTGAATGTGAAATTGTGGATTCATCGCTGTTGTATCTGGAAAAATAAAATACCGTATGCTATCTTAAAAGCAAAAGCAACAACACCTTAATAGTTAGGAGGAAAGCAAGCTTGTACAGTACTTTCACTGACTTTCAATTTGCAGGCCATCCTTTTAACATGGAATTTGAATCACTGGTTATGTTTTATCATTAACCCATTCCAGTCATAATTTAATGGTCACATTGTTGACTGTGAAATCAGACGTTATTCACCCGGCAGTGGTCTGAGATTACTTACACTACAAAAACACCCAAAAAATACAACCAATAAGGATATTTTACTGAAATTTTGTATGCATCAGCGAGTTGCCTTATATGGTACCTTTTTCTAACAAAGGTTTGTTTTAAATGAGCAATTACATATTAACAATTGATTATTATTATGCCGAGACACCATCTTGAAAGTATGGATGCCTGTCATTTTGCCTCGATCATACCAAGCTACGTATAAGGTTCTAATGCATCACGAATTTTCGTTATCGCAAATCTAAAATATAAAGAATAATTTATTTTTAAATTATGAAATTTCAAGATGGCCACTGCACGCTAACACAGACTGTTTTATTAGCTTATTGGAAACCCCACTGAATCTGCTAAAAGGATATACAATGGGATTATTGTTCCCTTATTTCAGGATTCTGGCAAGTTATATGGAAACGAGACTGGAATACATGAACATAAATAAAGCAATGCGTCACCGCGAGTAGAGCTCATCATATGATTTCTGTGCTAATGTGATAACCCACGACCAGAGCTCGTCAAATGACGTTAAAGGGTTAAGAAATTCTGGAATGTATTGGGCAGGAAATAAACGAGCAACATGAATGTTCACAATTGCTACAAATAGCTAAATGCAACCAAATGTTATGTGAGGGCTAGGTCAATAACACGTATACTGGTTGGTTCAAATTTAGGTTCTACAAAAAGATGGTATATTGGCTTTCACGGCCGGTGAATTGAAACTCAGCAATTCTTCTAGGTTTGTGCCGTGTCTTGTGTGGGGTTTCGCCTAGGACACCAAGCTGGCTCATCGGCGGGCTCTTGGTGTCCCCGCCCGGATCCCCACAGGAGTAACCCCACAAGACACAACACAAACCTAGAAGAATTGCCGAGTTTTAATTCACCATCTGTGAAAGACAATATACCACCGTTTTGGAAGCCTTCATAGGGAGGTTGAGGCTGCTTGAACTTTTAGTTCTCGCAGTCAAGTAATGCAGTTGCACTCTATATCAAGGGAGGTCGCACGCAGTCCGTTACTCCTGTGGGGGTCCGGGCGGGGACACCAAGAGCCCGCCGATGAGCCAGCTTGGTGTCCTAGGCGAAACCCCACACAAGACACGGCACAAACCTAGAAGAATTGCTGAGTTTTAGGTTCTACAACTTATTCAGTTTGAATGTGGATATTAAACTTGGAGCGGCAAAATTAGCTGGCATGAGCAGGCTCAAAGCATTCTTGTTGCCAGCTGTTGTCTGTCATATCACCAATATGCGTTACTGCATTAATACCTCTTCATGTAACAAATTTTTCCTGCTGAGTTAAAGATGGCTGTACATTGTACAGACACTGATAGTAGGTCCTGAACAAGGACATTTGTGGAATTTAGAATGCTCAATTGAATATCAGTTTACTAGGTGACATGACCTGACATGGATGTCACATCACAATTCTAATACACACGTCTCAATGAAGTTTGTGTAAGAAGTCACAAGTTGTCTACCAAACACTTCACATCAATCGTGGAGTGAGGAAATAAATGTGAAAATATGTCCAGATACATTTGTTTAGTTGAACCTTATAAATTGTCCCATCTATCACCTGTTTTACACTACTGTAGTACTTAATTTATTTATCGTGTGGCTTTTAGTGCCGGGAGTGTCCGAGGACATGTTCGGCTCGCCAGAGGCTGTAGCTGATTCAAGAGGACACCACTAGGGTGAGCTACAAGTTCCGTTCAATTTCAAGTAGTTCCAATCTTCACTACCAGATATCAATGCTACCTAGTGGTGAACGTTGGAACTTTGATAGAGTGTTACAACGAAATCTAACCTAGAAATTTAGCTCCACACAAGTTTAGTCAGTGGAAGGATCTTTTAAATGCCATAAATCTATGACATGGGACCGCAGGCTTTACTTCTGCTCTGACGGAAGGCATACCGAAGGATTTTAACGCTCTTAAAAAATCCGACGACTTCGGCCGGGTTTGAACCCGATATCTAGGGCACAGCAGTTTAGCATGCTACCAACTACGCCACCGAAGCCGCTTACTGTAGTACTAGTGAGGCTTTTTAAAAATGTGATCATGTCCTTCAGTTGGTAAATGCCCTACACTCTACTCGCAGCGAGACTCCTCCTTCAACGTTGGAGCTTGCCATGGATCAGTTTCGCTGTTAAAGTGTGCGATTGGTAACTTCTTTCATTTCACTTCGGGTTGCTCTAACCCTACAATACTAACATACGTAAAATTTAATAATAATAACTTAACTGCTAAGAATTCCCTCTTTATCTGTCCTCACCCTACCATCTTCCAACAGTGCTTCTACTGGTCTATGGCGGTGATGTCAATGCTTTTGTTATTAATTCCCATCAGTTCTAGAGGCATAATCATGGGGAAAAGAATTGCCTGGAAACTATCCTTGAATTTAACAACTTATTGGTTTCTCCATGGCAATAACAAAGAGGTGGAGGATTTGATGTAGATATGTCACATCACTTCAGAGGGATTATAAAAACAACCTCATAAAAACCAGAGACAGTATAAGAGGCTGGAGAGACTACATACTGCTATTTACATCAAAGTAAACTACTTTTGTATTTGTTGTATTTAAGATGGAACTTAACGTACAGTATTAAACCTTAAAGACCACAGAGGATTCAGTGTATATGTCGTAGTCAGATAGTCAAATCCGTCATTTCATGAAGATCCTAGGCACTTCATGAAAAGCCGGCATATGATGTAAAATGGGATAGTTACACAATCTGACGAGTTTCTTCATGAAGTGACGGACTGCTTTAGGCAGATGGTGTAAGAAATCATTTTTCATTATCTGCCGAGGCACTTCATGAAGATCCGGCATTTTTTGATTCGGCTCTTCATGAAATGACTAACGCGACGAAGTCGTACATTAATTCCTTTAATTGTTCTATTCCAAGAAATAAATTAATGCTTATTTACTATGGAATTCGAAATCAATTTCCACGTACAACCTAAAATCTAATCCTGGAACACTGGGTAAGTTTTTCTCCTGTTTTTTTTTTGCTTCTGTGTACATTTATATATTTTTTCCATTTGTAGACCTGCATTAATCCGTTTCTAATCAGAATTAAATGACTGCCGCAGTGGAGTCGTACATTAATTTTTCTGTGTAATACACGCATTATTCCGAGAAATAAATTGATACTCGTTTATTATGATGTTCATAATTAATTTCCACGTAAGACTGAAACCCTAATCGTGGAATGCTAGGTACACTTTTCTCCCTCTGTCTTCTTTTTGTAGAAGCTTATATTTTTCCCAATTTGTGCAATATACTTTTTCTTTATGTATATTTTCATAATATATTTTGTGGTTTGGCTTTATTTACTAAAATGTGTACCCCTTTTTTATTTCACTCTCTCTCTCTCTCTCTCTCTTCCCCATTGATGTATTTTGTATTTTTGAACTTAATATGTCTGATGACCTTATCAGACAACATACTGTGCACCCTAATATACTGGGCTGATGACCTTATCAGACAACATACACCTAGTATACTGGTGACCAAGATGTACCTAGCCCGTTTTTACAATAATAAAACAACTACAACTTTATTAACTTAAAATGTGCAGACTGAAAATACAGAAACCCTCCCGAAATTACTTTCTGGGTACGGCCCTGATTTCTTCATTGCGGTAAGACTTCAGAAACACGAAATAAGCTGACTATTGTGTAGGCTATGCCCTAAAATGTTCTAATAATTGCATTAATATAAACATCGCATTGTTCTATTGACATCCCGCCTTTTAACTAACCCCATGTAATAGAAAGTGTAATATTTCGTCTGGACATATGTCGTTCATTCTCAGACTTGTGATGATACTGGTATTTGCGTAAACGCCCATTAATCCTCTGTTAATCAGCCACCAGTATCATGTTCATCCAAATGAGACGAATAGAACACTTGTGAATGATTAAAACATGCAGGCTACAAGTGACATAACCTGAAATATACCAAACAAGTCTTTCTTACCTTATCCATTTCTTCTCGAGACCAAGGTTTTTTATGAGGCTTTTCTTCATAATACTCATTAACTTTCTGAAAAAACAACTGCCTCTGTACTTCCACGGTATTTTCCATATTGTATATTGCCACTATTTATTCTTGGAAAGCACACTTATCTCACCACGAGGACAACGCTACCGCTTCTTCATGAAATGACGGGCTTGACTTTCCGTCAGATAGTGTAACTATCTCATTTTACATCATATGCCGGCTTTTCATGAAGTGCCTAGGATCTTCATGAAATGACGGATTTCACTATCTGCCTACGACATATATAAATAAAGTGTTACATGCGTAATATATAAGTTTCAACCATTTAACTAGCCTTAGCACAAAGTTCGTAATGTACTTACATTTAACGTATTATTAGTACTAAGCATCTATTGAATAATGTTAGTTAGATTCCTGTCCTTTGAGAGTCTCGCAAACCCGGCACTCCGGATATCTCGGCCACCCTGACAGGAGAAAAAAAAATCATGAATTTTGTTTGTTTTTGTATTTCCGCACGTAGCGTTATTATGTTTTCTTTTGTCTTCTCCATCAATGGAATTATCGACAGTCAAATGCGACGCGAAACAAGTTGACCTACAGTACATAGTAAGAAGAGTAACAACGACCTGATAAATACAGGTACTGTACAGTACTTTAAATGCACAAACTGTTTGTTGGCAGTAAGAAGTAAACAAATGGTTCTCGCGCAGAGCGTTGTATTTATTTGATTGCGCATTCTTCGTGACGAGGCTTCAAGAAACAGGTTTCAAAGCGAAAAGCAAAATAACATTACTCTTTTGCAAAAAAAGTAAATGGAAACTACCATTTTAAGTGAAAAAAAAAAAACTATTTGCCTACGGGAATTGATTTGTACATATTCAAGTAGCCTACTGTAATTGTAGTGGCTTAATCATTTTAAAACTTGTGTTTCTGTTAAAAACAAATAAATGTAAGTTACTGCATTGCGTTACTTTTAAACCAAAACAAACAGCTTATTTTGTCTTTTAAACACATTTCCCGATAACCCGGCATTTTCGCGAACTCTGTTACCCTTCGGTCCACATTTGGCAGAGTTTACGAGACTACTGTATCTCTTCATTTCTAACTCTCTGGTCTTGCCCTTTATCAGGCGAGGATCTAGAGTTTGGCTTTGGGGCGAGGGGGTCAGATAATCGAAATTGTTAAGAAAAATGGTATCACTAAAAACGCAATCACAAAGTAACCAAACGAACAAAACCAGACTTTTTTTTGCAAGCTACATGTTTAGAAATTTGATGCGTTTAGCGCACCAAAAATATTCGTACATATTGCAACGGCGTGTTTTGCGACTTTTACATTGAGCTTCGAGAAAAATATCAAGGTACGTTACAGTTTTGTCAAGTCGAGTTTGTACCGACAAAGGAAGAAAGTCACAGCTTAAATTGCCAACCAAGCTTGCAGTTTGGACGTCGGCAAAATTGTTTGGTGTGAAAAAAAGCCCAAAATTTCTATCCGTGCATTGCTGCATATTCATCGTGACATCAATATAACATCGATTCGGTTATCACAAGGTTTGCTAAACAAAATAGACGAGTTGATTTTATATAACAGGTATGAAGTTGTGAACTTGTAACAGAACACAATAATTGCAATAAAGATATTTTCAGTATTGAATAAAATGAAAAAAACTGTTTTTCAGTTAAAATCCGTTAAGTTTTATTTGTCTGGTTCTTGTCTTTTCGTGCTTTGAGTTTGCAAAAAAATTTGGTCTCCCGTTTGGGGGGGGGGGGGGTCATGACTCCCGTGCCCCCCCCCCCTGAATCCGCGCCTGCTTCTGGTCTTGCCCTCTATGCCTCTTAGAAATTTCATCTCCGCTGCTTGTATTCTACTCTCCTCTCTTTTTTTTGTAGTAGTCCATGTTCCAGCTGCATATGTTAGTATAGGCTCGTGATAGGTTGAATATAGTACCCTTTTACATTTCTTTGGGACGTCTCGGTTCCAAAGAATACTCCTCACACTCTGATAAATATTGCTTGCATTTTGTATTCTCCTTCCAATGTCCTCCTTTATCCTTCTATCCTCTGCGATCGCACTTCCCAGATACTTGAGACCCTTAACCACTTCTAGACTTTCCCCATTTAGTTTTATCATTAGCAAGCATACTGTACCGTACTGAATTTGTTCAGTAATTTCAACTTAATAATAATTAAGGTTCGGATGTTAAGGAAAAGTCATATTTTTTTCCCGAGCTCATTTTACCCGATATCTGAAAAATAAGTTTGAATGACGGGTCTCTGACCACATTTCAAGCAATTTGATGTTGCCTATAAATGCATATTTCAGCCATTTTTATTGTTTTGGTCATATTTGGTCATATTTTAGTGATGTAAGGCCATATTTGGTTATAATTTCAGCATTTTTGTTTAAATTTAGGCATCGTTAACAAGGTACGTGTTATCTGCGTCGAGTTTCAAACACAGGATTTCCGAATAGTGTAGTGTTGTTGTTGTTTGAGTCTTCAGGCTTTTGACTGGTTTGATGCAGCACTACATGCCTCCCTGTCCTGAGCCAATCGTTTCATCTCTACATAGCTACCACACCCTACATCCGAGGCTATCTGTTTAACATATTCTAACCTTGGTCTACCCCTACAGTTCTTGTCCTCGACCCTTCCTTCCATAACTAAGCTTGCTATTCCTGGGTGTCTTAGTATGTGTCCTACCAACCTATCTCTTCTCTTCATTAGCAGTCGCCAGAAACATCTCTCCTCTCCCACTCGCCTTAATACCTCTTCGTTTGTAACACTATCTACCCATCTGATCTTCATCATTTTCCTGTAACACCACATTTCAAATGCTTCAATTCTCCTCTTTTCTGCTGCACCAATAGTCCAAGTTTCACTTCCATAGAGCGCCACGCTCCAGACAAAGGCTTTCAAAAATGACTTCCTAATACCTAAATCTATACCGGTATTCGATGTCAAAAGATTCCTATTTTGTAGAAAGGCTTTCCTTGCCTGAGCCAACCTACTTTTTATATCCTCTTTGCTTCGTCCATCACTGGTTATTCTGCTTCCTAAGTAACAGAAGTCTCCTACTTCCTTCAGCTTTTCACCTGCCAATTTGATCTCCATGGAGGTTTCTGATTTATTTCGGCTGCATTCCAGTATTTTTGTTTTACATTTATTAATTTTCATCATGAATTCCTTCCGCAAGATGGAATCCATACCATTCAAAAACTCATTCAAATCCTCAGGCTTGTCGGCCAAGATGACGATGTCATCAGCAAATCTCTGAGTTGAAATTATTTCTCCTTGAATCTTCACTCCCACTTAAAATTTTTCTCCAATTTCCTTCATTGCTTGTGCAATGTAAAGATTGAAACGTATGGGTGATAAGTTGCAGCCTTGCCTTACACCTTTCTGAATACCAGCTTCTCTCTCATGTCCTTCAGCTCGAATGATTGCTGTCTGGTTTCTGTATAGATTGTATATCACCCTCCTATCCCTGTACTTTATTCCAATAGATTTCAAAATGTCAAACAATTTAGTCCAATCAACGTTATCAAAAGCCTTTTCTAAGTCTACAAATGCCATGAACGTTCTCTTATCTTTCCTTATTCTACCTTCCAAAATCAGCCTAAGGCTTAGTACAGCTTCCCTTGTTCCTACATTTCTCCTGAAACCAAACTGGTCTTCACCCAACTCCGTTTCTATCTGGCTTTCAATCCTCTTGTAAATTATTCTAGACAGGATCTTTGAAGCATGAGTAATCAAGCTGATTGTACGGTAATCTTCACATCTGTCAGCTCCCACTTTCTTTGGTATAGGGATGATAACATTCTTCTTGAAATCAGGGGGTACCTCACCTGTCTCATAAATCCTACACACCAAGTGAAATAACCTGATCAGACTTACATCTCCTATGCAGCGTAGCAACTCAATCGGTATATCATCTATGCCTGGTGCTTTGTTCCTGCCTAAGTCCTCTAATGCTCTGTCAAATTCTGATCTCAATATTAAATCTCCTTTTGCATCCTCATCAATTTCCTCCTCCCTTTCCATTACATGATTCTCGATCTCCTTTCCTTTATACAAGCACTCTATGTAAGCTTTCCATCTCTCAACCTTTTCTTCCCTATCTGTTAGAGGCTTTCCATTTGTGTCCTTAATATTACAGCACTTAGTAGATAGTGTAGTAGATACAGTATATTTTTCTTTCTTTTCCCAGAAAATGCAGATAGCAGGTTTAGAAGATCTGATTCCAAGAAGGCGCCCCTGTACGGACGTCTTTTAGCTCATCTTTCTGGACAAGTTAGATTGCGACACTGAACGCATGATGTCGCGGAACATGATGATAGTGTGCTTCCGCCTTTCAATAGGATGTCACTCCAGTAGATATATTTAGCTCAGAAGCAATTAGCAAACAAGGAAATGCCATGTTATGTCTTTTAGGGAAACCGAGCAAGAACTGCATCTCAAGGATATGATACTGAATGAATGTTGAAAATTTTAATGTACCGGTACGGTACTGTAGCTCTCTGTTAGTTTGTATGATTAAATGTGTCTGGTGTATTATCGCTGATCACGTTTTGGCACTTAAGACGATTACTGCATGTTAGTGATACTCTTACCTATCCCAAAAATTCATGTCATATTTCATAGTTTTTAGGACATATTTTACAGTTTTTAGGTCATATTTAGCTAGTTTTTAGGGCATATTTGCTAGCATATTTTGTACTTCTTTAGGTCTTAAACTTCCGAACCCTAATAATAATAATATTAATAAAAAATGTATTTCCTGGGATTCTGTTATTGTATTTGGAATTTTGTATCGAAAGTACGTTTTATGAGTATTTTGCCCAACTCTGATCACAGGCAGCCATTTAAATCGAAATAGGCCTATCACGACAAATCGAGTTTCGTTCGCTAAATCGTGACATCGTGAACACAATTCAATTTGTTGTGATATATTGATTTGAATGGCTGCCTGTGATTGGCTAGTTATAAAGTGATTTCACTTCTAACCGCTAGATAGCTCTAGCGTCTCACTGAAGCGTAAAGACTGAACTACCAATGGCTTTACTTCGAGTATATATTTCGTCTTTTAGTGCATGAGTAAGTTAGTGCTGTATGGTAGTATTCCTTACAGATTCATTTATTTTCATTATCATTCTTTTTTTAAAGTCGTTTCGGCCATCAATGGACCACGACGTTCTTCACTCATATGATCACTGTAATGCTTGTTTTCTTGTCTGCCAGTAGATCTTCATTCTTGACGAATGTTCAGTTCTCCTTTCTTCCGTCCACTTGCAGTGAGGGCGAGGCATCACAGATGTTAAAGGGTGTAGATTACTGGTTGATTTAACCGCCTTTCTGAAAAGGTTCCTATCCCAAACCAGAGCTTGATTGATTCGAGCTTCTGTTAGGTCCTTTTTAACTTGCATCGACCATTTACAATAGGATTTTTTTTTAGAGATTGATGAGTGTATTCGATATGAAAGTCGATGATGCTCCATCCGTTCCAAATGTCCAAAGAAAGATATTCTCCTTTTTCTCATCACACTCACCAAATCTCTATATATATAAAGCACAAAGTTTGTCTGTCTGTCTGTCTGTCTATCTGTCTGTCTGTCTGTCTGTCATGTATACAAATCTACACCGTTTCACCGATCTGAACCAAAATTTGTATACTTACCCTTTAGAACCCTGCGGGTAACCCCGTCAACATTAAATTTCGGACAGACCACCCCATGCCCTGCATTTAGGCCCTTTTGCACAAATCTACACCGTTTCACCGATCTGAACCAAAAGTTGTATATTTAACCTTTGGAACCCTGCGAGTAACACTGTCCACTTGAAATTTCGGACAGACCACCCCATTCCCTGCATTTAGGCCCTTTGGTCCAAATCCACACCGTTTCACCGATCTCAACCAAAATTTGTATATTTACCCTTTGGAACCCTGCGAGTACCACTGACCACTTAAAATTTCGGACAGACCACCCCATTCCCTGCATTTAGGCCCTTTGGTCCAAATCTACACCGTTTCACCGATCAGAACCACAATTCGTATTCTTACCCTTTGGTGCCCTGCGAGTAACACTGTCTGCTTGAAATTGCGGACAGACCACTCCATTCCCTGCATTTAGGCCCTTTGGCCCAAATCTATACCGTTTCACCGATCTCAACCAAAATTTGTATATTTACCCTATGGAACACTGCGACTAACACTGTCTGCTTGAAATTTCGGACAGACCACGCCATTCCCTGCATTTAGGCCCTTTTTGCACAAATCTACACCGTTTCACCGATCTGAACCAAAATGTGTATACTTACCCTTTGGAACCCTGCGAGTAACACTGTCTGCTTGAAATTGCGGACAGACCACTCCATTCCCTGCATTTAGGCCCTTTGGCCCAAATCTACACCGTTCCACCGATCTCAACCAAAATTTGTATATTTACCCTTTGGAACACTGCGACTAACACTGTCTGCTTGAAATTGCGGAGAGGCTACTCCATCCCATGCATTTAGGCCCTTTGGCACAAATCTACACCGTTTCACCGATCTGAACCAAACTTTGTATACTTACCCTTTGGAACCCTGCGAGTAACACTGTCCACTTAAAATTTCGGACAGACCACCTCATTCCCTGCATTTAGGCACTTTGGCACAAATCTACACCGTTTCACCGATCAGAACCAATATTCGTAAACTTACCCTTTGGTACCCAGCAAGTAACACTGTCTGCTTGAAATTGCGGACAGACCACTCCATTCCCTGCATTTAGGCCCTTTGTCCCAAATCTACACCGTTTCACCGATCTCAACCAAAATTTGTATATTTACCCTTTGGAACACTGCGACTAACACTGTCTGCTTGAAATTGAGGCGAGGCCACTCCATCCCTTGCATTTAGGCTGTTTGGCACAAATCTACACCGTTTCACCGATCTGACCCCAATTTTATATACTTACCCGTAGAACCCGACAAGTAACACTGTTCACTTTAAATTTCGGACAGACCACACTATTCCCTGCGTTTTGGCCCTTTGGCAGAAAACTACACCGTTTCACCGATCTCAACCAGATTTTACATAATTACCCTTTGGAACTCGACGAGTAACACTGTCCACTCGAAATTTCGGACAGACCACTCCATTCCACGCATTTAGGCCCTTTGGCACAAATCTACATCGTTCACCGATCGAAAACAAAATGTGTATACTTACCCTTTGGAACCCGATGAGTAACACTGTCCACTTTAAAATTTGGACAGGCCACTCCATTCCCTGCATTTTGGCCCTTGGCACAAAACTACACCGTTTCACCGATCTCAACCAGATTTTACATAATTACCGTATGGAACTCGACGAGTAACACTGTCCACTCGAAATTTCGGACAGACCACTCCATTTCCCGCATTAAGGCCCTTTGGTACAAATCTACATCGTTCACCGATCGAAAACAAAGTGTGTACACTTACCCTTTGGAACCCGATGCGTAACACTGTCCACTTGAAATTTCTGACATACCACTCCATTCCCTGCATGTAGCTCAGGAATTCCTCGGGGTTGCCAGCTTCCTAACTCACCAGTCATGAGCCCTTGAGGGTGTACCAGAAGTGGTGGGTCTACACACACCCTGCCTCTTTGAGGGCCTTGAGCAGAAGACAGGAGATATTATGAAAAGGAAAAGAAGGCAGACCCCTCGAAGAATGAGGGTATCAGGAAAGATGAGACAAAGCCAATTAAGGCGGGAAATTGAAAGACTCCCTAGCCCTCGGATACCCTAATACAGTCTGGGTCGGAAGAGAACACGAGTTGACCAAGGGAGGCCGACAGGAAAGAGAACTGAAATGAGCCCGGCGCCAGGAAGTAGAAGCGATGCCAGACTCAGCTGGGGTTCCGTGGTCGCCAACCCACGTCCCACAAGTTGTGAGTCCCTGGGGGGGTCAGTTGTGAGAATAGCTCGCTGATTCATCGTGAGGTGACTTGAGAGTACTTTCCAGAGCCCGCCGTGTTATCTCCTGCTGTCTATGCTGATGCCAGCACAGGGCCGTTGCGAAACAGTGAGTGATTCCCGGTCAATCTGTATAGGACGGGGAACCCTGAACGTGTGTCATCATATTTCGTCATCATCTGCGATCATCTCAGGTTCGTGCAGCTTGGACCTATATTCTTTGTCTTTCCCGAGCAGTACGCTCTTTCACTAGACGCATCCAGTACAGGCCTAAGCCAGAAAATAAGGTTGAGACTTTGGAAGACATCGAAGCTAGACACCTGAATTACCTATATCAGTTTTAAAATAACACCATGTTCGTTTAGTAGTCATTTTTTCATTACCTTATTATTATCATCATAAGTGCAAATGACCTAGATGTTACGCGCATCATACCAATAATCACCGCCGCATAAAGTCTTTCTCGACTGTGATTTTTAAAATATTTATTTTGGGTTGGTTGGTTCTTAAGTTTAGGGGCTGCGACAACGCGGTTATGTTGCCCCGTGTACTTTGGGTGTGTGTAGAATCTGTCTGATAACCGGTGTTAATTGTGATGACTGTGTTAGTGTGTGTTATCTGTTTTTTAATTTAAGTACAAACTGCAACTTAGAATTCTTCAAATAGTTCGTACTTTTGCCGCCAAGCGCCACCGTCAACGACTACTAGGCCAAGTTCGGAACTTAGCTACTAGACGCCACTGCAGTCGGCTCTTGGCAACGGACGTAGACATCTATGAGCGTTGTTTACCTATCCAATTTAGCTTCACACAGGTGTAATTAGTGGAAGGTTCAATAACATGCCATAAATCTGACATGGGACCGCCGGCTTTACTTCCCCTCCGAAGAAAGGCATACTGACGGATTTTTAACGCTCTTAAAATATCCGACGGCTTCGGCCGGGTTTGAACCCGCTATCTTGGGCATAGAAGCTCAGCATGCTACCAAATACGCCACCGAAGCCGCCATATAGTTATTTTTATTACAGTACATTGTGTACATTATACGTTGAAGTGTCAATTCAATACCGGTAGTAGTTTCCCTTATCATCCTCATCATAAGAGCAAATGACCTACAGTAGATGTTACGCCCATTACACCATTAATCACCACACACAATAAGTCTTCCTCGCCTGTGAATTTTGAAATATGAATTTCTATTACGGTAGTTTGTAAGTTTGACGTGTCAATTCAACAGTAGTTTTTATTATCATCCTTATCAAAAGGGCAAATGACCTAGATATTACTCCCTCATTGTCTTTGGGGGCAAATGACTTAGATTTTAAGTCCATTATATTTTCTAAGGAGACCTTAAAAAATTATCATCATTCCACCGGGCGAAGCCGGGTACTACTGCTAGTCTTCTATATGTTCAAATATCATTCTTATATAAAATAATAAAATAATAATAAAAATAATAATAGTCAAATAATAATAATAATAATAATATCGTATGGCCTCGGGTGCCGGCTGCAAACTTTGTTATTTGCACCCAAAGGGCAGCTTCATGTCGAATTTTGTTGTTCCTTGGAGTGCTATGAAAGTCAAGGAGGTTAGATATCTAAGCTCCTTGACACCATAGCGCTTTCTAGTAGAGAATAGAGGAACTGTTTGTGTTGGCGGAAAATCCCGAGATTAATGTTGTCATTATGAACATGGCCTACTGAATTTAAATGGGTTCTTTAACATGCCAACAACGTATGACATGCGTGTCGTGATTTTTTCACCTTAAATCACTTACCACGGCCAGGAACGAACCTGCAATCATGGGGTTAGAAGCCCGACACGATAAAGAGTCACCCACCGTGGCAAGCATCTTTCTTATCATTAGGGGCAGATGACCTAGATGTTTTACCTTTTTTTCTTTCTTCGTGTGGTCTACTCAGAGACCTAGTGCAGGTCTTTCTATTCGACGCCCGTGGGCGACCTGCGCGTCGGGATGAGAGATGGAATTGATTGAGGTGAATGAAATTGGAGAAGGATGTGGAAGGAAGCGGCCGTGGCCTGTCAGAAGGTACCGTCCCAGCATTTGCCTGGTGTTGAAAATGGGAAACCACGGAAAACCATTTCAAGGACGGCCGACGGTGGGGCTCGAACCCACGCGTCTACCGAGTCAGCACAGAGCTTGGCCCCATGACCTAACACTGCGCTTTAGCCAGCGTAGTCACTACGTCGGTGTTTTACCCCTTAAAACAACAATCACCAACACCATCATCAGTGTATGCTGCACAAATGTAACAAGAAGTTCCGTGACGAACTCAAAAGCCTACTTTTCTTAAAATTAAGTTTCATGCCAATGATTAATCTACAGTATATGAACCTATCTAGAATAATGACGAAATTAAGTTGGTAATATCGAAATGTCTAATTAGTTCGAAATATACCTGGTGTAATGTAGCCTAATAGAGCATTACAGTTGGCAGCCCTAGTGACAGAATATATTCTTAGTTCCATCTCTTAAGGTACACAATAAAACAATTGGTTGAAGTCCAATGGACGTTACATGCAGTTAGACATTGGATCTATCAGCACGCGTAAAAGCATGTTGGCAACAATGTCAAGTGTGTGCTGGTCAGAAATAGCCTAATCTGAAATATGATATCTTGTTGTGCCAATTTTGGACGAAATCCATTTGTTAGTATAGAAGTTACATGTATTTTAAAATTGGACCTATCAGCAGGCATAGAATCATGTTGGCAGCACTGACTTATATTAATTATTCCAAATTAATCTAGAATGCCAGGTTCTATACCTGTGCAAAGTATAGGGCTGTTGGCTTGCATACTTCCTGATATATTGATATTAAGGTAAAAAAATATAGACAGCATTTATTAACAGTTGGCAGCCCTGATTGCTCTTAAGAATACTTATAGTCATATCTGTTATGTTACACATAGCACATACGAAATTTGGTTGAAATCCAACTGATAGTATAGAAGTTACATGTATTTAAAAATTGGCCCTATCAGCAGGCTTAGAATCATGTTGGTAGTACTGAAGTATACAAGTTACTCCAAAATTAATCTAAAATGTCAGGTACTATACGTGTGCATAGTTTAAAGCTGTCGGCTTGCATACTTTCTGATATATTTGTATTTGGATAAAAGAATAGAGAGAGAGAGCAATTATTAACAGTTGGCAGGCCTGGTGGCTCTTAAGAATACGCTCAGTCATATCTTTTCATGTACACATATTACATACAAAATTTGGTTGAAATCCAATTTATAGTGTAGAAGTTATAATCATTTAAAAATTAGACCTATCAGAAGGCTTAACATTATTTTGGCAACAGTGTCATGTATGGCCTCCTGGAAATTAAACTGAAATAGTGTTATCTACATGTGTGCCAATTTTGGAATAGCTCCCATGCATACCTTCCAAGATATCCAACATGGAGCTCAACTTTCTAGTGCGTTTTTTCAGCAGTTTGTAGCACTGACATCATTTTCAAATATGGACGTGAGATATTCCGGTATACATCTTTACTCATATTAAATTTGGTTCCGATTTCTGCAGCCGTTTAGGAGTTGATAGGGGGGACACTCACACAGCCAGACTGTCAGAAGGACAGACAGACAGACATACAGACAGACAGAAGGACGGACAGACAGACAGACACACATTTTCCCGGATCGATCTCATAAGTTGCAAACTGTGAAAAGTAGGCTAAATATTCATCAACATGGTGTATGGACGACAAGAAAATTGCGTGATAAGAGGAAATATGCTATTTACCTGTGTAATTTGGGCCTCCTCCTGCATTATAACCACTTCGCCATCTCCGCCTCGCTAGGACTGCCCGCCAGGGTTGTTTGGAGTGCAGCGCAGGTTCATTCATCCAGTCGTCAGGACCTATGTGGACTAGATCAAGGTGTGTGAAGTGGCGTGCGAAGTCTTCGAATGACATCCTGGAAGATGGGGAAAAATTAGTTCAAATTATCTCTCCGTCATTGTAATTCTGTGGGGCCTCGATGAATTAATTACAGTAATTAGAAGAAGGGATTACAGTGAGGTCAAAAGCCCACTAACATGTTATGATGATAATCATAAGTGGATCACAAATTTATTTTGAAATCCAAATCTTTTACAATTGAAATGGTAATGTTTTAGTCGATCAACACGGGTACAGGCCAAATTAAATTAAATTAAATTAATCAATTAACTTTTAATTTGAAAATTATTGCTTATTATAACTAGACTATTCTCAACCTCATATCGATCTGCTATCCCATTGATTCCGAGATGAACCCTGATGACTCCCCACTCCAGGCGCGTATATCGAGTTTTATTTCGGGGGATGCCCAACCGGGCGTTAGGGGGAATGGTATAGGCCCAAAGAATTGGGGGTCCGGGGTTCTCCCCGGGAAACTTTTGTATAACTTGGTGCAAAATGATGAGTACGGCTCGGATTTTTAGGTAAATAAATATTTTTAAATGTAAATACATATTTTTAGCATTTTTTCTATAAATACATAAATTCCTGCTTTTCACTTATTAGCACATAAAAAGGCATACTATTTACAATTTTAAAATCAGTATGCTAGATCTTTCAGTTTATTGAATTTTTGTTCTGTGTTACTTCAACGGGGAAGAATCTGTGAGCTATCTAATCTTCATGCAGAGCATATGGAAGTTTGCATCTGGGTTATTCTTAACTTGTCGCCCCGTGCCACTCACTGTGGAAGCCGGGGATTTCCTTGTCCATAGCCACATTGCACCACGTGCTAGACCTCCCTTCCCTCCTAGCTACCTGGAACCAGTGTCACTCACATGCGGTTCATTTCTGGCACAGTGAAGTGTAAGGCATTTCTACGATGCCTAAAGTAAAAACAACTACAAGGTATCGTCTGTTGCAGAATTTAAAGATAATTTTCCTTCTGATGGGAGCGTTCTGTTCTGCCAACCACGTGGGAAAGCAATCAAGGCTGAACAACGATCTCAAATTACACAACACCTCAAGAGCAAGAAACATATTGCCGCAGTTTCGCGCCTTCAGAATAAGTGTTTCGTGATAATCGTCGGTCATTTGTGATAGACAACCTGAAGATGTATCTCGTTGTAATGCTTCAGCAGTCAATGATACAGTATAAATTGCATTCGAGAGTACTGCATATTGTTTATATTCACATTAAGTTAATAAACTAAATTATCATTAAATATTTTTACTTTTTTGTCACATAATTCAGGTGTTTTTAATACATAAAAAATAAATATTTTCAAGATTTATAGCACCTAAAAGTCCGAGCCTTAATGATGAGTTTTAGGGGGTATGTGGCATCACTATTTCAACCAATTTGTTGTGATGTTTTATGTTTGGTTAATGTCAAACACAACTAAGACCATTTTATGATACTTTTTATCAATACAATCATCTTGCTCACTTGATAGTGTTTACATGGTAAGAATTAACAATACTGTTTTGATTTACAACTTACACTATAATATAAAGTCAAGGTTTCTTGAAGCATTGCCAAATCGATTCATAACTTTATCGTCAGTGAGAGTATGTCTCTGTGAATAGATGACAATACTAGACCGTTGAGTCTGTTTTCAGAAGTAGAATTTCTTTAAGTATGTTTTCAACCAATTCAAACTCTGTTCGGCAGTACCGGTAGCTACAGAGAGAGGCAAATTTGCCAAAAGTTTGATAAGGGTATAAAAGTTAGGGAAAAAAAGTTTTGTCACACGCTTCAAGGGCACTTGTTGCTGTTCTTGGTACGTTCTTAAGAGCGAAGGCACTGGAGAGTAATAAGAGATTATGGTGTTACACATAAGATCAGAACAAACTGATTGTCACACAGTTTACATCGCTCTACCATCACCTTGCTTTACAACGTTGCCATACGTCGCTTAGTATCAATAGTACATGATAAGTGTATTGGTCTTTAATGTTTTAATGCATAAAACAAGAAGTTCCGTGACGAACTAAAGAGCCTACTTTTCATGCCAATGATTATTCTACAGTATATGAACCTATCTAGAATAATGACGAAATTAAGTTGCTAATATCGAAATTTCTAATTAGTTCGAAATACTGTATACCTGGCATAATGTAGCCTAATAGGGCACCATAGTTGGCAGCCCTGGTGACTGAATATATTCTTGTTTCCATCTCTTAAGGTACAGAATACAAAATTTGGTTGAAGTCCAATGGATAGCATGGACGTTACATGCAGTTAAACATTGGATCTAACAGCGCGCTTAAAATCATGTTGGCAACAATGACATACATGTATTGGTCAGAAATAATCTGCAATAATATGATCTCTTGTTGTGTTAATTTTGAATGAAATCCATTTGTTAGTATAGAAGTTACAGGCATTTTAAAATTGGACCTATCAGCAGGCTTAGAATCATGTTGGCAGCACTGACGTATATTAGTTACTCCAAATTCATCTAGAATGCCAGGTACTATACGTGTGCAAAGTTTAGAGCTATTGGCTTGCATACTTTCTGATATATTGATATTAGGGTAACAAAAATAGGGACAGTACATATTAACAGTTGGCAGCCCTGGTTGCTCTTAAGAATACGCATAGTCATATCTATTATGGTACACATAGCACATACGAAATTTGGTTCAAATCCAAATGATAGTATGGAAGTTGCATGTATTTAAAGTTGGACATGTCAGCAGGCTTAGAATCATGTTGGTAGCACTGACGTATATATGTTACTCCAAATTAATATAGAATGTCAGGTACTATACGTGTGCATAGTTTAAAGCTGTCGGCTTGCATACTTTCTGATATATTGGTATTTGGATAAAATAAATTAGAAGCATTTATTAACAGTTGGCAGCCCTGGTGGGTCGTAAGAATACGCTCAGTCATATCTGGTTATGTACACATACAACATACGAAATTTGGTTGAATTCCAATTGATAGTGTAGATGTTATATGCATTTAAAAATTGGACCTATCAGCAGGCTTATAATCATTTTGGCAACACTGCCATGTATGGACTCCTGGAAATTAAACTGCAATATTATTATCTATACGTGTGCCAATTTTGAAATAGCTCCCATTCATACCTTCCAAGATATACATCATGGAGCTCAAATTTCAATTGCGATTTTTTAGCAGTTGGTAGCACTGACATCATTTTCAAATATGGCCGTGAGATATTCAGGTATAGATCTTTAATCCTACCAAATTTTGTTTCGATTGCTCCAGCCGTTTAGGAGTTGATAGGGGGGGGGGGGGGGTGGACACACACACAGCCAGCCAGACAGACAGACGGACAGAAGGACAGACAGACAGACAGACACACATTTGCCCGATCTCATAAGTCTACTTTTTCCTCATTTTTGCAAAATGTGAAAAGTACGCTAAAAATAATATATGTGACAAAAATCGCCCCCCCCCCCCCCATATATACGCCCCCCCCCATTCTTAAAGAATTACGAGGAAATAAACAAATTACAGCTCTTTATTAATGCCGGTATGTTTAAAGATTGTGGATCTAATATAAATTTATTTATGCAAATCAGAACAGATATACTGTAATTTAAATGCATATCCTTGCTAGCTCAACAAATTAAATACACAAACTGTAAATTTAAAAGTCCTTACAAATGTGTTAGCCGGCCCCGTGGTGTTGGGGTAGCGCGCCTGCCTCTCACCCGAAGGCCCTGGGATCGATCCCCGGCTCCGTCAGGGATTTTAAAAATTACGTGAGGGTTGGAATGGGGTGCACTCAGCCTCGTGAGGACAATTGAGTAGCTCTCTGACAGTGAGACAGCGCCCCGATCACGAAAACCAAGATTAACGGCCGAGGGGACCCGACGCGCTGATCACGCGTCACCCCAATATCTGAAGGCCAAATGGCTGGGCAGCGGTCGCTTGGTCGGCTTCAGCCCGTCATGGGCTGTATAGTGCCAGGGGTTGACTTTTTTTTTCAAATGTGTTATAGACTCTTCTAGGCCACTGTTTATGGAGAAGATCTTATTCCCAAACTTCATACTGTAATTGAGGTTCGCTCCTGGCCGTGGTAAGTAATTTTTGAAAGGTCACAAAAATCATGACATGCATGTCATACGATGTTGGCATGTTAAAGAACCCATTTGAATTCAGTAGGCCGTGTTCTTAATGGCAAAATTAATCTCGGGATTTTCTGCCAAAACAAAGTTCCTTCATTCTCTAATAGAAAGCGCTATAGTGTCAAGGAGCTTTGATATCTAACCTCCTTGACTTTCGTAGCGTTCCGAGGAACGACGACAATCGACATGCAAGCTGCCCTCTGAGTGTCAAATAACAAAGCTTGCACCTGGCATCCGAGGTCACACGATATTATTATTATTATTATTATTATGGAAATTAAGGGTGCTTAAGTACACGGCGCCAGAAAATGTTCTTCGCAGTGCCTACATGCGTCTGCGAGAGCTATCATTAATAGTTATGTTGGCAGCACTACTGTCGCTTGTATAAAAACAAACAAATAGTAAACTTTGAACTCACCACAGCCATTCATAACAGATGCTGGAAGTGCTGATGACGGTTCAGTGCCATTTTGTCCAGCAACAAATTTCTTTGAAAATCGAGCCATTTCGTCCAGCTCGGTTTTACAAATTATTACACAATTTAATGAGTGCCATCTCGTCCAGATACAGTGTATGTTGGCAAGGGTTGAGGCAGTGCAGGTAGTCGGAGGTCAATGACCGCTGTGCTTACGTGCACAACCACAGGTTGTAGGATGTATTTTGAACCTGCCGTACATTTTGTGCGTATTATTCAATCTATTCCTTCCGCTCTCCATTGTGCGAGTAGTTCCAATCTGAGTTCCTTTTTTGTAAGTATTTTCCTTCTCACTTAATTTTCGATCTGGTTTACACTTCATTGTCATTTGCGCTATTACCCAGACCGTTAGGGGCCGATAACCTAGATGTTAGGCCCCTTAAAAACAATTATCATCTTCATCATCATAATTATCACCTGATTTGTGAAAATATTTGTTTTTATTCTCAATATGCTGTTTACATTATAAGCATGTAATTGTAAAATATAGTTGACTGGTAGCAAACGAGCGGAGCGAGTGACGTCCATTATTACAAACATTAAAAAATTACTTATTTTTAGACCTGTCAAACTGTCAATCATAGGTGTTTGGACGAAATAGCACTAGTGGTCCGGTAGAGAGTCAACCCACCTGCCTCTGTTCGTGGGAATTTGGACGAAATGGCACCTGGACGAAATGGCACGACACCCTGATGACACATACGCTCGCTTATTGCAATACACACTGACGATTTCGACCGCCTACAGCCCACACGTGTGGGATTCACTCTGTCAAGGACACTGTGCTGCCAACTAAACTGCTGATGATAGCTCTGGCAGAAGCCGGCAGTCACTGCGGAGAATATTTCCTGGCGCCCTGTATGTTAGTGAATTTATAATACATACTATGTGCATGAGCGTGGATCTTACGATCCATCATTGGTAGTCTACATTCTACCCTCAGTTCACATGTAAGTACGTGATATGTGACATCTTATTCACCTACAGTCAGGACCCGGTTCATGAAATGTCTTCGTCCGACATAAACGGTGGTGAAAACCAGGGGCGTATATAAAGGGGGGGGGGGGGGTGCTGAGGGGGCTCCAGCCCCCCCCCCTCCGAAAAAAGCCAATAAAAATTAAGAAAGTGCTGCTTTGGTAAGAGCATAAAATAATTGTAAATTTGGTTGTACCCTAATCTTAACTTATTGGATGAGTTATAAACAATATTAATTTTGAAATTATACTAACTCGTAGTGTAGTGGGTAGCGTTCTTCGCTGACGCCCCGGAGATCCGAATTTGATTCCCGGCTCTGCCAAGAAATTTTAATTCTAGTCTGAGGGCTGGAACGGGGTGCACTCAGCCTTGTGAGGAAAGGCTGTGAATTCCACAGTATGTTTTTTGAGAAATACATGTAAAAAAACCTGTTTACCTTTCTGCTTAGTAAATTGACAAATATTTAGATATTTGCCATTCATACTCCGCAGATCATAATAGATAGTTCACTAAGTATAACATTTTATTTGTGTGTTGTGTTGTATTTTACAACTTTTTTGTATTGCCAGTAATAATTGTAGGCTATATAAACTTTGAATCTTATCTAAAATAATTACACAAAGTTATATGCTCTAAGATATTGGTTGACATTTCTGGGTATTTTGCGGTGACAACCCCCTGAGAATACTCACAATTTTCCAGGATAGTCAGCCCCCCCCCCCCCTCCCGACGTTTTTTTTTCTATATACGCCCCCGCTGAAAACCATGCACCTCTAGTCAGAGCCCTGGGCGGGTAAACAAAACTTGATCCGCATCCGCACGACTGTTGCCCGCATCCGCATGACATTTTACCGCATTCGCACGTTTGTTATTCGAATCTACTGGCATTATAATAATATTTTGAATTAGACGAAGCATAAATCTAAAGCAACATATATATTTTGACATTTGAGGAGAAAAGTCATCTGCTATTTTTAAAATAAATATTATACAGCCAGAATTGAAACCCTTTCCTGTTCGAAGTGTTAATTATGCTTAATGACATACAGTGCTGGATTAACCATAAGGCACAATATGCAATTGCCTGGGGCCCCCGGCACAAAAGCCCCCCCCCAAATGAATAGTAACAATTTTTTGGATTTTTTTTGGGGGGCGGGGGGGGGGGGGGGGGGGTAGGAGAGTCAAATAAATTCGTGAAACAGAAGGTCATACTGGCGAAAGTTTGAAAACTCAAACTGTGAACTTTGTCACTGAAGATTGCGGTTTGGAAATTCAAGATTGTAGAGGACAGTCCTATGACAACGCACCAAACATGTCTGGAAAGTATCAGGGTCTGCAAGCCAAAATATTGGAACTGAATAAATATGCGATTTATGTTCCTTGAGGTACACATTCCCTCGATTTAGTTGGACAATCTGCTGTTAAGAGCTGTTTTTACGCAGTTGATTTTTTTCTTTTTTTGATAATGCAATCATTGTATAACTTCTTTTGTGCAAACCCTCACATTTCGGGCGTGTTGGAAAATTATATAAAAAACGTTAAAACTTTGAATTTATTGTCAGATACGCGCTGGGAAGCACATGCTAATGCAACGAACGCGGTTTATGATTCGTTTCATAATATTGTCGAGGCTTTAGAAAGCATTGAAGATGACGAGTCGGAAAATAATGACACTCGGAATGAAGCGGGGTGCATCGCAAACAGAATGCAGAAATTCGAATTCGGGTTCATGTTAATTTTGAGGGATTCATTTTTGACTTCTATCAGAATCAGACATTTTAAGGAATATCAACTTCGATGATGTTAGTGAAACTTTCTGCGAAACAAAATGCAGAAAAAAGTTTTTCTGAAAATGTACATAATGTATTTGTATATGTATTGTATTCATCATTCATTGTAAATTTGTAAATAAAATCTCTTTCAAAGTTATGATTTACTTTTTTATGAAGGGGGCAGGGTGAGGGGGTTGAAAAAAAGGGGAAATTGGGCCTCAAATTAACAATTGTCTAGGGCCACTGTGAGTCTTAATCCGGCACTGATGACATAATTTGAATGAGATTAGCTTCAATCATCTTACGTTTGCCATAAAAAACATAACGGAAAAATATTTGCAGATGATCTAGTGATCTTTTCAGATTCCATTGATATGGCAGAAGAACAACTTAACCAGCTGAAAAATCAAGCACTGAAGGCTGGGCTTCGAATCTCATTTGAGAAGACACAATTCATGACAAACATAAAATCAGCGTCCAGGGAATTGGAGATTGGAGGTCGGACTAGGAAAAGTTCAGAAGGCAGGAAATATTAAATACCTCGGTGAATGGATAGAGCCTAACCTATCAGAGAAGGAAGCCTTCATGTGACGCATTAATAAAATGGAAATGGCATACAACCTGACAAAAGACATCTACAATAAGAGATCGATATCCTTAAACGCCAAAATTAGACATTACTGCACTGTTAGTCGACCAGAGGCTCTGTATGCGGCTGAGACTCTAATAATGAACAAGAAAGGTCTAGTGGAAAAACTAGAGGCTAAATAAAGGAAGATTTTGAGGAAAATCCTGGGTCCCATCAAAGAAAACAGCGAGTACAGAAGGCGTCACAACCACGAATTGTACAAGCTCGTGGAGAAGATCAGTGACACGATTCGAAAAAGAAGGATTGCCTTTTATAGCCACGTGACACGAATGAACCCAGTCAGGATATCAAAACGGATATTGACGTACTTTCCAGATAAGAAAACCAAAGGGGCATGGTTTACGGAAGTTGAGAAAGATCTACGTGAAAGGGAAATTTCCCCTAAAGATATCCAGGAGCGTGTTCCACTTCAGGAAAAACTACGTACGCACAAAGGTTTCCAGGAAAAGCCGAAGCTGAAGACAGGGAAGGCGTGGTACCAAGAGAGAAAAGAACAACACCGGAGACGAATGCGGGAACACTGGACGGTAGATAGATCTCGGAAGAAGAGACAGTTGAACTGACGTAGTCCCTAGTTGGCCGAATTGAAGAAAGAAGAAGAACGGAAAAATATGTTAAGTTCTGTCATACGTCATAAACATACGGGTTCTAATGAAATGAAAATCCACAGCCTGCTTCCAGTCTCCGACCAGGTCAGGAATGGAATGAATGAAGCCCCCATCTAGCGGGGAGGATATGAACTGTGCCGGCTGCCGAGGCCTGACGCACTCCTCTGGGGCAATGATTAAATGAATGACAGATGAAATGAAATGATAGTGGAGAGTGTTGCCGGGTTCTAATAATGGTATTAAACATGTTCGGATTGTATTCTAGAAACTAGCCGCAAATTTTCTCCAAACATTATCCGCAGCTTATCTGCTATCCGCACAGCCATGCAAACAATATCCGAATGGCGAAAAATTTTGCGGATCCTATAGTCGAGTCATAACGTGCCTCAACTCATAACCACCATGTGTCCATGTACGGTTAGTCATCGTATCACATGGGTAGAAATCCTCACATATCTCTTGTAGAAGTTCGTTATATGCTGGAGTGGCTGGAAGCAAAAGCTACAAATGCAACTCCTCCACGAAAAACAATTCTCTAGACAGCTCGTAAACAAGGCGGGATGAAGTATATTACTTTTGGACAGGCAAAACACTCTATTCAAAAAGGAAGCTTTCACCTTCTATATACTGTGTAAATGCCTCTTTCCAAGGTCTGTCCATTTATTTTCTAATCATATGTCGCTGCGGGGCTAATATTCAGATGAAAAATCTCGATGGCAGAAAGGAGCGACGGTTTACTCAGAGAATTGATATCACTAATGGCTCTAACGGCAGCGTTAACTCATTTCCCTAAGTCTGAAAAGTAATAATAATAATAATAATAATAATAATAATAATAATAATAATAATAATAATAATAATAATAATAATAATATCGTATGGCCTCGGGTGCCGGGTGCAAGTTTTGTTATTTGACACCCAGAGGGTAGCTTGATGTCGAATTTCGTTGTTCCTTGCAGCACTATGAAAGTCAAGGAGGTTAGATATCTATAGCGCTTTCTAGTAGAGAAATGAGGAACTTTGTGTTAGCGGAAACTCCCTAGATTAATTTTGCCATTATGAACACGGCCTACTGAATTCAAATGGGTTCTTTGACCTGCCAACATCGTATGACATGCGTGTCGTATTTTTGCCGCCTATCAAAAATCACTTACTACGGCCAGGAGCGAACCTGCAATCTAGGGGTTAGTCCGACACGCTATCCACTCACCCACCGTGGCAAGCTGGTCTGAAAAGTGATTTCCAGATATAGGTAGATTGCGACTGACTGTAGTGTATTTATTAGTGTACACTGAATACCCCTTAAGCGTTCCAGCATCTCAAAAACCACACCGGTTACACCCATGTCGTCGTCGTTGTTACAGGATCGTCCCCTTAACCCTGCATAGGGCGCTGTCAAGGATTCTCAACATCGGGGCGCCGCGCCGTGAGCCTGACAGGCACACTATGCTCTAAAAAAAAAAAAAAAAAAAAAAAAAAAACATCAAGTCCCTAAAACGCCGTATTAAATTAAACCAAAATTTACCAATCATCTTTAGGTTGTTGAAAATAAGGGAAAAATATAAAATCAATTTTTTTAAAATTCTTAGTATTTATTTAGGTACAAAAACCAAAACAAGTAAAAATGCAGAATTCGCATATCATGGATATGAATATAAATCAAAATGGGTCAGGCAAGAAGTTGAGATGTGTGGGGACAAAAATCTGTCGGAGTCGTCATCCATCAAAGCCGCTGTGGGATCGCAAGAGCAGGCTGAAAAGCATGTTGCACAGAATGGTTTCGTATGAGGAAGGCATATTCCTCGGTTGCATTTCACACAGGAATAGTTCGTGAGCCGTTGTATTCCTGTCTCCACGGTGCAATCACAGCAGCTGGGCCTCGTGTGGGGGGCTAGGGGTGATGTTGGACAATCATCAGCTATCAAATTTGCTATCAAATGTGAAAAAGTACAGACCTTGGATTTGCGACGTAATTGGGCGCGGTGAGCCTGTCAGATCAAAACATGTGTTCTTTGACGCCTGGAGACAAACTGACCATATGGGTTGGAACCAGCTACCAAAGTTGGGAAACTACTGGGAGGGAAGGGTCCCGCTCGGCGCGCTGCGGGAAGGAAAAAAAAAAAAAAAAAAACACCCTGTGCCTGTCAGATCAGCCGCGCCCTACGCAGGGTTAACTAAGATAGGCAACAAAGCAATCCACCTTTTCCTGGCCCGTCTGCCCGCATTGATTCATTTTACAGTATAAGTTACTCACCAGAACTCTCCCTCGTTGCGAACTCGTACGCTGAGGAGTTCTTTATCTCGTTCCGACAGTCCGTCCCACTCCCAGCTTCTTTCGCTCCATGGCCCCGTCCATTCCCCACGGCCCCATGGATTCCTCAGTCGCACAAGTGGGGTCTCTCCCAGGGGGCCGCGGACCCGCGCCAGCCCCGTCACACTATATGCGTGCTGTGTGATCAGGCCATTTCGTAACCGCAGCTGCCGTTTGTTGTCCTTCTCCTGTAGGGAAAATAATAATAATAAGGAGAAGAGTAAGGAAAATAACATTGAAATTGCATATGGGACGATCTCAAAGATATCCTCGTTTAAATACCCTCGAGAAACAATTCTACCATCAGGATTGGACAGTTCGGCCAATAAATGAATAAATGAATGAATGATTGAATGAATGAATAAATAAATAAATAAATAAATAAGTAAATTAATATGCAAGCGAAGCCTCCGTGGCTTAGGTGGCAGCACACCGGCCTCTCACCGCTGGGTCCATGGTTCAAATCCCGGTCACTCCATGTGAGATTTGTGCTGGACAAAGCGGAGGCAGACAGGTTTTTCTCCGGGTACTCCGGTTTTCCCTGTCACAAATTTCATTCCAGCAACACTCTCCACTATCATTTCATTTCATCTGTCATTCATTTAATCATTGTCCCAGAGGAGTGCGACAGGCTTTGGCAGCCGGCACAGTTCATATCCTCGCCGCTAGATGGGGGCTTTTTTCATTCCATTCCCTGACCCGGTCGGTCGACTGGAAGCAGGCTGTGGATTTTCATTTTCATTTTCAATAAACAAGCGAATGAATAAATAAATGAAAGAGTAAATGAATGAATTCATGAATGAAAAAATAATAAATAAAAATGAATGAATAAATAAATAAATGAATAATTAAATAAATGAATAAATAAATGAATACATACATACGTATAAAAATAAACGAATATACAAATGAAAAAATGAATAAATTAATTATGAAATAAATAAATAAACGAATAATTAAATAAATGAATAATTAATTAAATAAATAAAAAACGAATAATTAAATAAATGAATATTTAATTAAATAAATAAATGAATACATACATAAATAAATCAATAATTGAATGAATAAATGAATGATTAAATAATTAAAAAATGAATAAATAAATAAAATAAATAGTTTTTGTTAGATTCCATTAGACGTTAGATATTTGATATTTCGTGTCATAGGGGACAATTTAATGAATAATACTACCACGAATGACGAAGTATCGGTGTACAGGTTTTAGAAATAACCAGATTATTCAATATGTAGCACCTATCTAATGGGACCAAACTTCGAAGTGAAATTTGGAATATCGACAAATTTTCTATTAGGCCTATAGATTTTTGAATTCAGCAGGTTTTACCACGGTAAGATTATTTCTTACACTGCATTACTATCAAACATTTCGTAATGTTTTAACAAAGCAAATAAAATGAGCGTTTTATTTTAAAGAAACAGTGTTCTGGAACATTCCACATAAAGGCAATTAATAAAAAATAATTTGTTATTTTGCATTCTTTCTGGTGGAAATTCACCATATTCTATTAACTCTGTGAACAATGAAAATGAGAGATGAATGTTTTGTTTAAAGAAAGAATGTTAGGAAATTCAACATTTAGGTAACAAAAAGAAGGTATGTTGACTTTCTCGGCCAGTGACTTAAAACTCAGCAATTCTTCTAGGTTTGTGCCGTGTATTGCTGAGTTTTAATTCACTGGCCGTGAAAGTCAACATACCATCGTTTTGGAGGCCTTCAAAAAAGGAAGCTTGTAGTTTAACGTGACCGTTAATCTCGAGATCATGAGCCACGGGACCTCCTTTTTACGTGGAATCCGAACCACAGGACATGGCATTTCACATCGAAAATCTCACATGCATTGACCGGGAATCGAACCCGGACCGCCTTGGTGAGAGGCATTCAGCTAGACCGCTGAGCCACCACGCCCCCCGGAGGCCTTCAAAGGGAGGTTATGGCTGCTTGAGCTTTTGGTTCTCGCAGTATAGTGGCGCAGGTGCGCTTCATAAAAAGGGAGGTAGTGCGCAGTTCGCTACTCCTGTGGGGGGTCCGGGCGGGGACACTAAGAGTCTGGTGACGAGCCAGCTTGGTGTCCCAGGTGAAACCCCACACAATACACGGCTCATACCTAGAAAAATTGCTGAATTTTGGTAACAAACACACACATTTGTTATTCCTTTCATGAATGTTTTTATCGGTGTGTTTTCATTCTTTCCTTCTTACTTACTTTCTTCGTAAAATTATCATTTTTGCGGATTTTCACAAATTTTCACAGATTTCTCATATATTTGACCTGGATTTAAAATGTATATTGGTGGCAGCCCTGTTTTACTGTATTTCATTTGATTTTTTTTTGTCGTGTGGCCTCCTGAGAGGCCGGGTGCAGGTCTTTCTAGTCGACGCCCGTGGGCGACCTGCGCGTCGGGATGAGAGATGGAACGGATGAAGATGAATGAAATCGAGCAAGGATGTGGAATGAAGCGGCCGTGGCCTATCAGAAGGTACCGTCCTAGCATTTGCCTGGTGTTGAAAATGGGAAACCACGGAAAACCATTTCAAGGACGGCCGACGGTGCGGCTCGAACCCACACGTCTACCGAGTCAGCAGAGAGCTTGGCCCCATGACCTAATGCTACGCTTTAGCCACCGTAGCCACTACTGTCGGTATTTCATTTGATGAATAGGCTAAACAAAACATCCATCTAGTTTAGAAACTTTCGGTTGAAAATCTGGAATATTAAATTGTAATTTTATACTAGCAGTAAGGCAGTAGAGTACCTTAACACTAGAAATAAAGTCTCGTAGTTCCAACTATCAGAAGGTTATGTGGTACCAACTTACCGGGTTTATACTGGCGATGAGAAGGCTAGAGCGAGGGACAGCACTATTTAGCACTTGGAACGTGAGGTACCGGTCCTGGTTGCTAAGGCCGAAGCTTTGCACGATGCCACCCGTCAGATCCTGCAGGGCTCTTGTCGTCGACCCCGCGTGAAGGTTTTCGTAACATCCGTACAATCTGCAACAATACCTCGACCAATAAGTAACATACAAACATGACCTCCTTCATGTTAAGGTTCTCGTAGCATCAGTAATACAGTCATCAAGCCCAGGTCGAAAGGTAATGGCGCAGTTGTAGACAGGCTTCGAATCATGTTGGCAACACTGGCATGTATGGACTTCTGAAAATTAATCTGCAATGTTATTATTTATGCGTGTGCCAATTTTGGAATAGTTCGCATGCATAACTTCTGAGATATCCAACATAGAGCTAAAATTTCAATTGCAAGTTTTCAGCAGTTGGTAGCACTGACATCAATTTCAAATATGGCCGTGAGATATTCAGGTATAGTTCTTTACTCTTACGAAATTTGGTTTCAATAGCTGCAGCCGTTTAGGAGTTGATAGGACAGAAGGACAGACAGACAGACAAGACACCCATTTTCCTGGATTTTATAAGTCTACTTTTTCCTCATTTTTGCAAAATGAGAAAATTAGGCTAAAAGTAACAAAACAATATGTATGCATGTAAGGAGAATGAAGAAGGATGACAGGATAAACTAGAATGTTTACCTGTAACTTCAAGTAACTCAGAGTTTGTTGTTGTTGTTTCTCTTAGGGCCTTGCAATACCATGGTCATCAGTCCAGTGTACTTGGGAGCAAGTGGAATGCATCTAAAAACCTATATTATTGAGGTATCTGTACAAGGATTATATACTCGTAATTGGATCTACGAATGGGAAGGCAGAGGTCGTGACCTGGTTTTAAGCACCCTATGCTTGAAGTAAAGGTGTGAAAACACGTAAATAATTTCCAGGATAGCACCAGTTGCTTTCACGAGACTGAGTGTGTACCATATTCAAGCTCTGAGATCAGAATGAAATATCTTGGCGGAGTCAGGAGGTGTGCGAATGAAGCTCGGAGTGTACTCCCACCATATGCGGCCTGAGGTTCAAGTCCAGTGCTCAGTAGGGCGCTGGCTAATGGGACGAGAAGTAGAGCTGTCACTGAAAGGATAATCAATTACTCTTCAGGAGGGATTGCAATTTATAGCCTACATAGTCTGCGAATACACTTATTCAATGGTGGAAACAAATATTGTAAATATAATATCTTATCTTGTACTGTTTCGTACAATGACAAAATCATGAAACCAAATTAAGTCGAGTTTTTTTTAAAATGACAGAGTGAGATATTTGTTGTTGATTTATTTTAGGGTCATTGCGATATCGTGGTACTGTAATGTATCCCCGTGTACTTTGGTGTGTGTGGAATTTTATCTGATAATCTGTGTTAATTATTGTTTTTTAAAGGGCGGAAGAGTGAGGTCAGCGATTCCCACCTCAGCCATGCTGGAAGTGGTTTTCCGTGGTTTTCCACGTATACTCTGAGCAAATACTGGGATGGTTTCTAACCTGTGTTATTGTGATGACTATATTAGTGTGTGTAAGGTAAGGATTGGGAGGGAGGCGGTCGTGGCCTTAAGTTAAGAACCATCCCGCCATTTGCCTAGAATAGAAGTGGGAAACCGAGGAAAACTGCTTCCAGGCTGGCTGCGGTAGGAATCGAACCCGCCTCTTCTCAGTTTTGCTTCAAGAGGCTGAGTGTACCACGTTCCAGCGTTCAGACCAGAATTGAATTTCTTGGGAGAGCTGGGAATCGAACCCAGATCTCCAGGGCGACAGCCAAGAATGCTACCTGCTACACCACGAGGTGGTCTCAGAATGAGAGAGCAAGAATGCTTAATTTGAATGATTTTGTGATTGATTGATCAACTGAGAGAGTAAGAAAGCCAACATAAAATTAACATGAGAAAAATAATTACGGATGCTAAGCTTGAGTGCACCTCGTGGCGTTGTGACTAAGATTCTTGGCTCCGGATTATTTTTTTAACTCTGCCAAGAAATTTAATTCTGTTGAGAGCTGGAACTGAGTTCACTTAACATTGTGAGCAGTACTGAGAAGAGGTGGATTCGATTCGCACCCAACGCACCCATTCTAGAAATGTTTTTTTTTTCATGGTTTCACCACTTCTTCCCCAGACGAATATTTGTACTTTTCAGCTCGATACCGTGCTGTAATATATTCCGAAACATATGTGAAATCTAGTCTGGCTGCGTGGCTCAGGGGTAACGTTCTCGCTTACTGAGTCCAAGGTTGCAGGTTCGAAACCTGGCGCAGTCAGCTGGCATTTGAGGGTGCGAAAATGCGAGGGAGCCGTGTCAGTAGATTTACTGGCACGTTAAAGATCCCCTTCGGGGCAAAATTCCGGCACCCCGGCGTCTCTAAAAGCCAGTGTAGTTAAAAGGGACGTAAAACCAATAACATTATTATTATATGTGAAATGCGTTGCCAACGTAAACATATGAGGAAGTTAGTAGAAGGGGGCATATAACCAAAACCTTTGCAGGTGTTCTTAGTGAACAAAATAACGACTTGTCAACGTAAACTTGTGAAGAAATCAATATGATGATGATAATTGTTGTTTTGAGGGGCCTAACATCTAGGTTATCGGCCCCTAATGGTTTGGATGATAGTGAAAGATGAGATGAGAATGAAAACTATAACTAAAACTAACTACAGACTTGCATATTAGAAGAAAAAAGGATAAACAAATAAAGGATAAGGCATATCAAGGACAGGAAGAAACGAAATGCCCTCAATCCTCGAAGAATGAGGATTGAGGGACTTGGAAGGAAGGAGAACCATGAAAGGCAGATAGGAAAGGGAACGAGGAGAGGGCCCGCCCCATAGTCAGTGGAAAAAGGAGAAAAAACTGACCCAGCTCAGGAATCCCTCGGGATCGCCAAATACCGAACTTACCAACCGTGAGCCCCGGAGGGTGTAACAATATCCAGGGTGCACCAGACGTGGTGCCTCCTTGAGGGCCTTGAGCAGAAGGCAGGAGATAACATGAAAAGAAAAAGAAGGTTGACCACTCGAAGAATGAGAGTATCAGGAAAGATGAGACAAGGGCCAATTATGGCGGGAAAGGAAGATACTCCCTAGGCCTCGGATACCCTAATTCCGTCGGGGTAAGAAGAGAACAAGAGTTGACCAAGAGAGGTCAACGGGAAAGAAGACATAGAGGAGCCCGGCACAAGTAAGTAGAAGCAATGCCGCACTCAGCTGGCATCCCGTGGTCGCCAACCCATGTCCCACTAGATGTGAGCCCCTGGGTGTAGAAATCAATAGATCGGAGCATAAAACAAAGGAACGGTTGTTAGCGCTGTGATTAGTAAAAAAGAAGGTGCGATAAGAGCTCTGCGATAGCAAACATTGTTCTTTCTTATCAAAATAGAGCACTGTACCTGGCTAATTCTCATCAAATCCTCACACGTTATCGGTCCAAACTGAAAGATTGAAGTATGAATGGAATAATCAGACAAATATAAATTGCACCAAACTAGATGGGGCTGATGACCAGTGTGTCCCAATTCTTCAAAAGAATAATAATAATTATTCGGACAGTGAAGCCTCCGTGGCTTAGGCGGCAGCACGCCGACCTCTCACCGCTGGGGTCCGTGGTTTAAATCCCGGTCACTCCATGTGATATTTGTGCTGGACAAAGCGGAGGCAGACAGGTTTTTCTCCGGGTACTCCTGTTTTCCCTGTCAATATTTCATTCCAGCAACACTCTGCACTTTAATTTCATCATCAGTCATTTAATCATTGCCCCAGGGGAGTTCGACAGGCTTCGGCAGCCGGCACAGTTCATATCCTCGCCGCTAAATGGGGGCTTAATTCATTCCATTACTGACCCGGTCGGTCGACTGGAAACAGGCTGTGGATTTTCAATTAGTAGGACAGTCTTGCAAAGTTTCGGCGAAATCTCTGCTGGAAGATCCCATTTTGATCGGATCGGTATTCAGTGCTTAATTAGAGGATGTATGGTGGAATACAATACCTCAGGCAGACTTGCCAAACGTTTATTATAACATGTTGCCACCTCGTTCTAAGAATATCGCCACAACCTTGCCAAAAATGCGCGACAAATATGTGCACTCACTGTACGCAAGGCACTAGTGAAACTTGGCAAGGCATTGGAGCCAAATCATAAACTCTCTTTCCATCTGGTTTCTTTGATGCTTGTCCCAGATCAGGACACAGACTTTGAGGTAACCACATATTGGAAAGGAGGGTCGGTTTTCCTAACCACATATGCAAAACAAGACACTTTCTATTCTGTACCGGAAGAAACAGGACTCGTATTTCTGTCCTGCCGACAACCTTAAAGACCAGGCGCTGGATGTTTCTCAATTTAAGCTATTAAAAGCAGGCGCGGATTCAGGGGCGGGTGTCACGGGGGTTATGACCCCCCCCCCCCTCAAACGGAGACCAATTTTTTTTTGCAAACTCAAAAAACGAAAACACAATAACCAGACAAATAAAACTTAACGAATTTTAACTGAAAAACTGATATTTTTTTTCATTTTATTCAATACTGAAAATATCTTTATTGCAATTATTATGTTCTGTTACAACTGTACATATTTATAACTTCATAACGATTATTTATATAACAAAATCAACTCGTCTATTCTGTTTAGCAAGCCTTGCGATTACCGAATCGATGTCTATAGTGATGTCACGATGAATGTGCAGGAATGCACGGATAGGAATTTGGGGATTTTTTCGCACCAAAAAATTTTGCCGACGTCCAAACTGCAAGCTTGGTTGGCAATTTAAGCTGTGACTTTCTCCCTTTGTCGGTACCAACTCGACTTGCCGAAACTGTAACGTACCTTGATACTTTTCTCGAAGCTCGATGTAAAAGTCGCAAAACACGCCGTTGCAATTTGTACGAATATTTCTGGTGTGCTAAACGCATCAAATTTCTATCCATGTAGCTTGCAAAAAAATTGGTCTGGTTTTGTACGTTTGTTTATTTTGTGATTGCGTTGTTAGTGATACCATTTTTGTTAACAATTTCGATTCTGTGACTCCCCCCAAAGCCAAACTCTAGATCCGCGCCTGATTAAAAGTATACCAGTCCAGAACGTGGCTTTTACACTACCAGATCGATAATATGATTTGCATATCATGTGTCATTTTGTTCAGGGAGTAAAAATAAATTGATTTATTGTTATTTTATCGTATGGCTTTTAGTGCCGGGAGTGTTCGAGGACATGTTCGGCTCGCCAGAGGCTGTAGCTGCTTCAATGTGGACACCCATGGGGTGAGCTACAAGTTCCGCTCAATTTCAGTAGTTCCAACTTTCACCACCATATGTCACTAACACCTAGTGGTGAACGTTGGAACCTTGATAGAGCGTTTCAATGAAATCTAACCTGCAAATTTAGCTTCACACTAGTTTAATTAGTGGAAGGTTCTTTTACATGCAATATAGGGGCAGATGCCCTTGTAGTTCCGCCCCTTAAAACAACAATAACTAACTAACTTTTACATGCCATAAATCTATGACATGGGACCGCCAGCTTTACTTCCCCTCCGAAGGAAGGCATACTGAATGATTTTAACGCTCTTAAAAAATCCGACGACTTCGGCCGGGTTTGCACCCGCGATCTTTGGCATAGAAGCTCAGCATGGAAATACCCTCAATTAGTGTTGACTTTTGCCAAAATAAATCTCCTTTATACCTGCGCTTGTTTGCGTGGGTAAATCCACCGACTAAGCAAGTGCTATAATAAGCCACCCACTCTTTCACTTGCCGTTACTCAGAGGGACAAAACTCAGTCAACATTGTCTTGCGATTCACACAGCCTTGGGTAACGAATTTCTCCTCAAATTTCTAAATGCGTTGCTTTAATACTTTGTCAAATAAATTAAACATATTATTGTAGTGTTAGAGAGCCTCCGTGGCTTAGGCGGCAGCACGCCGCCCTCTCACCACTGGGTCCGTGGTTCAAATCCCGGCCACTCCATGTGAGATCTGGGCTGGACAAAGCGGAGGCAGACAGGTTTTTCTCCGGGTACTCCGGTTTTTCCTGTCATCATTTCATTCCAGCAGCACTCTCCACTATCATTTCATTTCATCTGTCATTCATTTAATCATTGCCCCAGGGGATTGCGACAGGCTTCAGCAGCCGGCACAGTTCATATCCTCGCCGCTAGATGGGGGCTTCATTCATTCCATTCCTGACCCGGTCGGAGACTGGAAGGAGGCTGTGGATTTTCATTAATTGTAATGTTAGCAGATTTGGATAACGACGTGGGGATACGGATTAAATTGGTACGGATGCGGGGCGGATGCGGATAACAGTCGTGCTGATGCAGGGCTGATGCAGATAACAAGTCGTGCGGATGTTGGGCGGATTCGGATAACAGTCGTACGGATGCGGATAACAGTCATGCGGATGTGTGACGGATGCGGATAACAGTCCTGAGGATAACAGTCGTGCGGATGTGGATAACAGTCTTACGGATGCGGGGCTGATGCAGATAACAGTCATGAGGATGTGGGGCGGATGCGGATAACAGTCGTACGGATGTGGGGCGGATGCGGATAACAGTCGTGCGGATGCGGAGTGGATGCGGATGACGTCTTGTTTATCCGCGCAGGACTCGAGCTATAGGGACGGAGATATCCCATTACTTTTGCCACTAGAGTGTATTACCTTGTACAGGCATGTTATGCACGGAGTGTTTCATTATTCCACACTGTATGCTAATACGGTGTCACCTTTGTTTACGACTGGTACTACTGTTTCACTGAATGTTCTCCTTGCATATTTATGACGAATTGTTCTTGGAGATCACCAGTCATGTTACAAGATGACTGCACATGCAGGCCGTAAGCATGTCGCTTTCTCCTAGCCTTTCTGTTTGTGGTAGATCTGACTAATAATAATAATAATAATAATAATAATAATAATAATAATAATAATAATAATAATAATAATAATAATAATAATAATAATAATGTCACCTCCGTGGTGCTGTGGTCTGCGTAAGTAAGCAAATAAGTAAGTAAGTGAATACGTGCATAAGTGGGTAAGAGTGAAAGTAAGTACGTAAGTAAGTAAGTAAGTAAGTAAGTAAGTAAGTAAGTAAGTAAGTAAGTGAAAAATCCACAGCCTGCTTCCAGTCTCCGACCGGGTCAGGAATGGAATGAATGAAGCCCCAATCTAGCGGCGAGGATATGAAATGTGCCGGCTGCCGAAGCCTGTCGCACTCCTCTGGGGCAATGATTAAATGAATGACAGATGAAATGAAATGGTAGTGGAGAGTGCTGCTGGAATGAAATTGTGACAGGGAAAACCGGAGTACCCGGAGAAAAACCTGTCTGCCTCCGTTTTGTCCAGCACAGATCTCACATGGAGTGACCGGGATTTGAACCACGGACCCAGCGGTGAGAGGCCGGCGTGCTGCCGCCTAAGCCACGGAGGCTCCAGTAAGTAAGTAAGTAAGTAAGTGAATAAGTAAATAAGTGAATAAGTAAGTAAGTGAATAAGTATTAAGCGAGGAAGTAAATAAGTGAATAAGTAAGTAACTAAGTGAATAAGTAAGTAATTAAGTAAGTAAGTAAGTAAGTGAATAAGTAAGTAAGTAAGTAAATGAATAAGTAAGTATGTGAATAAGTGAGTAAGTAATTGAATAAGTAAGTAAGTGAATAAGTAAGTAAGTGAATAAGTCGGTAAGTAAGTGAATAAGTAGGTAAGTAAGTAAGTGAATAAGTAAGTAAGTGAATAAGTAAGTAAGTGAATAAGTGAGTAAGTAAGTAAGTGAATAAATAAGTAAGTGAGTAAGTAAATAAGTAAGTGAATAAGTGAGTAAGTAAATAAGTAAGTAAGTGAGTAAGTAAGTAAGTAAATAAGTGAGTAAGTAAGTAATCAAGTAAGTAAGAGAATAAGTGAGTAAGTAAGTAAGTGAATAAGTAAGTACGTAAGTGAGTAAGTAAGTAAGTAAGTAAGTAAATAAGTGAATAAGTAAGTATGTGAATAAGTGAGTAAGTAAGTGAATAAGTAAATGAATAAGTGAGTAAGTAAGTGAATAAGTGAGTAAGTAAGTAATTAAGTAAGTAAGTGAGTAAGTAAGTGAATAAGTAAGAAAGTATGTGAATAAGAGAGTAAGTGAATAAGTGAGTAAGTAAGTGAATAAGTGAGTAAGTAAGTCAATAAGTAAGTAAGTAAATAAGTGAATAAGTAAGTAAGTAAGTAAGTGAATAAGTAAGTAAGTAAGTGAATAAGTGAGTAAGTAAATAAGTAAGTGAATAAGTGAATAAGTAAGTAAGTAAGTGAATAAGTAAGTAAGTAAGTAAGTGAATAATAAGTAAGTATGTGAATAAGTGAGTAAGTAAATAAGTAAGTGAATAAGTAAGTAAGTGAATAAGTAAGTAAGTAAGTAAGTGAATAATAAGTAAGTGAATAAGTAAGTAAGTGAATAATACGTAAGTGAATAATAAGTAAGTGAATAAGTAAGTAAGTAAGTGAATAAGTGAGTAAGTAAGTAATTAAGTGAATAAGTAAGTGAATAAGTGAGTAAGTAAGTAAGTCCGTGAATAAGTAAGTAAGTAAGTAAGTTGTTGATGATGATGATGATGATGATAATTGTTGTTTTAAGGGACCTAACATCTAAGTTATCGGCCCCTAATGATTTGGCTGATAGCGAAAATGATAATGAAACGGAAACCAGAACGAAAATTAAGTGAGACGGAAAATACTTACAAAAAGGAACTCAGATTGAAACAACTCACAAAATGTTCTTACAGAAGGGAATTTAGAACGAAAAGAACAAAAGGAATAGATTGAAAAAAAAAACACAAAATGAAGGCTAGGTTCAAAATACGTACAAAATGCAATGTAGCGTCGAAATACCTACAAAATGCAATTGAAATTCAAAATACTTACAAAATGCAAATGAGATCGATATTACGTACAAAATGCAATTGAGGTTCAAAATACTTACAAAATGCAATTCAGATTGAAAATACACGATGCAATTCAGATTGAAATATCCCAGTTCCAATCCAAATTATTCAAAAAGTGCAATTGAAATTCAAAATACTTACAAAATGCAATTGAAGTTGAAAATGCTTACAAAATGTACGGTAGATTCAAACGACACATGTGGATTGACAATACTTACAAAATGCAATTAAGATTGAAAATACTTGACAAAATGTAATTTAGATTCAAAATACCCACAAAATGCAATTAAGAATCAAAATATGTGCAAAATGCCCACCAAACAAAATGCAATTTAGATTCAAAATTCGTGCGAAATGTGGTTTTGGTTGAAAATACTTACAAAATGCAATTGAAATTCAAAATTCTCACTAAAAGGCCCGGCTACCTGCATTGAAAGACTTACCAAAATGCAATTTAGATTGTCAATCTTTACAAAATGCAATTGAAGTTGAAAACAATCGCGAGATGTAATTTAGATCGAAAAAAACTTACAAAATGCAACGTAGATTAAAAATACCTTTAAAAAATCGCTAAAAGGGAATTTAGATACACGGTGAACCAGGTAACAAATACAGTGCGGGAATCTTAAAAGAGAAAAGGAAATATAAGGAAAAGAGGAGAGGAGAGGAGAGGAGAGGGGAGAGAGGAGAGGGTCCGCCCCAAAGGTAAGGGACAAAAGTGGAAAACGGACCCAGCTCAGGAATCCCTCAGGGTCGCAAACTCCCGAACTCACCAGCCGTGAGCCCCTGAGGGTGTAGCATTATCTAGGGTGCACCAGAAGTGGTGGGGCTACATACACCCTGCCTCCTTAAGGGCCTTGAGCACAAGGCAGGAGTTAAAAGGAAAAGAAAAAGAAGGCTGACCCCTCACAGAAGGAGGGTATCAGGAAAGATGAGACAAGGGCCAATTAAGGCGGGAAAGTGAAAGACTCCCTAGGCCTCGGATAACCTAATACCGTCGGGGTCGGAAGAGAACAAGAGTTGACCAAGGGAGGTCGACAGGAAAGAAGACGGAGAGGAACCCGGCACAAGTAAGTGGAAGCAATGCCGTACTCAGCTGGGGTCCCGTGGTCGCCAATCCACGTCCCACTAGATGTGAGCCCTTGAGGGGAAGTAAGTAAGTAAGTGAATAAGTAAGTAAGTGAATAAGTAAGTAAGTAAGTAAGTTAGTAAGTAAGTGAATAAGTGAGTAAGTAAGGGAATAAGTAAGTAAGTAAATAAGTAAGTAAGTAAGTAAGTAAGTAAGTAAGTGAATAAGTAAGTAAGTAAGTAAGTAAGTAAGTGAATAAGTAAGTAAGTAAGTAAGTAAGTAAGTAAGTAAGTAAGTAAGTAAGTAAGTAAGTAAGTAAGTAAGTGAATAAGTAAGTAAGTAAGTAAGTAAGTAAGTAAGTAAGTAAGTAAGTAAGTGAATAAGTAAGTAAGTGAATAAGTAAGTAAGTACGTGAACAAGTAAGTAAGTGAATAAGTAAGTAAGTAAGTTAGTGAATAAGTGAGTAAGTAAGTAAGGGAATAAGTAAGTAAGTAAATAAGTAAGTAAGTAAGTAAGTAAGTAAGTAAGTGAATAAGTAAGTAAGTAAGTAAGTAAGTAAGTAAGTGAATAAGTAAGTAAGTAAGTAAGTAAGTAAGTAAGTAAGTAAGTAAGTAAGTAAGTGAATAAGTAAGTAAGTAAGGAAGTAAGTAAGTAAGTAAGTGAGTGAATAAGTGAATAAGTGAGTAAGTGAATAAGTAAGTAAATAAGTACGTGAACAAGTAAGTAAGTGAATAAGTAAGTCGGTAAATATAGCTGTCACAAGCCACGCGATTATAATGATTTTACGATTTTATTTTGAAAATACAATTTGGATTGTCCGGGTTTCGAACCATGAGCATTCATGTGCAAAGCATAGGGCTAGTTACACTTCTTGATGTGTCGTAAGGAGGACGGGAGATTATGTGGCAATGACGAGTAAACGAGAAAATTCAAATTAAGAGATTTAAACACAGATTAAGACAACAAAATCTTGTGCCACAATATGGGCGATGTGAGAATGAATGGATTCTTACTTGGCGTAGGCTTTCTCGAGCAGCGCCGCCCAGAACTCCGTGGGATTGGTTGAGTGCATGTAGACCAGCCTGCCCCTGAACGTCGGCAACCGGTCGTCCACCAACACATCCTTCCACTCGCCGAAGTGCCAGAAGCGAAACCTACAACATACAGAGCAACAAATAATTGTTATTTTATTCATAGATTCAAGAAGTGCTTACTTGAGTAAGGGCAGTCAAGGCTTGAAAAGTTGCAATCGAGAGACAGTGGGCGGTACATTCTGTATCCAAACTAAGTGGACCTCAAGCTTCATATGCCAGCTTACCAGGTCACAGTGGGTCAAAATCGAAATCTAGGGGGACAAAATTATCTTTACGTTTTAATCATGAATTTAGAGTGAAAGCAACGTATATAATTTGTTTACTTCATAATCAACATCAGTTAAGACCTTTTTAAGCTACGTCTACACATGCAAGAAATTATCTATGACTAGGAGTTGGATAGAGCATTCAGTTATCTCTTCAGAACAATTTTCTACTCAACAAAGTCATAAAGTTCCACTTTTGACATAATCGTCGAACCCAGTGCTTCAAACAGTTGTAAACGTGTGAGAAGTGGTTGCGCGGCATCTTCTAAAACGTAAAATAACTAAGTAAGTTGCAAAAAGATGCAACAAATCTTATAACAGGCGTAAACTACGAGACTTTATCTACATTTTAACATTAAGTAGAAAGTGATGCAGAGTGACGCGACATACTAAAAATCTAAGTGAAAATATAATTTTTAAAATAATAGTTAAATATAATATAATGCAAATATAACTAAAATTACGTAACAATTACGGCCATTATATGAGAATGCTGTAGACGTAATAAATTTTGATTTTTTAATTATGAAAATAAATAATTTTGTCCTCCTAGATTTCGATTATGACCCACTGTGCAGGTGCCTCAACTATAGGCGTGGCAGATCGAATTATGTTCCTGAGCTGTTGGTGTGGGATGGAGAGCACGTGTAGAGCGAAGGGAGATTTGTAGTAGCTCTCTGTTGTCAAACTGACGATTGTTAAAATAAATCAGGATGTGGACAGGTTGGAGCTCGACACACCAGTCTCTGCCGCGACCCAGTAAGGCATTTTAGTTCCTTCACGCCTCCTGTGAAACACGTGACACGTCCGGCCTCCTCGAGTACCGTGTAGCAACATCGTTCATTCTCTGCTTGGACATGAACTTGGGAACATAATTCTAACACAATGGAGGGAGAAGATCAACGTTCACCCACCTCGCTGTTGTGCAAAAACTTGACAACATTGCATTGGATCGTGCACTCTGCAGCAGTTAGGAATGAGTGATTAATGATCAATGAGTAGTGCCCTCTTTGAAATAATTTTAAAATAACATAAAAGTAAGCTATTGGGCGCAGAATTGTGATTCATGGTTCTATTATTATCATATATATTATTTCAGTAGTATGGATCCCTCCTGCGGCACTCACAAGCGACCGATCGTGAAAATGTGCATTCAAATGAAAGAGAATAGACATTAGCAGTGACGAATTGCACTCTAATTCCATAAATATCAATAATTTCTGTAAAAAATGACTTTAAAAATGTATGAAGTGTGCGAATTGCAGATACTGTTGATGTATGAAAATACGCTCCACAATTTCTGTCCACTTCACATTTTGGTCGCTGTGACGCCCGTTTAAACATTGCATGGATTTCAGAAACAGTAAATCAAAGGAATGAGTACTCAAATCGTATTATTTCATAAATATCGAATAACTGGTGAGTGTTACAGCACACTCAGCACACAAATGACATTGTCAGTGACAAATTGCATTCAATTTCTTAAATATCAATATTGTAAGAAGTGTTCGATTTGCAAAAACCTGTTGGGGAAAGTGTGCTTTATGAACATGTCACCATCATCATCATCATATAGATTATTTCAGTAGTATAGATCCCTCCTGCGGCGCTGACAAGCGACCGATCGTGACAAATGAGCATTCAAATGAAAGAGAATAGAAATTAGCAGTGACTTAATGCACTATAATTTCATAAATATCTATAATTTCTCTAAAAATGACTTAAAAAAAATTAGACGAAGTGTGCGATTTGCAAACACCGTTGATGTAGGAAATTACGCTCCATAATTGCAGTCCACGGGCCGCTGTGACGCCTATTTCATGACATATTAACATTCTGAGGTCTTTCCTTTATTCTGATATGTAAATAGTGTTTTATAATAATTTGGTTGAAATACAATCAAAACTTTCTTCCTAAGTCTCTCATTATAAACCTATTGGGGAAAGTGTGGTTTATGAACATGCGAGATTTCTCGCACGGGTCCGCTAGTTATTATTAGTTTTTGTTAATTCCCTATAAGGAGAGCGTTAAAACACAATAAATTTCCATTTTTTTCTGTCCCTTTCTTCTTTTTCCCAAAAACTTCTCATATATTCATTATGCTTCCTGTTTCTCTTTTCTGTCCAGTTCTCTCCTGTTTTTTATTTTCTCTTTGGGCGTTTGTTCAAATTTCTGTTTTCAGATTTCTTTCTCTGTATATTTTCATGTCTGCCATGTCTTATGTAGAGATGTTTAGTTTCTTGAGGCTTTACTTCCCCCCGTAGGAAGGCATAATAAAAGATTTTATCGCTCTTAAAGGTCCGAAGAATTTGGCCGGGTTTGAACCCGCGATCTTGGGCATAGCAGTTCAGCATGCTACTGACTACGCCACCGAAATCGTTCCAAAAATGTATTAGTTGCGTATTATCAGAAGAGAGAGACATGTTTCGGTCGTCAAGCGAACATCTTCAGACACCAAAATCCAAATCTACAAAGAGTTTTTCGCATTTCCCAGTAGCATAATTGGGATTAAATTGTGTTGACCGACTGAAGAGTTGCAATATCAAATCCTGCAACAAAAGAATAAGTGAACATCGCAAACGTGAATCTCTTGATCTCGATGATACTTTGCATACATTTTGGTTGCCACCTCTGCCATACTAGAAGTGTTCCCCCCCCCCCCCCCCCCCGACCACACTTCTACTCCAGGCAAATTCTGGGATGTTTCCTTACAAAAGACCATGGCCGCCTCCTTCCCAACCTTTAACCTCCATTACAATTAGGCTTACATATACAGTAGAACGTCGAAAATCCGAACTAATTGGGACTGTGGGGGTTCGGATTTTCGAACATAACCTAAAAATTCCTAGTACACGAAAAATGTTACGATAAATAAAAATAAACACTTTATGTACTTACATATGTACATACATATTGTATTTTGATTTAATTGAATCTTTAAATCCAGAAAAATCACTCATTTTACAAACACGTAGACTGGCTCGCTGGGTAGAGGGGGGGAGTGGATGGTTCAAAACAAACACTCCCAAGGAGCCCATCACGCGTCATGACGCGCCTCGCTCGGAAATGATGAGCTCCATCTCAGCAACGCTGTACAGCTTTTCCCGGAGCGGCTAGCTGGTGAACCATGTCTTATTTCCCCGTACAAATACAAACCGATATAAAATAAGTTAATTAATTTACGTATTTCACAATCATACAGCATACCTTTTTGATGTATAAGGATTATAACGCGACCGATAACTACATTTTCCAACGACCCCGAGCCGAGAAAATGTTACCTTACTAATATGATAACAACTCTGTTTCTTGGACACACAAATTTTTGAAATTAATAAACCAGTTACGCAACATCCAAATGTATATTGTGTTAAGATTTGGATTCGATGTGATGACGGGTTGGTGAGATAATAATTCATAAATGTAACGCATGGTCGAAACACGCTTAAAATCGGGCACTTTTAGTGTTCCAACTGCGATAAAAATATTAAAATATAAGTTAAAAATTCCAAACTTACATGAACTAAAGAAAAATAGAACGACGAAAATGTTGATGTTATTGGCTTTTATATAGGTCTATTGGTTACTTCACAAACAACCTTCAAACTCGAGTACACATAATATTTTGGTCGACAGCAGTAGGCATTCCTTTAGTCGTGTTTGTATATGTTCATAATAGTCCATTGTGAGTTGAGTACAGCATTGCGCAGCAGAAGTTAGTTAGTTATTGTTGTTTTAAGGTGCGGAACTACGAGGTCATCTGCTCCCAAGAAGGTGAGGGTTCGAACCCGACTGGGTGTAGTCTACATATCAAAACAATCTAGGCGTCAAACAGTTCTACTGCATAAAATACCCACACTAACTAATTATAATCCACACATCTGGTTCTTAATATTCCAGGATCTAACTCGCAATATTATTATTTCCCCTAGGAGTAATGAGAAGGCAATATTCTCTTCACAGGTTTACGCCCTGCCTGACCTTTCATTTATGCAAAGGAGAATTTCTAGAAATCATAATAACTTATATAGAGAACAAGTTGTTCCATTGACAACGAATCCACCTACTTTCATATACAGTATTGCAGTCTATCTCGAGATAATTGTTGCTTCATCTACAGCAGACGTTCTCAACCTCTTTGAGACCTTCATGCCTTACGAAGTACCGGAGTACCATTAAATCGAATATAATAACTGTAATAACAATAATAATAATAATTTTTTATTTTTTTATTTTTTTAGCGTGTGTCTTTTAGTGCCGGGAGTGTCCGAGGACATGTTCGGCTCGACAGTTTTGTAGCCGCTTCGAGACGGACACCCAATGGGTGAGCTACAAGTACCGTTGGGGAGGGAAATTGGAAAGTAAGGACGAGGAGTTGGAAGGTAGCGGCTGTGGCCTATAGTAAGAGACCAACCCCGGCATTTGCCTGGAAGAAAGATGGGAAACCACAGAAGACCATCTTCAAGGTTGCCGGCGGGGGGATTCGAACCTCCTCGCCTCCCGGATGTGAGCGACTGCCAGCAGTCATGCCGTAACAACCACGGCTAACTCACCCGGTATAATAATAATAATAATAATAATAATAATAATAATAATAAGCAGGTGGCATAATGGGAGTGATATGCGCAATACATTGGATTCACCAAGTGAATCCAACTAGCCTCTGTCACTCCAACTCCAACATGTAACCTACCCGAGGTGCCACTGTTAAGCCGAGCAACCTAGTGGAAGGTTGGGTAACCAATCCCAGCGGGAAACTAGGTCGGCGAGCCGATCAGTGTTGGGGGAAATGCAAAGATGGTCAACAGCTACAACGGCGGAAGAGGAAAATAATTCCCAACGGCGAAGAAGGTGGAAGAACTATCTTTGATGCAACTTAAATCCATTAGTGTCTGTACTGGTATCCAGCGGCTAATGGTCAGCGTCTGTTAGCTCAGTGAGCTCGGCTGGAAACACGATGTTCCAAAGGCCTCAACAACCTCTGGTCCTATATGGTCCTGGCACTCACCAGGCCAAACAAATCAAGTACAAGCAAACATGAACTGTGCAAGCAATCACAGCTCTACCCCAGGTGGTACCCAATCCACCCGTCCACAATCGGCAACTGGACTTTCGGATTCTGGGGAGTCCAGGCAAGCGCAGCAGAGAGAGTCGGAGATCTCTGGTCACCTTCCCTACAAACAGAAAACATTCATTGGAACACTAAACATTAATACCCTAATTCAAATTGGAAAATTATACAATCTCACGCAAGAAATCGACAGACAAAAAATTCTCATTCTTGCTCTTCAAGAAACTAGAATGACTGACAACGAAACTATGGACTATGGAAATTACCGCATTTTCAAGAGCAAAACATTACAGAGAGTCGCGAAAGGTGCACCAATATTCGGAATTGCTTTTCTTGTCCACAAATCCATCATTAACTCTGTCAAAGAAGTCACACCCATTAATGAACGAATTATGACCATGCGCATCCAGAGCGCCAACAAGAAATACACTCTTGTCAATGCTCATGCACCTACTAACATCGACAACAAGAAAAATCCTGAAAATGTTGAAAAATTTTGGATAAAACTGGAAAAAATTATGAGTAACATTCATCAAGATGACGTGAAAATCCTGATAGGAGATTTCAATGCCCAACTTGGCAAAGAAAAAATCTATCGAAAAATCATTGGCAAAAATTCTGCACACCAAAATACAAACAGCAATCGCTCACGATTGGTAGACGTTTGTCATCAATTCAATCTCAAAGTTATGTCTACGCATTTCAGGAAACCTGCACACAAACAGAAAACTTGGCGATCTCCCATTCAACATCTCGGTGAATATCAAATTGATCATGTTGCCATCTCCCATGCACACTATAGAACCATCCATGACGTTCAAGTCCGACGAGGGGCAAACATTGATTCAGATCATTATCTCACAAGAATCAAAATGAAATTTTCACCTAAGAGAATTCATAAAAAAATATTACATCCCAAAATTTGACACATCCAAAATTCAAGAAACAAAAATCGCAGAAGAATGGGATAAAGAACCAGTGAACAATTGGACGGACTTCTGCAGCAAAATTATCAGAAAAGCCAAAGAACTGATTCCACTAAAAAGAAAGCAAAACACCCCTGGTGGGATTCCAACTGTGATCAAGTCATTATTGATCGCCGAATCGCATTCCAAAAATACAACAGCAACAAATCTCCAGAAACTTTACAACACTTTCTCGGCGTCCGCAAACAGGCAACCAAAATTCTCAGGACAACTAAACGTAATTTTATAACTAAGCAACTTCAGTCAATCGAGGATGACTTCAGGAATCACAACAGTCGAGATTTTTATAAAACCTTCGGGAACAGAATTAAAGGTTACACACCGCAAAATTTAACTTTCAAGAAACAAGACGGAAGTCTCGCACTCACTAACCAAGAAAACTGTGAAGAACTAGCACGTTATTTTTCTGACCTCCTCAATTGTCCTGAACCACCTGAGCGATTTATACACACAGTCCCAGAACACATACGACCCGAAGCCAAACCACCAACGTAAGAAGAAATCCATCACCACATCAAAAAACTCAAGAACGGAAAGACATCAGGAGAAGACGGAATCAACGCAGAACTATTGAAAAATCTAGGACCACGATCACTACAGGAAATCACACAGATCATTCAGGACATTTGGCGAAGTGAAAAACTACCGGACGAATGGAAATGCGCACTCATCCACCCACTCCATAAGAAAGGAGATAAATCTGATGTAAATAACTACAGAGGAATTTCCCTCTTACCCATCGCTTATAAAATCATCTCCACCTGTCTTTTACAACGCACGCAAGAACAACTCGAGCCACTCATCGGTGAATATCAGGCTGGCTTCAGACCAAACAGATCGGCCGTCGAACAAATCTTCAATCTGAAATCCACCTTGAAACTTCGAGCCACACGAAATCTCCCAACCATCTGTACATTTGTCGACTTTCAGAAGGCTTATGACTCCATTGATCGAAAATCTCTTTTCAATGTACTCGAAGAAAACCATCTCGATCCGAAGACGAGACGACTCATCCAACAAACCTTAACCGACACAATTTCCAAGGTCAAATTCATTGGAGAGATCTCCCAACCTTTTCCCATTAAAACTGGTGTTCGTCAGGGTGACGGACTTTCCCCATTGCTGTTCAACATCGTTCTCGATAAGGTCATCAAAGAATGGGAAAAAGAATTAAAAAGTCGCAACATATGGAAACCTGTCGTATTAGGAAAACAGAAGGATAATATCAATGTTACATGCTTAGCTTTTGCTGATGATTTGGCAATCCTCTCCGGAGATGAACGAACGGCAATTCACCAGATTGAAGTACTCAAAGAATGTGCTGGGAAAGTAGGGTTGCAAATCTCCTTTACAAAAACTGAATTCATGGCTACAAAACACATTGAAACCCAAACTTTGGTAACAAAATACGGTTCAATCAACAAGGTTAATCATTTCAAATACTTAGGTGAAATTATTGAACCTACAGGCAAGAAAGAATAGCACAAAGAACTCGTGAACTCAAAATGCGGAAAGCATATGGGAAAACCGCAAACATCTACAACAAAAAATGCATGAGCATTAACACTAAAATTCGACATTACGCGACGGTCATCAAACCCGAAACACTCTACGCCAGTGAGACCTTAAACCTCAATTATAAAGGGGATCTTGAAAACATCAAGAAAGCTGAAAGGAAAATCATCCGAAAAATTCTTGGCCCAAGACTTACAGATGAAGGATATCGTTTACAATCGCACAAGATCACAGAAAATTATTCAAATATTTAAACCGATTTCCGTAAACGACGCTTGAAATTTTATGGACACATTATGAGGCTAGATGACAACCGATTAACAAAGAAAATATTGATGTATTCACAAAAATTAAAGACGACAACGGTTTGGATTAAACAAGTACAAACTGATCTCAATAACGCCAACATCACACCCACAGATATCGAAGACCGCAAAACTTTCAGACATAAGATCTACACTTGGGAAGCTGCATCAGAAGATAAGCCCAGCAGACCTAGGGGAAAATGGACTGACGAACGTCGAGCTAAACATAGCGACATGATGAAAGAATTCTGGAAGAACAAGAGAAATAACAGCAACAGATCATAACTTGCTTTATGTGATCCTGTATGGGTCGAAACATACTAACAAGTAAATAAATAAATAAATAAATAAATAAATAATAAGCAATATTGAATCTGCATCCGCAGATATATATTGAACTAAAGAAGGCAGTTCTGTTAAACACCTGCCAAATTGTTAGGAAGTTCCTTGGTGACAATACCCCCGCCGAAGACTGCGGGCACGACATGGATGTACTGTACTGTAATACGAGTCTCTGAACAGACTGTAACATAAAATGTAGTCGGTATTTGCCGTGATAATGTTGTCAAACAATAAATAATAATAATAATAATAATAATAATAATAATAATAATAATAAACATAAAGGCGACATAACCACGAACTCTACATACGTGTGAAAAGTATAACGGACTTAATTCGAAAAAGGAGAATTAGTTTCTATGGCCACATAACACGCATGAGCTCGCAGACACTGACCAACTGCATATTTTCCTACTTTGTAAACAAGAAAACCAAGAGACCATGATTCTCTGAGATCGAAAAAGATCTTATAGAAGTAGGGATTTCGCTTGAGGACATTCAAGAACGTTTTCCTCTCCAGAAAAAACTTAAGAGCTCACCAGCGATTCCAAGAAAAGCCAAAACTGAGAACAGGCTAGAAGTGGACGGGTGACAGAAAGGAGGCGCACAGGAAACGGATGAAGGACTACTGGGAAAAGATTAAAGCTCAAAGACGGAAACAGTTGAAGTAACGTGGTCCATAGCTGGCCGAAACGAGGAAGAATCAGAAGAAGAAAAAGACCTTCAGGAAATAGACATCTCAAGTGATATGGTACTGGACAGATCTAAATTCAGAAAAGTAGTTGACAATCATCAATTTTCAGACCACCCAAACATTGCAATCAACAGAACCTGGACGGAGAAGCGCGCCAAGAGCGCCGTGGACCTGTTGAAAAGAACCAACCCAGCATTTGCCTGTTGGTGAGAATGGGAACCACGAGAACTATTTACAGGACGGCCAAGGTGGGATTCAAACACACGCTCTCCCGATGTCAGGGAGGCACGAGTTGGGGCGATAGTGCCCTCGACCATTGCGGCTGGTTCTTTTCAATTTAAGACATAATAACAATATCGTATGGCCTCGGGTGCCGCGTGCAAGCTTTGTTATTTGATGCCCAGAGGGCTGCTTGCATGTCAAATTTTGTTGTTCCTTGGAGGTAAGATAATCTAAGCTCCTTGACACTATAGCGCTTTCTAGTAGAGACAGGAGGAACTTTTGTGTTGGCGAAATATCCCGATATTAATTTTGCCATTATGAACACGGCCTACTGAATTCAAATGGGCTCTTTAGCATCCCAACAACATATGACATGCGTGTCGTGATTTTTGTCGCCTTTCAAAAATCACTTACCATGGCCAGGAGCGAACCAGAAAGCTTGAGGTTGGTAGTCCGACACGATGACCACTCACCCACAGTGGAATAAATACATAAATTGCACCAGAATGTTAAAATTATCAATATTTTATAAGTCCAGATTGCCCCTTTAAAAAGAACTAGTAAATCATTAGACCTTCTAAACCTGTTTCAGCTTGAAAAGTGCTCCACGATTATGTAATTTCCTTTTATGTTTTCAAATTTCGATGTCCTACTTAGAACGGTTCCCCAGGAAGGTCTTGAAATAGGCTACCTCATATTTCCCACAGTTTCGTGAAATGACTTCCACAATGTGTGATAAATTGATGGTGGTGTGTAGGCTCTGAATTCATTGTGAGGTTCCAGGCGATCATAACATTATGCATACAAGGTAATGAGTCAATTTAAATGTTGTTCTCTTTAATACGAACACCGCTCTTAATTTATTCCGTATTAATGCAGCTCAACGCAGGATGGCCGTGAGATCGAGTGGCAGAGACTACCTAATTACATGCTGTCTTTAGCTCACTGATGTTTGTGCGACAATATTGTACTCTTGTATATAAACAATTGAGGCCATTTTCAGTGGTACCTTATTAACCATTCATTATTATTATTATTATTATTATTATTATTATTATTAGCGTATGACAAGGAAATTATATACATAATATATACACAATAACAAACAAAAAAAAAACATTGATTCACTTCAGGCATTAGTGTTATCCATTATAGCTGAATGTCGAACTTTTGAACCCACTAGAGTGCCTCCACTGTTGGTGATAGAAAGTCTTCCAATCTACCTGGATAAGCCCGTAGTTGACACTCGCTTAAAATGTGGGGAATGGTCTGGCGAGAGGTTCCACAATCACATTCTGGAGATGGTACAAAGTTCCACTTATAGAGAGAATCCCTGCACCTTCCATGACCTGTCCTGATCCTGTTCAGTCTGGACTAAGTTGCACGCGGTAGTTGGAAGATGTTATATAGGGGCAAGTCAGTGGAGTTATTCTAGCGGCCTTTCCATTCCTCCAAAGCATCGAAGTTGGTGGATGTCTTCAGAGCAGCATCACAAAAAGGTGGATGTCGTGATTTCAATCTTTGGAGACTAAGAGCTGGTATGTCGCCTAGAACTGGTAGCAGAGGATTCTTGCAGATCTTGTTGTACTCTCGAACAAGAGCACTGGATCTTCGTAAGTCAGGTGGCATTATACCAGACAACAGTGGGAGCCAGTGGACTGGAGTTGGTCTGATGGTGCCAGATATAAGACGCATGCTGGTATTCAATTGTGGGTCAATATACTTCGTATACGGGCTTTTCAGTCGACCAAAATGCATTTTTGCCCAAACAGAATTATCATATAAACAAGTAGTTCCGTGAAGAACTGTACAGCCTATTTTCATATACCGGTATCCTACTAATCTTAATTGCATCTATCAACATACAACATTTCAGTTTGATTGTTGCAAAGATTCGTAGATATTGAGAACCGTCTAAATATTTCGGATGGTCGCCATGTTGGATTTTTAAACATGTCTTAGAGTTATGTACCATTACATGAAGATTATTTTGTAGGTGTAGTATTAAAACTTCAATCGTATTATTAGGACACAAGAAATAAAAATATAAACGAGATTTTAAAATTTCACACAGCTGCCATCTTGTGGTTATGAAAACAATTGAAATAAATTAGATGCCAGTGGATTAAAATTTGTATAAGCATTTAAATAAAATTTGAAGGGCACGGTCGGGGTCGGCCAAAATGGTGCTATGACCTCACCGAGTTTCATTGAAATCGCTCTAGCCGTTTAGATTTTATTAGGACACACCCACACAAGGACAAAAGGTGATGTCATAAGTCTAGTTTTTCTTAAAAGAAAATAGGCTAAAAACGGCAAGGTGTATGTTCCACATAATTCAATCTCCTAATCCAGACGGAGATGGAAAGTTCGGTTTGTACCGAAATCAAAAAATGTTTCTTTAAAACTATCTTGAGAAGGGCAAAAAAGAAAAACATTTAGACTGATTTATAGGAATATACAAATACCAACAATATGTCATTTTCGCATTTTTTTTTTCATTAACATCAAATTAATGCTCACGTTTGTATCTGATATGTTTTTAACAATTTTGAAATAGTTCATAGAAAACCCAAGTAAAATATTATTAAAAAGCTTTGCACGTAATTACATTAGTTTTTTTTTAACAACATCGCTGAAGAAGGCCATAATATGGCCGAAACTGGTACATTTTATTAGCCTACTTTTCACATTTTGCAAAAATGAGGAAAAAGTAGACTTATGAGATCGGGCAAATGTGTGTCTGTCTGTCCTTCTGTCTGTCTGTCCTTTTGTCTGTCTGTCTGTCTGTCTGTCGGGCTGTGTTTGTGCCCCCCCCCCTTATCAACTCCTAAACGGCTCCAGCAATCGAAACAAAATTTGGTAGGAGTATATATCTATCCCTGAATATCTCACGGCCATATTTGAAAATGATGTCAGTGCAACCAACTGCTGAAAAATCGCAATTGAAATTTTAGCTCCATGTTGGATATCTTGGAAAGTATGAATGGGAGCTATTTCAATATTGGCACACGTATAGATAATAATATTGCAGTTTAATTTCCAGGAGGCCATACATGGCAGTGTTGCCAAAATGATTCTAAGCCTGCTGAGAGGTCCAACTTTAAATGCATGTAACTTCTATACTATCATTTGGATTTCAACCAAATTTCGTGTGTGCTATGTGTACCATAACAGATATGACTATGCCGATTCTTAAGAATAACCAGGGTTGCCAACTGTTAATAAATACTCTCTCTATTTTTGTTACCCTAATATCAATATATCAGAAAGTATGCAAGCCAATAGCTCAAAACTTTGCACACGTATAGTACCTGGCATTCTAGATTAATTTGGAGTAACTAATATAGGCCTACGCCAGTGCTGCCAACATGATTCTAAGCCTGCTGATAAGTCCAATTTTAAAATGCATGTAACTTCCATACTAACTAATAGATTTCATTCAAAATTGACACAACAATAGATCATATTATTTCAGATTATTTCTGACCAATACATGTATGTCATTGTTGCCAACATGATTTTTCACGTGCTGTTAGATCCAATGTTTAACTGCATGTAACGTCCATGCTATCCATTGGACTTCAACCAAATTTTGTATTCTGTACCTTAAGAGATGGAACTAAGAATATATTCAGTCACCAGGGCTGCCAACTGTAGTTCTCTATTAGGCTACATGATGCCAGGTATACAGTATTTCGAACTAATTAGAAATTTCGATATTACCAACTTAATTTCGTCATTATTGTAGATTGATCCATATAGATTAATCATTGGCATGAATCTTAAATTTTAAGAAATGTAGGCTCTTTAGTTCGTCACGGAACTTCTTGTTATTTAATGTATATTAATTTATTACTAGCGGACCCGTGCGAGAACTCTCGCATAATGGGTTGTGTGCGCCTAGTGATGTAAAATACCCAGGTATTTATAAATCGGGGTAAATACCCAGGGTATACACTCGGGTAAATACCCAATTTGGGTAAATTCCTGGGTATTTTAGATTTTTCATTAAAATTCCTGTGTCGTGGTAAGTTGAACCTTAAAAAAGGGTACCGGTATGCAAACTATTCTACATTAACTTTTTAGAAATGTAACAGTATTAGATAGTTAATAATATTTAATTTAATTAGAATTGGGACTTCAAAAACAGAATTAGATCAGGAGATAAAATTCAATAGTTATAACCTGAAAAAACTCAGGGTTATAATTGAACTAGGCCTTTTTGCAAACATTGAGATAAAAGTTGGGGGAAATTTATTCAGAGCATTGACTACGTTCTACAGTTTTCAGCAGACTGTATATGTTTTTCAGAACAGTTTGTAATAAATAAATAAAATAAATAATCAAATACCCAAAAAGACAAGTAAATAGAAAATTAACAGTTACACTAAAAACGTTCTAAAAATATTGAGGCCTTACTTTATTTAGGTTTAATGAAGCGTAACAATTGTATTAGGCTACTCATACATAATGAATCTCTTTAGGCTTAGGCCTATATTCCAACTTACCATGAAAAATAACAATTTTGTAAATTCCAATTTCGTTTATTATAGTTTTTTTAATTTACAAAAGAAGTTCAAAGTAATTTACATCACAAGAAATACAACATCTTTTGATGTAAAAAAAAAAAAAAAATCACAAAGTAATAAAATATTTCTAAAATTGAGTTTTGAAGGATCAATATTGTTCCTGAATTCAATTTATGGCATCAAATACCTGTGTTTTAGTCCTTGTTTGTCCAACACTTTATCAACACATCAAAAAGTGCTGTACAAAGCTCAAAAAATTGAAAATACCCTAATTGTGGGTATTTAAATAACCATTGGGTATATACCCTGGTAAATACCCAATTTATATTTACCTTCCCACTGGGTATTTACCCGGCCCACATCAGTATGTGCGCCCCATGTGCGCACATAGCTCTTGTGCTATGCGGGCTGGACGCGACACAGTTCTGTCAGGGGCTATCGTCTTGTTTATTTGTTTAAAAGCACTTTATAAACAAATACGTATATTTCCGTTGACTTTTCAAGAAATGCAAGATATTTCCTGTACTGTAGAGATGATTTGGAAGAATTTGGTACAAACCACACCTTCTAACTCCCTCTGGTTTAGGACCTTGAGTTTTGTGAGCGTATTATATAATAAGATTATTGACTAAGGTGTAATAAATTTACTAAGCACCCATTGGTATTTCATTTACATTAGGTTGTTCCACGCACAAACAGATATATTTACAAACCCCAGTTTATACGACAGAATCCAGTGTTATGCGGTGTACAGTGTAACACTGTGGCCCTTCTGAGTTGAGACAAGGGAAATTTTGTCCAGAATATCGGCATTAGCGGCAGATGACCTATATGTTCGCCCCTTAAATCAACAATCAGCAGTAGTTGTTAGCCCCTGAGGAACAGAGTCACCCACTGGTTGACGAAGGTGGCTCCTAGTTCATTATTATTGTAACTTACTGTGTCTAAGAAAGGAGTGTCGCTTTCATCAGAATTAATTGACAGTGGTAATGTGGATGTATAAGGCACTACTGGCCTCCGACAGCTCATGAGTATGCATGAGCCATACTGTTCACTACCGTCTAAGTGCAGTCCTTCAATGTCAAAACACCTTTAATTAGTGGTTAAAGCTATTGTACCCTCAAGGTTGCAGGATCGATTCCTGGTGCAGTCAGTTGGCATTTTAGGGTGCGCAGATGTCAGGGAGCTGTGTCAGTAGATTTACTGGCACGTTAAAGATCCCCTTCGGGGTAAATTCTGGCACCCCGGCGTTTCAAAAAAGCCGCAGTAGTTAAAAAGGAAAATAAAATAACCTCCTTCTTCTACTTTCAAGGCCTCATTGGACCATTTCAGTCAATCATTTTCTGGTCCTCTTCTTCGATAAGTTTGGTTGGTTGGTTCCTTAGTTTAGGGTGTGCGACAACGCGGGCATGTGGTCCTATGTACTTTGGGTGTGTGTAGAATCTGTCTGATAACCGGTGTTAATTTTGATGGCTGTAGTAGTATGTGTTATCTGTATTTATTCAAGTAAGGACTGCAGAATAATTTCAAGGAGTTCCTACTTTTGCTACCAAATGCTACCGTCCACGACACCTAGCTTGCGGACTTGGCTACTAGATGGCATCGTAGTCAGCACCTGGCGGCAAACGTTGGAACTAATAGAGCGTTATCAAACTAACCTACAAATTTTAGCTTCCACAAGTGTAGTTAGTGGAAGGTTCTTTTTCATGCCATAAATCTATGACATGGGACCGCCGACTTTACTTCCCCTCCGATGGAAGACCTACCGAGGGATTTTAACATTCTTAAAAAATCCGACGATTTCGGCTGGGTTTGAACCCGCGATCTTGGGCATAGAATCTCAGCATGCTACCAACTACGCCACCGAAGCCACCCCATGTGAGATTTTCCAATTGCAATATCACGTCCTGTGGTTCGGATTCCACGTGGCTCATGCTCACGAGGTTAACGGTCACGTAAATCAACAAGCTTCCTTCTTTCATTCCTAAATTTGTCTTTATGAGACAAATATGTTTCTGTGGTGTCCGTAGTAGGCCCTAGTGCATTCGGTTATAATTATTATTAGGATAGGGAATGGGACAGGTGCCACGGGACTTGAAATAAGACACTATCCTGGCATTGTACTGGAGGGAGTGAGGAAAACTCGGGGTAAACCACATTTAGGATACCTACTATCAGCGCTAGGATTCGAACCACCGATCTTCTGACGTGCTGCAATTCGCCGTCGAGGACGTGGTGAGCGATTTAACAGGGTGTCTACTACTCTGGAAAACAGGGAATACTCAGGGAAATTTTAATTTCTGGAGAACTCAGGGAATTTTAGTTTTGCACGGTCCAACCTTGAATAATTGGAAATTAAGAATTTACATTTTGATCGCGGAAAATTATACTCTGGTGATTGTTGTAGATGTATGTCCGTACTGACGTTAAATCATGATGATGTTGATGATAATTGTTGCTTTAAGGGGCCTAACATCTAGGTTATCGGCCCCTAATGGTTTGGTTGATCGTGAAGATGATAATGATATGTAAACCATAACTAAAACTAACTTATATACTAGAAGAAGAAATGGAAAACAAAGGGAGAATAGGCAAATAAAGGACAGGAGAAAAAGAAATGCCCTCAACCCTCGCAGAATGCGGATTGAGGGACTTAGAAGGAAGGAGGGCCATGAAAGGCAGATAGGAAAGGGAAAGAGGAGAGGGTCCACCCCCAGAGGCAAAGGAAACAAACGGGGAAAATCCAGACCCAGCTCAGGAATCCCTCGGGGTCACCAACTCCCGAACTCACCAGCCGTGAGCCCTTGAGGGTGTAGCACTAACGAGGGTGCACAAGAAGAGGTGGGGCTACCCACAACCTGCCTCCTTGAGGGCCTTGAGCAGAAGGCAGGAGATATGAAGAGGTCTAACCCCTCGAAGAATGAGGGATCAGGAAATATGAGATAAGGGTCCAATAAGGCGGGAAAGTGAAAAACTCCGTAGCCCTCGAATACCCTAATACGGTCGGGGTCGAAAAAGAACAAGAGTTGACCAAGGGAGGTCGATAGGAAAGATGACAGAGAGGAGCCCGGCACAAGTAAGAGGAAGTAATGCCAAACTCAGCTGGGGCCCCGTGGTCGCCAACCCACGTCCCACTAGATGTGAGCCCCTGGGGGGGGGGGACGTTATATCAGTAAGCTCTCATTTCTTGCACGATAGAGCATACAAATTACATGTGTAGACTGTGTATTTGTACATAAATGTGTACCTATGATTCTTGAGAGCATTACTATTGACGAACTACTTTCAATACTCGAAAAGTACAATAGTTTTTCTGGATGAAAAATTTAGAAATTGGTAAAATATAGAAAAATATATTTTTTCTGATTTTTTTTCTTTTTGTCTATTCTTTTGTCTTTTCATCTTTGGAATGCTACCCTTCATTGTTCAAGCACTTTTCGAAATGCTCTTTATGTAAAAACTCTGTTTTATATATTACTAGAAGAAGTACTCGTTCTTCGAACGGTCTTCCCCGATCTCCAGAGGGATGACCAGCTGGATAGGTCGAATAATCTGCGTGCCGCAGGTGGTCCTCAGGAATACGGTCCTCGTCACGCCGTCTCTGCCAGGTCAAAGTTCTTCTATTTGCGCCAACTTCCACATATGGCGTCGCACATGGTCCTCCTGCAGAAGTACAACGTCTCCTACCTTGAGCACTGTTGACTTGCTGCGGGTGTTTCGGACGTGGTGGAAAGATCTCAATTCTAAAAGGTAGTCCTTAGTCCAACGTCTCCAAAAATCGTCTGCAATTCTTTGTTTCAGTCTGTACATCTGTGTTAAGTTAACGTCTGTTGTTGGTTGTCCAGATGGTATTGCTGTTAGTTTGTCTCCATTTAAGAAGTGGTCGGGTGTTAGTACTTCTTGATCATCTGCCTTGGTGAGTGGTCTCGAGTTAAGGGCGGCTTCAATACTGATGAGCAGGGTATTGGTTTGCTCCTCGTCAATTTGCAGTTTTCCAAGAGTCTTCCGTATACAGCGCTTGACAGAGCTCACCATCCTCCACACCAAGCCGCTCTTGGTGGGATGAACTTCCACCTGATGTTGCTATGCGCGAGGTACTGGCGAGTCTGGGAATCTGTCAGCACGGTAGTGACAAACCGCTGGAGTCCCATTAGGAAACGGTCAGTGGATAAGTCCGTAGTAAGTTCAAGGTGAAGTGCTCGCGCGGTCGAAGAAGTAATCATATTGCTTCGGTGGAAGCTCCGGCAGATGGCTCGCGTTCCTCCACAAACAGTGTACTGTGTTAACACCAGACATGATCAATTGAGCTAATGTTGCAATGGTTAGCGGTTTGTCATTCCTTCATAAGTTTATCAGAACGAAGTTAGTTTTCTGGGAATATCACACACACTGTTAATTTAAGGGCCTTAAAATGTGGCGGCCAAGCGAAGTTGAAACATTTTAATAGACTTTTCTCGTGATTTAACCATCTGAGCACAGTGAAATGTGGTACAGTAAATGATTATACATATTGTAATGTACTGGCATCTAATTTAGTTCAATTGTTTACATAACCTCTAGATGGCGGCTGTGCGAATTTTTAAAATTATTATTTTTATTTCTTGTGTCGTAATCATGCGATCGAAGTGAAAGTTTGAATAATGAAACTACGCAATATTTTTCCTTTAATGGTACATAACTCTATGGCCTATACATAAAACAATCCAATATGGCGAGCATCCGAAATATTTTGACAGTTCTCAATATCTACGAATCTTTTACAGCAATCAAACTGATATTTTTTTTATGTTCATAAAGGCCATGAACATACGTTCACCTATAGGACTTTCAGTAACCTGGTGAGCACAAATCCAACATGGCAGCGAGGCGAAGTATAAATATTTAATTTGACGTTTATCGCTATTTAACCATCCGAGTGCAGTGAAACTTTGAACTTTAAATGCTTATACAAATATTAATTCACTGGCATCTAATTTATTTCAATTGTTTTCATAACCACAAGATGGCAGCTGTGCGAAATTTTAAAATTTCATTTTTACTTCTTGTGTCCTAATCATGCGATTTAAACCCGGCCGAAGCCGTCGGATTTTTTAAGAGCGTTAAAAATCCCTCAGTATGCCTTCCTTCGGAGGGGAAGTATAGCCGGAAGTCGCATGTCATAGATTTATGGCATGTTAAAGAACCTTCCACTAATTGCACCTGTGTGAAGCTAAATTGGATAGGTTAAGAATGTAAACAACGCTCTTAGGTTTCTACGTTCGTTGCCAAGAGCCGACTGCGGTGGCGTCTGTTAGGTAAGTTCTGAACTTGGCCTAGTAGTCGTTGACGGTGGCACTTGGCGGCAAAAGTAGGAACTATTTGAAAAATTCTAAGTTGCAGTACTTAAATTAAAAAAACAGATAACACACACTAATACAGTCATTGCAATTAACACCGGTTATCAGACAGATTCTACACACACCCAAAGTACACGGGGCTACATGACCGCATTGTCGCAGCCCCTAAACTTAAGAACCAACCAACCAACCAATCATGCGATTGAAGTTTGAATACCGCACGTACACAATAATCTTCATGTAATAGTACATAAATAAAAATCCAACCTGGCGACCATCTGAAATATTTAGACGGTTCTCAATATCTACGAATCTATCACAACGATCAAACTGAAATTTTGTACGTTGATAGAGGCAATTAACATGATTAAGATGTATGCAAATAGGCTGTATAGTTCTTCACGGAACTACTTGTTTAATTTTATGTTAAACTCTATTTAGTTGAACGCTGAAGAAGATGTCATTGTACAGGGGCATTGTCTATGTGTGCCCCGATAAACACGGCGAGCTAAGCCGGCTGTGACTGGCGCAGATAAGGAGAGGGTTACTGAAGGCAGATGGTGTAGAGGAATTGCAATTATAGATCCAGATAGCATGTGACGATCATGAAAGGAAGAAAGGAAACGAAAATTATAAGGTGCGTTCCAAAAGTAACGAGCCGGAGGCTGTAATGTGCAAACCGGTGACGACATTGGCTAATCGTGGCGTGTGTAACGAGGTGTGGTTCCGACCAGAGCGTGGAAGGTCACAGCCCGTCGCTACATGACATGCGTGCACGTCACGTGACGATACAAATAAAGCAGCAGCATGCATCAATCGTCCAACGCTGCCAGTCGCATTGCAAACAGTGACATGGAGGCGTCAACCGAAGAGCAAAGAGGTGTTGTTCGGTTTCTGACAGCAAGGGAGTATGGGGAACGGACATCCATCGCCGAATGTCACAAGTGTACGGCGAACACTGCATGTCCCTTGCAAGGGTCAAGGCGTGGCATAAGCGCTTCAGGGAAGGACGGGTGTCGTTAGCCGATGATGCCCGGTCTGGGCCATCTGCCTGCATTACCGATGACAACGTCCAGCTGGTTGATGCACTCATTACCCAGGACCGCCGAGTTACAGTGAACGCCATAGCCGCCGTGGTCGGATTGAGCGTTGGAAGTGTGCACACCATCATGAAGGAACGACTGCACTTGCGGAAAGTGCGTGCCCAATGGGTGCTCCACAGTCTTCAACCACACCAGGAAGCATGTCGAATGGCCTACTGTCTTGGTCTTGGTTGGACGATTGATGCATGCTGCTGCTCGCTTTGTATCGTCACGTGACGTGCACGCTTGCCCTCTAGCGACGGGCTGTGACGTTCCATGCTCTGGTCGGAACCACACCTCGTTACACACGCCACGATTAGCCGATGTCGTCACCGGTTTGCGCATTCCAGCCTCCGGTTCGTTACTTTTTGAACGCACCTTATACACGAGATATGGTGAAGTGTACTTTCATTGAGAAGTCGATAGATAAGTGTACATTTGTGCAGATTTGTTTGTTGTTGTTCTACTTTTAAAGGTGTGAGCCTTTAAACCAGGGAGTTGGTTGTGATACTCCGATAGTTCATTTACATGATTTATCATGTAACTGAAATGTTATTAGCGTTGTAAATGAAGTCATGTATAAAAGTAAGCCACACCTGCGCAGTCCTCGTAACTCAATAACGCCACGTAATGAATAATCCCCCATTATGCTACATTTGAAATCAATTGATCACGTACTTCACATGTGGTCGCAAATGATAGTAACTTTATTCAGATCGTAAGTTTATCTTTGTCAGTAATGAAACTCCCTGGAGAGTTTTAATGGTCACGCAATGGTTTTGATAGGTGTGCACTGTCTGTCCATATTCTGTTTGCACTTTGCAGATTCCCATTCACGACTCGTAGAAGGAATGCAAATACTAGGGAGGTTAGGAATATAAGCTTCGTGATTCATTTCGCAAGGAAGGTTGATTACAAAGAGGGAAAACAGATCGTTAAACAAAACACAAACCATTGACTATTTTTGTTATTGTTTGTTGTTGTTGAATCATTTAGGGCAGGCTGTTCCAAATCCACGAGTTTGAGGATGCGTACACGCGAGTGCTCAGCAGTGATGCTCGGAGCACGGTTGGGGAGGGACTGGGGGTGATAGCCAATACGTCACTGGGCGAAGGTCATAGCACAAGTCCTTGCGCTTCCTGCCTGTCTTGATGTATCCACTGCGGAGTGACGGCAGCCCCCACAGCAGATCTGTATTGCATGTTGCAGGTTTACACACACACGAAGGCGAGTACTCCGCTCCACACTGGCGAGCAACTCGGCTGGAACAGCCTGATATTGCGACATCGTGGTCATGTAGCCCCGTACAATTGGGTGTGTGTATATATATGTGGAATTTGTCTGATAATCTGTGCTATTGTTATTGCTATACTCATTTCTGGTGTAGGCTGAGCAAACCCCAGGGCTATTTGCGCACTCCCTTTCAGTTAGATGCTCAGTGCCTCTACCGACTGCGCCACGCAGCCCCCTATTCTTTACATACAATACATGAAAATAGAAGATTTTATTTGAGCACGAATTTCCGTTGCAAGGCACATCTTGGTTGTCATTTGTTATGCACTCTCCGAATGTGGTACAGGAGATCCTTTAAGAACTACATCGCATTCATTTACGCATTTAACTTTAAAGCGCCTTTATTCTTCTTCTACTTCCACCTTTTCTCCTCCTTCTTCTTCTTCTCCACCTTCTTCTGCTTTCCGATGAGGCCTGCTATGGACCACGTGCCAATTTCAATTCTTCACTGTTTGTTGTTTTTCTCTTCTGTTCTTCCCCAAATTTCTTCTTTCAGAGAGGATGCTGCTCTTTCTGTCCTCCAACCACTTCGCCCCAGGGATTTCTTTCCACTCTTCCCTGGAATTCTTCCATACTTAACACATTGTTTCGAAAATCTCCCTGTCCACAATGTCTTCTTCTCTTATATTATTTCTTTCCAAATCTTTCTTTATTTCTAATTCTGATGAGGATTGGGAAGGAAGAGGCCGTGGTCTTAATTTAGGAACTATCCCGGCATTCGGCCGGAGTAGAAGTGGGGAAACCACGAAAAACCACTTCCAGGATGGCTGAGGTGAAAATCGAACCCGCCTCTTCTCAGTTGTGCCTCACGAGGTAGAGTGTACCCCGTTCCAGTCCTTAGATCAGAATTACATTTCTTGGCAGAGTCGAGAATCGAACCCGGACCTCTACGGTGACAGCCAAGCTTGCTGGCCACTACGTAACGAGGAGGACAATTGCCTATTTTTAAACAGTCCCCACCGACATTAATACATTTGTCGTAGTTAAGGGAGCTTTGAAGCCTTTTTTCATTGTTACTCATTAACAGTTGATATTGCAATCTTCAAAAAGCCTCCGTGGCTTAGGCGGCAGCACGCCGGCCTCTCACCGCTGGGTCCGTGGTTGAAATCCCGGTCACTCCATGTGAGATCTGTGCTGGACAAAACGGAGGCAGACAGGTTTTTCTACGGGTACTCCGGTATTCCCTGTCAATATTTCATTCCAGCAACAATCTCCACTATCATTTCATTTCATCTGTCATTCATTTAATCATTGCCCCGGAGGAGTGCATCAGGCCTCGGCAGCCGGCACAGTTCATATCCTCGCCGCTAGATGGGGGCTTCATTCATTCCATTTCTGACCCGGTCGGAAACTGGAAGCAGGCTGTGGATTTTCATTTTCATTGCAATCTTCAGTCGGTGAACACTGGGACATGCAGCAATATGTAGCAGCTCAAAAAGTCAATGTCACTTTCGCATCTGTCGCCAAGTGTTGGCCGGAAATTCTTCATGGGACCAAACAGATTAAAGCCCGAAGGTGCCAGGTCCAGCTGACGCTGGAGCACCTCCCACCAAAATTGGGCGATTTTTCTCACGAACAGGAGCAGTAACATGGGGAAGAGCATTGTCATGAAGTTTGACACCGTCAGCATTAATGTTGTGGCGTTTGTCACGAAGGGCACGAGACGCAACTTATCCAAAGTTAGGCTGCAGCATTCACAGTAGTCCCGTGTTCAGCAAAGTCCACCAATAATACACCACACATATCCCAGAACACTGTCACAAGCACTTTCCTTGCAGATTGAGTCACTTTGAACATTTTTTTCGTACTGGGGAACCAGCTTGCCTGTTTGCCATCTCTTGATGAATGCAGTACATTTGCATTTGTCTGTTGGCACAGGCTAGAGTAAAATGTGGCTTATCACCGATGTCTCAGTCTCACGCATGGCTGTGATTATAAGGAAGCTACTGAGGTATGGGTGGTGCTTAGTAATGACATTCAGGGCACAGCCAGTGCCTGTGGATGCTGTGAAAGGTTCTATTCATAGGGTTAGTGCTGCTGTTCTGACTCAGCGAGGAAAGCAATGGCAAACTACCTCACTCCTCATCTTGCCTAGTACGCCTCAATATAGGTCTGCATTGGGTTTTTGTGGGTATCTACCCACATAACCTAACGGCGGTACTTTTTGAGGATCCAACCAGCCATCGGGCTGACTACCTAACAGACAGACAGTGTTATCAAAGGCTGCCACATTCCTTCGGAATAACATACGAAATATAATACCAATAAATTGGAATCTGCAAATTAAGCCCTACACTTTATGTTCATTAGCTTTAAGAGACACTTCTAGCAAATTTATTGCTAATATTTACATTCTAATATTCACTACCCACAACCACGTGCCAAATTAAAGCGGTCCTTTTGTATTAATATCACTTGTTAATGGAGTTTTGACGATAAGGAACGAGTAAATTAGTGGAGAGATCAAGAAAGAAACACACGATCTTATAGTTGTAATTAGCGATAGACGAGAGGTGAATTATCAGAGGCAACACATTTAGAGTTATAGCGTAGGTACTTTATTTCTTTTCACAATTCAACCAGCCCGTCCCACAGCCGAATATAAAACCAGTTCTGACCGATTAGGACAAGAAAAGTTGTAGTTTCTTCATTTGAAGGGCTTGGTTATCGTGGTCATTTAGCCCCGTGTCCTTGGCCGTATAATTTTGTCAGCGTTATTGCTTATTTATTTATCGATCGTATAGCTTTTAGTGCCGGGAATGTCCGAGGACATGTTCAGCTCGCCAGAGGCTGTAGCTGCTTCTAGCGGACACCCATAGGGTGAGCTACAAGTTCCGTTCAATTTCAAGTAGTTCCAACTTTCGCTACCAGTTGTCAGTGGTACCTAGTGGTGAACGTTGGAACTTTGATAGAGCGTTCCAACGAAATCTAACCTAGACATTTAGCTTCACACAAGTTTAGTCTGTGTAAGGATCTTTTACATGCCATAAATCTATGACATGGGACCGCCGGCTTTACTTCCCTCTAAAGGAAGGCCTACTGAAGAATTTTAACACTCTTAAAAATCCGACGACTTCGGCGGGGTTTGAACCCGCTATCTTGGGCACAGCAGTTCAGCATGCTACCAACTACGCCACCAAAGCTGCGTTAATAAAATGGCTGCATTTTCTGCTTCGGTGGCGTAGTTGGTAGCATGCTGAACTGCTGTGCCCAATATCGTGGGTTTGAACCCGGCCGAAGTCGTCGGATTTTTTAAGAGCGTTAAAATCCTTCAGTATGCCTTCCTTTGGAGGGGAAATAAAGCCGGCGGTCCCATGTCATAGATTTATGGCATGTAAAAGAACCTAACTCTACAATTGGTAGTGTGTAGCTAAATGTATAGTTTATTTGTTTAGAAACTGTCTATCAAGTTCCAACGATCGCCGCTAGGTGTCAGTGACAGTGGTATATCTGGTAGCCAAAGTTGGCGCTAGTTGAAATTGAACTTTTTGGGGGAGCCTACGGGTGTTCAATTAAAAATACCCCGCTATGGCCATTGGCTGCAATTCATATTATATAATACAATTATGATGTTGGAAGCCATATTTCAGTGTTGCCCTAGTAATCGAAATGAGTGCTTTTCAATCGGTCAACACGATTATACACAATTGTAATGGACGTTTCCTAAAAAAAAAAACATTTGCATGATATTAACTTATTTTCTATGGCTGTGTGAGCGTGTGTAGTTGTAATTCAGGTGGGTATTGAGAAGGATTGTGGGGGTGGCTAAGATTGGGAAGGAGGCGGCCGTGGCGTTAAATTAGGAACTTATCCCGGCATTGGCTTTCGAAAATCCCATATACATAAGATGCTTCTCTTTTAAACGAATAATGAGTTTTGCGTTAGTAGAAACTTATATTACAAGTACAGTCTAATATTACAGACTATTTCAAAACGAAATATTCCTTTTTTAAGGGGATCAGTGCAAAAGAGGCACATCCCATCAAATGATCTTTTGTAAGAACGTTTAAAATCAAATCGTGATTATCTCAAATTATTATTAAGTTCCTTCAATTGTTGGTGGCTTTGGTGGCGTAGTTGGTAGCATGCTTAGCTTCTATGCCCAGGGTCGCGGGTTCAATCCCGGCCGAAGTCATCGGATTCTTTAAGAGTGTTAAAAATCCCTCAGTATGCCTTCCTTCGGAGGGGAAGTAAAGCCGGCGGTCCCATTTCATAGATTTATGCCAAGATAAAGAACCTTACAGTTATTACACTTGTGGGAAGCTAAATTATAGGTTATATTTGATTAACGCTCTTAGGGTCCAACGTTCGTAGCCAGGAGCCGACTGCGGTGGCATCTAGCAGCAACGTTCAGAACTAGTTGGTCGTTGACGGTGGCATTTGGTAGCAAAAGTTGGAACTAGTTGAAAATCGAATGTCTGGAGTCCTTACTTGAATAATAATAATAATAATAATAATAATAATAATAATAATAATAATAATAATAATAATAAACAGATACACACACTGTAACGTGTTTATCGAGGTTTTTTTTATGCCACTGGCATAAGTCAGTAGGAAGCCAGTCTATACATTTTATTTACGCGGCAAATTGTTCAGCCAAGAGAATTTTTCATGTTAATTTATTATTATTATTAATTTATTAGAATTATTATTAAGATATTTTCGGAGCATTTTATAAAAATTATAAGCATACAGATAGGTTTTCTATGTCTTAGAAAACGCTATCAAGCAAATTATTACGAACGACAATATCATAGAAAATTATATGATTACGGAATTTTACGGAGTTTTGTCAGTTAGGGTATTTGAGAGACATGAGTCACGGGGAATTCAAATACAAGCTTAATCTTGTCAGGAAGTATTACGCAAGGCTGGGTCGCATCGTCAAGAAAAGGCGAATATATGGAACGGAAATCGACTTCTTGATTCGCGCGCCGTGTGTAATGAACCAGAGGAGGGGAAGTAGCGGCGTGCTCAGCCAATCAGTGGAGACCACGTAAGCTGGAAGTTGAGACTGGAGTGGGGAGCCAACGTGTGCATATATCGTTCGGCGCGGCGTGGAACGTGGACAATCTGTGTAGAACTTAACGAGTATGGTTCACGCGGGAGTCGCTCCGATGTTCCGTGGAGTGGAGGACTAACTTTTGTAAAACTTAACCGGTGTGGTTGTACGAGTGTTTGGGTCCGAGGTACGGACCATAGAATTATCTAATCTACCAGAATATCATCAAATAACGAAGAAGATGGCGACGTCCAGAAGACTGTGGGAAGCACACAGCCTCATCCAGTACGAGGGAAATGCTTTAGCAATTTCCAGTGGTAAGCGCAAATGACGCAGAAATACGCAATCTCTCATTTTTCTTTGATTTATATTTCATATTTCAGTAACTTCATAGCTTGGAAATAAGAGTAAAATCAATTTATCAGACTCCGTTTTCACGTAATTTTCTATCGGTAATATTAAAATCGCAACGCTCCAATTTAAATTTTATACTTATTATTATTATTAATTTTGCTATACTTGTTTTATATAATAAATTCATTTCTTTTACAATGCAATCTTTGCTTTCAGTAGGTAGCATTAGATATAGACCAATTCCTTCTCCTGATACAATTGTTTGTTGGGTTAATGATCAAATCATACCACGATCTGAGTGAATAGATTCTTGAAGGTGTTCTACCAGAGCTAGACGTTGTTAAATACAAATTTAGATTTCAGCATTGCATTGAGGTCTTGGCGCCCATTAAAACAACATAGCTTAGGCAAAGGTCAACAGTTACAATTATCACCCAACAGCATGGGGCATTAATAACCGCTACACTTGTAGCTCAACGTGTGGGCTAGCGAAGATGCTACAACACTAATACAGTCATCACAATTAACACCGGTTATCAGACAGATTCTACACACACCCAAAGTAAACGGGGCTACATGACCGCGTTGTCGCAGCCCCTAAACTGAGGAACCAACAAACCATCCGTCAATATTGTTTGAATAGGTTTTGAAGTAAGATTATTTAATGGTTGTACTATCAAATGCTGGCTAAATAATTTATATTAATGTCATTTTAATATGCAGTAAAACTTTCCTTCAACGAAATCGAACGGGACTCGCGAATTATTCCGTTAAAGATAGGTTTCTGGTAAACGGAGGTAGGTCTATACTAAAATACGAGGTGTGCAAATCATTAGAAACGACGCCAGTTTTCCTGAATTGCTTTTATACTTTCCACGGTTTAATGCATGAAATGCAGGGGTCATCGAAAAATAATGCCAACATTTCAAAAAATTACAGCACCGAAACCCTTTATGTTAAACGTGTAATTCTTTCACTGAACGCCAACTGGTTAAAGTAAGTTTTGTTTTGGAGGGGACACTATGCGCACACTAGATGCGCAGTAGCCAAGGTCGGCCGGGGGCGCGTGCACCAATGACTGCACCGCTCGACAAACTGCACCTGATTACAAAGCTGTAATTCAATGGTTTAATCAGTTTAAGGAAACAGGGACTGTAGAGAAAAAATCCAGGCCAGGCCGACCACCAACATCAGCATTGAACGCACGCTTTCCCAATGTAGGCCAGTCAAAAGTGACACAAAAAATGGCTAAATTCGCAAAACATGATGTATCTCTGATTTTTTAGTATGTTGTTTGGACCCATTAGGGCTATGTATACCCAAGTTTGCAACTCTCAAAAAGTTGTGGAAAAATTTTTACACACCAAAAACCGCGAAATGTTTGGACTTTTTTCAGATTCTGCTCTATATCTCCTAATCCATGCATTCTTCGTCGAACGCTATTCTATACATTTGTTAAGAGCATTTAATGTGTGACAATTTATGCCCAATCCGAGCTCTGTATGTCAATTGGTTACTGAATTACGGCACCTTGAAAATAGGCCAGGTTTTCCAAAAATTGATCATTTTAGTTTTAGACCTTCTTTGGACCGAAACTGCGCCGAAACCGTTGATCCTACGAGTAGAACTTGTAGAATATACTTTGTAGGCAATTTAATTAGTTTTAAATTAAGCGCAGAGCGGGGTCTGTATGGCTTGTAGTTCTCTAAACATCTCAAATAAACCATATAAGAAAATAATCGCATTTTTCCAGAAATGTACGTAACCACTTTTTGTTGCATGAAGTGAGATTTAAACATGCAAAACGTGTTTGTTGTGAATCTACGGGAGGGCGACCGCCCAGGGCCCCGTGGTCCGGAGGGGGGGGGGGGCTCACCATGGAGTTTTTAAATGTAATTAATTAATTATACTTTATTAACTATACTAATTTATGTTTCATATTCCTTTTTCAGTGCAGCTATGACCTCCCGTGAAACAGAGAGGCTCTTGCTTGGCACTGAAAAGTCACAAATACTGTTTGCAGAAGACAATGAAAATGTACAAATTGTAACTGCCAAATTCAAAAGCGCCCTTGAAACACTTGAAGAAGAAGGCCCGACCGCAAAACTTTGGGTACTCTCTATCGAATGACCTTACTCATGAAGCAATTCATTCAAGCCGAAAGGATGGGAGATTGGAAACTTCACCAGCAAATAATCAGCCAAATGCTCCCATTCTTTCACTCGTCTGGACACTTCTTCTATGCGAAAAAGTGCTCGTTTATATTTACATGATATGAGCACTCTGTAAGACTGGATGGACCCAACCGAATATCAATTGTCCGGGTCCGATTCCTGGTCAATGCATGTGAGATTTTCGAAGTGAAATGCCATGTCCTGTGGTTCGGATTCCACGTAAAAAGGAGGTCCCGTGGCTCACAATCACAAGATTCACGGTCACGTAAAACTACAATCTTCCTTTCGAATATCAATTGTTCACGAAAGGATGCTTCATCCGCAGATCCGATATATTTTGGTCAGATCTGTGGACTGACTTGACAATTGAACAGGTATTCATGCGTTCAATGAAGAGCCAGGGTGGCCTAACCCATGGCAGATGGATCTCTACAGTGTGCTCTCTCGTTGTACGGGCGGGATGGTATATATGCTGAATATATGTGAAGAGGTAGAAGGGTATTGGGATATTTCCTCCACAACAAGTGAACAGCATGTCGATATGCGACCTACGCAAATTTGCACGAGATACCTCTGACGTGAAAAATCTGAAAGCCTCGTTCAATAACCATTCACCGTTCCCATCGATAGATAAACTCGTATCTATGAGCAGTGGCACTGTAGGTGGCCCCCACATAAATTGCCACACTGCCCGAGAAGGACTGAAAGGGGTGAACCGAATTATTGGAAAAACGTTTGGGAATGTTAGTTTCTCTAGGAAAGAAAAAGTCCTCTCTTTGGCAACGCCTACCACCTCTATCAAGATCCACAAGAAGAGAGTCGATGTCGAGCCACTCACCATCTTCTAGCGCATGAAATAGTCAGACTTTCAGTTGAAGGCCCACTTCACATGTGAGCTCGCTCCATTTCCAATGACCCTATTTCCGACATAGGGATGCGTAAAGGCACAAAATCAGTTTTTTACACTGCCTTCATTCAAGCCGCAGAGAACGTCAGTGTGCAGGCAAAAACATTTGCTGTCGTTGATGGAGGATACCTCCTCCATAAAGTCGTGTGGCATCGGAATGATTCGGTACGGGCTATCACAGCAAGCTACTTAAACTACATATTTAACCACTTGGGGAGAAACGTGTGTGTGGTCTTCGAAGGGTATCCTGAGGAAGGCGCCCAAAAGAGCACCAAATTTTCAGAGCGATCACGATGGTATTCTGCAGCATCAGCGGAAATTGTGTTTGACGCATCGACCATCATCACAGTCCCCCAAGAGAAGATGCTCTCGAATGACAAAAACAAGGTTCGTCTCATTGAGCATCTCTATTCTGCTTTTGCTCTCGAGGGGATTGAGACAAGAATATCAAAAGAAGACGCAGACCGCGATATCGTCGTGACTGGTCTGCAAAAAAATACCTCCAATGACCACGTCATCTTCTTTGGAGAGGATGTGGATTTGCTTGTGCTCCTCTGCGGTCTAGGATCCACTAAAACGAACGTATACTTCCAGAAGAGTGGCAGAGGTGGGGCGGGTTGCGTCGAATTCTCCACCAGCTCATTCAACGAAGGGAAAGTGGAGCTACCACCTGGATTTGAACTTTTCATCCACGCATTTACTGGGTGCGACACCACCTCTGCCCTCTTCTGGCGGGGGAAGATGAAAATGTGGGGACACTTCAGACAAAATCAAGCCCTAGTGGACCAAGAAAGAGTTTTCCTCCAGACAGATGCCACACACCAACAAGTCGCAGCAGCCGGTGACTAGTGCCTAGTTGCCCAACATGGAGGAGACCAAACGACAGACACCCTCAACGATGTACGCTTCAGTACTTTTGTGAAGACAGCAGCCAACGCCAAAGCGAATCTGACCCTTTTGCCCCCATCCACAGAGGCTACGTAGTACCGCACATACCACCAGGTGCAAAAGTGGTTGGGGGTGGGGAAAGAGGCCACCGACTGGAGTTGGGAATTGACCTCGGCTGGACTCATCCCCATTACCAGTTGGAAAGCTCCTGCCGCCGCAGAGCTACTGCAAATGCAAGAAGGAGTGTAGAGGTGGCTGCACTTGCCTGAAAGCAGGGCTCAGATGATCTGTGATGTGTGCTACCTGCTCTGGGGAAACGTGCTAGAACACTGCCCTTATCATCATTGAAGAGGACGACGACGACGAGCCTCAAGACAACCATGACGATCCACCAATACTGGAGTACCTACGTACAGGGGACGAAGACGACGAGCCACCAATAGTGGAAGACCTACCTATTGAAGAGAACAACGAAAGTGACGGCCCAGGGCCATCAAAAACCAGGCGACGAGTTTGACTATGTGTCTAAATTTGATCGGCTGATTGGTTGATTAAGTTACTGTACTTTTGATTTCTTATGTTTATTTTATTATTATTTTATTATGTTATATAATATTATATTGTTATTATATTAAAATACATTTCACCGTTTGTTTAAATGATTATATGCCTTCTTTTTCATTACCAAAACAAAAAACAAAGGATAGGAAATGTTATGGAACATTTCTGGAAAAATGCGATTTTACCTTATATGGGTTGTTTTGAGATTTGGAGAGAACTTCGAGGCTTACAGACCCCACTCTGCACTTAATTTAAAGCAAATTAAATGGCCTACAAATTATATTATTCATGTTCTACTCCTAGGATCAATGGTTTCGACGCAGTTTCGGTCCAAAGGAGGTCTAAATCTAAAATTTTCAATTTTTGGAAAAACTGGCTTATTTTCAAAGTGTCGTAATTTGGTAACCAATTGACCTACAGAGCTCCGGTTTGGCCTTAATTTGTCAACAATTTTATGCTCTTAACAAATGTATGGAATAGCTTTCGACGAAGAATGCATGGATTAGGAGATATAGAGCAGAATCTGAAAAAAGGTAAAACACTTCGCGGTTTTTGGTGTGTAAAACTTTTTCCACAACGTTTTGAGAGTTGCAAACATGGTTATACATTGCCCTAGTGGGTCCAAACAACATACTAAAAAATCAGAGATACATCATGTTTTGCGAATTTATTGTCACTTTTGACTGGCCTAATGGCTGGATTGGTACGTGCAATCATTTCAGGAGTAACTGTCAAGATGGCGGCAGAAATTCGCTCCCGCAGGTGCTCCAAATCCCGATTTTTTTCTGCATACACAATGTTTTTAATGTAGCCCCCCTCCTCCCCCCGAAAAAAAAAATCCAAAGGGGTGAGGTCAGGTCTTCATTAGCGCGAGCGGTCCCGGCCGACCTTGGCTACGGAGCATCTAGTGTGTGCATAGCAAGGTCACGTCCCCTCCAAAACAAAAACTTACTTTAACCAGCTGGCGTTCAGTGAAAGAATTACACGTTTAACATAAAGGGTTTCGGTGCTATAATTTTTTTGAAATGTTGGCATTACTTTTCGATGACCCTGTATGTATCCAAGGCGCTGAAATTACTTCAAATGGTTAACCAAGAGTCTTAATTATATATTATTTAGGAAACTCAAAGTAAAACGGTATTTTAGAATTTCCACGAACAGAGGAACTTTGCTAATGCAACATGCCACACGTTTTGTTTTGACTACTTCACTCTACTGTTCGAGTGGATTTAGAGCGGAGGGATTTGGAGCCCTTTTTTTTATTAATAATCCTCTCTTGAACTATTCAAAGATTCGTTAACTATGGATTGAAATCACCTGACTCAGAGGGTACATTCCAAAGTCAATGGAAAAATAGAAAACGGACCCAGCTCAGGTATCCCTAGGAATACCCAATTCTGAAAGTTTCCAGACGCAATTCCTTATGGTAAAAGGTGTATGTCCATTGGGGAGAAAACATTACTAAGTAGCGTTACAAAAGATGCCAGCAGATGGTCAATAAATTGATTTGAAATAAAAAATGGTGACTGGTTTAAATTGTTTACTGATTCTATTAATTTGCACACCTTTGTAATTAAACATTGGGCATGCAAATAATGAACATACTGAGAAGAAATGGTGTACATACCTGATTCAATATTGTATTTACCATTATGTGGATTCCCTCACACAAGGGGATAAAAGGCAACGAACAAGCAGACATAGCAGCCAAAGAAGCAACTCGTCTCTCCCCTCAAGATCCAAACTTTCTCACCCCTTACAATGATGTGCCCTCTTCTCTTAAACCAAAATTCCACAAACAATGGTTAACTGACTGGATCCGGTCCCCACACTCAAAGCTTCATGACGTCCGGAATGATTCTACAAATGAATTCGACACCCCGCTCCTTCCACGCCGAGAACAAGTTCTCATTACCAGAATACGAATAGGTCATACCAAAATGACCCACGCACACATCTTCTCCAAGACATCTCCACCCGTATGCGAGAACTGTCAAGAAAGAAAAAAAAGTTTACCACATACTACTAAAATGCTCTTTGTACGATCAACAAAGAACTCTATGCAACCTCCATCAGACAAGAAGCCTAAGTGAGATCTTAAATGAACACAACAATTTCAAAAACATATTTTTCTTAAACTGACGAATATGTACCAAGACATATAAACTGTGTAATAACTTTTGTAATACCTTAAGTAAATGTTTGTATCCAACATTGTTATTGCTATGTACAACATTCTGTATGTCGCGATATGACTCGACGAGTTAAAGCGACAATAAATCAATAAGAATTTTAAAAAAGTATTGTATTTACATATTTTTCCTATGTATTGATATAAAATTCATCATGTTTCATATAATTTGTCCGATTGGACACATAAATTAAACCTAATGAATAGGTAAGCAAATGATAATCCACCTTAAAGTCAATAATGTACTGAAACTAATTGTAATTATTCAGCTCCTACCTCAGAGACAGGAAACAATTTGTTTTGTTCCAGAAAATTGTCTCAAAGGAATACATAGTTCATTCCGGAATACCCCAAGGCTCGAACCTTGGACCTCTGATTTTTCTAGCAATGATAAACGATTTGCCACGTTGTATAGTACACTCAAATAGTCTTTTATATGCAGATGACATCAACATTTTTAAATCAATTTCTTCCGCTAATGACTGCACTCTACTACAAAATGACCTAAATAATATACACAAATGGAGTATAGAAAACAAATTATACTTAAATGTACCGAAGTGTGTTGTTATGACCTTTACACGTAAGAAGAACCCAATCACATTTGTTTATGGAATTGGACCTCAGTCATTGCAAACAGTAAGCGAGAAGAAAGATCTAGGAATCTTGTTTGACCGAGAGCTTGCTTTCACTTGTCATGTGCAAAAGACAGTCGGGGATGCTTACCGCATGTTAGGGTTTATAATAAGAAACACTAAGCCATTCATTAGGACCAGTACCTGCATAAACCTTTATATTGCCATGGTGAGATCCAAGCTCGAGTACGCCAGCCAAGTATGGAGTCCCTGGCAGAAAACATGCATTAAATCCATTGAGCAAGTTCAAAAGAAATTCCTCAGATATTTACACCTCAAAATAACGGGCAATTACCCACACATGGTACCCTACGGAGAACTTTTGTTGAATTTCGGCATGACTAGTTTGGAGTCTCGAAGGCAAGTGAATGATATGAAATTCCTTTATAAAGTTATTAACGGTCAAATTGATAACTCATTTTTCCTATCGCTCCTAAATTTCAACATCCCTCGCTTTACTACAAGATCAACTAAAACATTCAAAAATGATATAACCAATACTACTTCACATAATAATTCACCTGTATGGAGGCTTTGCAGTATATACAACGATGCGGTTCGTGTAAACTGGAAACTAGATTTCTGTCTCTCAATTAGACCGTTCTTGGAAATTATAACCCAGTCACTCTAATTCATAATTGATAGGCCTGTACCCTAGTTATCAATGTTACCTTTTAGTTTACGATGTAATAATTTCAAAACCTGCTTTTTATATATTTGACATTAGGTAAAATTTAGATTTAATTTTTATATTACCTTTAGATTAAGCTTTTTACTACTATGCATTTCAATCTATGTTAACTTCCTGGTATTAATAATTACATTTAGATATTAATACTTAATGTAGAAATATCAGAAAGTGTATTTTACTGTGTAGGTGCACTGTTATTGGGGCGCACACTGAGCCCTGTTGTGTACCGTCAATAAATAAATAAATAAATAAATAAATAAATAAATAAATAAATAAATAAATAAATAAATAAATAAATAAATAAATAAATAAATAAATAAATAAATAAATAAATAAATAAATAAATAAATAAATAAATAAATAAATAAATAAATAAATAAATAAATAAATAAATAAATAAATAAATAAATAAATAAATAAATAAATAAATAAATAAATAAATAAATAAATAAATAAATAAATAAATAAATAAATAAATAAATAAATAAATAAATAAATAAATAAATAAATAAATAAATAAATAAATAAATAAATAAATAAATAAATAAATAAATAAATAAATAAATAAATAAATAAATAAATAAATAAATAAATAAATAAATAAATAAATAAATAAATAAATAAATAAATAAATAAATAAATAAATAAATAAATAAATAAATAAATAAATAAATAAATAAATAAATAAATAAATAAATAAATAAATAAATAAATAAATAAATAAATAAATAAATAAATAAATAAATAAATAAATAAATAAATAAATAAATAAATAAATAAACAAACATAATACCAGTTTCGGTTAACTTGTAACCTCCTTCAGTTATACTAAAAATAAAATTAAAATAAACTAAGAGCATCAATCTAACATTAACATTCTATGAAAAAAAAAGAGATGACTAGAAATAAAATAATCACTATATTTATTTTCTCAGTAATCGTAGACTAATCTTCAAATATTAAAAATTCTGTTAAAATTAATATGGTTAATTATAATAGAAAATGCTGTCTAATTAGAATAAATCGTTAAAATATGGAACAAATAAATGTACATTTTCTTTAAAATTACCATTGAATTATTATTGAAATTTAAAAAAAGCATATAAAATATAGGCTATATCCTGCTTATAAAATTTCTTTTTGAATATCTAAAATAAAGAAATCTGCTTCTATGGAGTAGGAAACAGTATTGAAAAGATGTTCCTATGTTTTCAAAATGTCATTATCGTCAAATAAATCGGTTGTAAATTTGTACCTTCTTTGGAAAAACGACAAATTGATGTGGCTGTGGATGTAAAATCTTATTGAAATGCCCCCTTCAATAAAAAGGTTGTTTTGATATTGATGATTTGTACCTTCTCTTGAGAATCAAAATGATGTGACTATGGATGTATTCCGACCTCAGCCATTATAGGAGTGGTTTTCCGAGGCCTCCCTCTTCTTCTAAAGGCAAATGCTCAGATGGTACCTAAATTAAGACCACGTCCACATCTTTCTCAATCCTTTTTAATTACAAGCACAGGCACTAGTAATACACCACAATAACACAGGTTATAAGACACACATACTCCGAAGCATTTGGGGCTGATGACGAAGATTATTCATATCTCTAAATGAAACAGCAACAAAAATTCATCAAAAGACTTTCATTGTTGGCAAGAGGGGAAGGTGGGATGGAGGTGCATATTTTTTGAAACGCTGGCTGAGGACGAGAAATAAGATTCATGTCCCTGATAGGGATTGAACTTGGAGCTCAGTACTGCTCCAATTCGCTTGCCACTGCACTAAGCTGCTTCAGAAGAACTCGTGCTGGCTAATCTACTGCGGTGTCGTAAATCACGGCGATAAGGTCACGGCACGGCATGTCCACGTCAGGAGGCGGCCGTGACTTCCTCCGACGAACAAGTCCATGTTTTATAAATCATTTAAGATGAGTTGAGGGCTCGGCAGGAAATGAAGAAACTTACAAGGACGGCAATTTGGAGTTGAGTTACGTTTGGCAACAATTTCTTCAGTATGAAGCAATATGTTACAGCAAGTTTACTATAATTATGCAGAGATCCTCTCTTGATGACGAGCAGTTCAAAGAAATTGACACTGATAATGATAATAATAATGATAATAATAAAATAATAAACGTCACTACAGACCATTAAGAGCCTTGGCCTACCAAGCGACCGCTGATCGGCCATTTGGCCTACAGATTGCGGGATGACGCGTGATCAGCGCGACAGGTCTCCTCGGCCGTTAAACTTGTCTGATCAGACAGCGGATCAATTGTCCTCACGAGGCTGGGTGCACCCCATTCCAGTCCTCATATTAGTTTCTAAAATCCTTGACGGACCCGGGAATCGAACCCAGGGTCTCCAGGTGAGAGGCAGGCGCTTTGCCCTCACACAACGGGGATGGCAATAATAATGTTATTAATAATAATATTAACAATATCCAACAAAATAAGATATTGAAGAGTTTTGGAGCAATTAACTATCCAAGGCAACCAATTTCAGCTCAGACTCACATTGGGTTAATAAAGTAACAAACATCTCTAAAGAATCCGTGCAATATGATCCAATAACAACCACTGGATTTTCTTGCATCATAAATGGTCTTCCTAACTGGAAAGCACCTGGTTTAGATTAGATACAGAATGACTGGTATAAGAAATTCTGGTGTGTATACGATCTCCTTTCTACTCTGGTGAATGACGATGTTGCTCATCCGCAGACGATGTCAAATTTCCTTACACATTTACTTCCAAAAGACCCACGAAATATACAAGACCCTGCGAAATACCGTCCAATTAAATGAATAAGATCATCATGTCCTGTCTTCGTATGAGGATATATGCCCACTGTGAACAGAATAACATCTCAGGAACGCCACTAAAATGATGCACGAAAGGCTGTAAAGAAATATTCATCATTGACCAAGTAGTTTCTAACCAGACCTTTGCCAATAACAGAAATTTGTTCACGGCATAATTGAAGGCCTGTATGCGGTAGAAACACTTAAATTAACAAGATCTGGTGATTTAGCCAAAATAGAGAAGACTGAAAGACGTATTCTGAGAAGAAAAAAAATCCTCTCGGCACGCCGGAAGGCGGAGGTAGATTTCACCGGGCAAACAATGGGATAGGCTATAATAGTCAAAATATGCAGGTTTCCGTAGAAGGATCAGACCTCATTTATTGCGAGAAAGTATTTTACAATTGGAGCTTAATTAACATTTTTTTCGTCTTTCAATGCATATTTTTAACGTTTTATTGTCTTATGGGGACGGTAACCTTCTTGTCATTTGGGGTCCACTTTTATACTTGTGGTCACACTGACCTTATGCAAGGCTTGGAACTGATGTGTAACTATGTAACAGTCTGTTACTTTTTCACGCCAAATTTTATCTCACGCAGAGATGTTGGTTGGTTCCTCAGTTTAGGGGCTGCGACAACAAGGTCATGTAACTCCGTGTACTTTGTGTGTGTGTAGAATCTGTCTGATAAACGGTGTTAATTGTGATGGCTGTATTAGTCTGTAATTCAGGTAAGGACTGCATACTGTCAATTTCAAGTAGTAGTTCCTAATTTTGATACTAAATACTACCGTCAACGACACCTAGCTGTGAACATGGCAACTAGATGCCACCGCAACCAGCAACTTGCAACGAACATTGGAACTTTCCCTCCGAAAGAGAGCATACTGATGTCTTTTTAGCGCTCTTAGAAAATCCGACGACTTCGGCCGGCTTTGAACCCGCGACCTTGTGCATTTAAGTTCAGCATGCTACCAGTTACGTCACCGAAGCCACTTCCCACAGAGTCAGATGAAAAACTGAATGTGATCTCGTGCAATGGTGTTGTCATGGCAACCTCTGATAGCTCATCCCTCATCAATTTAGAAGCATTGTGATGGTAACTAGAGATGGGCAGCAGTCGACTGTAAACAGTCGAATTAGTCGATAGTTAAAACAATCGACTTATTCGACTGCTTTTAAAAAACGGTCGAATGAATTCAACGACTACTCACCGTATCATAAACAAGTCGTTTGCAAACGATTGATCCCATAGCTATCGTTGGAAATCATTCGAATGAAACAAGTCGTTGGCAAACGACTAATTCCAAGCGAATGGGATCATTCGAATTTAAGTAGTCGTTGTAAACGACTGATCCCAAAGCAATCGTTGGAAATCATTCGAATGGAACAAGTCGTTGGCAAACGACTAATTCCAAGCGAATGGAATCATTCGAATTTAAGTAGTCGTTCTAATCAAACGACTTCTTCAGGATAACTTCATGCTACAATTCATTTATTGTAGAGCTTTAATTAATAAGTAAAGTATACCTGTAGGTGCCTATAGTTTTATACAGTTCGTTGATTCTTTCAATGAAATAGCCTAAATCCAGTTGTCCTAATATATGTATATATATATATATATATATATATATATATATATATATATATATATATATATTGAACCCTTATTGATCTTCGATAAATAAGTATTCATATTTATTATTATTATTACTACGGCCCAGGCAGCACATAAGGAAGTCGACTTGGATATTAGGGAGGCCAGCATTTCGTAATGGTTGCAACAGAAGCTGAGTTGGTAGCTATTCCTGGGGACGGCCAGAATTAGTCGAGTTCAAGGCCAAATTGTGCAACTACTGTACCAAAATTGGAGACATAAAGGGAGAATCACGAGGTCCTCTCAACGAACATACGATTGAATCAGCCAATCGCAAGAGACCAAGCCGTGACCACGAGGTGGACGGCGTCAGTAGTAAAAAGCCCGCGGAAGTGTGTATCTAAGGAACCGCCGAACGGAGGTGGACGGCGTCAGTAGTAAAAAGCCCGCGGAAGTGTGTATCTAAGGAACCGCCGAACGGATTAATCTCCGCTCGAGTAATTTGAGACGTTGGATTCATTTGGAGAAGAATGACACTAGCCCCATCTTTGTGAGACATAAACTCTGGAAGTTTTTATCCGACTCCGCCCCACTCCACCGCCCTGGTCAGTTTCTCATAAATAGTCTGGCCTGACGCCAATCTAAGTACTATTCTTGTGGAGCCTTCAGAGGCATACTCCACGCCAGTTTGTAGTGTGATTTTGACGCACGAATTTATCTAAGTACTATTCTTGTGGAGCCTTCAGAGGCATACTCCACGCCAGTTTGAAGTGTGATTTTGACGCTCGAATTTATCTAAGTACTATTCTTGTGGAGCCTTCAGAGGCATACTCCACGCCAGTTTGAAATGTGATTTTTACGCTCTAAAATCAGTGAAGCTAATTTTATTTTCTGAGCTCTGGGAAGCTAAAGTCGCAGCGTTGGCAGTACCGAATTTTATAAGCTATAATACATTTTGTTCTAAAATCTACTAAATTGTGTGATCTAAATATTTCACGCCAGCGCGTGATAAACTGTAACATTCTTTTAAAGACGACGAGTTCAACTTTAAGGGGGAAGTATCGTATCACCCTCATTAGCGCTTACCAGAACCGAAGTCCATAAGACGGGACGGAAATACCGGACGAGATAGCGACTGCGAGTGCAGCCAGGATTTTGAACTTGTTAACGAGCCAGTGGCGCGGACTCGAGATGTATATTTTATGTATAAATTGTGTGTATTGTATGTGTGTTTTTATAGTGCGTATGTGCGATATAATTAGGGCCAGTCTTCGCTATTAATCGCAGTAGGACAATTGTGGGTGAACTGAGTAGCCTGCAAGCGATTATAGATAGGCAAATATTTAACATTGAACTTTTCTGCCAAGGAGTCGAGACCAAGATGATCAGCACGTGGTTTGAAGTTGGGATGAGCTTCAAGAAATCAACGCAGACGACTACTATGGAGTGCTAAATTGTCCATAGGGCAATGGGTTGAGGAGGATGTCCTTAGTCCTACATGCAGAAGCGGTGATGTACTAAAATTGGATTATTTCAATTATGTAGTTAGATTTGGCCGGGGAACTTTGTAAATAGTCATGTTTTTCTTTCTTGTTTTTAGCTGTTTTCCTTGTACCGACACTATATGTTTAAATGTCCGTTGGCGCGTGGCCAAAGTGTTTGTTGATATTTTGATTTTTTCTTGAGTCATGTGTAATGTACGCGGCGTGCGTGCGTGATTTTTATCCTTGCAATTGCGGAACCCGTTACATTCGATAAATGGTGCTTTATTAACGTTAATATTTTGAAATAGGAATGGGAGGAAATGATTGTAAAACATTTTGCTGAACAGGTTATTATTCATGTTAGGGTAGCCGAGTGCACCAACTTAAAAGTAATTGTAGAACACCTTCGTTCTAATTTGATAGATTTTTCTTGAGTCCTTTTCAGGTGTCTAGTCACGGCATAGAACGATGGCGCCAGCATGTGGATATTATTTGTGTCTTTTATTTCAGGGTCTGTCACAACCCATACGTGTGATTAAGTGTGTGTTGATGTGTCTAGTGTGTGTTGAGTCTACGTGAGGAGGGGGTAGTTGTCCTACCGCCCTTATATATTTTTGCTGCTGTTGTATTTTAGATGGAAAGACAGAGTGCTCTTGGGAGACTGCTGATTCTTGTCCATATGTTTTTCTGACACACACGTATTATTGTGCTTTAGGGGCACATTTCTTCGAGGTTCGACCCCATGCTCTGGGAGGTCGAGGTTATTGACACGTGGGTTGACAGACATGCAGAGTTCCACAACCGCCCGTTTTGCCTGTGACTTATTTTGATAGGCAGTCCTATTTGTCCGACTGAACCCTGTAAGCTTTCATGTAGCAAACCTGTTCATTGTGATGGCTAATTTTTAAGCCATAATTAATTGGGGAGTTCGCCATGTGTGTAACGGATTGTTGTACCTTGTATGGATAAGAATATTGTGATTAACGTAAATGTTGGCTGTTTGCCTATTGCTTTGTTGATGACTCGATTTCATGTAATTTTGTTTGTCACACCCGTGTGGTGTAGTGGTAGAGTATTTGTAAATTTTGACAGCGGTCATTTGAGTATTTTTCTATTGGTCACGTGTTAATGTACTTGTGTTGATTTGTGCGAGAAGTCCTAAGTTTTTAGGCAGTAAATGTTGCTACGGCAATTTAAGTCCAATTTCACACGGAAATTTTGTGTTTGTTTATAGTAGATTTAGGAAGTGTCGATTTAACTTAAGTATTGTAGTTGTGTTCCCTTGTGTCGGTCTAGCTCTAGGAAATGCGGATTCGTTGTTTGAAGGGTCATTATGGATGATAACGAATCACGCATTCAAAGTACACATCGTGGTGCATGTAGAACGGCGTACGCACTTATATGGTCATTTTTTTTGTATCGTTTTATTTAAGGACGCTTGGTCCAGGTAATTAATCTCTCCAGAGATATCGCCTAATTTTTTGGCATTTTTATTAAGCGGGAGTCAAGTGGGAGTTTTTGTTGTTAATTGTTTATGTGTAAATATGGTGATTTGTTATTAAATTCAGTTGTTTTAACCCTGGCTTCACTCTTTCCTGCATGTTATTTTGTTATATGTTACCCTGCAAGTTAATGAAGCGCCCTGACAGCAACTTACGAATATGACCTGTTACGCCCCGAATCTGAGTCTCATATGCTTCTTTGCAAGGGTTCATAAAACAAAAATGGCTGCCCAAGTGGGGATTGTTGTTGTTGTTGCTTCGCTGATCTCATATTTATTTCGTTGAGAAATGATGCCAGGTCAAGCGGACATGTAAATTCAGTAAATGGAGGCGATGTTGTACCGCCATGTGCATTAGTAAAATCACTGAGTTCCTAAAGTTAGAAATATTGAACAAGGTTAGAATTTGATTTGGTATTTGTTATAAACTTGTTCTGGCGCCCACATTAAAATTAGAAATTTGCATTATTAATGAACTCAGTCAAAGCAGGAAGATGTTGCCTTATATTTGACATTTAATTGACTTCGGTTATATGGTGTTTCGTAAATTCTGTTGGTTAGGAATTTAAAAGCAGATCACTAGGGGTTATTTTGTTGTTTGGGAATAAATGTCATTGTATTCAGTAAATTTTGTTACTGAAATTTTCATTAAATTAGAGCCAGTAATATTTAAATGTGTGACATGTATGTGCGTATAGGGCTGAAACCTTAGCCCATAACCCTGTTTTTCTCTGAATATATTTGTGTGTGTGAAATGGCGAGTGTTGATGAGATAAAGGCATTGTTAGAACAGATGTCGATCCAAATGTCCGTAAAGACGGAAGAACAATTAAAAGAACAATTAGAAGCTCAGCGTGAGCATAGTGAAAAACAATTACTTGATATGAGCGGTAACATTTCGGTCCAGTTAGAAGTCCAGAAATTAGACACTGACAAACAATTCAATGAACTAAACCACAAATTGTCACAACAGGCGGTAACACAAACCGAACAGTTAGGAAAAATCACAAATGATATTAATCAGAGCGTTCAAAAAGTAGAGAAACTGGCAGGCGAGGTTGTTAGTACAATTTGACGAGATGGTGGCAGATAAACTCAAGCAGATAGAGGCAGCATGTGTCAGTAACACCGCGGGAGTGAAGAAAACCCAAGAGAAACTACAGCAGCAAATTAATTCGGTAGATAACAACGTGCTGGAATTAATAAAGGAAGTAGATAAAGTCGAAGTTAAGGCTGAAACCGAGCGGATACACTTGCGGGAAAATTTAGAGGAGCAATTAGGCAGAACACAAGAGATCATAAGAAAAGAGATGGAAGGCCAGCTAATAAACACACAGGAGGTCATAAGACAAGAAGTAGGGGAGCAGCTCGTCAAAACTCAGGATAATTTGGAAGAACAACTAGTAAAAACGCAGGAACGAATACGTGAAGAGCTAGAGAAAAATCAGAAGAGGAACGAGGAGAAAATAAATAGCTTAAAAAGTAGGATCCGGCGAGATTGGGACCAGCAGGCTCATGCGAATAAGGAAGACAGGCTGGCAGTTTTAAAGCGAATGCAGGCACTGGAGGAAAATATGAAGTCGAAATTACAGGAACACTCAGAATTAATCATAAAGAACGAGATTAGATCGTTAGAGAATGCGACATTATTTTCAAACGAAAATATTCCGGAAAAGCAAACAAGTATTGGAAGTCCGGCAGGTTCGAAGTTGGCTGAGGACACGAGTCGGGGTCAAAGTCCCAGACTAACGACTAATGCATTCCAGCAGTACAGGGGGGAGACTTCAACTCCGCAACCGAACTTGGCACCAGCCCAAGTCATCCAAGTCATTCGGGGTAATGATTTTAAGCCCGATAAGTTTAAAGAACATTCAGGAACTACTCCCAAAGCATTTCTACGGCAATTAACTGACTACTTTAATGACCAACACATCGGCCCGGAGAAACAATTAAGACTGGTGGAGAAATTTTTAGAAGGACCTAGCCTGACCTGGTTTTTAAGTTTCAAGTACACGTTTACAGACATGGCTCAATTCCGCGAGGCGTTTTTGAAGAAGTTTTGGAGTCCTTCGTTACAGCAAGGGTTAAGAATGGACCTGTACACGCGCAAATACCACAGTACACATCCAACCCGTTTTTCAGAATTCTTCAGTCAGCAATTGGTAAAATTCAGGGATTTTGATGACCCGCCTAGCGAGCCGAATATGGTTCTAACCATCGGAAAACAACTCCCAATGCATATCCAACAATTATTAGTCGCAGGAAATATTCAGACCGCAGTCCAAGCCGAAGAATTACTCAGACACTTAGATGAGACGAGTATGGTAAGCCCACAGACAGGAAGAAGGAATTTGGAATGTGTCAACACGGCAGAGGTAGTTCAGGGACTCCAAAATAACCACGGCCAGGGGAACCAAAGTAAGACACAGTCCACAGGGACACAGTTCACGCCAAGAAGACAAGATTTTGACGGCCGAAACCAGTTCCATAACAACAATCAGAATTATCAGAATAACCGCGGGAGATATTATCAGAATAACCAAAATCAAAATAATCAGTGGACGTACCAGCGGGAATACACGAATTGGAGGGGAAACCAGAGACAAGGTAGACCTTACCAAAGAAATGGAGATGGTAGATGGAGTAACGGCAGGGACTATCGCCAAGAAAACAGAGGGGATTATAGGAATAACTGGGACGAACGATATATTGAATCCCGTAAATACTTGGATCAATTAAGTAATGAAGAAGCGGAGAAGGAGAAGTGGGGGCGTGCCATGGCGAACAGACAGAGCCCAGACAACCATCAAGGAGAGGGGGCAGATAGTTTACTGAGGCAACAGGAGCGACAGAATGATAACCGGCGAAACACATCTAATGGGGCCCGGGATAAAACAACAGGAGCGACAGAATGATAACCGGCGAAACACATCTAATGGGGCCCGGGATAAAAAAAAAACCCAAATGAACTGAAAGGAGACAGGCTAGAAACGGAGATCGCCAGGGAGCAAGAAGAGATGATAGTGGCCAATATAGAAGAGTGGGTAGCATTCCCAGACGACTGCCTGGAGGAAGTGGTGAAGAACCGTGAAAATGTTATCAGACAGCTACCAATTATTTACGCGCATATTGGAGGTATGAGGGTGAGATGTTTGATTGATACAGGTAGCCAGGTGAGCTTAGTCACTGAAATTTTGATAAAAGAAATAGCAAGAAAACAGACTGTTCCTATTATGCCGGTACCGCTAATGAAAGTCAGAGGTGTCATTCCTGACAAAACTATGAATTGTAAACAGCAAGCATTTCTAGATCTGGAAATATTGAACCATACTTTTTCACAAACATTCATTGTTATTCCAAAGATGAACTACAATATAATTTTAGGAGCCAACTTCATCTGCGATTTTCATGCTGTAATTGATTTACATAACAACACTGTAAGCTTCAAACAAGTAGAAGGATTGGATCATGTGGGTTTAAATATGGAAGAGAATCCGCTGGAGAGAGAGGCAAATACTTGGGTTGTTGAGGAATGCACTAATGAGGCCGGAGATAAGATCTTGAGGGGAGAGCAAGTTAACCAGACAGCAGTGCTAGAAATGGACAGCCGAGATATTTCGCAGGAACTTTGGGTGCATTTGGCGGAAGAAGAAATGGGCGGAACCAAATTCGAAATTCTACTTCAGGAGCGACTTAAGGAAGCCATCGTAGGGGAATCTGATAGAAGAAGATTGGAAGAAATTTTAAGATTACATAAAGGAGCGTTTGACACCGTACCTGGGAAAGTTTTAAATTTTCAATATGCGATGCAGGTAACAGATTGGACCCCATTTAAAAGTAAATTGTACCCGATCCCGGAGAAGCATTTTTCTCAGGTGAGGGATATCATTACTAACTTATTAGATTCTGGCATGATAAGGAAAGCTGCAACTCCTTATCTGAACGCAATATTGGCTGTGACCAAGCCAAACGGATCAATTAGGCTATGCCTAGACGCGCGAGTTTTAAATAGCAAACTGCTAGTTGAGCACGACCAAGCACCGAGGATCAAAGATGTTTTGAAAGGCTTCCGTGGGAAGAAGATATACTCAAGTGTTGATTTGACGAATAGTTTCCACCATCTTGAACTTGAAGAAAAATCCCAACTGTTGACGGGATTTTTATTCGATAATCAAAGTTATATCTGGTGTCGAATGCCCTTTGGCGTGAAAACTGCGGGATGTGCACTCATTAGAGCACTCGATAGAAATCTGACTGAGGAGGTCAAGAACTTCACCACGAGATATGTTGATGACATATTAATCGCTTCTGAGACAATGGAAGAACACTTGATAAATTTAAATAAACTGCTGGACAATCTGAGAACCATGAACTTCAAGATCAACTTAAAAAAGTCACATTTTTGCCAGAGCGAAATTTTATATTTGGGACATATAATTGATGTCGAGGGCGTGCGGCCTAATCCAGCCAAGATTGATGCTATTAAGAAATTTCCCACACCTACCAAAGTCAAACATGTTAGAGCATTTTTGGGAGTGACAGGTTTCTTCAAAGAAAATTGCCCTGGTTACACAGAAACAGTAGCGCCTATGCAGGAGATGTTGAAGAAAGCGAATCGATGGTCGTGGAACGAGGAGTGCGACAGGTCTTTTAAAGCAACGAAGGATTTATTGGAAAACTGTGTGAAACTTGGATATCCGGATTTTGAGAAACAATTTATCATTCAAGCAGATGCTTCGTTAATTGGGATTGGTGCTATGCTGTACCAAGAGGACGCTGAAGAACCCAAGAAGAAATCCTATTTGGCATTCACGAGTCGTAAATTACGGAAACATGAGAGGGACTACACAGTTACGGAACTTGAGCTACTAGCAATTCTATATTCTCTCCAACAGTGGCGCAAGATGATCTACGGTTATTCCATCATTGTTAGAACCGACCACCATGCACTGACATTTTTATTTAAGACAACAATAGCAAGTGAGAGAGTTACGCGCTGGTCCATCTACATACAGCAGTTTGACATCACAATAGAGCATTGTCCTGGGAAATTGAACGTCATACCAGATGCCTTGAGTAGAAACCCTGAGGACGGAAACGAAGTAACAGCGGAAGTTCACAATATTACCTTGACACCTAAGGCTCGTGAGTTTTTGGCAAGATTGAAGGATATTCGGAAGGAGCAAGAAGCTGACCCATGGATGATGATGATGATAAAATTCTATAGGAAGGAGTTACAACCAAATTCACCGGAGTACCGGGAAGCCAGTGCTAAACAAGCGAGATTTCACTACTTGAATAACTTGTTACATAAGTACGTGGATGAGCATCATACTAAACTGCGGATCTTAGTTCCAGCATCACTACAGAGGGGATTAACTTGGCATGTTCACGAGAGCCTAGCACATATCGGCACGGATAAGACTGAAGCTACGATAGGGGAGACCTTTACTTGGCCCAAGATGAGATTCACCATTGTTGAAGTAATTAGAACGTGTGACGCTTGTCAGCGCACAAAGCCGAACAACTTTATTCTGAAACAACCTCCAAGACCACTATTACCGCAGAAACCATGCGAGATGCTCGCGATTGATTGCTTTGGTCCTTTAGTAAAAGGAAAGCGTGGATGCCGACACCTCTTGGTATGTGTCGATGTATTTTCGAAGATGGTCGTGCTATGTCCTATTCAGAAGACGACGTCAAGACAAGTCCTTAGTCGAATTAAGAACAAAGTCATTCCGATGCTTGGGAAGCCGGAATCCATTCTATCAGATCACGGTACCTATTTCACAAGCAATGTTTTTAGGCAAGGTTTGGAGAGCCTAGGAATCAAACACATATTTTCAAGTATTCGTCATCCTTGTGGAAATCCGAGCGAAAGAACAATTCGCTGTGTCGCTAAATACTACAGAGTAATGATTCCTAACGAACACAATAAATGGGTAGACAAAGTAGGGGAAATTGAGATGTGCAGGAACACTACTAAGCACGAGTCGACGGGTCAAGTCCCACTGATTGTACACCACAACATATTGCCGGAAAGAACTTGGGACAAGATCATTCCTTGCCCAAGGGATCCATTATTAGCGCATGATTTGCGAATCCAGCGAACGAGAGAGCACATGAGGAACCAAGCGGACCGAAGGCTGAGACGGTACCGAGGAAAGAAGTTTCACCGAGAGTTACAAGAACAAGAATTAGTGCTGGTTCGTAGACCACCGATCTCCGACCCTAAGAACAAAGTCTTCGCCAAGTTCTGTCCGAAATTCATTGGCCCGTTCCGGGTAATTAAGAATATGGGTAACAATGCCTACAGATTAGAAGAAGTGAGCACTGGTGCAAAATCTGTTTTTAATAGCGCCAATTTGAAACCGTACTACAGAAGGGAACCATTTGATGATTAGGAAAGATGATATGTGCAGAATCTGTATTGCAAAAAAAAAAATTAGTTTTTTTTTGAAAGCAAACACTCAAATCCACGGGGAGCGCGTGAGTACGCACTTTGTTTGTAAACAACGAGCAGCTGAGACGACGGGAGTGGCAACTACGTGAGGAGAAGGGGGAGACCTAGAGAAAATATGAATGACATTCCAGCGAGAAGGGAGCACACTAAGTGAGTCAGAGGGGCATACACTCGAGCAGCTGAGTGAGACTTAAAGAGATGTGTTGTTACTACAGTGGATTTTGTTTTTGAAATCCAAACCAATAAATTGTTTCGAATTTCAAAACCTTGCTGAGGATAAATGAACCCTTATTGATCTTCGATAAATAAGTATTCATATTTATTATTATTATTACTACGGCCCAGGCAGCACATAAGGAAGTCGACTTGGATATTAGGGAGGCCAGCATTTCGTAATGGTTGCAACAGAAGCTGAGTTGGTAGCTATTCCTGGGGACGGCCAGAATTAGTCGAGTTCAAGGCCAAATTGTGCAACTACTGTACCAAAATTGGAGACATAAAGGGAGAATCACGAGGTCCTCTCAACGAACATACGATTGAATCAGCCAATCGCAAGAGACCAAGCCGTGACCACGAGGTGGACGGCGTCAGTAGTAAAAAGCCCGCGGAAGTGTGTATCTAAGGAACCGCCGAACGGATTAATCTCCGCTCGAGTAATTTGAGACGTTGGATTCATTTGGAGAAGAATGACACTAGCCCCATCTTTGTGAGACATAAACTCTGGAAGTTTTTATCCGACTCCGCCCCACTCCACCGCCCTGGTCAGTTTCTCATAAATAGTCTGGCCTGACGCCAATCTAAGTACTATTCTTGTGGAGCCTTCAGAGGCATACTCCACGCCAGTTTGTAGTGTGATTTTGACGCACGAATTTATCTAAGTACTATTCTTGTGGAGCCTTCAGAGGCATACTCCACGCCAGTTTGAAGTGTGATTTTGACGCTCGAATTTATCTAAGTACTATTCTTGTGGAGCCTTCAGAGGCATACTCCACGCCAGTTTGAAATGTGATTTTTACGCTCTAAAATCAGTGAAGCTAATTTTATTTTCTGAGCTCTGGGAAGCTAAAGTCGCAGCGTTGGCAGTACCGAATTTTATAAGCTATAATACATTTTGTTCTAAAATCTACTAAATTGTGTGATCTAAATATTTCACGCCAGCGCGTGATAAACTGTAACATTCTTTTAAAGACGACGAGTTCAACTTTAAGGGGGAAGTATCGTATCACCCTCATTAGCGCTTACCAGAACCGAAGTCCATAAGACGGGACGGAAATACCGGACGAGATAGCGACTGCGAGTGCAGCCAGGATTTTGAACTTGTTAACGAGCCAGTGGCGCGGACTCGAGATGTATATTTTATGTATAAATTGTGTGTATTGTATGTGTGTTTTTATAGTGCGTATGTGCGATATAATTAGGGCCAGTCTTCGCTATTAATCGCAGTAGGACAATTGTGGGTGAACTGAGTAGCCTGCAAGCGATTATAGATAGGCAAATATTTAACATTGAACTTTTCTGCCAAGGAGTCGAGACCAAGATGATCAGCACGTGGTTTGAAGTTGGGATGAGCTTCAAGAAATCAACGCAGACGACTACTATGGAGTGCTAAATTGTCCATAGGGCAATGGGTTGAGGAGGATGTCCTTAGTCCTACATGCAGAAGCGGTGATGTACTAAAATTGGATTATTTCAATTATGTAGTTAGATTTGGCCGGGGAACTTTGTAAATAGTCATGTTTTTCTTTCTTGTTTTTAGCTGTTTTCCTTGTACCGACACTATATGTTTAAATGTCCGTTGGCGCGTGGCCAAAGTGTTTGTTGATATTTTGATTTTTTCTTGAGTCATGTGTAATGTACGCGGCGTGCGTGCGTGATTTTTATCCTTGCAATTGCGGAACCCGTTACATTCGATAAATGGTGCTTTATTAACGTTAATATTTTGAAATAGGAATGGGAGGAAATGATTGTAAAACATTTTGCTGAACAGGTTATTATTCATGTTAGGGTAGCCGAGTGCACCAACTTAAAAGTAATTGTAGAACACCTTCGTTCTAATTTGATAGATTTTTCTTGAGTCCTTTTCAGGTGTCTAGTCACGGCATAGAACGATGGCGCCAGCATGTGGATATTATTTGTGTCTTTTATTTCAGGGTCTGTCACAACCCATACGTGTGATTAAGTGTGTGTTGATGTGTCTAGTGTGTGTTGAGTCTACGTGAGGAGGGGGTAGTTGTCCTACCGCCCTTATATATTTTTGCTGCTGTTGTATTTTAGATGGAAAGACAGAGTGCTCTTGGGAGACTGCTGATTCTTGTCCATATGTTTTTCTGACACACACGTATTATTGTGCTTTAGGGGCACATTTCTTCGAGGTTCGACCCCATGCTCTGGGAGGTCGAGGTTATTGACACGTGGGTTGACAGACATGCAGAGTTCCACAACCGCCCGTTTTGCCTGTGACTTATTTTGATAGGCAGTCCTATTTGTCCGACTGAACCCTGTAAGCTTTCATGTAGCAAACCTGTTCATTGTGATGGCTAATTTTTAAGCCATAATTAATTGGGGAGTTCGCCATGTGTGTAACGGATTGTTGTACCTTGTATGGATAAGAATATTGTGATTAACGTAAATGTTGGCTGTTTGCCTATTGCTTTGTTGATGACTCGATTTCATGTAATTTTGTTTGTCACACCCGTGTGGTGTAGTGGTAGAGTATTTGTAAATTTTGACAGCGGTCATTTGAGTATTTTTCTATTGGTCACGTGTTAATGTACTTGTGTTGATTTGTGCGAGAAGTCCTAAGTTTTTAGGCAGTAAATGTTGCTACGGCAATTTAAGTCCAATTTCACACGGAAATTTTGTGTTTGTTTATAGTAGATTTAGGAAGTGTCGATTTAACTTAAGTATTGTAGTTGTGTTCCCTTGTGTCGGTCTAGCTCTAGGAAATGCGGATTCGTTGTTTGAAGGGTCATTCTGGATGATAACGAATCACGCATTCAAAGTACACATCGTGGTGCATGTAGAACGGCGTACGCACTTATATGGTCATTTTTTTTTGTATCGTTTTATTTAAGGACGCTTGGTCCAGGTAATTAATCTCTCCAGAGATATCGCCTAAGTTTTTGGCATTTTTATTAAGCGGGAGTCAAGTGGGAGTTTTTGTTGTTAATTGTTTATGTGTAAATATGGTGATTTGTTATTAAATTCAGTTGTTTTAACCCTGGCTTCACTCTTTCCTGCATGTTATTTTGTTATATGTTACCCTGCAAGTTAATGAAGCGCCCTGACAGCAACTTACGAATATGACCTGTTACGCCCCGAATCTGAGTCTCATATGCTTCTTTGCAAGGGTTCAATATATATATATATATATATATATATATATATATAGTATTTTCTGTTATAATTTAGGTTTTTGTGAAGCTTGTTGCGGAGTTGTTTTATGGATTGTATTGTTCTGGGTTCTGGGTTTGGTTTAGCTGTAGTTTACAGCGTTATGGCTGAGAGTTGTTGTAGCAGGCCTAACAACTGTGTCAGAGCAGTGGCGTGCTGTGTGGGAGGGGGGTTAGTGGCAAAGACATGAGGGCAGGGATGGAAGAGTTGTAGCGTTGTCTGTGGTTAAACTGCCGTTGCTTTATGGCTGATTTTATGTACTGACATCCATCATAAGAAGCGGCATGTGTTCCCTCAAAGTTGGCGCACTTAGGCTTATCTCGAGGTACCGTACAGATAGAGTGGTGATATGAATCTCCACATCTATTGCAGCGGGTACTGTGAGGACAGCTTGACGCATTATGACCCAGTCTTTGGCAGTTATAACACTGGAAAATTAGAGTAGAGTGTGGTTTGGGAGGGGGGCGAGAAGTCGCCCGTGTTCTTGGTTGTGGTGGTGACGCCACCGCGTCTGCGGGAGGGGTAGGGGGAGCTACAGGGTCGCTAGTACTTGTGTTTGCAGTAGACTTTGACTGTGAAGTTTGAGTTCTGGTTTTAGGTTTGCGTTTGGTTTTAGATGTTGTAGCTTGTTCATGAGGTTTGTCTGCAGTGCGTGTTTTTACTGGGACCACCGAGATTTGTGCTATTGGAGTGAGTGAACGTGTATGGAGTGTTTGGGTTTCCCTAGCATGTTTGTATATGGGTACAGGTGGCGGAATTGGTATGGTTTGAGTGTCCTGTTCTGTGTTAGATGGCTGGCAGGTTTCGGTTTGTGTATGCTGATCGAGTAAGTCAGGGGCGTGAGGGTTCATGTACATGAGTGGGGGAATGGCTGAATGTTCCATGAGCGCCTGGCTCAGGGTGTTTAGGTGTCACTCATGCGTAGGGATGACCGTAACATAGTGTTGAGCAGTCTCCTCTATGCACGAAATGATCTTAGAATGTGGAGCAAGTATGTGGCATATGGCCTGTCTGAGCGTGTCTGGATGTAGATTGCGGAACGCAGTACCGGTATATAACCTTTTAATGAGAATTGGGTGGATTCCTGAATTATTGCACGACTTGAACATGGGCCTACCAATTATGAATTAGAGTTCTATTTATTTTATGATTGAGTTTTATTCATTTATTCAGCCACGGGATAAATGAATTACAAGAAAACTACTATGAAATTCTCCCCATAGCGTGATGGTAATCATCGATGCAAACATAGAATAGATGTTCCAGGAAAATGAAATCAGAAAATATTTTATATTGGGATCCTAAATAAATAGCATATTAGCAAGTCAGAGGCCGTGTACGCTCAAATTGATTCTGATAACCAATTGTTAGGTAGAGACGGGCAGCAGTCGACTGAAAAAAAGTTAAAAACATCGACTTGTTTGACTGCTTTTAAAATGATCAGGCACACCACTGCTCCAAGCTCCGTCTTCTAACGCCAATTGATGAAATCGATGATCCGCTATCCTTGCCAGCCTTTCTACCAAGCCTAGTCCTCGCTTTCGCCACGCTTTTTCGAAATACGAGCTATTACACTAGGAGTGTTGTAGGCCGTATTTGTATTCGCCGGGGTTGAACTGCAGACGAGTTCATCCTACTACTAGTCGTATTTCCAGCACCTTACCCCCCTTCAATATTTCCAAATCAAGCAATTCCTGTCTCCCCTGAGTTTTTACTACAAGTTAAACTTATCCTACCACCCTGCCAAGCAGACAATAATTAATTATTAATTAATTATTCAAGTAACTGCAAATTTATCAGCGCACTCAACGCCACAGCTCCAACTGTATTTAAACTGGATAACTTTGAGTGACTGGTAATTTTGTATTTCTCTTTCCTGCAATTTAAGGTCTGCCATAGCATTTGACCAGCCCTCACCTCTTTCTAACACTAACCTCTCAATTACATATCACTAAATATCTCACTCACACAAACATGAGCTCTCTTACAGTACAGTCTCCAACTGGAACCTCCCCTCCCGACAACCCAAACTGGATTGAACTCATAGATGCATCTGAACAGATTTATGCTATCCCTACCAATAACCGTAAGTCAGTCCCTAAAAAGAACGGCATGATTTTGATCCACCCTCTACAAAATTTGCAACCCTCTACTTTCAGACAGACCATATGCCAAGCACTTGCCCACCGTGCCAAACTCATAGTCTGCATTGAGGAAACTGTTCAACACTACGTTACAGTCATCCCAAAACAAACCGTTCACTTACCATACATAGGTGTAAATCACTTAAAGCTCACTCTGCCATTCCACCGTTTATAAACAGTAACCCATACCCTACTGAAGTACAAGATGCACCCACTCAAACAGATGAAAGCCCAGAAATACAACATGAGTCCATACAAACAGAAGACACTGAAATACACCATGAGGCCTCACAAACTGTCCCTGACACGGCCGACAATTGGTCCCAAACATCTAGAGCTCTCATTAAGCCTTCTAGCAAACCTAGGAGAAAACATAAGAGCACTCAGGCCGCCCTGGTTCAGCAGCAACAAAAAAACACAAGCCCGGTCGTTTCTCCCTCTGAAAGCGATCCCTCCTCCCTCAGACACTGTAAATTCAGCCCTACAACCAAATACACGGGTGACTCGTCGCCCTCCTCCCAAACCACACTCTACTCTCACCATCCAATGTTTTAATTGTCAAAGACTCGATCACAATGCTGCTAGTTGCCCTCACTACTTGCATGATCGCACGTAACTGCCCTAAGTGCGTCAACTGTGGTGAGGGCCATGCAGCATCGTATTTGGGGTGCAAGTACATTAAAACAGCAATTAAACGCGGACAGTTGCAACTTGCAACTAAGACATCAGGCCAACTCTAACATCCCTGCCCCCATGTCAATGTCATTTCCCCCGCCCTCTCAAACCCAGAACTCAGCCCTCGCATATTTGCTCCAAGTTCTCCAGCAACTAGCCACGATTACCCTCTAAACTACCGTCATGCCCTCCAACAGTAATCCGAGAATTCACTCCTCACTCCCTTCTTGCCTCGCGGCATCGTGGTGCATCTGCTTGTAGGGTCGGCCACGGCTGGCCCGTTCGGGATGGTGCGCTACGGGCCGTGGGCACGGCAACACTTTGCCTCACCTTATGCCTCTCTTGGCTTTAAACTCAATGCCTCACAGGCCTCAACTCTGTTCTCTACTTCCTATTTTCATACATTTTTCGCCTCTTTGGCTCTTTGATTCCTCTCTTTTGTACTATATGCACCAGGTCATATTCTGACCAGTAATGATGTACAGGAATTGACCAAACCCTTTTTTAAACAAGTGCTGCTTAATCCTTATACTGTCACCGATATAGCTCTCATGGCCCGTATGGACTGAAAGGCTTTTAAAAATGCGCGTAAAGTCGGCGCATGGTCTGCTGCTGCTTAAAAAAAACAGTCGAATGAATTCAACGACTACTCACCGTATCTGCACCATAACATAAACAAGTCATTTGCAAACAACTGATCCCAATTGTTTTACCATGTAGAAAGCGCCCGATAGTTTTACGTTCTGGTCGTCAATTGTTTCAGCACATGGATAGCGCGCGCGCATTAAAGAAACTTTGTATTTAGATGGTTGCCAACATCTCCACTGAAAGTTCGCTCTCGGTGCTGTTCTCAAGTGCTCTATTTTCGTGTGTATTTACTGTAGGCCACCGTTTTCTTGTTGAAGTCATATTTCAACTCTATCTTCTTAGTACTTCAGAGAGGATTATATTAGTGAACACATAACTTGTTTGTGACTCTATGGAAATATTTTGCATTTATTTTGTGGCATAAAAATGAAGTGTAATTATTTCAATGTAGGCTGAGGAATTGTTACCGGTACTTAAGAACTTCCTTTCTCTTATAGTGATTTAATTTGCTCTTAGGCTAACAAAGTATTGATCTATTACTTCACATATCCACAGTAGCCTACATACAGGTAATGTGCCCTGTTCAATATCGGGGAACATTTACTCAGACACATTTTGCAATAAATGAAATGTGCAACATTGGAAATAGTGGCTGCACTCTACTCTCTTTCGAATCACAGTAGATATAAATAAATAACTTTGACCAATTGCAAAAATAGGTAGGTTAAGGAGAAGTTTGATTTTCATCTGTTGGTACGACTCAACTTCGCGGGTAACGGCTTACTGTGCTTTGTACGCTGCCTAGAAGCGACTACTTTCAGTCGAATACATGAAATAACACTCTTAGGAGCTATGCGAATTCAGGTAACCTTTCGACTGAAAGTAGTCGACTATCTAGTCGATAGCTTCTTTCAATGAATGACTTGTCAGTCGATAGTTAAAAGTAGTTGATAGTCCCATCTCTAATGGTAACCTCTGATGGCTCTTGGCATTTTCCAATAATTCCGAAATAATTTTTGTCATACCTTGGCGTAATGGTGGGTCATATCAAAAATTCTTTCAGACAAAAGTTTTAGGTAATTATTAGGGGAATATTGTACATTCTGTACGGTTTTAATATTGTGCCTATTAAGAGAGATATGATTAATGTTTCCCGAATATTCCACTTTTTTCCACCCCTTTGGTCAATGGTTGGTGCTATCAAAAACTTTTAAACGTAAAGTTTTGGCACTTTTCCAATACATAGTATGAACTTTGAATGGATTCGATATTTCAAGTATTAAGAGAGTTATAGCGATATTTCACTTTTTCGAAAAATGCCCTCCATTTTCACCCTCTTCGACCGATTTTTCCTATTATCAAACTCGACCAAGATTTTAAAGGGACACATATTATGTAAAACATTCGAAGTGATTGGTGCAAAATTACGGCAGTTATCGTGTCCACAAGAAGCTGATATATGTATATATATACATATATAAATAAATTATATATACAATTTTGAACTGACGGTAGTTTTGGGGTCTAGGGGATGTGAAACGCGAAGATATGTCGAAATTTTCCGGAAGTCGAAAAATGGTACCCATTGCAATAGTTAGCTTTCTAATGAAATCTACCTAAATACTGAGAACTAAACGAAATAACGCAGAATAGCCGATAGGTTACAACCAAATAGAGAGTTATATTTGAAATGTGAAAAATTAACTGATGCAATGAAAAAGAGAATATTATAGTTTTTCGGGCACATCTATAGAATGGAAAATAGTAGACTAACTAAACAGATCTTCAACTTACTGAATAGTTACAAATCCAAACCCATATGGTTCATTGAAATCGACAAAGATTTGACAAACGCCAGAATTCAGACAGACACAATAGCAAACAGATCACTCTTCAGAGAAGCTATTCAAAAGGCAGAATTTCAAGAAAGAAAGAAAGAAAGAAAGAAAGAAAGAAAGAAACTAACAAACAAACAACATCTCGCAGAAAGTGGACTCAAGAAGAGAAAGATCGTCACTCTACAAGGATGAAGGAAATTTGGAAACAAAGGAAATTGAATACAATGGACAATAGCCAAAGTTGATTCATCGTACGCTCCAAGTGGGTTATTCGAAAGAAGAAGAAGAAGAATAAGAGGAAGAAGAAAAAAAGAAGAAGAAGAAAAAGAAGTAGAAGGAAAAAGAAGAAGAAGACCTATGATTCTGTGCCTCATGATTGGTTGATGCATATTTTGTCAGTATGTAAAATTGATCATCAGATTATATAATACCTGAAACATGTTGTGGCCACGTGGCGTACAGTAATGTGCATTAGCACTACTAAGTATTGCAACAGGATTGTTATTATTTAACTTAGGGCGTTGTAGCATCTTGCTCATCAACCCATGTGTTGAATTTGTTTGATATTAAAATCTGTTCTTCTGTAGTGACTGCAGTAGTGTGCGTGACTGAAATAACTAAAATCAAGAATCAAATGAGGCAAGAAATCAAGGATAGGTGCTCCGGGGCTTGAAATAAGGTACCATCTCTGCATCTACCTGAAGGGGGTGTGGAAAACCTGGGGAAATCCACACTCAGGATGGCCGCTGACAGCATAGGGATGACATTCTTTCCTTCTTCAGTAGTAAACTAATCAATAATAAATTATAATGTACACTAGTAACCCGCCCCGGCTTCACCCGGGAACAGTTATGAATGCATTTCGTGATAAACGCTTTTTTTTATGTCAATGAACTACGACCTATATCCGTTTTACGTCTCGGTATGATGAGTTAAAATCACTGACAGGATTATTAATTATCATAGAGATGCATGTGCAACGAATTGTTGTCAAACGTAATGAAACACAATCTTAACCTGACTGTGTATTTTGCGGAACGAAAAGTTCACAGGCGAAATGAAAAAAAAAAAAAGCCGAGTTGCACTTCCAGGGAAATTCCAAACACAACCACTCTTCTCTGAAGTCTTAACTCAACACGTCTCGACAGTTTGATGCTGACTGTATCTGGGGTAATAGGCTCGCCCGCTAACTAGGCTGTAACTGGAGTGATAGGCTCACCCCTAGCTAGCTCATAAACTGTCGCCTCAGGAGATTGTTGGAAAAAACGAAAACGTAAAAACACTTATAGTGGGCGATGTATTGAAGATAGAGATACGCTCTCGCAGACTTTTTTGTAGAACTTTTCATGCTAAACAATTCTTACACTCATAGTATATTGATATTTTTCACGGATTGCCCAGCGTAAGCTTATAAAGCGCACGGACGCCAGATTTTTTCGACCTTCTCACTGAAATCGTTACTGCTTGGCTTCCTTTGATCATAAAACATTATTTTCTACAGAAACCTCCTCGGGATATCCTTTACAGAATGCTGAAAACCGCATCAAAATCCATCCAGTGGTTCTCGAGATTACCCGTGACATCCAAGCCTCGGGGACTTTGTTTTGCACGTAGCAGAAACACGGTAAAGGAAGTTATCCTTATTTGGGAGAGGATATTGTCCAATTGCTAGCCTAGCATATCTCAAACACGGGGGGGCATAGTTTTATCCTTGTCGCACTTCTATAGCTCCCCTATAGTCAGTCAGAGATGGAGTTTCTTAACAGTAGCCCGCGTCCATTTATTGCTTGTTTTGATAAGGGTTTTACGCCCCTTTTAATTACTGTGGCTTGAAAAGGCACCGGGGACCACATGACCAAGCCATGCCCTGTCAGATTGGATCGGACGTTGCCAACCGAATCGCTATGGTTGGTTGGTTCCTCAGTTTTAGGGGCTGCGACAACGCGGTTATGTAGCCCCGTGTACTTTGGGTGTGTGTAGAATCTGTATGATAACCGGTGTTAATTGTGATGACTGTATCTGTTTTAATTCAAGTAAGGACTGCAGACTTGAATTTTTTAAAGTAGTACCTACTTTTGCCGCCAAACGCCACCGTCAACGACCAACTAGTTCAGAACTTAGTTACCAGATGTCACCGCAGTCGGCTCTTGAAGGCGAACGTAGGAACCTAAGAACGTTAGTCAAATGTTTAACCTTTAGATAATTTAGCTTCACACAGGTGTAATTAGTGGAAGGTTCTTTAACATGCCATAAATCTATGACATGGGACCGCCGGCTTTACGTCCCCTCCGAAGGAAGGCATACTGAGGGATTTTTAAAGTTCTTAAAAAATCCAACGACTTCGGCCGGGCTAGAACCCGCGAATCGCTATGTATCTCGCACAAGCGAGTAGCACACAATGTGCGCGTGCGCTTCTCGACAGAGTGTTCATCCTGGTTTAGAACAAATACTGCGCCCCTGAATCGTGATCCTCAAATATACATATCTTAGATGAAGAAAAAAATCGATTCCGCTTCATACATAGTCCTGGTAAAAAATGACCCGCAAGTTTTGTATCGCCCGAGTTTTCGTTCCATGTTCCATTATAAAAACATCAAGTTGACAAATTGACGTTTGTTACTGAATTACGGTACGTACGGTAGTTTCCGACTGACCACTGTTTTCGCGCGAAATTAATCTTTTATTTATATACAGTGTCTTGAGCAGCATGACATGGCAGTGTAATACGGATTAATAGCACCAGGACAGTGATATATTCGCGTGCGCAGGCGTTACAATACTCAGCTTGTAACGTAGAGGGCCAAGGACGTCCGGCTTGGAAGCGCACTCCAGAGGATTAGGAAATACTGTACAGTATAGACACACATTGTTGCTAACCAAGCATTAACAGATTGTCTACAGCGTGATTCAGAGAGCTTATAAATATATTTAATGTTCGACCCTGACTATTATATGTCAGAAAACTGTACTATAATCAGGCTCAATATAACACTATTTTTCATTATGAAGCAGTTTCTCCCACCAATCAGAGCTCAAGAAACAGTTGTTTGACGAATTAGATAAGGATAGCATCGCACCTGCGCCTGAGTTCCACGGCCTTCTAATTTAAATTGCACTGCGTGGCCTAGTGTCATAGTAGGGTAATCGAGGAGGCCATGGTCAAATACAAGATATTCTCTGCGTCCCATACGTTCTGTTCAGTACATAAAACTGGCGAAATCTCGACAGATATTTATGAATATTTATGTTCGAATATAAAATAGTTATAATAATTATCGTCGAACATCAACAGTCGTATGCAACTCGCCTATAATGGTAATTAATAAGACACTCGTATGGAAAATATAAAGCTCGCATACGCTCATTTTATAAACATGCTCGTGTCTTAATTATTGCCATTATAGGCCCGTTGCATAATGTACTATTATGTTCGACGATGTCGAAATGTAAATATTGTATGTCAGAATACTGTATCATAATGAGGCTCATTATAACACTATTTTTCATTATGAAACAGTTTCTCCCACCAATCAGAGCTCAAGAAACAGTTGTGTGACCAATTAGCTAAGGAAAGCATCGCACCTGCGCTGACTTCCACGGCCTTCTATTTTACATTTCACTGCTTGGCTTCTAGTGTCATAGTGGGGTATTCCAGGAGGCCATGGTATTCTCTGCGTCCCATGCGCTCTGTTTAGTACATAAAACAGGTTAAAACTCGACAGATATTTATGAATATTTATGTTCGAACATAAAATAGTTATAATTATCGTCGAACATAAACAGTCGTATGCAACTCGCTTATAATGGTAATTAAGACACTCGTATGGAAATTATAAAACTCGCTTCGCTCGTTTTATGAACATACTCGTGTCTTAACGCCAGAGGGCTCCCAACAAGTTAAATTTCAAGTAGTTCCAATTTTGGCAACCAGAGATGCCACTGTCACTGACACCTAGCGGCGAACGCTGGAACTTGATAGAGCGTTTCTAACCAAATAACCTACACATTTAGATACACACTACCAATCGTGGTGGTAGGTTCTTTTACATGCCATAAATCTATGACATGGGCCCGCCGGCTTAATTTCCCCTCCGAAGGAAGGCATACTTAAGGATTTTAAAACGCTCTTAAAAATCCGACGACTTCGACCGGGTTTGAACCCACGATCTTGGGCAAAGCAGTTCAGAATGCTGCCGACTATGCTACCGAAGCCCCTCCACATGTGAGCTGTAAAACACTTATCCAAGCCTGATGTGGTGTAATTTAGCTGTGATGACCAAAAGAGAATATCAGGTTTTAATATAGGCCAATATAACAGAACGTTGTGTAAACCATTAGGTTTTTTGTACGTTAGTCTAAGAGTTAAGTCTGGAGAAATAATTGCCGTGAGAAGACTCGTAAAAGAGCGTCGGTAACAAGTGCATCTGCTCGCATTTAGTCTTAATGGGTTCAACACAGCCACTTTAGAACTTGACCATTCATGTTAAAACAGTGCGAGTTAAATCGCAGTCGCCACCATAGCGTAGTGGTCAGCATGATTAGCTGCCATCCCGGAGGTTCTGGGTTCTATTCCAGACTCTGCCACGAAATTTGAAAAGTGGTTCGAGGACTGGAACGGGGTCTACTCAGCATCGGGTGGCCCAAATGAGTAGAGGGTGTTCAAATCCCACCTCAGTCATCCTCAAAGTGGTTTTCCGTGGTTTCACACTTCGTCTTCGGGCAAATGCTGGGATGATACCTACAGTAGAGCCACGGCCGCCTGCTTCTACTTCCCCGCCCTGTCCCACTCTTCAGAAAAGTGTAAGGCAAGGCTGCAACTTATCGCCCATACTTTTCAATCTTTACATTGAACAAGCAATGAAGGAAATTGGAGAAAAAATTAAAGTGGGAGTGAAGATTCAAGGAGAAATAATTTCAACTCTGAGATTTGCTGATGACATCGTCATCTTGGCCGACAGGCCTGAGGATTTGAATGAGTTTTTGAATGGTATGGACTCCTCAAATGCGAGCTGATTGCGCCAAAATTCGATCCTGAAACCTTGGGAACACCAGGCTAGAACGTTACCGCTGAGCCACGCAGCCAGCCGCCCTGGTGAGAGGCAAGCAGTTTGACCACTACATCATCACATCCCCATACAAATTCAACAACCTCGCCCCCCCCCCTTCCCCCACCAAATGCACGGGGCTGATGATCAACATGCCGCAAGACCCAAAACTAAATATCAACAAACAACAATAAACGAAAATTAGCCTAAAATAATTATCCAAAACAAATATGGTATAATTTATCAGCAGGTTTAAATAGAACAGAGTTACGGAGGTCCGAGTTTGATTCCCGGCTCTGCCAAGAAATGTAATTCTGGTCTGAGGGTTGTAACGGAGTAGCCTACACTCAACCTCGTGAGACAAACCTGAGAAGAGTTGGGTTCGATTCGCACCCCATCCATCCAGGAAGTGGTATTCCGTAGTTTCCCTACTTCTTCTCCAGGCAAATGTCTGGACCAACGAGCTTTAAGAGATACTATAGAGAGGCTAAGGCACCGTTCACAGCGCTCTTAGCGGAAAATATTGGTAAGAACGTCCGCCATGTTTTCTGGAGTCATCGAGTCAAAGCATTCAGTCAGCTGATTGCGAGGGATGCAACGAGCTTAAACATTACTCGTTGAAGGGAAGAGTTCAGTGAAGGGACAAAGGGACAAATTAACCTATCAGGAGGTCAAATAAAGCTGTGACATGTCAGAATATAGATAAATGTATAGACTATTTAAAAAGATCTGAAACTTACTGATGGCACATCTTTACACAACTCTTCTAAAAGAATTGCTGTTAGTGGATTGATCTTGGACCTTTTGAGCGTTAAGGGCCTTGCAGAAACTTATGTTTGGGAATCAGGTTCAATTCTAAAATGTATTCTTACTCGTAAGTTAAGTCAAGACCATTCATAATTGTTCTTTTCTTGTTTGAGAAGTAGGCCTAGGGGTGGAAACAGAAACAATCCCAATGCCTTAGAATTCAAAGCTGCATATAGGAAATGCTTAATTGCTCAAATTGATCCTTCCCCTAAAGCTAATCTGAAGACAGATGATAGTCTAATCCTAAGTTCTCCCATTATGCAGCCTATTGTAATTAATGTTGATGTAGGCCTAAGTGAACTTGACTATGTAGAGTGTTTTGAAACCCTTTCCATTTTCAGTGACAAAGTGGTAGAATATGTTGCAGGTAGCTGCCTTGGGTTTTTGTGGGTATCTACTCACATAACGTAACGGCGGTACTTTTTGAGGATCCAACCAGCCTTCGGGCTGACTACCTAACAGACAGACAGTGTTGTAAGAAATGTGTCGAAGAAAATCAAATGTGTGGAATGCTTAGATGTTCTACTGACAATGAGTAGGCCTAATGACGCAAAATGTGGTATCATAAAATGCAAAGATATGGGCAACTAATTGTATAATCCATCCGATGACTTTAAATATTTGTGTAAGACAGCAGAATGTGTTTTCAGGAGTAATGTTCATATCTTGGACAAAAACTGCAAAAATATCTTGCTCAAACTAGAGACAAAGGTATTTACAATGTTAAACTGTTGTTTCTCTTCTTTTGAACACCTATTCACTGCAGGGGCGTATATAGAAAAAACATTGGGGGGGGGGCTGACTATCCTGGAAAATTGTGAGTATTCTCAGGGGATTGTCACCGCAAAATACCCAGAAATATCAACCAATACCTTAGAGCATATAACTTTGTGTAATTATTTTAGATAAGATTCAAAGTTTATATAGCTTACAATACTGGCAATACAAAAAAAAGTTGTAAAATACAACACAACACACAAATAAAATGTTATACTTAATGAACTTTCTATTATGATCTATGGAGTATGAATGGCAAATATCTAAATATTTGTCAATTTACTAAGCAGAAAGGTAAACAGTTGTTTTAACATGTATTTCTCAAAAAACGTACTGTGGAATTCACAGCTTTACCTCACAAGGCTGAGTGCAGCCCTCAGACTAGAATTAAAATTTCTTGGCAGAGCCGGGAATCGAATTCGGATCTCCGGGGCGGCAGCGAAGAATGCTACCCACTACACCACGAGTTAGTATAATTTCAATTTTAATATTGTTTATAACTTAGCCGATAAGTTAAGATTAGGGTACAACCAAATTTACAATTATTTTATGGTCTTACCAAAGCAACACTTCCTTAATTTTTATTGGCTTTTTTCGGGGGGGGGGGGCTGAAGCCCCCTCAGCACCCCCCCTTATATACGCCCCTGATTCACTGCAGTAGAACCATGTGAAGAATCACATTATGTGAAGCTGATAAGGCATATAGGCCTACTGAAGTATTACTTCACTTGAAGAATATATATCATGCACTCTGAGAAAAGTCCTCTCAGAGACAAGTGAGACAAGTTTTAACAAAGCTGATTCTATTTAAGTGACAGTATTTACAATTGTGCAGTGTAAATAGCCTACAGCACTATTGTTATAACCTGAAACTATTCTGAATGTTTAAGAAGTGATTGGACTTCATAATTTGTCGTAAATATGTTTCTTATTAATGTTCCAGCATAACGAATAGAATAAGAAGTGATATCACTGGCCTAGTACGCCTGGTCCGCCACAGCGCAGCGCTGGCTCCGATCTGTGATGTAAGTTAGAATTGGCGCTTACGAGACTTTTAAAACCTTGCGACCTGTTTTACATGTTAAAACACCGCAAGATATCCTCATAGGCGCCAATAAGTTCGACATCTCCACTTACTTTACTGTGCCCAATTATAATTTAATAAGTCGTCTCCTGTAATAGTCCAGTTTCGACAATAAGCGAAGACAGAGAGCAAGTTCAAAATGCAGTTAGTTTTGCCAGCTATCGGTAAATTTAAAAAAAGAACGGAAAAATTAACCTCGCTATTAGAAAGGATTTCTCCACATTGTTACACATTTTACATTCCCTTATCAGACTTGTAAAACAGAAATATAAAGCCGTACGAACGCAACTTTACCGTAGATTACTATACAGTTCAATAATAACCATAAATTTCCCTCCACAAACACCAAAATCAGTAAACTACCATCATTTCAGAAGAACTTAACATTAAACAAACTAGCCCAGTCATATGGTAGTTTTGACAAAAAAAAATTAGGGTAGAAGGTTTCTCGACGGATTCTTATGTTCTTCGGTGTGCTGAATCCGAATCTGAAGTTTGCCAACAAAAAAAATGACGGCTTCACAGTGAAAATCGCAAAAAATCCTAAAAATTTCGGATTTTTTTTCACAAAATCGCTTATAAGTTAAAAAATATGCAACTTAGTGAATTTCTCATTATTTACAAAATTAAAGTAGACAAAATTTCTTTCAAAATGCACTGGGCACTTTAAGTTTTTGAGTGCAGGGTATCGCCGCTAGAGCGCGCTGAAAAAGAGCGACGTTTTGGCACTTAGGCAAAAACGAGAGAAACTCAGCCCTAACTAACCCCAGACACTTTCTAATCGTGTTTCCTCCATTAATACGTGTTTTATTCATGTTCTATGGTGGTATCATGACTGAAAGTTCGTTGGAAAAAAAATTGATAAATTAATATATTCAAGTTAAGTCATCTGTACTTATCCACCTAATGGTCAAGTGTGAAAGTGATGAGGTGAGTAATGTAAAACAGTTTTTGTGATTTTCACTCAACATCTCACCATGTCACACATATCTCACACATTCCTAAAGAGATATATTTAATATATTGATAGTGTGAAACCGGAGTCGTTTCCCCTTTGTGTGAAATGTTCACCCTCAAGCCCTCAATAGGAAGGGTCCCTTTTTTGCCGACACATCTGTCCTTGACAGGTCCCCCTACATGCCTCCGGCCAACTCCTCTGCCATTCGGGTTTAGTTTAGTTTGCTCTCTCCTCCTCGTGGGACTGCTAAGCGTTCTTCTTCGGATTTCTGCCGTTCGTTCAGTGTTTTCAAGTGAACTAATGTTAATATTAGTGAATATGTGAGGGACGAAAATGTTGCGTCGTGAAGGTGCAATTTGTGAGGAGCCTCTGGATGATCAAACTCGAACTTTCTTTCAAACGACAAGAACAAGAGTAGATTCACAGAGCTCCTCTGAGTGAGGCAGGGATTGAATCACGACAAGCCATTGAGGATGCTGATGCCCTGATCATAAGAACGGCTCAATCCATAGCTTACACGCATGGCACAGTTGCAGTGGTGGGAGAAGATGTTGACCTTCTCGTCATCATGATAGGCATCCGCACTTCTCCTAACGTGTTCTTCCTGAAACCAGGAAAAGGAAAAGTACCACTGACGCTATATAGCCCTGGCAGCTCGCTAGAGGAGCCCCTGAGCCATCATAGTTTATTCCTCCACGCAGTCCGTGGTTGTGACTCCACATCCGCCATGTTCAACCAGAGTAAGACGAAGACCCTCAAGAAGAACCCAGATCTTGTAAACTACCATGAGCATTACATGGACCCACAGCACAAGTCGAGGAGCTAGTGAATGCTGGCGAAAAATTTCTAGTGGCCTTATATGGTGGTGACCACCATACCACTCGTCTAAACGAACTGCTCAGTACAGCATATAAAGTCACCGGAAACATGGCCTCGATCCCTCCCACTGAAGCTGCAGCCCGTGAGCACTTTCTGCGAGTTTACCACCAGATCCAGCAGTGGCTGACAATCAGCTCAACCCAGAACAGTGGGGGTGGAAGTCATCGAGGAACGGCCTCACCCCCACGAGAACAGCTAAGGCCCCAGCTCCTGACAAGCTTCTCTGCAAGGTCTCTTGCAAATGCAAAGGCGACTCTCGAAGAACCTGCGGTTGTCGACGTGTGTGTCTATATTGCTCTAGGCTTTGTACCATCTGCGAGGGAAACTGTCTGAACCTTGACAACTCATGCGACATCGACAATGAAGGTGACCCTGATGACCCTTCTCCGGTTGAGTCACCACCTACAATCCTGGATACATCAGCACAAGGTAAATAGCATGTTTGTACACCACCTTATTCCAATGCGGTCTGCTTACTTCACCCTCTAATGTATTCGTACGATTTCTTTTTTAGAGTTGTCCGAGGATCCTGACGATTCCATCTCGGTCGAATCACCAACGACGATAGCGGAGACTTCAGCAGAAGGTAAACTGCCTGTTTGTAATACACCCTATTTCACTGGGTTTCGAACAGTTTTCCAACTCGACACCTGAAAGTATTGTGGACAATAATTTGTACAATTCCTTTTCCAGTGGAGTTACCGACCGGTAGCGATCAACCGGGACCTTCTGATCGGTAACCGGAGGCTGCTCCATCAAGGCCAAAAAGGAGGAAGCTCAATTAAAGAATTGAAATCAATTGTAATGTAATAATAGTTAATTGCAATTACATTCCTTTTCATTATATTCATTTAATTTAATTTTTAAATAAATAATAAAACGGCTTGATCGGTCCTTTATGAATTCCAACCACTCCGTGGGCAATGTTTTTCAAGGGCTTCGTAATCTTGTAACCACCATAGAGCATGAATAAAACACGTATTCATGGAGGAAACATGATAAGAAAGCGTCTGGGGCTAGTTGGGCTGAGTTTCTCTCGATTTTGCCTAAGTGCCAAAAAGTTGCTCTTTTTCAGCGCGCTCTAGCGGCGGTGCCCTGCACTCAAAAATTAAAAGTGACCAGTGAATTTTGAAGGAAATGTTGGCTACTTTAATTTTGTAACTAATGAGAAATTCACTAGGAAGCATACTTTTCAACTTATAAGCAATTTTGTGAAAATAGTCCGAAATTTTTAGTTTTTTCTGCTATTTTCACTCGAAGCCGTCATTTTTGTTGTTGGCAAACTTCAGATTCAGATTCAGCTCACCGATAAACATAAGAATCCGTCGAGAAACCTTCTACCCTAATTTTTTTTTGTCAAGACTACCATTTGACTGGGCTATTAGGAATGTGTGAGATATGTGTGACATGGTGAGATGTTGAGTGAAAAATCACAAAAACTGTTTTACATTACTCACCTCATCACTTTCACACTTGACCATTAGGTGGATAAGTTCAGATGGACTTAACTTGAATATATTAATTTATCAATTTTTTTCCAACGAACTTTGAATCATGTTACCAGCATAGAACATGAATAAGACACGTATTAATGGAGGAAACACGAATAGAAAGTGTCTGGGGCTAGTTAGGGCTGAGTTTCTCTCGTTTTTGCCTAAGTGCCAAAACGCCGCTCTTTTTCAGCGCGCTCTAGCGGCGATACCCTGCACTCAAAAACTAAAAGTGCCCAGTGCATTTTGAAAGAAATTTTGTCTACTTTAATTTTGTAAATAATGAGAAATTCACTAGGTTGCATATTTTTCATCTTATAAGCGATTTTGTGAAAAAAGTCCGAAATTTTTAGGATTTTTTGCGATTTTCACAGTGAAGCCGTCATTTTTTTTGTTGGCAAACTTCAGATTCGGATTCAGCACACCGAAAAACATAAGAATCCGTCGAGAAACCTTCTACCCTAATTTTTTTTGAAACAGGCACTTCTGAGCACCAAATGACTGGGCTAAACATAGAAGGCATAGTTATGACCCCTTCATAGAGTAGGCTATTGCCTAAAACTGATCACGCCTCCTTCAGCATTACGGTACATATGAAATGAAAATCCACAGCCTGCTTCCAGTCTCCGACCGGGTCAGGAATGGAATGAATGAAGCCCCCATCTAGCGGCGAGGATATGGACTGTGCCGGCTGCCGAGGCCTGACGCACTCCTCTTGGGCAATGATTAAACGAATGACAGATGAAATGAAATGATAGTGGAGAGTGTTGCTGGAATGAAATTTTGACAGGGAAAACCGGAGTACCCGGAGAAAAACCTGTCTGCCTCCGTTTTGTCCAGCACAGATCTCACATGGAGTGACCGGGATTTGAACCACGGACCCAGCGGTGAGAGGCCGGCGTGCTGCCGCCTAAGCCACGGAGGCTTCTATTACGGTACATATATGTTTTTTAACTCATTGCCTTTTTATTCTCATCCCTTTCTTCACAGAAATAGTCTTTAATGGAATCAAGAGCATTTTTATTTACACCATACCGGACAAATACTTAGGCAAATTAGGAAATATATGTGAAACAGAATAGTCTTTCAATCGCCAGTTGGTTCTTGGGAGAAGTACTACTTCCTTCCCTTCTATCACAAATTTGTCAAATTTAACAATTAAATCTTCTGAAAAGTGAGCATCACAGATGTAGGACTTTTAAGTAAGTTCCCTATCCTTCCCTGGAATGGCCCCTTTGCTCTTGATAAAACGTTCCTTATCTTTAGGAGGTTTGAAAAACCGTCTGACCTCTTTACAGTCCCCACAGCTAGATCTGCATCCTGGTACAATAGAGCAAGGCATCTTCACTACTCACATTAAGCACTCATGAAAATGTAAGGGCTAAACTGCTGTTTACTTACATTAAATAACAATAAAATTAACACACGAAGATAACGTCAACACACGACAAGAAATTAAATTCCATTTCAGTTAATGCGTCCTACAATAGCATTTCAGGTATTAATACTATAAGTAATAGTGTAAGCACTTGTATATCAATAAACGTTTGCACAGAACACCACCAAAACACTCCGATCGATTAAATACTTAATATATCGCACATAAACACATAAACATATTTGGAAATCAACAATCTCAAATCGACTGTAGCGCTGCGTAGCGGCGAGTGCCAACCCGATCCGTATTCGTTACATGCTATTGAAGGTGAAGAGATCACACTTTATATTCTATTCGTTATGGTTCCAGCATGCCTTGCCCTGATACTTCAACATGGGCATAGCTCCTCCCCCTTTCCTTTGATTCCAGAGAAAATGGCGGACACCGTTTCAAGTAGCTTCAGTCTGGCGGCTCTCCTGCCTCTCTATAGTAATGTTTAAGCTCGTTGGTCTGGATGGTTCTGAATTTAAGGCCACGGCTGCCTCATTCCCAATCTTCACCTGAATTACAACAGCTCCTCTAAGTATTTAGGAGTGATATTGGGCAGGCCATTGACTTTCAGACAGCATATTGCAAAAACGGCAGCATAATTAAAAAGCCGTATTAACCTACTAACTGTAAGTAGGTTAGCTGGAACATCATGGGGCGCTGATGCCAACACTCTCAGGACTACTGCTTTGGCTATCGTATACTCTCCAGCTAATACTGTGCAGGCGTATGATTGAACAGCTCCCATTGCCAACTGGTTGATATTCAACTCTGTCAGACAATGCGGATTATCTCTGGCTCTCTACATTGCACTCCCTCACAGTGGCTACATGTACTGTGTAATATTGTTCCTCCTTACATCAGGAGACAGCAAGCTCTTTCCCGACTGTGGCGCAGAATTATGGATAATGAAGTTCTCCCAATCCACCAAGACGTCAATCAACCTTCTACATCCAGGTTGAAATCACGAAAACCATCCTACAAGACGGCTATATAACTTACTTCAGCTCCGTTCGACCCCCGAAATACATGGAAAGTTGAATGGTCTATCTCTCCACCTCGTGGCCTATTTGAAGTACATGATCCTACCAACAAACCACCTGGATTCTCTCTCCCTCGAGCTGTCTGGTCCCGTCTCAACAGAATTCGATGTGGCACTGCTCGAACTAGAGTAGCCTTACATCAGTAGGGTTGGATAGACTCACCTCGTTGTGAATGTGGATATGAAGTGCAAACCATCGAGCACATTGTGCAGGAATGCCCTCTATACATGTACTCTGGGACCTTAGAAGAGCTCTATGCAGCCACTCCACAAGCTCTTGAATGGATTCAAGACCTGGCAGCTCATATAAGATGGGTCCTAATGCTGAAAATTGTTTATTTTGTAAATTTATATATATTAATTACTGTCTTGTATAAAACCAAGTCCCCGATTCTTAGAAGTTACGGGTAAACTCGAGAGCCACTGGATGGATTTTGATGCGGTTTTCACCATTCTGTAAAGGATATCTCGAGGATGATTTCTGTAGAAAATAATTTATATATGATCAAAGGAAGCCGAGCAGTAACGATTTCAGTGGAAAAGTCGAAAAAAAAGCTGGCGTCCGAGTGCTTTGTTAGCTTACGCTGAGCAAACCGTTAAAAATATCTAAATAGTATGAGTGTAAGAATTGTTCAGGATGAAACAATCTACAAAAAAGTCCGCGAGAGCATATGTCTATCTTCAATACATCGCCCACTATAAATGTTTTTACGTTTTAATTCCTTCCAACCATGTCCATTCAACTACTGAGGCGACAGTTTACGAGCTAGCTAAGTGCGAGTCTATCATCCCTGTTACAGCCTAACTAGCGGGCGAACCTATTGCCCCAGATACAGTAGCAGCAAACTGGCGAGTTGTGTTGAGTTAAAAACTTTAGAGAAGAGTGGTTGTGTTTGGAGTTTCCCTGGAAGTGCAACTCGGCTTTTCTTCAGTTCGCCTGTGAACTTTTCGTTCCGCAAAATTCACAGTCAAGTTAAGATTGGACGGAAGGGGGATTTGTGTTTGATGCACCTCGCCATTCTTAAATTACGTCTGACAAGAATTTGTTGCATATGCATTTCCATGATAATATAATTAATAGTCCAGTCAGTGATTTTAACCCATCATGCCGAGACGTAAAACGGATATTTGTCGTTGTTCATTGACATAGGAAAAAAAGCGCTTATCACGTAATGCATTATTAACTGTTCCTGGGCGAAGCCGATTCGGGTTGCTAGTATAATGCGCTTAAGGGGGTCAAGGGACACTCTAGAATTTTTTCACGCAATTTTCACGTGTGAGTGTGGTACGAAAGGTCTTTTTCACCCGACTATAAAGGGTCACCGGAAACCACATTTAAAGGCTCTCAAATCAACAGTGTCTGTGATATTCCCAGAAAACTATCTTCGCTCTGATAAGTTATACCTATGAAGGAATGACAAACCCCTAACCACTGCACCAGTAGCTGAATTGATAAAGCCTGATTATTCATATCAAGGATAAATCAGTCATAGCATTCATGATTGAGATTTTGCTAAGAGTGTACTCTTTACAACTAGAATATTCGCGGGCGAAGCCGTGACGGGTAATGCTAGTACGCTAATAAATAAAACCTGAATTACAAATACACACACTCTGCAGACACCACAACAACACAGGTATCAGACACATTTTTCACACACGCACCCAAGTACACGATACTAAATTACCGCGATGTTCAAGCCCCACAAATGAAACAACAACAACAACAACTACTACAGCAGAGCGCTGTGCAAACCATTAAGTATTTGCACATTATTCTACGAGTTTGGTGAATTCTAGAGATATAATTACCGCGAGAAGAATCGTAAAATAGCATCTTTAACAAGTGCATCTGCTCGCATTAAGTCTTAATGACTCCACCACAGCCACTCATAAAAATAGACCATTACTTTTAAGTTACTTTACCACTCCTATTGCGATGAATTTTATCTTGTGTTGTTACTCCGATATAAGATAATTAACTTTGATAAGTTTTCGATAGCTAACCGGTAAATGCTTTTATCGTCTCTTCTTCATGTACCGTCTCCTCTAAGAAGGTTGGCGATCATCACAGCAATCCAGTTATTTGATCTAGCAGCACTGAAAAGTTCACTGGAACTACACTTGAACCATTTTTTTTAGGTTGTCCAACCAAGAGATCCTTCACGCGTCATGGCACGCCTCGCTCGGAAGTGATGGGCTCCATATCAGCAACGCTGTACAGCATTTCCCGGAGCAGCTAGCTGGTGAACCATGTCTTAATTCCCCGTACAAATACAAACCGATATAAAATAAGTTAATTAATTTACGTATTTCACAATCATACAGCATACCTTTTTGATGTATAAGGATTACAACGCGACCAAGAACTACATTTTCCAACGACCCCGAGCCGAGAAAAAGTTACCTTACAAAAATAATAACAACTTTCGTTCTTGAACACACAAAATTTTGAAATTAATAAACCAGTTATACAACATTCCAATGGATATTGTGTCAAAATTTGGATTCGATCTGATGACGGGTTTGGGAGATGATAATTCTTAAATGTGACGCATGGTTGAAACACGTTTAAAACTGCGAAAAAAAATATTAAAATATAAATTTTAAATTCCAAACCTACACGAGCTAACGTAATATAGAACGAAGAAAATGATGATGTTATTGGATTTTATGTAGGTCTATTGGTTACTTCACAAACAACCTTCAAACTCGAGTGCACATAATATTTTGGTCGACAGTAGGCTGCAAGCTCCCCAAATAGACGAGTTGGAGAAGTATGTCTTAAACCACAGACACCTGTACGTAGCGGACACCGAAGATGAATATTGCCCCTGTCCATGGATTGAGGCTGAGGAAGAAGGGACTGCATTCTTTCAGGTCCTTCTTTCGCGGTTAATACTCGACCGACAAACTCGAGGGTAGATATTATTGCACTTGAGAGAATTTTATAAAACACACTCACGTTTCACTCAATTAACTTTGAAATATTTGCTCCTTCCGTGCTATTAACTTCATGGCCGGCCATCTTCGTTTATATAGTGGTTTCAGGCGCGATTCAGTCAGATAACCCCGAAACGCTTCAATGGACGGCTGTTATGGAAGCTCTGATGGCGAGATACTAACCCCTACCGCGCGAGTTTTCTCATAGTGTTCACCGAGACGGGTCACGAAGTACGGAACTAAAGGAAGGGAAGCTAAATAATAAAATGTAATGGGGAACTGTACTGATTAGAACTCCTCGTCGCCCAACACCGGGTGAATTATAAACTCCATGATGTTAAGAGCAGCATATGGAAACATGAAGAGGTGGAAAAGAGATGACGATAATAATAGTAATAATAATAGAATTTGAAGAAAGGATTCTGAAACTGAAACTGATTACTGCATACAATCGATGCAAACAGTTTACTAGAAGAAATCCATATCATCAATTCAAGATTAAGGCACTATAACGCTGTAAACAGGCCCGAGGTTCCCCATACAGCTGAAAGGAGCAAAACTGATACAGAAACTAGAGGTCAAGAAAAGAATTATTTTGAGGAAGATCTTAGGGCCAAGGATCATAAATGGAGAAAGGTATCTCAGGCCCAACGATGATCTATACCTAAACCAAGAACCTCTAATGGACACAATCATCAAGAGACGCCTCGAATTCTACGGACACCTTGAGAGAATGAACAAGTCAAGATTGACCAGTGTAATCCACAGAGAAAACAAGAAAACAACATCACTCTGGTACCAGCAAGTTAAACAAGATCTGCAAACCTTTAACATCTCTGAATCTGTTATACAAGACAGATAAGCTTTCCGGAAAATGTTAAAAGAAGACCCACAGATTAAACTTAAGAAAGGGCAGAGACCAAAGAGGTCAGAAGCAGCTAAACAACTACATAGTCAGAAAATGAAGGAGATATGGGCAAGGAAGAAGGCCCTTAAGAACGTGAAACCAATCCCAACTCATCAAGCTGAAAACCATTTTGGTTAACCTATTTAGTCCATAGTTGGCTCATTCGAAGGAATAATAATAATAATAATAATAATAATAATAATAATAATAATAATAATAATAATAAACATATTTATACTATTCGGTTTATACTACAGCGTAGTATTTATACAAGGGACTACAATATTACGGTATGTACCGACCTTGTCTAGACCAGGGTCGTAGAGTGCGATGCGGGGCCTTAGAACAAGGTATTCCGGGCCTCTCCATTGTTTTTAACCTGAGACAATATTTTGGAATTACGGTATTAATCTTGCAAATTTTAACCCCCTCATCCCCCGCCCCCCCCCCCAAAAAAAAAATCTCCTCTCTGGTCTACCCCTTAAAACTTCAATCATCATCATTATATTATCCATCGAATTTAGCTCGCCCAACTGATTATTAACTTACTTTGATTTTAGTTATTCAGCCAGTCTCCTTTCTTTTCCCCCATTGGTTGTTCTTTTACCTCGAGATTTCGATCACTGTGCATTAAAAATGCCATTCTCATTGTATCTGTTCAGAAACCACAAGAATGAGCCATGCTCCTTTCAAAAATGTATGAAGCAAAGAGTTTTTTCCCCCCCTGATATTGAATTAGAACTGTGGAATTTTAGCAAGTTTTAAATTAAATGCCTAACTCTGGCAACTTTGCCATTTCCCCGGAAGAATAAATAAAAAATAAAATTAAAAAATAAGAAAGGTTATTTATAAAATTAATTATATGTTCTAATGCAGCCAAGTTTACAACTAGGTGTCGTGGACGGTAGCATTTGGGAGCGAAAGTAGGAACTACTAGAAATTATTGTCTGCAGTCCTTACTTGAATTAAAACCGACAGTAGTGGCTACGCTGGCTAAACCGCTGCGTTAGGCCATGGGGCCAAGCTCTCTGCTGACTCGGTAGACGCGTGGGTTCGAGCCCCACCGTCGGCCGTCCTTGAAATGGTTTTCCGTGGTTTCCCCATTTTCAACACCAGGCAAATGCTGGGACGGTACCTTCTGACAGGCCACGGCCGCTTCCTTCCACATCTTTGCCCAGTTTCATTCATCTTCATCCATTCCATCTCTCATCCCGACGCGCAGGTCGCCCACGGGCGTCAATTAGGAAGACCTGCACTCGGCCTCTCAGGAGGCCACACGAAAAAGAAGACTTGAATTAAAAACAGATAACCCACACTAATACAGTCATCACAATTAACACCGGTTATCAGACAGATTCTACACACACCCAAAGTACACGGGGCTACATTACCCCTACACCAAAGAACCAACCAACAAAAACCGCGTTTATACCGTCTAATTGGGGCTGTGAGATGTCAGGATTAGCAAAGTCCGGATTAATTGAAATGAAAAGAAACAGCATTTTCGTGGGAAAATAATGGTTAATAACATAATTAAGTTCAGTATCTGTGTTGATGAAACAAGAAAGTTATACATTGGTTTCCTTTGGTGTGAAGTAACTGTCTATTTTTCTTTGTGGCTTGTTGCTCATCTCCTTTACAATAAGCGCACGCAAGTGTTTCATCTTTTCATGTAAAGAAATTGCTTTATGCTTTCGTTTTCCCGACGTTATTAGTGATTTGCTAAGTGACATTGTGCACTTTTCAAGTGGCTCCCTGATCTGTCATTAGGCGGTGGTGTGGGTGACATTCCACATGGCAACAACTCACCTCTGCATCGCTGCGGTAACACAGACAAGTGCATTCTTCCATCTGTTTTTTTTAAACTGCTCCTACTGGCCAATGAATGATCGATAACCGTAGATAAGGATGGTTGATTGGTTGGTTCCTCAGTTTAGGGGCTGCGACAACGCGGTCATGTAGCCCCGTGAACTTTGGGTGTGTGTAGAATCTGTCTGATAAACGGTGTTAATTGTGATGACTGTATTAGTGTTTGTTATCTGTTTTTAATTCAAGTAAGGACTGCAGACATTGAATTTTTCAAGTAGTTCCTACTTTTGCCGCCAAACGCCACTGTCAACGACCAACTAGTTCAGAACTTAGTTACCAGATGCCACCGCAGTCGGCTCCTGACGACGAACGTAGTAACCTAAGAACGTTAGTCAAATGTTTAACCTTTATATAATTTAGCTTCACACAGGTGTAATTAGTGGAAGGTTCTTTAACATGCAATAAATCTATGAGATGGGGCCGCCGGCTTTACTTCCCCTCCGAAGGAAGGCATACGGAGGGATCTCTAACGTTCTTAAAAAATCTGACGACTTCGGCCGGGTTTGAACCCACGATCTTGGGCATAGAAGCTCAGCATGCTACCTACTACGCCACCGAAGCCGCTAAACGGAGAGAAGGCGACACGTTTTGAGATATACGCTATGCGAACCAAAGACAACCCATCTTGACTGATTTGGTGCGAGACGTCTTCGTGATTTCATTGTACAGTAGCCTACTTTCCCGACCAAAGAACTCCATATTATTGTGAAACTAAGGCATCCTTTCGCGGTAATTCGTTGTAGAATTTTATATTTTTCAAAAAATATTTTTATGTATTTACTGACTTTACTTTTTAAGCCTGTCCGGATTAAGCGATATCTTTATTAAAGGGGTCAGGATGAACGTGGTTTTACTAGTTTTTATCATTTCAAATGATCTTGTCGACTTCATCGTTATGTTTTGGTCTACCGTTATGCGTTACGGTCACGGAGAGGAAATGTACTAAGGTTGCACTTGAGCGTATGACTTATCATGTTGTTCAGTGCATATGCACCGAGTCTGAGTTTACTCCTGGGCTATGGCGTTATGCGAAACGGAGACGGAGAGTGCGTGACGTCATGCAGCAGAGTGCACCTCCCGCTCTCCGTTCCCCGCGCGGAAAGCCTAAGTTAATGGGTAATGGAGTCTGTTGAAAGAGCCCTCCTGCCTTTCTAACAAGTGTAGCATTTGTAGCATGCGTCATTTGAAATGATATAAAGCCTAGTGTTTCAGACTGACTGTAACTTTTCTTTTTTCAGGCACACTTTCCGGGGAGCAGGGCCCTCCATTCTACAGTACACCCATCCGGAGGTTGACGATTGCTCCCCTCCGATATTAGAGGAAGAGAAAAGACCAAAATAAACACACAGACATGGTATGAACCATGTTACAGTGGTGGCTAGTAGATTCTTGCTCTGGGTGTTGCACTAATTTCGGGAGGGGAGGGGGTGATTTGATTAATTTTGAACATCGCAATGCATTGTGGAATATTTGTTATTATTACTATTTTTATAATTTCCATGCAGAATAAAACTGTGTTCATTATTGGGTGCAATTACTTTAAAATTAACCGTTTTTTTTCTAATTAACCACAATGGACTGTGCTTCTTCGGTGGGGGTAGTCGGTAGCATGCTGAACTGCTATGCCCAAGATCGCGGGTTCAAACCCGGCCAAAGTCATCGGATTTTCAAGAACGTTAAAATCCTCCAGTGTGCCTTCCTTTGGAGGGTAACTAAAGCCGGCGGGCCCATGCCATAGATTTAAGACACGCAAAGGAACCTAGCACTACAATTAGTGGTCTGTAGCAAAATTTGTAGGTTATATTTGGCTAGTTAGGAACGCTCTATCAAGTTCCAACGTTCACCGCTAGGTGTTAGTGACAGTACCATCTGGTAGCCAAAGTTGGAACTACTTGAAATTGAACTTGTTGGGAGCCCTCGGGCGTTCGATAAAAAAATACAACCCAGCCATTGGCTGCAATTCTTATATCCCTAATAGACTGTATTCATATGTCAAAATAAATAAATAAATAAACATACAAATAAATAAATAAATAAATAAATAAATAAATAAATAAATAAATAGGCCTAAATAAATATTACCATTGAAGATGTTATGGCCTATTACGTATTCTAAGCTTTAAGTTGTCTTTCTTTAATTGGAGTAGTTTGTAAAAGAACTTCATTTTACAAGGCTATTGTGTTCTAATATTTTGATTGCCTTCTATGGTTTCGGGGTGCGAATTAAGATTCCGAATTCGGAGGCTCGATTATAGGTTCTGGCAAGAAATTTGATTCAGGCCTAATAATTGGGACGAAGTAAATTCAGCCTCGTGAGGCAAGACTGAATCGAACCCGGACCTACGCAGTGGCAGCCGAGAATGCTAGCCACTATGCCACGTGGTAGACAGGCCAATTTAACACACTACTACGTACATGGGGCAAATACTAAAATGTCTAAAATGTCTAAAATCTCCATGGACATGGAGATGAAGGGGCCGAGTTCGTACCGTGAAGAATGTGACGCGCTGTGACCCACTTGTACACTGGACAGGCGGAAGCTTGTGGTTAGCGTGCAGTAACCTGGATCACACAGATAATGTTGTACATAACCTTGTACTTCTCGTTAAGTGCAAGAGTGAGCTTTGGCGGAAGACACTCGTTACCTCGTTTGGTCTGCCACAGTTACCACCCACACATCATTCCTAACTCACTTGAAGCTTGTGTGCAATTCCATCTAGTCTCTAGGAACTAAAACTTCGAACTTAATATAAGAAGCTTAGGATGTTTTTATTTATTTATTAGTTCGACAAGACATGAAAAATGCCACGGCTGCCAAAAATCCTTATTAATAAAATTTTATGAAATAGGAAAATAATACCTTAAGTCAGGAGTTCTCAACCCTTTAGACACTGCGACTCCCTTTTTAGGCTGAGTATTTTGGCGACCCCCCAAGTTTTAACGTTAAAGCAATAATTTAAAAAATACAATAATTGTTAAGCTTTTTTTTTCATAAAAAAAAAACAAAAAAACAAACCAGAAGACAAATATTTTTCCAGTCTAAACTTTGGCTTAACCTCATCCCAATACATTGACCGAACCTCATTGGCAAGAGGAAGTCCTTTCCTATTACCCGTTTAACATTTGATTGCCGCTGAGCCTGGCTGCGCCAGTGTTTATTGTTGATTGTAGCAGCTGCCCCGCGGGACGAAGCGGGGAACACAGTGACGACAAGAGTCCGTTCTGCACATAAGACAAGCAGCATTGCGCGTCACCGGAGTTCATGTCACCACGGACAGTCAAACGATAACTGAGCCTCCGTGGCTTAGGCGGCAGCACGCCGGCCTCTCACCGCTGGGTCCGTGGTTCATATCCCGATCACTCCATGTGAGATCTGTGCTGGACAAAACGGAGGCAGACAGTTTTTTCTCCGGGTACTCCGGTTTTCCCTGTCAACATTTCATTCCAGCAACACTCTCCACTATCATTTCATTTCATCTGTCATTCATTTAATCATTGCCTCAGAGGAGTGCGTCAGGCCTCGGCAGCCGGCACAGTTCATATCCTCACCGCTAGATAGGGGCTTCATTCATTCCATTCCTGACCCGGTCGGAGACTGGAAGCAGGCTGTGGATTTTTCATTTTCAACACGGCCTACTGAAATCAAATGGGTTCTTTAACATGCCAACAACGTATGGCATGCGTGTCGTGTGTCTTTGTCGCCTTTCAAAAATCACTTACCACGGGCAGGAGCGAACCTGCAAGCTTGGTAGTCCGACACGATAACCACTCACCCACCGTGGCATGCGGTATTGCCAATAACGGCTGGTGTGACAGAGAGAAAGATTTTCCTTTATATAAATGACACCCAAATGTATAAACCGCCGAATTAATGATCAGGACTTTAAGCAAAGTTTTTGAAGAGCGCTCAGGTATCAGAAGACGTATTATCGCAGGAACACATCGAATTCTTTGGCATGCATAACTCTCCTACTACAACAGTAGACATGACCTCCACGGCGAGAGGTACACATTGGCGAACACACCCATGCTTGATAAGAAATCTTTCCGATGTACTTCGGACAACAAAGGCAAAGCAAATTTGTCATTCCATTATATCAGCACAATTAGAACAAGGTATACCCGTCAGTTCCATATCTGCGCCCATATTTCCTGGCTGTCTTCAGAGCTACTAGAGCGCGGCCTAACACACGGCGAACACACTCAATATTTCATTTTCTTTATTTATGGCTTCCGTGGAAATTTACAAGCTATTAGCCAGTGATACATCACCATGTCTCAGGTCTCGCACTGATAACGTCAGGTGATATATTTCATGCAAATACACTGGTACCGACAGAGAACAGTGTGAACAAAGGATTAAGCCGGATACGACTTACAACACAACCGTACACCTCCAGTCTCGGGTTGCAAAATCGTACGAGTATTCCTAACAACCTTAACTGCCTCAGAACTAATTGACCCTTGTGAAAATCTAGTAGGAAGCTGAAGAGAGAGTCTGCTTCTCTCATCCTGCTGGGTGCTGTCCGCTGCGTCACCCGTCAGTCGTCAGAAGTACACTCTGTTCTCGCAGCAACTGTCACTCACTCACTCACTCACTCACTCACTCACTCACTCACACGATAACAACCATTATTTATTTCACTCGTTACAAACTGTATTAGGTGATTAGAATAATTAAATAACACTAATACATGTAATGGAATAATATTGCAACGAATATATTATGACTAACTAGGGCTCGGATTTTTAGGTGCTAAAAATCGGGAAAATATTTATTTTTTATGTATTAAAAATATCTGAAATATGTGACAAAAAAGTAACAAGTAGTTCCGTGAAGAACTATACAGCCTATTTTCATATATCCTACTTATGTTAATTGCCACTATCAACATACACAATTTCAGTTTGATTGCTGTAATAGATTCGTAGATATTGAGAACCGACTAAATATTTCGGATGGTCGCCATGTTGGATTTTATATATGTAGGTCCTAGAGTTATGTACTGTTACATGCAGATTATTGTGAACGTGTAGTATTCAAACTTCAATCGCATAATTAGGACACAAGAAAAAACAAGGAGATTTAAAAAATTTTCACAGCTGCCATCTTGAGGTTATGGAAACAATTAAAATAAATTAGATGCCAGTGGATTAACATTCGGATAAAGATTTACTGTACCAAGTTTCACTGCACGCGGATGGTGAAATTGCGAGAAACGTCCATGTGAATATTTATAATTCGCGTCACCGCCATGTTGGATTTGTGATCACCAGGTTATTTAAAGTCCTATAGGTGAACTTAAGGTCATAGCCCCTATGAACATTAAAAAATTTAGTTTGATTGCTAAAATAGATTCGTAGATATTCAGTATCGTCTAAATATTTCGAATGGTCGCCATGTTGGATTGTTAAATGTATAGGCCATAGAGTCATGTACCATTAAAGGAAAATTATTGCGTAGGTTCATTATTCAAACTTTCACTTCGATCGCATGACTACATCACAATAAATAAAAACTTAATTTTAAAATTCGCACTGCCGCCATCTTGAGGTTATGTAAACAATTGAACTAAATTAGATACCAGTGGATTACAATGTGTATAAATATTTCCTGTACCAGGTTTCAGTGCGCTTGAAACATGAAATCGCGAGAAAGGTCTATTTTAAAATGTTCAAATTCGCTTGGCCGCCATGTTCGTTTTGTAGTTAACCGGTTTTTGAAAATCTTATAGATGGACTTCCAGTAGTGCCCTTTATCTCAATACAAAAGTTTAGGGAGATACCGCTAATAGTTTCAGAGATATAGAATGCCGGTGAAATATTTCGCACATCCGCCATCTTGTGATTATGTAAACAATTGAACGAAGTTAGATGTCGGTGCATTACAATGTATATAAACATATACTGTACCAAGTTTCATTGCGTTTGGTTGGTCAAATCGCGAGAAACGTCTATTTAAAAGTCGCAAATTCGCTTGGCCGCCATGTTGGTTTTGTAGTTACCAGGTTTACAAAAGTCACATAAGTGAACTTATAGTAGTTCCCTCTATCACAATAGAAAATGTCAGGGTAATATCCGTAATAGTTTCGGAGATATTGAATGCTGGTGAAATATTTCGCACAGCCGCCATGTTGGATTGGTGAGTCGTAACACAATTTGAAGGGCACGGTCGAGGTCACCGGGAATAGTGCTATGAACTTTCCGAGTTTCATTGAAATCGCTCCTGCCGTTTAGATTTTATTAGGGGGGGACACACACACGAATCACACACACACACACACACACACACACACACACACACACACGCACACACACACGGACAAAAGGTGATCTCATAAGCCTATTTTTTCAAAATTGAAAATAGGCTAAAAATATCTAATTATAATTTACTTTATTAATGTGAATATAAACAATTATGCAGTACTCACGAATGCAATTTATACTATGTATCACTGATTGCTGAAGCATTACAATACACAACGAGATGCATCTTCAGGTTGTCCATTACAAATGACCGACGATTATCGCGAAAATCTTCTGAAGGCGTGAAACTGCGGCAATATGTTTCTTGCCCTTGAGGTGTTGGGTAACTTGAGATCGCTGTTCGCCCATCATTGCTTTCCCACATGGTTGGCAGAACAGAACGCCCCCATCACAAGTAAAATTAAATTATCTTTTAAGTTCTGCAACATACTGCTGCAGACGATAACTTATAATTGTCTTTACTTTAGGCATCGTAGAATTGCCTTACCCTTGATAGTGCCAGAAATGAACTACATGTGAGTGCCACTGGTTCCAGGTAGCTGGGAAAGGGAGGTGTAGCACGTGGTGCAATATGGCTATGGACAAGGAAATCCCGGCTTCCACAGTGAGTGGCATGGGGCGACAAGTCAAGAATAACGCAATTACAAGCTGACATACGCTCTGCATAAAGATTAGATAGCTCACAGGTTCTTCCCCGTTGAAGTAACACAGAACAAAAATGCAATATGCTGAATGATCTAGCATAATGATTTTAAACAAGAAGTTCCGTGACGAACTAAAGAGCCTACTTTTCTTAAAATTTAAGATTCATGCCAATGATTAATCTATATGGATCTATCTAGAATAATGACGAAATTAAGTTGGTAATATCGAAATTTCTAATTAGTTCGAAATACTGTATACCTGGCATAATGTAGCCTAATAGAGAACTACAGTTGGCAGCCCTGGTGACTGAATATATTCTTAGTTCCATCACTTAAGGTATAGAATGTAACATTTGGTTGAAGTCCAATGGTAGCATGGACGTTACATGCAGTTAAACATTGGATCTAACAGCGTGCGTAAAATAATGTTGGCAACAATGACATGCATGTATTGGTCAGAAATAATCAGAAATAATATGATCTATTGTTGTGTCAATTTTGAATGAAATCCATTAGTTAGTATTGAAGTTACATGCATTTTAAAATTGGACCTATCAGCAGACTTAGTATCATGTTGGCAGCTCTGATGTATATTAGTTACTCCAAATTAATCTAGAATGCCAGGTACTAGACGTGTGCAAAGTTTAGAGCTATTGGTTCGCATACTTTCTGATATATTGATATTAGTGTAACAAAAATAGAGACAGCATTTATTATAATTGGCAGCCCTGGTTACTCTTAAGAATCGGCATAGTCATATATGTTATGTTACACATAGCACACACGAAATTTGGTTGAAATCCAAATGATAGTATAGAAGTGTCATGTATGTAAAGTTGTTCCTCTCAGCAGGCTTAGGATCATGTTGGTAGCACTGACGAATATAAGTTACTCCAAATTAATATAGAATGTCAGGTGCTATACGTGTGCATAATTTAAAGCAGTCGGCTTGGATACTTTATGATATATGGATATTTGGATTTAAAAAAATTGAGAGCATTTATTAACTGTTGGCCGCCCTGGTGGCTCTTAAGAATATGCTGATTCATATCTGCTTATGTACACATAGCATATACGAAATTTGGTAGAATTCCAATTGATAGTGTGGAAGTTATATGCATTTAAAAATTGGACCTATCAGCAGGCTTATAATCATTTTGGCAACACTGCCATGCATGGCCTCTTGGAAATTAAACTGCAATAATATTATCTATACGTGTGCCAATTTTGAAATAGCTCCCATTCATACCTTCCAAGATATCCAACATGGAGCTCAAATTTTAATTGCGATTTTTCAACAGTTGGTAGCACTGGCATCATTTTCAAATATGGCCGTGAGATATTCAGGTATAGATCTTTACTCCTACCAAATTTTGTTTTGATTGCTCCAGGAGCCGTTTAGGAGTTGATAGGGGGGGACACACACACAACCAGACAGACAGAAGGACAGACAGACAGACAGACAGACAGACAGACAGACAGACAGACACACATTTGCCCGATCTCATAAGTCTACTTTTTCCTCATTTTTGCAAAATGTGAAAAGTAGGCTAAAAATGTAAATATTATGTATTTTTATGTTCAAATACGTGAAAAACAGGAATTTATGTATCTATAGAAAAATGCTTAAAATATGTATTTACATAAAAAAATATTTATTTACCTAAAAATCCGAGCCCTAATTATGACTATATAGTTCGGCACTGTACTGTTAATAATCAACCATTCTTTCTGCGTGTTGTGTTACGATGCGTTGTCAATAACAAGCACTGAGTTGCGTTGCAAATTAGGGATCAACTTTTCTTTTAACCAACGAATATAATATTCACTGTTCACATTTTTGTGGTAGTCCTCACTTCTTTTATGTGACTGGTAAATCAGTAACACGTTGGGAACAACTGGCTGACTGTACCTCTCTGTTATAAATTTGTCACAAGAAGCAGCCTTTCTTCCTTCACCCCCTCTCGCCCCTTCCCAACCCTCTTCTGCATTGCAAGCTGTCATTGAACTTGAGGTAGGCTCGGTGGCCAGCTTCAGTTTCTAACTCACGGGCCAATTTGTTCCGAGGGACTTATATTAGCTTACTACATCAGTGGCTTCAGCGGCGCAGTTTGTAGCATGCCGAGCTTTTATGCCCAAGATAGATTTATTTTGTCTGGCAAGATAAGGGCCATTGGCCCCTCTCTTCCATCTAACCAGTTTATTCCATTGATACATAATTAACAATACATTTCATCATCGTCATATATATTATTTCAGTAGTATAGATCCCTCTTACGGCGCTCACAAGCGACCGATAGTGACAATGAGCATTCAAATGAAAGAGCATAGACATTAGCAGTGACGAATTGCACTATAATTTCATAAATATCTATAATTTCTTTAAAAAATGAATTTCAAAAAATGTACGAAGTGTGCGATTTGCAAATGCTGTTGCTGTATGAAACTAAGCTCCATAATTGCTGTCCACTTCACACTTTGGCCGCTGTGACGCCTGTTTCATGCCATTTTAAGACCCTGAGGTCTTTCCTTTAGCCTATCATTTTGCGTGGATTTTAGATCAGTAAATCAAATCGTATAATTTCATAAATATCGAATAACCGGTGAGTGTTACAGCAACCTTTCTCTTTAAGGCTCTCACTATAAACCTATTGGGGAAAGTGTGGTTTATGAACATGCGAGATTTCTCGCACGGGTCTGCTAGTATATATTATTTCAGTAGTATAGATCCCTCATGCGGCACTCACAAGCTGCAGATCGTGACAATGAGCATTCAAATGAAAGAGAATAGACATTTGCAGTGTCGAATTGCACTCTAATTCCATAAATATCAATAATTTCTTTAAAAAATGACTGTCAAAAAATGTACGAAGTGTGCGATTTGCAGATACTGTTGATGTATGAAAAAAACGCTCCGTAATTACTGTCTACTTCACATTTTGGTCGCTGTGACGCCCGTTTCATGTCATTTTAACATTCTGAGGTCTTTCCTTTAACATTTTGCATGGATTTCAGAAACAGTAGCCTAAATCAAAGGAATGAGTACTCAATTCGTATAATTTCATAAATATTGAATAACCGGTGAGTGTTACAGCACATTCAGCACACAAGTGACATTATCAGTGACAAATTGCATTCTAAATTTCTTAAATATCAATTTTTGTAAGAAGTGTTCGATTTGCAAAACCTATTGGGAAAAGTGTGGTTTATGAACGTGAGAGATTTCTCGCACGGGTCCGCTAGTATATATTATTTCAGTGGTATAGATTTGACGCATTCCACTCTAATTTCATAAATATCTATAATTTCTTCAAAAAATGACTTTAAAAAAACTGTACGAAGTGTGCGATTTGCAGATACTGTTGCTGCAGGAAGATAAGCTCCATAATTGTTATCCAGTTCACATTTTGGTTAATGTGACGCCTGTTGCATGCCATTTTAACATTCTGAGGCATTTCTTTTATCATTTTGCATGGATTTCAGAAACAGTAAATCAAAGGAATGAGTACGCCTACTCAAATCGTATAATTTCATAAATATCGAATAACCGGTGAGTGTTACAGCTAAGCTGTCAATCAATGGACTCAGCACACAAATGACATTAGCAGTGACGAATTGCATTCTAATTTCATAAATATCAATTTTTGTAACAAGTGTGCGATTTGCAAATACTGTTACTGTAGGAAAATACGCGACATAACGGGTGAGTTAGCCGTGGTCGTTGCGGCATGACTGTTGGCAGTCGCTCACATCCGGGAGGCGAGGAGGTTCGAATCCCCCCACCGGCAACCTTGAAGATGGTCTTCTGTGGTTTCCCATCTTCCTTCCAGGCAAATGCCGGGGTTGGTCCCTAACTATAGGCCACAGCCGCTACCTTCCAACTCCTCGACCCTCCTTTCCAACTTTCCTCCCCAACGGTACTTGTAGCTCACCCATTGGGTGTCCGTCTCGAAGCAGCTACAAAAACTGGCGAGCCGAACATGTCCTCGGACACTCCCGGCGCTAAAAGCCATACGCTAAAAAAAAAAAAAAAAAAAAGACATCATTGCTGTTCAGCTCGCATTTTGGCCTTAGGGACGCCTAAAACGTAAATAGTGTTCTATAATCATTTGGTTCAAATAAAAACATAACAACCTTTCTCCTTAAGTCTCTCATTATAAACCTATTGCGGAATGTGTGGCTTATGAACATGCGAGATTTCTCGCGCGGGTCCGCTAGTTATACTTAAATCTAACAATAACACGATGTTGACACAATATAAAATACATATATAAACAGATTATCTTGATATAGGCAGGAAATTGTAGTATTGCTAATTTATTGCTTGGGTGAATAAGTAAGACTAGTGGGCTCGTGCGAGCTTTCGCAACGTGAATGTAGGCTTATGCGGTAGTAGAGAAGAATGTGGGAGAACGAAGTTTTAAATATTGAAGAAATGTATGTATTGTTGTTAAATGGCATACGTACACGAGAAGAGCACAAAGAATTATGTAGAACAATGTTTTGTACTTGTCACAGCACCTCTTTGTAGACAATATTCGATGTTACAACGAATTCATCGGTTATTGTTTGCTCGGGATTTTCTTCTACAGCAATTTTTACATTTGCAAAGGATTGAACCCTAGAGAAAGTTTTGGCGAGACCACACACCAGAGCCATCTAGCAGTAGGCCGCACTCCCGCTAGATGGCTGCCACCGCCGCGCTGCCCTGCGCTCTAGCGGCAGGCTCGCCTAGCAGTACGCCGCGCTCCCGCCCGATGGCTGCCGCCACCGCACTGCCCTGCGCTCTAGCGGCAGGCTCGCCAGGTTACGGTGCTCCCATTTCTTAAGGTATTGCAGTCGTGTGTACTGCATATTGTTTATATTCACATTAATGAACTAAATTATAATTAAATATTTTTACTTTTTTGTCACATATTTCAGGTATTTTAAATACATAAAAAATAAATATTTTCCTGATTTTTAGCACCAAAAAATCCGAGCCCAAGTAATAAGGCCCTTAGAACTTAATTTCTTGGCAGAGCCAGGAATCGAAGCCAGACCTCCAGGGCGACAGCCAGAAACGCTAGCCGTAACACCATGAAGTGGTTCCAGGTTACTTATGGGTGGTCCTGGTCATATTTGTGGCTCGAAGCATTCAGTAAGGCACCTGTTGTTGTTTTGCAAGTGTGTTAAATGAACGTAACGGCCCAGTTACGTAGAATGTGACACAGGTGATGTGCCAAGTGCAAATGAGCTGAGTATTTACAATTATCCACGACTCATATAAAATAAGATTGGAGACAGAAAATAAGGTTTCTAACTCAAGGCTGAAGTAGGTTGCTTCCACCGATGGGGACAGAGATACTGCGGGTGGAATCACAGTGTCAGTTCATTTTTACGGAAAATTAGCGGCTTCGGTGGCGTAGTTGGTAGCATGCTGAACTGCTGTGCCCAAGATAGCGAGTTCAAACCCAGCCGAAGTCGTCGGATTTTTAAGAGCGTTAAAGTCCTTCAGTGCGCCTTCCTTCGGAGGGGAAGTTAAGCCGGAGGTCCCATGTCATCGACTTATGGCATGTAAAAGATCCTTCCACAGACTAAACTTGTGTGAAGCTAATTTTCTAGGTTAGATTTCGTTGGAACGCTCTATCAAAGTTCAAACGTTCACCACTAGGAACTACTAGAAATCGAACGGAACTTGTAGCTCACCCTATGGGTGTCCACTTGAAGCATCAACTGCCTCTGGCGAGCCGAACATGTCCTCGAACACTCCCGGCACTCAAGGCCATACGATAAATAAATACGGAAAATTGCTAATTATTACCTAATTGCTATAGGCTATCTGATAGGAAAAGGGTCTACTTGTCACAAAGTACTTTCATGCTATTGTTATGGGTTGATTAGTTAACAGCAGTGGATGTCCAGGTTCGATTCCTGGCTCTGCCAAGAAATTTAACTCTGGTCTGAGAGATGGAATGGGGTACACAATCCCTCGTGTGACAGAACTGACAAGAGGTGGCTTCAATTCAGTCAAGCTAGAAATGGTTTTCCATACTTTCCACACTTCTACATCAGATGAATGCTAGGATGTTACCTAAATTAGGGCCACGGCCACTTCCTACTCGTTCCAATTATTATAAATACACATACTAATATAGCCACCACACACGCATACCCAAAGTACACAGAGCTTCCTGGCTCTATGTCGCAAAGCTCTAAAGGTAGAAAGGAAGGAAGGAAGGAAGGAAGGAAGATTGCAGTTTTACGTGACCAATAATATCGCGATCATAAGCCAAGGAACCTTCTTTTTGCGTAAAATCTGAACTACAGGACTTCGAAAATCTTGCATGCATTAACTTTGGAATTGAACCCGGTCCACCTTGGTGGGAGGCAGACAGATTGACTGCTCCGCTACCACGCCCCCGCAATAACTGGGAGGAGGTTTCATTAGCATTTCATGCGTTGTATTTGCACTTATCAAAGTGCAAATGCTCGATAATTTACAATTTTCTTGATATTAAGTTATTAAGTCCAGTTTTCTTCGCCAAATCATTTGGCACTTTCTATAATAATATCGTATGGCCTCGGGTGCCTGGTGCAAGCTTTGCTATTTGACACCCAGAGGGTAGCTTGCATGTCGAATTTCGTAGTTCCTTGACTATGAAAGTCAAGGAGGTTAGATGTTAGATATCTAATCTCCTTGATCACAATAGCGCTTTCTAGTAGAGAAATGAGGAACTTTGTGTTGGCGGAAACTCCCGAGATTAATTTTGTCATTATGAACTCGGCCTACTGAATTCAAATGGGTTCTTTGACATGCCAACATCGTATGACATGCGTATCGTATTTTTGCCGCCTTTCAAAAATCACTTACCACGGTCAGGGGCGAACCTGCAATCTTGGGGTTAGTAGACCGACACGCTATCCACTCACCCACCGTGGCAAGCTTGGCACTTTCTATTACCCGGCATATATACATTAATATACAGTTCCCAACTAAAGCTTCATTAAAACAGCAATACAACTTACCTCAATATTATTCACTTTCCTGAATGACATTCATTTTGCTCATTCAATAAGTGTTCAGTTAGGGTAAAACTGAAAATGTGACGCATGTGAAAATAAATGCTTTCAAAAACCTAATCCAATAATTTGTTATTAATGCGAAAATTGGTCTTATTCAAAACTAAGAACTTCAAAATGGTCAGCTGTTGAGTTAGGCAGAGGGGTGGCAATGAGGTAGGTGTGGCACTATCTTTCCTCATCCCTTCACAAAATTGCATTAATAATAATAATAATAATAATAATAATAAAAATAAAAACTCACCAAGGACGTTTACAACAAAAAAGCAATACCCCTGAGCGCAAAACTCAGGCAGTATTTCACTGCCATACAACCAGAGGCTCTGTATGCAGTGTAATGCCTCACTATGAACAAGAAAGGCCTGGTAGAAAAATTGGAGATCAGAGAAATGACGATCTCGAGGAAATCTCTTAGCCCGATTATAGACAAAGCTGGATATAGACGATGGCATAACCATGAGCTGTATATTTCTGTCCAAAAGATCCCTGATGTTACGAGCAAAAGGAGAATTGCATTTTATGGCCACTTGCTAAGAATGAAAACCTCACGATTGAAGAACCAGATCTTCACCTAGTTCAAAGATAAGAAGACCAAGCCAGCCTGGTTCGAAGAGGTGGAAAGTGACCTACAGGACATTGAGATCATCTGTGAAGATATTCAAGAATGCAATCTCCTCAGGAAGAAACTAAACGACCACCAGGGTTTTCAAGAAACACCAAAGTTGAAGACGGGAAAGATGTGGATGCAACGCCGACAACGAACGAAGGAGCACTGGCCAAAGATCAAAGCGTAGAGAAGGGAAATGACGTGGTCCTTAGTAGGCCGATGAGCTACCTCCAAACAACGATATTCATTCCTTCCTCAGCTGAAGCTCGCCGAATTCAACTTTGGAAAACAAAATCACCGGGAGGATCGCGGGAAATGAAGGAGAAGCCGGCAGCAGGCTACTATTTACAATACGGATCTTGGAAGACGCTTAAAAGACTGAGAACTGGTGTAAGTCGGTGCAAAAGCAATTTGGAGAAGTGGGTATACAGTGCTGAAGAACTTCGTAAATGTGGCGAAAAACAAGACCCTGAGCACCTTCTGAATTGCTGCATGTTACCAAGACCATGTGATATGCAGGACTTGATAGAAGCTAATGAATGTACCATTCTAACAATTGAACACTGGAGAAATGAAATTCCGTGCAATTGATAAAATGTATATTTGTATGTGTTTTGGACTCGGATAAATAAATAAATAAATAAATAAATAAATAAATAAATAAATAAATAAATAGGCCGATACGATTAAAGGAGAAGAAGAAGAAGAAGAATACTATGCTTTTAGTCGCAGGCTAATGTCGTTTGCACGTCAGGGCATTACCACATGCCTTAATATCTGCCGACTCGGCTCGACATTGTTATACAATGCATTCTACCGCTGCGATGAGATGTTTAAAACAGAAGAATGAGTTCCCGCGAGGTATGCTCATGGTACGGGTTGATAACGAGATGACACGAGTGTTCCAACTAGCGTCATAAACTAACAAGTCAGTCTCATGTTGACGAGACTCTTCCGACCAGGATTACGTCATGCCACGAGTTACGTTCTGTTTAACAAACAGCTAGGGCCATTAAATAAGTTAAAATGTTGTCGACATTCATGGCTCCTCCATCCCAACACAAGTGACGACACCAGCCAGACCGAGTGACTGAATGAACGAACGAATGAATGAAGTTAACTCGTGTGGTCACTAGGAACACTTATTTCAACAAGTATAACAAGATGTTCAGGATAGAACATATAGCCTACTTTCTCCTAAATGTATGGGTATAGTTATAACTCTTTGTCCTCCTATTTTCTTCCTATTCGAAATGCAAATTGGCTCACTGGATTTGAGCAGCGGCGTTCAAACCACAGTTTATAATTTACCCCAGTATTTTGCAATTTCATCAACAAACACTCCAAACAACGTAGGAATTCAGTATATTAACACCGACTACTAACAATAATTGAAACTTCGTTGGTCTAAACGTATCACTGGGAGAAACACATTTAATATACCTACTGAACACCTAATTTTTAATCACGCATTTACTTGGCAGTGCGCTCTATCGGCTACACGAGGCCATTTTCAATAACACCGCTGGCATGGGTTCACTAACTGGCCGGTATAGAGCGTAGCTCGCATCTAGTAGGCAGTGGATAGCTCCCGCATACTGTAGTACAACTAGTTGCTGTTCGATGTCACTCCTGCAGATCCATTGGAGAACTTTGTTTTAATTAAATATATATATTCCATTGAAAAATGCACAATATAACGCAAAATTGTATAACGCCTCAGTACTAAAAAACCAATAAATATAAAAAAGCAAGCAAAAAATACAACTCTGTTAGGATTAGAACCTCAGCCGGCCGGGTGAAAGATCAAGGCTGTAACCAAATACCTAATTATGTCCTCCCAAGTTCTATGTTATCAATCGATTCAGATACAACGTCTTAGTAAATAATGACTTTGACTAAACGATTTCTTCACTGGAGTATATTTCAATAAAGTTCATTTCATACAAAGTTCATATTATTTCTATCTTTCTCACACTCTTGGAACCACTTCAACTTGGAGATCTTCGGTTCAAGAAAATTCCAGATTTTCTTTGTGAGCCGGTCATTATTCATACAGAAGAAGTGCCCATAAAACAGCAATCTTCGTTTTCTAATTGTTGTTGATATCGGTTCCATCTTGCTGTATACTTCTTTATTTGATTTCAGTAGAACCTGTCCGTCAACCAATCTGTTGCCCAAGATCTTCCGTAGTGGTCTGCGTTCTCTTTTAGCTGATTGACTTGTCCTTTCGATTCATACACAGGGTCTCCAAAGCATATAAACCTTCTGGTCTGACAACAGAGCTGTAATGCCTTAGTTTGACTCCTATACACAGCATCTTCATAATGTAGATATTTTTAGTCAGTTGGAACGCTCACTCTAATTTCAGGATACGGATATTGGTCGCTTCTTGTTCTAGCCCATTCTCTTGGATTACTTCACCCAGGTATTTAAACTTCTTGACTCTTCGAAACTTTCCATGGTCTGTGAACAACCATTCTGGACCTTTAATGAAGTTATTCATGTATTTCGTTTTCTCAAACGAAATTTGTAATCCTACTTTCTCTGCTGTTTCTTTAAGATGGTTTATCTTCCTGATTGCTGAACTGATCATCATCATCATCTTGCACAGTTTCCAGCCACTGGCCGGGTCTGTTTGGAACACAAGCCTCTCCAACGTCTTCTGTCTTCCCACCATCTCTCAGCCTCCACCCTTGTCCAGTCTTCTCCTCTCTTCTTCACGCTTTCTTCCACCCCCTTCAGCCACCTGTCTCTCGGTCTTCCCCTCGGTCTCTTTCCTTCCCACTTCGTCTCATGTACTCTCCTGGGTATCCTCTTCTCCTCCATTCGTTTTACATGTCCATACCATCTAAGTCTAGATTTCTCTATACCATCCTGTAATGGTTCCTCCTTCATTAATTCTCTGGTCCTCTCATTTCTTATTCTGTCCATCTTTGTAGCTCCAATACTGCTTCTCAAGAACCTCATCTCACTGGCCTGTATTTTGCTCCTCTCCCTTCCTTTCATAACCCAGGTCTCCGAGGCATACGTCAGGATAGGGACATAGTACGTCCGATATATGATCTTTTTGCTGTTCTGAGGGACATCCTTGCTCCATAACATGCTTCTCACACTCCTCCGAAATGCTTCTGCCTGCCTCCCCCGCTCATTTATTTCTCTATCGTTTCTTCCATTATCTTGTATCAGGCTTCCCAGATACTTAAAACTCTCCACTTTCTTCAGCTGTTCCCCACCAATTGTTATTCCCGTTGTGGTTCTTTCCTTCTTCCTTGTTGTGATCACCATCTCACTCTTATTTATGCTAAATTTCATCCCATATCCTTGTATTACTCCTTCCCACACGTCCAACTGTTCCTGTACCTCCTCCTCCTTGTTTCCCCAAATCATCAAATCATCTGCAAACACCATTGCTTTCATCTTTCCGTCCCCAATTACTTGTGCCACTCGGGTCATTATGTCATCCATCACCACAATGAAAAGTAACGGTGACAGTGCACTTCCTTGTTTCAGGCCGTTTCTTTGTTCCAACCAGTCAGATCTCTCTCCTCCCACTTTCACACAGCTCACGCTTCCCTTGTACATCTCCTTTATCCTCTTTATAGTCCATTTCTCTACTCCTCTATCCTCCAGGGACTTCCATACTTTGTTTCTGCATACACTGTCATATGCTTTCTCAATGTCCAGGAAGGCCATCAGTAGATCTGTTCCATATTCATAGTGCTGTTCTTGTAACTGCCTTACAGCAAAAATCAAATCCACTGTGGACCTTCCTGCTCTGAAGCCTTGTTGTTCTTCCCTCATCCCTCCTTCTATCCTTGTCCTAATTCTCTTTTCCAAAACTTTCTCGAAGATCTTTGCACAATGACTCATCAGTGTTATTCCCCGATAGTTTCTGCAATCTGTTCTACTACCTTTCTTGAAGATCGGGACAATGATTCCTTTTTTCCAGTCCTCTGGGGTCTTCCTTTCCTTCCATGCTGTCCTCATCACTCGGTACAGCCACTGTATCCCCACCTCTCCTGCTGCTCTCACCATCTCCACACTCAACTCATCCACACCCGGTGCCTTCCCTCCTTTCATCTTGTTCACTGCATCTTCCACTTCTTTCCATGTTAAGTCCTTTTCTGTTTGCAGTTCATCTTCCTCTTCCCCGATTTCTTCCTCCTCACCATCTTTTCCATTTGGGTTCAGAAGTTCTTCAAAATATTCTTTCCACATTTTCTTCAGTTCTTCCCTATTTTCTATCTCTTGTCCCCTTTTGTTCACCATTCTAACATAATCCGTAGGATCCTTCCGCCTCTTATCTTTCACCATCCCATACAGGACCTTTTTTGTACCTTCACTATCCTCCTCCATCATCTTTGTCCACTCTTCCATCCACTTCCTTCTCTCCTCAGCCACCACTCTCTTCGCCTCCTTCTTTCTTTCCTGGTACTCTTCCCTTGTCTCTACCGTCCTATTTTGATACCACCTCCTAAAGGCTCTATTCTTTTCCCTTACTATATCTTTTGTCTTCTCATTCCACCATGGTGTTTCCTTCCACCTCTTCTTACTACTTGTCCTCCCACATACTGCTTCTGCTGCACCCACTAGTGTCTTCTTAAATCTAGCCCATTCCTCTTCCACCCCTCTTTCTTCATCTGTTGGAATTCCTTCCTTTACCATTTTGAGGTACTCGACCCTTCTATCCCCTTCTTTCAGTTTCCATATCCTTATACGTCTTTCCTGGTTCTCAGTCCCTTTCTTCTCCTTACTCCCTCTCAGGTTCATTACCAGTAATCGATGGTCGCTATCCAGGTTCTCCGATGGTATAACCTTGATGTCCGTGATGTTCTTATTTAGTTCTTTCTCATACAGTATATAGTCGACCACCGACTTCCTGGTCAAGTCATCACTGTACCATGTGATTGTGTGGCTCTCTCTTTTCTTAAACCAGGAGTTCCCAACTAGCAGGCTGTTCCTCTGGCAGAAGTCCAACAGTCTCTTTCCTTCCTCATTTCTTCCACCCCAACCCTCTGGTCCTAGAACACTCTCATAACCTTGTCTTTCTCTTCCTACATGGGCATTGAGGTCCCCCATAACAATCATATTTCTTCCTACCAGCTGCTTCTGCAATTCCTCTTCAAACTCCTCCTTCTCTTCAGAAGCGCAGCCTACTTGTGGAGCATATACTTGCACTATTTCTACGGTCTCTCCCCTCAGTGCTACTTTCACTTTCATCATCCTATCACTTATTCTCCTCACTTCTTCTTTCAAACCATCTCGTACTACTACTCCCACTCCATTCCTCTTTCCCTCTTCGTTCCCACTCCAGTACAGTCTATAGCCTTTTCTCAGTACTCTCCTTCCTTCCCCTTTCCACTTTGTTTCTGCCAATCCCAATAAATCTAACTTCCTTCTTTCCATCATATCCACTATCTCCTCCACCTTCCCCGTCAGCGTTCTTAGGTTTAAAGTTCCAAATCTTAGTCCGTGTGTACAGCCGTGTCGTCGTCTATTAAATCCATCCTGTCCGAGGCTCGTTCCATTTTTGAAAGCATTTGGTTTAATCCACTACTGGCTTGCTGGGCCTATCGTAGCTTCACCAGAGCCCCGTTAGCCGTCACTTTTCAGGGTTCCTGTAGGACCTTCACAGCTACCGTAACGGTCCCGGGGCACACGAAGTCCCCACTGTACTTCGCCCCTACAGGCAATCCCCTACTTTGTGCCGTTGCCCGTCTCCCACGACGTGGACGAGGGGTTGGACTTATGGGAGACCTGAACTGATGTTGTTTGCAAATATGGCTACGTCCTCCGCGAACGTCAGACAGTCAACATACACTCCTTTGCATTTGGGGCCTAATCGAAACTGATCTTCATTTCCTTCTTCTATGTTCAGTGATTTTCTCCATTCTAGAATTACCTTTTCTAAGATACAATTGAGAAAAAGTGGAGAAAGTCCATCTCCTTTCCTGTCGTATGCTTTTCTGAAATCCACGAATACGACCACATATTCAAACCTCCCAGTTTTCTTGTATCTGATGATGTTCTTCAGATTGAAAATTTGTTCTGAGCAGGATCGGCCCTTACCGAAACCAGCCTGGTATTCGCCAATCTGTTGATCAATATGAGCTTCGATTATCTTAAGGAGTAGAATATTTTAAGGAACAGGAACTATCGATATACCTCTGTAATTGTCAACATTCTTCTTGTCTCCTTTTTTGTGGAGAGGATGGATTAGTGCTGATTGCCATTCAACTGGTATAGTACCCGTTCTCCAAATCTCCTGGAAGAGACAGACTAGTATGTCCAGAGTATCCTCATTCGCTAGCTTCAGAAGTTCCGCCACTATGGAATCTTCCCAAGCTGACTGTATTAGTGTGTGTTATCTGTTTTTTTAAATTCAAGTAAGGACTTCAGACGATAATTTCAAGTAGTTCCTACTTTCGCTACCAAATGCTACCGTCCACGACACCTAGCTGTGAACTTGGCTACTACTAGATGCCATCGCATCCAGCGCCTAGTGACGAACGTTGTAACTTAAGAGCATTAATCAAACCAAACCAACAAATTTTGCTTTACACAAGTTTAGTTAGTGGACGGTTCTTTTACATGCCATACATCTAGGACATGGGCCCGCCGGCTGAACATCCCCTCCGAAGGAAGGCAAACTGAGGGATTTTAACGCTCTTAGAAAATCCGACGACTTCGGCCGGGTTTGAACCCGCGACCTTGGGAATAGAAGCTCAGCATGCTACCAACTTCACCACTGAAGCCGCCCAAAATAAAGTAATGTCAATTTTACTATTGTTTCTGAGAATAATATGGCACGGCTAACCTTCCATCAGACACACCCTAAATGCTATCGCTCTCGGCTGCAAATAATATGACAAATTAATAAATCTAATATCTGCTATTTGAGAAGATGCAGTAGTCTACGCTTCCACAAAGAAAATTCGATGTTTTGTTCTATACCTAGAAATGTTCACAGGATACGAGGTAGGCTAAAGTACTTCACACCACGAGTCTTAATTATCTCAAATAAGGTATCTTGCCAGCTACGTATGTAATAAATGGCATGATAGCATCCGAGTCTTCCCGACCCGCTATTGTGTAATCGGCAAATGCTAGTCATCTTCTGCTGACTCAACGCTCTCCACTCATCACATGGTCTCAGCGAGGTTCCGTTTTACAGAAAAAGTTCTCACTGTATCAATTTGAATTTGGCATCTCATTTAAATAGTATCTTCTTCTTCTTCTTCTTCTTCGCGAATGGGTCGCTTAGGACCACGCGAAATCAACACTTTCTAGCCCTCCTGTTGGCCCAGTATTCCTTCATTCGCAACGAGTGGGTCTGTTTCCGCTGCTCTTACCATCGATGTTGTATAGTCTTCTTCTCTTCTTCCTCGAAACCCCGCGTCTGAGTGATTTTCCTGATTTCCTTCCGGTCATGTAAGTTTGGTGATCCTAATTCCTTTAAGTCTCTCTCTGTAAATGTATACCAATTCGGTCTAGTAGCCTTGTTCTTTATGAAAGTATGTATTTTGTGTGTCAGTCTGTCCGAGTCCATTCTTTCTATGTGTCCCATAAATTGGATTCTTCGCATTCGCATTGTGTCTGTGATTTTGGAAACTTTTTTTGTATATTTCAGTATTAGGCTTTGGATAATGAACACCATCCTTTGTTCTCGGTCCAACTATTTTTCTCAATATTTTACGTTCTTTCACTTCTATTTGGTGTTTTAGTGTTTTGTGTTGGAGATTGAGTGTGTCTGAAGCATAGAGAGCTTCAGGTTTGACTACAGTTGTAATATTTTTAACTTAAAGAAAGGGAAATACCCAATTCGAATTATAAAAACTCATTTTTTATGAAAAGCAGAAAATATAAAAATTATAAAAAAGCTAAATATAATGAGCATAATGAAATAGGAAAAGATACCTAAAGTCAATAAAATGTTGACTAATATTTGAGTACACTACTGGATTCGGTTATACATGACATTACACATGACATATACAGCAGACAGTATATGATGCGAATGAAGTTGCAAGATGACATATAATTTCATAAATGGTATCCTATGGGTTCAAGAAATATTTCCAAAGCGTTAACTATCTATAATTATTAAAAATACTCTAAGAAATTTAAAAATCAGATAATTTGCAACGAATAAATAAATAATAAATGACATTGATAAATTTACTAATATCATTTAATTTCAGAGCGTGCGTCACTTTTAAACCAGTTAATAGGTTCTGGGTAAAATCTCGAGCATTTAAAAACATATTTCTTAAAGAATATCGTGAGTTCTTTGAAAGAGGTTGTCAACATACTCCATTAATCTACTGGCATCAGGATTCGAAGTCATGCCGCCCAGGTCGATGCGAGTCGACGGGAAGAATTCTAATTGTTCTCATGGCCAATGTTACATATGAATGAAGAAGTGTGTCACATAAAGTTCCTAGGAGCCACATTACGACCTGACAGAGTGCACATTCTTGTTGGCAGCTTTAGAGCGATATCCCTCGCCCTAACAAGCTTACCAACTCTCGCCGTAAAACACTCTTAATGATTATGTTGCTGAGTTTAATAGCATTCCTAGCTTTACGAAATTATTTATCCCACAGCCGAATATGGAACACAGTTCATTTTGTAGCCATGGGTGTTGTCTTAGCAAAAGTCTCTTTCTGTAAAAGTTATACGGCACTAAGGTGTTAATGCTTTGCTTTGTAAGATACTACAGAGGTACGGTATGCAAATTTACTATTAGACTAAATTAATGGATCTAAATCAGTCACAATGTTTCATTCAATGTCATTTTATTTTTTCATTTTTACTATCCTACTTCGGTGGCCTAGTTGGTAGCATGCTGAACTGCTGTGCCCAAGATTGCGGGATCAAACCCGGCTGAAGTCATCGGATTTTTTAAGAGCGTTAAAATCTGTCAGTATGCCTTCCTTCGGAGAGGAAGTAAAGCCGGCGGTCCCATGTCATATATTTATGGCATGTAAAAGATCCTTCCACTAATTAAGCTTGTGTGAAGCTAAATGTCTAGGTTAGATTTCGTTGTAACGCTCTATCAAAGTTCCAACGTTCTCCATTAGGTGCTAGTGATATCTGGTAGGGAAAGTTGGAACTACTTGAAATTGAACAGAACTTGTAGCTCACCCCATGGGTGTCCGATAGTAGCAGCTACATACAGCCTCTGGCGAGCCGAACATGTCCTCGGACACTCCCGGCACTAAAAGTCATACGCTAAATAAAATAAAATAAACAGTATTTATTTATGAAAGTACACAGGTCACAAACCCAATTAAGTACCTTCTTGACACAAATACAAAGTAGATAATGGTAAATCTAAATAATTTTAGGAAAAGACAAGAAAATAAAAGAAGAATTAAATTTAAGACAACAAAATAAAATAACAAGAAGTTCCGTGACGAACTAAAGAGCATACTTTTCATGCCAATGATTAATCTACAGTATATGAACCTATCTAGAATAATTACGAAATTAAATTGGTAATATCGAAATGTCTAATTAGTTCGAAATATTCTTTGTATAATGTAGCCTAATAGAGCACTACAGTTGGCAGCCCTGGTGACTGAATATATTCTTAGTTCCATCTCTTAAGGTACAGAATAAAAAATTTGGTTGAAGTTCAACGGACGTTACATGCAGTTAGACATTGGATCTATCAGCACGCGTAAAAGCATGTTGGCAACAATGTCATGCGTGTGCTGGTTAGAAATAATCGGAAATATTACGATATCTTGTTGTGCCAACGTTGGATGAAATCCATTTGCTAGTACAGAAGTTACATGTATTTAAAAATTGGTCTTATCAGCAGGCTTAGAATCATGTTGGTAGAACTGAAGTATATAAGTTACTACAAATTAATCTAAAATGTCAGGTACTATACGTGTGCATAGTTTAAAGCTGTCGGCTTGCATACTTTTAGATATATTGGTATTTGGATAAAGAGCATAGAGAGAGCAATTATTAACAGTTGGCAGCCCTGGTGGCTCTTAAGAATACACTCAGTCATATCTGTTTATGTACACATATTACATACAAAATTTGGTTGAAATCCAATTGATAGTGTAGAAGTTATATGCATTTAAAATTGGACCTATCAGAAGGCTTAAAATTATTTTGGCAACACTGTCATGTATGGCCTCCTGGAAATTAAACTGAAATAGTATTATCTACACGTGTGCCAATTTTGGAATAGCTCCCATGCATACCTTCCAAGATATCCAACATGGAGCTCAAATTTCTATTGCGTTTTTTCAGCAGTTGGTAGTACTGACATAATTTTCAAATATGGGCTTGAGATATTCCGGTATACATATTTACTCATACTAAATTTGGTTTCGATTGCTGCAGCCGTTTAGGAGTTGATAGGGGGAGCGAGAGACACACAGCCAGACAGAAGGACAGACAGACAGACAGAAGGACAGACGGAGAGACACACATTTCCCCGGATCGATCTCATAAGTCTACTTTTTCCTCATTTTTGCAAAATGTGAAAAGTAGGCTAAAAAATCTTAAAATACCCTACATACTTGGTAGCTAATGCTTAGAAATGAATTCAACGAACTAGAAAATAATGCAAAACAAAACTTAAACATGAACACCTTGACAAAGCATGAACAGTGCCTAATAAAGAGGTTGTTGTTGTTTGAGTCTTCAGTCTTTTGACTGGTTTGATGTAACAATCCACGCCTCCCTGTCCTGAGCTAATCGTTTCATCTCTGCATAGCTACCACACCCTACATCCGAGGCAATCTGTTTAACATATTCTAACCTTGGTCTACCCCTACAGTTCTTGTCCTCGACCCTTCCTTCCATAATTAAGCTTGCTATTCCTGGGTGTCTTAGTAAGTGTCATACCAACCTATCTCTTCTCTTCATTAGCAGCCGCCAGAAACATCTCTCCTCTCCCACTCGTCTTAATACCTCTTCGATTGTAACCCTATCTACCCATCTGATCTTCATCATTCTCCTGTAACACCACATTTCAAATGCTTCAATTCTCATCTCCTCTGCTGCACCAATAGTCCTAGCTTTACTTCAATATAGTGCCACGCTCCAGACAAAGGCTTTCAAAAATGACTTCTTAATTCCTAAATCTATATTCGATGTCAACAGATTCATTTTCTGTAGAAATGCTTTCCTTGCCTGAGCTAACCTACTTTTTAAATCCTCTTTGCTTCGTCCATCACTGGTTATTTTGCTTCCTAAATAACAAAAGTCTCCTACTTCCTTCAGTTTTCCATCTGCCAATTTGATGTCCATAGAGGTTTCTGATTTGTTTCGGCTGCATTCCAGTATTTCTGTTTTACATTTATTAATTTTCATCATGAATTATTTCCTCAAGACGGAGTCCATACCATTCAAAAAATCATTCAAATCCTCAGGCGTGTCTTGAAGAGGTACAGCTTATAATTTAGACACAACATGTTTTTGAACACTTAATGTTATTTTCTCCCCTAAGGACTCATAACTTTTCCCATGAGGGAATTCGCGGGGAATGTTTCAAAATTTAAAATTCTGAGGGATTCCTGAGCTGGGTCAGTTTTCTATTTTTTTTCATTGGCTTTGGAATGTGCCTTCTAAATAAGGTGATTTCAATCCATGGCCCACGAATCTTTGAATAGTTCCAGAACGGACCATCAGTAATAAAATACTTCGATTCCTTCTGCACTAAATTCGCAAGAAATATAGAATAACGTAATGAAAAAAAACCACAGATAGTCAGTCTGAAAGACTAGGCTTTATATCATTTTAAATGCTACAAATGCTGCGTAAACTCAAAGTCCGTTAGAAAAGAAAAAAATCAATAAAAAATAAAATAAAAATAAAAAAAGCAAGTGCAATCCAAGGTCAAAGGAGGTAGCTGGCTGGATGACGTCACGCTCATCGGAGCGCGCGGAAAAGGAGGAAGCTCAAACAGTACTATGACGTCACACACCTCAGTGCATTCTCGGCACATTTCCTCCCGTCACCGTAACGTAACGCCAGACCTCAGCGAAGTCGACATAATCATTTAAAATGATAATAATCAAAACGTGTGACATTCTGCTTTAGCAAGACTCCTCCATCAATGGACAGAACTTTACAGTCAGTTTCCTAAGCGAAAATGTAAATTAATCATTTGATAATAATACCACGTCAACATTTTCACTGCATTAATTAACCTAGATGTTAGGCCCCTTAAAACAACAATTATCATCATCATCATCACTGCATTAAGTCATAAAAAGAAAATAAATAAATAAATAAATAAATATTGGGAAAGTAACTTCAATTGAAATTTGAGCTCCATGTTAGATATCTTGGAAAGTATGAAGGGGAGCTATTTCAAAATTGGCACACACTTATAGATAGTAATATTTCAGTTTAATTTCCAGGAGGCCATGCATGGCAGTGTTGCCAAAATGAGGTCCGATTTTTAAATGCATATAACTTCTACAATATCAATTGGAATTATACCAAATTTCGTATGTGCAATGTGTACATACACAGAGATAATTGAGAGAATTCTTAAGAGACACCAGGGCTGCCAACTGTTAATGAATGCTCTCAATTTCTTTTATCCAAATACCAATATATCAGAAAGTATGCAAGCCGACAGCTTTAAACTATGCACACGTATAGTACCTGACATTCTATATTAATTTGGAGTAACATATATACGTCAGTGCTACCAACATGATTCTAAGCCTGCTGAGAGGTCTAACTTTAATTATATGTAACTTCTATACTATCATTTGGATTTCAACCACATTTCGTAGGTGCTATGTGTACCATAACAGATATGACTATGCGTATCTTTAAGAGCAACCAGGGCTGCCAACTGTTAATAAATGCTGTCTGTATTTTTGTTACCCTAATATCAATATATCAGAGCTTGCCACGGTGGGTGAGTGGTTATAGTGTCGGACTACCAACCCCAAGATTGCAGGTTCGCCCCTGGCCATGGTAAGTGATTTTTGAAGGCGACAAAAATCACGATACTCATGTCATACGTGGTTGGCATGTTAAAGAACCCATTTGAATTCAGTAGGCCGTGTTCAATGGCAAAATTAATCTCGGGATTTTTCGCCAACACAAAGTTCCTCCATTCTCTACTTGAAAGCGCTGTAGTGTCAAGGAGTTTAGATATCTAACCTCCGTGACTTTCATAGCGTTCAAAGGAACGATGAAATTCGACATGCAAGCTACCCTCTGGGTGTCAATTAACAAAGCTTGCACCAGGCACCCGAGGCCATACGATATTATTATTAATATATCAGAAAGTATGCAAGCCAATAACTCTAAACTTTGCACAAGCCTAAGAATTTGTGCACCTCTATAGCTTATCCGTTGTTGATGAGTTCATACCGTATGATACATTATTTAGCCCCTTAGCTCCGGAAAGCTCCTCAATTTTTATCAATTTTTTATTTTACGTCATATTGGCTTTGGTTCCTCAGATTAGGGGCTGCGACAACGCGGTCATGTAGCCCCGTGTACTTTGGTTGTGTGTAGAATCTGTCAGATAACCGGCGTTAATTGTGATGACTGTATTAGTGTGTGTTATCTGTAATTCAGGTAAGGACTGCAGACGATCAATTTCAAGTAGTTCCTACTTTTGCTACCAAATTCTACCGTCAACGACAACTAGTTTTGAACTTGGTTACTAGATGCTACCGCAGTCGGCTCCTGGCGACGAACGTTGGAACTTAAGAGCGTTAGACAAATCTAACCTATAATATAGCTTCACACAAGTGTAATTATAATAATAATGTTATTGGTTTCACGTCCCTTTTAATTACTCAGATTTTTAGAGACGCCGGGTGCCGGAATTCTGCCCCGAAGGGGATATTTAACGTGCCTGTAAATATACCTGCACGGCTCTCTCACATTTGCGCACCCTCATATGCCAGCTGAATGCACCAGGATTCGATCCTGCAACCTTGGGAACAGCAAGCAAGAACGTTACCTCTGAGCCAAGCAGCCAGTCAAAGAGGAAGAAAGAGAAGGAAGGTAGAGAAAGACAGAGAAAGGAAGGAAGGTAGCTAAAAGAGGAATGGAGGGAGTGGAAGCAAGGGAGTAAGTGAAAGGAAGATGGACTGGAGAAAAAAGAGGAAGGAAGAAGGAAAGGAAAAGAAAGGAAGGGAGGATGAAAGAGAAAGGAAGGGAGGGGAATATAGTAAGGAAGAGGGAAGAGAAAGGAGGAGGAATGAAGGGAGGAAGAGGAAGAAAGTGAGAGGAAGTTAGAGGAAGAAAGAGAAAGGAAGGAAGAAGAAAGAAAGAAAGAAGAGGAAGGAATGAAGGAAGGGAGGAAGGAAGTTAGGAAGGAAGGGTTGGAAGGAAGGAAGGAAGGGAGGAAGGAAGGGAGGAAGGAAGGAAGGAAGGGAGGAAGGAAAGAAGGGAGGAGGGAAGGAAAGGAGGAAGGAAGGAAGGGAGGAAGGAAGGAAGGGAGGGAGGGAGGAAAGAATGGAGGAGGGAAGGATGGGAGGAAGGAAGGAAGGAAGGAAGGGAGGAAGGAAGGAAGGAAGGAAGGAAGGAAAGAATGGAGGAGGGAAGGAAGGGAGGAAGGAAGAGAGGATGGGAGGAAGGAAGGAAGGGAGGGAGGGAGGAAGGAAGTTAGGAAGGAAGGGTTGGAAGGAAGGAAGGGAGGGAGGGAGGGAGGAAGGAAAGAAAGGAGGAAGGAAGGAACAGAGGAAGGATGGGAGGGAGGAAAGAATGGAGGAAGGAAGGAAGGAAGGGAGGGAGGGAGGAAGGAAAGAATGGAGGAAGGAAGGAAGGAAGGGAGGAAGGAAGGAAGAGAGGAAGGAAAGAAAGGAGGAGGGAAGGAAGGGAGGAAGGAAGGAGGGAAGGGAGGGAGGGAGGGAGGGAGGAAAGAATGGAGGAGGGAAGGAAGGGAGGAAGGAAGGAAGGAAGGAAGGGAGGGAGGGAGGGAGGTAGGGAGGGAGGGAGGAAAGAATGGAGGAGGGAAGGAAGGGAGGAAGGAAGGAAGGGTGGGAGGGAGGGAAAGAGGGAGGAAGGAAAGAATGGAGGAGGGAAGGAAGGGAGGAAGGAAGTAAGGGAGGAAGGAAGGAAAGAATGGAGGAGGGAAGGAAGGAAGGAAGGAAGGAAGGAAGGTAGGGAGGGAGGGAGGGAGGGAGGAAAGAATGGAGGAGGGAAGGAATGGAGGAAGGAAGGAAGGAAGGAAGGAAGGAAGGAAGGAAAGAATGGAGGAGGGAAGGAAGGGAGGAAAGAAGGAAGGAAGGAAAGAATGGAGGAGGGAAGGAAGGGAGGAAGGAAGGAAGGAAGGAAGGAAGGGAGGTAGGGAGGGTGGAAGGAAATAATGGAGGAAGGAAGGAAGTAAGGGAGGAAGGAAGGAAGTAAGGGAGGAAGGAAGGAAGGGAGGAAAGAAGGTAAGAAGGAAGGAAGGAAGGGAGGAAGGTAAGAAGGAAGGAAGCTTGTAGATTTATGTGACTGTTCATCTCGCGATCATAAGGCACGTAACCCCACTAGTTGTGAGCTCTTGAGGAAGAAAGGGGCAGAACACACAATCCTTTTGGCAACATTAGAGTGATGTCCCTCACCCTAACAAGCGTACCAACTCTCATCGTAAAACATTCTTAATGATTATGTTGCTGTGTTTAAATACTATTCCTAGCTTTCCGCAATTATTTATCCCGCAGCCTAATATGGAACGAAGTCCATGGTTGTTGTCTTCGCAAAAGGTCTCTTTCTGTTGGAATGTATGATGTATTAAGCTTTTCAGAGCTGCGCTAGATAAGATATTAGCTCTATTAAACAAGGGAACACAATTGCGTTTCTTTAATATGAAATGCTTGAACTAACGAAGTGTTCACATTTATCTTGCTTCCTAATATGGACCACACAGTTAATTTTAAAGCCACAGGTGCCTCCTTCTTACTTCTTTGTTTTTGTAAAAGCCTTCTTTGTGAGTAATTTATGATGTATTGAGGTCTTAATGCTTTGATATAGAAGACATTTATTGCATTAGTGGCAAGTGTTCTTCTGTTTTTATGCAGCATAAATCAAGAAATAGAGGAAGTAGCAAAGAAAAGCTTGTAGAGTAGTTACTGATAACTAGGGGGTGGATTTCTATGACCTAAAAATGTATGAAATATGTATGCATTTATGACCAAAAACATAAAAATATGACCTATAAAATTCTAAATATGACTTTAACCTCACACAATTTACAGAATACTATCACTCCATCCGTACTGAATATGTTTTCACCGAACTCGCGAACAAAACTTCGTAACTTCCCACAAATTGAGACTTTCGTTTTAGGCATATTGAAAAGAACTGAATGACTGAAGCTCCCTAATGAGTGACCAAGGTCATTCAGTTTGTTGAATGTGGAAGAGGGAAGGGCGAAGGAGAGAGATAAAAACTATGACAAATAACTGCGGAATTACCTCTGCTTCCGTGTAAACAATAGCCCGGTTTCCAGGAATTGACCCAGCTAGCAAACAATAGCTTTTACCTGTTAGAAACATTCCATACACTACTTTAGAATGGTTCTTCAGTAGTATATTCCAGTCTATCCTGATATCCTGAACAATAATTTCTAGAGCTTATTCTGATTTTTATAAAACGAAATTTAAATGAAAATTACCAAAATATGGCGTGTATAATGATATTTTTGCCATACAACTTAAGAAAGCCTAAATATGCATTTATATGCCCAATAAAACCTGTTTAATTTTGATAATCATGCTTGGAAACGTGTTGAAAATACAAGACTATAAGATATAATGTTACGGGAAAACATATGACTTGTCATAGAAATCCGCCCCCTACTGATAACCTTGTGTCTATAAGCTACGGAGGCTCTGTTTCTCAACATGGATCTGTACTTGGGCTAGCCAAACTTTGCGTGATACACGTTGCATCATTGGCTACACAAGTGTGACGGTCTACCGCGCACCTTGCCCCTAAGCGGGCGCGCGCAGATACTACCCGCATCTCGTTGCTACCTTTTAGGTGGATTTCATTAGGAAAAGGAAGATTGTAGTTTTACGTGACCGTGAATCTGGTGATTATGAGCCACGGGGTAGGATTTCATTAGAAAACTGGTTACCAAGTTATGGCTTCCGGAACATTGAGATATCTTTTCGTTTCACATCTCCCAGGCCACAAAACTACTGTCAGTTCCAATGTTTACATAGGGTGTCATTTATGTACTTGAGTACCCTTAAGGGGCGTGTAGGGGATGGGTATAGGATCAATTTGAGATAGGGAACCTGGGGTCGAAATGGCCTCCTAACCCCAGAAAACAGGTTTGTTTCAGGCCCTCCGCCCCTGTTGCCAATTGATAGTCCCGTCGCCTTAAACTACTACAGAAACACACGTAACTCGTTGATACTAATAATCAAAAGGCAATTAATTTACAGAATCAACGATAGTTTAAAAAAAATCAGCACAGAATAAACACGCACTGTGACTACGCCCCCTCCTTCCCATCTAAAAAATAAAGAAAAAGAAATAAATGAAGGCATGGCACCCCAGGAGAAACGAACCCGGGACCACCGTGGCACCACGCCCCACGGCTAACGCAGCGTTGAGCCGTGGTCGCACCAAGACCGTTGACAGCGAAAGAGTGCCTGACCTCCGAGTAACACAAAGCACGCTTCCCTACTTTACAGGGGCGAAGGGCCTGAAACACGGCCATTCCGACCCCAGGTTCATTATCTCAAATTGATCCTATACCCATCCCCTACACGCCCCTTAAGGGTACTCCAGTGCATAAATGACACCCTGTATGGAACTAGCAACCCAACCTAAGTCCGTCGTATTATCGGTTGAAATGGTCCACCCTGTAGCACTCGTCAATATTCGAGTAGGAACTGCAGTTAACAAATCTGCATAAAGATTGTTTCCTTTATGGAGTCTGTTCTCACACGTAAACCTACCACGGGGCGCTCTGTTCACTGATCCAAGTACAGGATGTTGTAAAACCATAATGAGACTTCTCTTTCTACGACATAAAAAAAACACAGTTCCGTTCAGATTTGACACGTACAATACTTTAGTTTATCTTAAACATAGAACGGAATGGTACCGTTCGTTGTTTATGTCAGCACGTTCCATTGATAAACAGTACAGTACGTGTTGGAGTTACTAGTAAATTACAAACAGTTCGTTGTCGTTAATGATTCATTTAGGGGCTTTGCGACATCATAGTAATGTATCCCCGTATACTTGGATGTGTGAGCCTCCGTGACTTAGGCGGCAACACGCCGGCCTCTCACCGCTGGGTCTGTGGTTCAAATCCCGGTCACTCCATGTGAGATCTGTGCTGGACAAAGTGGAGGCAGACAGGTTTTTCTCCGGGTACTCCGGTTTTTCCTGTCACAAATTTCATTCCAGCAACACTCTCCACTAGCAATTCATTTAATCATTGCCTCAGAGGAGTGCGACAGGCTTCGCCAGCCGGCACAGTTCATATCCTCGCCGCTAGATGGGGGCTTCATTAATTCCATCCCTGACCCGGTCGGTCGACTGGAAGCAGGCTGTGGATTTTCATTTTTCATACTTGGATGTGTGTAGAATTTGTCTGATAACGTGTGTCATTGTGTTGACTGTAGTAATGTGTGTCTATGTCTGTTGTTGTTGTTTTATTTGCGAACCCTTGACATAGTGGTTATTTAGCCTCGTGTACATGGGTTTGTGTATAAAATTTATCTGATAACCTGTGTTATTTTTGTGTCTGTTGTAGTGTGTGTATTTGTAATTCAGGCAAGGATTTGGAAGGAGGTAGCCGTGGCCTTAAGTTGGGAACCATCCCGGGATTTACCTGGAATAGAAGTGGAGAAACCACGGAAAACCACTTCAGGATGGCTGAAATGAGAATCAAGCCCACGTCTTCTCCGTTTATCCCCAGGGGCAGATGACCTTGAAGTTCCGCCTCTTAAACCGCGAGACAACTCTCAGATTAGAGTTACTTAATTTTTTTGGCATAGCCGGGAACCGAAACCAGGACCTTTCGATTCAAAGTCTCAATACCTACTCGGAGACCATTGAAGGCAGCGACCTCATCGGAGATCACAATCATCCGGGTTGTTAATAACGTAATTCGTTTACGTCCCTTTTAACTACTCTGGCTTTTAGAGACGCCGGGGTGCCGGAATTTTGCCCCGAAAGCGATCTTTAACGTGCCAGTAAATCTACTTACATGGCTCCCTCGCATTTGCGGACCCTCAAAGGCCAGCTGACTGCGCCAGGATACGAACCTGCAACCTTGGGCCCAGCAAGCGAGAACGTTACCACTGAGCCACGCAGCCAGTCCCTTAGGGTTGAGGGAATTAGTACAGATTTTTTATTATATTTTAGGAAATCATGGTCATTTAGCCTTGTGTACTTGGGTGTGTGTAGCTGTATTAGGGACAGAGATGAGGTAGATGTCCCGAGACTTGAAATAAAGTACTATTCTGTCATTTGCCTGGAGGGAGTGTGGAGAAATCGCGGGGGAAAGACAACACTCGGGATATGCAAGTGTTAGAAACCTGTTGTTGTTGTTGATTGTTTAGGGGCTTTGCGACATCGTGGTCATTTATCCCCGTGTACATGGCGTGTGTAACTATTTATTTATTTATTTATTTATTTAGCGTGCGGCAACTGAAGAGCAACTAATATACATAGTTTACAAATTGTATAACATTAGAAATACTAAATCTACAAGTTAATTAAAACTAAGCAATTCTTCTAGGTTTGTGCCATGTCTTGTGTGGGGTTTCGCCTAGGACACCAAGCTGGCTCATCGGCGGGCTCTTGGTGTCCCCGGCCGATAGTGAATATACCTGAGGTCCTTCTGGAAGGATGTCTGATTTCCGGCAATCTAGGAATAGTACGTAATTAAAACCACTTTTTCTGGCAGCCTTCATAGGAGGTTAAGGCTGCTTGAGCTTCTAGTTCTCGCAGTTAAGAAGTGCAGTTGCACTCTATATAAAGGGAGGTAGCGCGCTGTTCGTTACTCCTGTGGGGGTCCGGGCGGGGACACCAAGAGCCCGCCGATGAGCCAGCTTGGTGTCCTAGGCGAAACCCCACACAAGACACGGCACAAACCTAGAAGAATTGCTAAGTTTTAATTCACCGGCCGTGAAAGCCAATATACCATCTTTTTGGAAGCCTTCATAGGGAGGTTAAGGCTGCTTGAGCTTCTAGTTATCGCAATCAAGTAGTGCAGTTGCACTCTATACAGTATAAAGGGAGGTGGCGCGCAGTTCGTCACTCCTGTGGGGGTCCGGGCGGGGACACCAAGAGCCCGCCGATGAGCCAGCTTGGTGTCCTAGGCGAAACCCCACACAAGACACGGCACACATCTAGAAGAATTGCTGAGTTTTAATTCACCGGCCGTGAAAGCCAATATACCATCTTTCTACAAGTTAATGTCTAAGTTTTCAATCCATTGAAGGGTTGAAGCCGACACTTCAAAGAAATCTTCTGGAATTCCAGAATAAGCTCGTCTGCTGTAGCATGTTACAATGTGTTTGATGGTCTGATGTTCACTGCCACAGTCACATTGGAAACATGTCGGCAATCCCCACCGGTGGAGGTTCTCTGCACAAATGCCATGGCCTGTACGGAGCCTTTTAAGTGTCTTCCAAACACGTCGTGGTAGTTCCAAGGTACTCATCGACACTACTGAAGACATTTCATTACAAGTTATCTTATGTTCTTGAAATTGATATCACTGATTCCGGGAATATAAACTAGAGGATTTTTGCCAAAAAATAAAAAATAAAATTGGGGGGTATTTTTCAAAGATTAATCACAGAAATAACGTGCATTTTTAAGACTTGATATCTTCGCTCTTTTTCAACTTAATCGAGTCATTGTTGTTGCAAATTGATCTGCTGTATGTTCAGAATGTTGTATAGCAGAATCGTTTAAATTGTATCATTGATTGAGGCAAATATATTAGCTTTGTTTTACAATTTACGTTATTTTGATTGAAGAAATAAAATAATTGTGGGGGAGGGCGCGACCCCTAATTTCAATTTAACAACATAATTCTGCTTTACAACATAGCTGCATTATTTGTCTATATTTTAGTTTTTAAATGAAACTAATATCTGCATTCTAAGTGGACATTTTAACTGCCCAAGTCAAGACAAATATGAAAAAAAAAAAAAAATGTGAGAGAAAACGTAACTTAAAATTGAGGCACACATTTAGAGTAAAGAGTCTTATTTTTCTACTCCTAAAATCTGCCTTTTTATATTTTAGGTCAATCATGTGCATTCCTCGACCCGTGAGTATCTCCTACATTGATTCAGTTCTGGAGTAAACAGTTTCAAAGACAGATTAAAGTGTGCTTTATCTGCTGCACCTATGCGTCAAAGTGAAAGCTGCTGAAAAGCGTGCACACCGATCATTAAAGTGAATATAAATGTGCTAAACAACAATAAAACTAGTATAAACTATATATTTCTGGAAACTAGAGAGGATATACTTTCGACTGAAACAATAAAAAACAGTTCGAACATTTTCTTGAAAATGACTAATGAAGGGTCTTCCAAACACGTCGTGGTAGTTCCATGCCAACTGGCTGTGTACCTGGTCTAACGAGAGCCTGGTAGTCCTCATGTGTAACTGACTGATAACGTGTCACTGTGATATCACTGTACTAGTATGTGTATATTTGTAATCAAGGTAGGATTTAGGTAGGAAGCGGCCGTGGCCCTAAGTTGCCTACAGTAAAAGTGGGGGAAAACCACTTCAAAAATGGCTGAGGGGGGAATCGAACCCACCTCTTCTCAGTTTTGCCTCACGAGGCTGAGTGTACCCCGTTTCATTCCTCATTGTCAGACCAGAATTTATTTTCTTTTTGACAGAGCGGGGAATCGAATCCAAACCACCGACAACCAAGAACGCTAGCCACTAAACCAGGAAGTGGACCCGGAATTGCTGTAGTTGCCCATTGCAGTCGTGATGCGAAATTTAACGCGCATAGCTACGTGGGATATGATTACAGTATGTGTTTAGTTATAGTGTAGGTGTGCATATTATTTGTGTCTTACCATGTTAATTTCTTTTTATCGAAATGATTTACAAAGAACAGTTTAGCCGTCGACATAAATTCGTTTCACTTTATAATGAGTAACATTTTGTGCTCAAGAATTAATTTACAAGAGTTCATGCTTCTGGCACTTATTTCATTCTTTGCGGTGCCAACGACCTTGTCTGAATTCGAAACTGATTTATGCATGCTCGTGCTTGGTATCGGTCAGCTGTTTTATCTCTTGCTCTGCCATTCTCGCATATTCATAAGAGCGGGACGGACTGAAGTCAACGCTCGCTGGACGCTGTCTTTCCGTGGGTGTGGCGAGGCTTCCGCGTACACGGTCGCTGTTCGTATCCTGTCCGCTCAGATAGGCATCAACTGTGCTTGCAGGTGGACAACAGAACTTGGGGACGAGTTAATGGTAGCTGATTCCTAATGGTTTCAAGACATGCAATACTAGCACTGATTGTTAATATATAATAATAATAATAAGGCGCAGAAGAGAACCTTCCTCATTGATATTGCAGTGCCCAATTCCCAAAATCTGCAACAAACCTGCTGTGATAAGATCAACAAATATCTGCCCTTGGCTGAGGAAATACGGCAAATGTGGAGACAGGAAAGTGTAGTGGTTCTGCCCATAGTCATTTCTTCTACCGGCATCGTGCCTAAATCCTTGCTCGTAATCTTGAAATATTGGGAATACATCCTGGACTACATATCACCATGTAGAAGGCCGTCATCTTGTAGACCTGTTCCATTGTTCGCTCGTTTCTCAACGTGCCACCTTAAGAGAATTAGCCATACCGTCTTGCAAACAAGCCGACGATATGTTGATAAGTCCCACTTATGTGGTGAAATGAATGTGATAATAATAATACTATTAATAATAATTATATCGTATTGCCTCGGGTGCCGGGTGCAAGATTTGTTAATTGACGCCAAGAGTGCAGCTTGCATTTCGAATTGTATCGCTCCTTGGAGCGCTATGATAGTCAAGGAGGTTAGATATCTAAATTTAAATGTTTCAACTTTGCTCGGCCGCCATGTTAATTTTGTAGTCGACAGGTTTTCCAAAGTCAGATACAGTAGTTAAACGTTTAGTAGTGCCCTTTATCACCGTACAGAATTTCAGGAAGATATCAGTAATAGTTTCGGAAATATAGAATGCCGGTGAAATATTGCGCACAGCCGCCATGTTGGATTGGTGAGATGTAATGAAATTTGAGGGCACGGTCGGGGTCGGCTAAAATAGTACTATGACCTTACTGAGTTGCATGCATTTCGCTCGAGTCGATTAGACTTTATTAGGTGAGACACACACACACGACAAAAGGTGATCTCATAGACCTATGTCAATTTCTTAGCATATTTTCATTTATGGAAAAATAGGCTTATGAGATCACCTTTTGTCTATTTCTATGTCTATTTTTTAGCATATTTTCATTTATGAAAAAATAGGCTTATGAGATCACTTTTTGTCCGTGTGTCTGTGTGTGCGTGAGAATTTTTGTGTGCCCCCCCCTAACAACTTCTAAACGGCTGGAGCGATTTCAATGAAACTCGGTAAGTTCATAGCACTATTCCGCGCGACCCTGACCGTGCCCTTCAAATTTTGTTACGTCTCAGAAATCCATCATGGCGGCTGTGCGAAATATTTCACCAGCATTCAATATCTCCGACACTATTACCGATATCACCCTGGAATTTTGTACGGTGATAAAGGGAGCTACTAGAAGTTTACCTATGTGACTTTTGAAAAACTGGTAACTACAAACCCAACATGGCGGCCAAGCGAAGTTGCGATTTTTGAATAGACGTTTCTCGCGATTTAACCAAACAAACGCATTGAAACTTGGTACAGTATACAGTATGTTTATACACATTGTAATGCACCGACATCTAACTTCGTTCAATTGTTTTCATAACCTCAAGATGGCGGCTGAGCGAAATATTTCACCGGCACTCTATATCTCTGAAACTATTACCGGTATCACCATGACATTTTGTACGGAGATAAAGTGCACTACTAGAAGTTCATCTATGAGCCTTTCAAAAACCGGTTAACTACAAAACGAACATGGTGGGCAAGCGAATTTGAAAGTTTTAAATAGATATTTCTTGCGATTTAATTATCCAAACGCAATGAAACTTCGTACAGCAAATGTTTATACACATTGTAATGCACTGGTATCTAATTTAGTTCAATTGTTTACGTAAGCTCAAGATGGCGTCTGTGAATTTCGAAAATTAAGTTTTTATTTCTTGTGTTCTAATCATGCGATCGAAATCTACATTTGCATAATGAACGTACACAATAATCACCATCTAATAGTACATAACTCTATGGCCTACATATATTAAAATCCAACATGGCAACTATCCGAAATATTTAGGCGGTTCTCAATATCTATTAATATACTACAGCAATCAAACTGTAATTTTGTAAGTGTATAAAGGCTATAAGCATACTGTAAGTTCACCTAAGGGACGTTCAATAACATGGCGAGCACAAATCCAACATGGCGGCGACGCGAAATTTAAATATTCAAATGGACGTTTCTTGCGTTTTAACCATCCGAGTGCAGTGAAACTTGATAGGGTATAAGCTTATACAAATTTTAATCGACTGGCATCTAATTCATTTAAATTATTTTCATAACCAAAAGATGGCGGCTGAGCGAAATTTTAAAAACCCGCTTTTATTTCTTGTGTCCTAATCATGCGATTGAAGTTTGAATAAACACCTACACAATAATCTTCTTGTAATAGTACATAAATCTAAGGCCTATAATATAATATCCAACATGGTGACCTTCCAAAATATTTAGACGGTTCTCAATATCTACGAATCTATTACAGCAATCAAACTGACAATTTGTATGTTGATAGAGGTAATTAATATTAGTAAGATATATGAAAATAGGCAATTTAGTTCTACACGGAACTACTAGTTCATAAATGAAAATAGGCTAAAAATGGCTTCCAACACAATAATGTTGATTAATTACAGTTAGAAATGTTCACTAGCATCATGTATGTCGGTTATTGTGTTGCTTAATTGGTCGTTAAATAAAAACATACTAGCGGGCGGACCCGTGCGAGAACTCTCGTGTGTGCGCCCCAAGTGTACAGACTACCCTCCCAGCTCTAGTGCTATACAGGTTGTACGTGACACAGTTCTGCCAGGTGCTATCTGGGTTGTGTGCGTCCCATGTGCACAGACTACCCGCCCGGCTCTAGTGCTATGCGGGCTGTGCGCGACACGTTTCTGCCAGGGGCTGTCGTCTTGTTTATTTGTTTAAAAGCCTTTATAAACAAATACATATATTTCCTTTGACTTATCAATAAATGCAAGACTTTTTTCTGTTTTATTGAGACGATTTGGAAGATTTTGATACAAACCACACCTTCTCACTCCCTCTGGTTTAGGAGCATGAGTTTTGTGAAACATACACCTAAGCGTATTATCTATATATAAAAAACTCAATGTTGGTTTGTCTGTTTGTCTGTTTAACTGTTTGTCTGTTATTTATACAAATCTACACTGTTTCACCGATATGAACCAAATTTGTATACTTACCCATTGGGACCCAGCGGGTAACACTATCTACTTAAATTTTGGACAGACCACTGCATTCCCCGCATTTAGGCCCTTTTGCACAAGTCTACACCGTTTCACCGATCTAATAACTTGACGGACATATTGTCGCTAGGCGACAACGACTAGCACTATATGATGATAGTCAACGCCGCACCATTGATGGACAGGTTGTCACTAGGTAACAACAATTTACTCTGTATCATGATAGTCCGGTAAAATTTGTTAAAGGGCACATGAGAAAACTGAACGATTGACATCTCCTTGCTATCATATGCACAGTAAATCAGCATATTAGCAAAATGTAATGTAATGCTATCCTGTCAGAGAAACATAGTGGCAAACATTCCTTCATTCTCCTATCACTATTTTGCAGTTTTCATGTGTAGACAGTTGTTATTTCATTTGCGGGGCTTAAACATCGTGGTCATGTTGCCCCGTGTACATGGGTGTGTGTGTAGAATGTTTGTGATAACCTGCGTTATTGTGATTGTTGTACTAGCATGTGCAAATTAGAGATAATATATGGTATTTGAAGCCATTTTTCAGTGTTGCTCAAGGATTTATTGGACTGTACCATTCTCTAACCTATCGTATCGACAGTTAATATTTCATTTGCGGGGCTTAGCTATCGTGGTCATGTTGCCCCGTATACATGTGTGTGTGTGTAGAATTTTTGTGATAACCTGCGTTATTGTTATTGTTGCACTAGTACAGTATAATAAGATGAATGTGTATGATTTACTTATATTGTAAATTTTGCAATATTATCAAAATAATCTATGGAGGGCCGGCTAGCGCGGGTTGTATTGGTAGTGCTCGCAGGCCGGGGTCGGCCCGCAGGCTGAAGATTGTAGACCAGATCAAAGTCAAGCGTCCTATACATTCAGCCAGGAAGCCAAACATTTTGAAGTCATACATACACAAGTAACACGTCTTCCCCAAGGTCATCCAGAGTGTTTTTCTGTGAACACCATGGCCATATACGTAAAGTAAGCCATATCGAGCACAGCTCTTTGTAAGGTAAATGCATTTTTTTTGGGATCTTGTTTCCAAGCTGTATTGTTTTACTAATCGATAATTGTTACAAAGTGGCTTACGATATGTCAGATGGGATGTCGGCAACTTGTATACAAGAGGTAATCGCTTGGTTATGCTGGTTTAATGTGTTTTCAACACGACAGCTGGTCGCACTATTACGTAAATCTCATTCGACCTTGCCCGGCGCACATATATTTGCCAACAGTTTGCTGCGGTCAGGGCCATAAAATGATGTCAGGTAATTTTAGCAACCTCGTGTCGCGTCGCGAATGTTATTTAATAGCTGCTGACTGTGCGCATAGTTTCCGCTGTTAATGGTATGGACATCCGGAACTATCTCCCAGAAATATGACAGACTTTAAGTTCGTTATCTACTAATACAACCAGATGGTACTGCTCGAGTCTAAGCTGCGTGGACCTGAGAGGAATGTGCATCGCAGACTATGAGTAGTGGTGGTGACGAGTGATGCGGTTTCTCGGTCCTTGCGTAGTAACAGAAGCAAATACATAGTCGGTGACTCAGACACTCATTCCCAACGCCACACTGGTTTCAGAAAAGACCCTATGTTAGCAGTATTGGAATAGACGAGAATGTCAGGTAACACGGCGGGCTGTCGACAGGCTTCTCAATTCACGCCTGCTCCTACCCTGCCTCTGCCCTTCATCCCGCAAGTTCACAGAGCTTGGAACCGAGCAGTAATATCTTCATGGTAATTCACAGTTCACGGTCTTATGGGTTACTGTCAACAGGTGCGTGTCAAGGTTTATATGCATGCTGCATAATAATAATAATAATAATAATAGTAATAGTAATAATAATACCGGTAATAATAATAATAATAATAATAATAATAATAATAATAATAATAATAATAATAGTGTTATAGTGCTTGTGGATACATCAACGTCATAATCATGAAAATACAACTGCAATATGTTTGTTTACATTCATGTTGTGGTTGCTACATCGTTAGTTACAGTGCCTTATAACCCCAAATGCCTTCTCGAAATGGGTTATCTACGGTGTTATGTGTGAAATTGGGATGTTTCAAGCCCATTTATTATATACTTCATATCATTTGTGCAGGTTTTCGTGTTAATATTACGAAAGGTGAAGTGTACATCTGCTTAACCTACAAAATTAGGTTACACGTATTTGCTGCATATATTCTTGTAAGTACGGCATTCCTTCTCTGCTGATCATTTGCAGTTAAATGACGTCCACTGTTGTAATATAAGCAATATCCCAGCAAGAAAATTATACCGTATAACCTATCTAATGTGAGTTGTGAGATATCTGCAATGACAAGGTATGTGCTAACCAGAAATGACGATATATACTAAATGGGGTAGGCAGGACTCCGTAGCCGTGGTGAAGGCAACCTGCCTAGGGGAAGGAAAACCCTGATAACAAACCTTAACTGCAGTGTCTGATCCGCAGCGGGCGGCTGCAAACAGCGTCTGTTTTCCATGTTAGGAGCGGCTGATCATGAACACCTGGCTGTAGGTTAAAAACGCACCCACCCATAATATGGAGAAAATAAATTTAATAATTAATGAAAGGCCACTGCCTGAGGTTCGTCAGGGCATGTCCAGAGCCGGCGATGGACATGACAGCAAGCGAATCGTCGGTGGCAGGATGCTGATGAGGCGGGCTCCTGTCGCACAAGAAGATACAGCCCAACAACTACAACAAAGCCAACCAACGTCAAGTGCTTTGCCTGCTGAAAGTGCTGTGCCAGAACCACTTCCGGCACTCACCCAAGCAGGCCTGCCAAGAAAGCGCTTAAAATGGTCAATCGTAATGAACGAGACCATAATGCGCATTTATTATAAGGTGACTCGCATTGGAACAGAACTAACTGGATATAGGCAGAAATTATTCAATGAGTTCCATGAATCATACCCCGAACTCCGTGTGACTGAACCGAGAGTGGCGGACCAATATAGGGCGATAGTCCGTAATAATTTAGTGCCAGAAGCAAGACTGAATACAAACAAGCAGGAGGTCAGAAGAGTGTTTGATTGTGATCAAGGAACTAATCTGTAGGGTGAATTAGCACAAGAGCTCCATGAGCAGGAATAACATCAAGAAGAACACAATGAGCCAGTCAGTGGCATACAGCCGGATACACATCATGAAGATGAGTCACATACCAAGATCTTAGCAGATGAAATGATGACGGCAATGACTCAGTTCAATGGAACAGACCCAATGTTTAGACCTGCCTTGCCTCAAGTAAATTCGTCAAGGAAGGTATCAAAAATTTTAAATATCATGAATCAAGCTATCCTACCCAAACACTTGATAGATGTGAATGACTTAGAATCTCTTCACACTGTTCTGTACTGTGGAGCCGTCACAGTTATCAGAACTATGGGCATCCAACTGAGAGAAAGGAATAATTCCTGCAGTAAGAAATGTGCTCCTGTTACTCCAAAGTGGGAGAGACGTCTGATAGGCAATATCGACAAATTGCGAACAGATATTGGCCGTTTGACTGAGTTTATCAGAGGAACGCACACAAAAAGACTGGTGAGACTCTGTAAGGCAATAATGAGGCGGACCAAAATCCACACCGACCGAGATGATCCAAACACAAAAGCCGAACAGTGTTTAGATACACTCAAACAGAAACTTACGTTGGTAGCGAACAGACTTTCCAGATACGGAGCCAGTAGGAAACGGAGACAGGACAACAACTTACTTGTCAAAGCGAGAAGAAATTCTACAGAGCACTGAGTGAAAATCATGTATCCTTAAATGCTCCTTATCCAACAAGAGAAGAAATTGAAGAGTTTTGGAGCAATCAACTATCCAAAGCCACCAATTTTAACTCAGACTCCCATTGGGTTCAGGAAGTAACAAACATCTCTAAAGAGTTTAATCCGATGCAATATGATCCAATAACATCCACCGAAATTTCTTCCATCATTAAAGGTTTTCCTAACTGGAAAGCACCTGGTTTAGATCAGATACAGAATTACTGGTATAAGAAATTCTGGTGCGTATACGATCTTCTGTCTACTCTGGTGAATGAAGTTGTTGCTCATCCACAGAAGATGCCAAATTTCCTTACACAAGGTGTAACACATCTACTTCCGAAAGACCCACAAAATATGCAAGATCCTGGAAAATACCGTCCAATTACATGCCTTCCCACGATGTATAAGATCATCACGTCCTGTCTTAGTAGGAGGATATATGCCCACTGTGAAAAAAATAACATCATAGCAACACAACAAAAAGGATACACGAAAGGGTCCAAAGGGTGTAAAGAAATACTTATCATTGACTCAGTGGTTTCTAACCAGGCCTTTACCAATAACAGAAATTTATTCACGGCATATATTGACTACAAGAAGGCCTATGATTCCGTGCCCCATGATTGGTTGATCCATATTGTGTCAGTGTATAAGATTGATCCTCAGATTATATATTCCCTGGAACACGCCATGGCAACGTGGTGTACAGTAATGTGCCTTAGTACTACAAATGGCAGTATTGCAACAAGTATGATCCCAATCCACAAGGGAATATTCCAAGGAGACTCATTGAGCCCATTATGGTTCTGTCTTGCCATGAACCCACTATCAAACCAACTTAATTCACCAAAATATGGCTTCAGTATCAAGAAGAACTCCAGGGAGCTTGCAAAGCTCAACCATCTCCTGTATATGGATGACCTAAAGCTATATGCTGCCACCAGAGCACAACTCGAGTTTCTGTTGAAGATAGTGGAAACCTTTTCACAGGATGTGAAAATGGAATTCGGGCTGGATAAATGTAAGACGCTGAACGTTATGAAAGGCAAGCTGCAGGAAGGTGTATATGAAACAGCTCAGGGCCAGCAGATTGCAACAATGCTCACTAGCGAGACCTGCAAGTGTATGGGAATTAAGCAAGCCAGACACATAGAACACTCAGTAGTGAAACAAGATCTGACGAAGGAATTTGTCACAAGAATTAAGCTTGTTTCTAACACCAGCCTCAACAGTAAAAACTTGGTTAAGGCAATCAATGCTTATGCTGTCCCTATCCTTAGTTACTCGTTTGGGGTCATCAAGTGGAGTCAAACTGACATTGCAAGTTTAGAACAGAAAATTAGAACATCACTGACCAAATCACGAAAGCACCATCCCAGGACATCTGTGAAACGAGTCATGTTACCAAGACATATGGGTGGGAGAGGAATTGTTGATATAAACAACTAATTAGCTCGACAGATTTATGAGCTAGAAAATACTTCTGTTCTGTATCGAACCATTCGATGCTGCACAAGGCTGTCACAGAAGCAGATAATTCAACTCCACTACTCTTAAGTCAGCAAGAGACTCAAATTCAGGTGCGCAGAGATTTGGATAGATTCAATGCCTGGTTGTCCAAGCCACTACACGGAAGACATCCCAATGAAGTAATCCAAACTCACGTCGACAAGCTAGCGTCGAACCTTTGGTTGATTTCTGGGCAGATGTTTCCTGAAACAGAAGGCTTTATGATGGCTATTCAGGACCAGGTTGTCCCCACGAGGAACTACCTAAAGTTCATAATCAAGGATGCATCTGTGCAAGATGACCATTGCAGATACGGTTGCCCAACATCTGAGACTGTTCAGCATATTATATTAGGTTGTCGCCATTTTGCAGGGACAGAATATAGGAAGAGACATGATTTTGTTGCCAAGATAGTATATCAAGAATTGGCTATACAACTTCAACTGCTGAGCCAAGAGAAAGTGCCGTACTTCAAATATGCTCCTGAAAGTGTACTGGAAAATGGCAGCTTTACGTTGTACTGGGATCGTACTGTGTTGACAGATCAATCAGCTGTACACAACAGACCTGATTTAGTTCTTGTTGACAAATGCATGAAGCACACCACCTTCATAGATGTGGTGATCCCAAACAGTGGCAACATACTAACAAAGCATGTTGAAAAGCTGTCAAAATACACAGAGCTTTCAGAACTGATAAGGAAGCAATGGTACATGGCACAAGTCAGGACAGTCCCTATTATTATATCCAGCACTGGCGTGATTCCAAACAACTTAAAGGAATCGCTCACGGCGTTGAAATTAGACCCAGGCCTTTTCAAACTGATGCAGAAAACAGTCATACTTTCTACGTGTCGTGTAGTAAGGCTGTTCTTGGGCAATCAGGCCTGAAGCAGTGAGGGAAATATGAAGCTACTACTCAATGCAGTCACCAAGAATTTGCTCCTTGTGATATGTACGGTATCTGGGATTGTAAATGTTTTCTTTCCAGCAAATGCTGAGAATGTCTAAGCGCATGCGCAAAATAAATAATAATAATAATAATAAGTATGAAATAATCTCGTATGAAAAAACAGAATACATGGAATACAAACATGATAACGAAAAGCACTTAGAAACAAAATATGGGAAGATCAAGAGGTCGGATAAGTTTAAATATCTTGGTGAATGGATCCAGCCTAATGGACTGGATAATGCAGCAAACAAAGGGAGGATCAGAAAGATGGAATTAGCATATAAATTAGTACAGAATAGGTACAACAAAAGAACAATATCTTACGGAGCGAAGATAAGACACTATACCACGGTTGTCAAGCCTGGGGGAATGTATAGTTCAGAATGTTTGATACTGAACAAGAAAGGTGAATTAGAGGAACTGGAGAAGAAATAAAGAAAAATCTTGAGGAAGATCTTAGGACCCGAAAATAGAAATGATGGTACATGGCGGAAGAGGCGAAACGAAGATATTTACGGACAGGCAGAAAAAATCACAGATACCATACGGAAGAGAAGATTGAAGTTCTATGGACACATTACGAGAATGAGCGATAGTCGACTAACGAAGAAGATCTTTAATTACATCACCAGGATAAATGCGACTACAAAATGGGTAGATGAAATAAGAAAGGATATGGAGGAAGTTGGGGTCAGTCCAAATGAGATCTGGAATAGAGAGGTGTTTCTAGGTACGATTGATGCATTCAAGGGGTTCCAGGAAAAGCAAAGGAGGAGAGCCAAGAACATCTGGTCGGAAGAAAGGAAGAGAATCCACAGTGAAAGGATGAAGAGTTTCTGGGAGCAGAAAAAAGGACTAATCAGCAAGTCAATTGTTTCCCGTGGTCCAAAGTAGGCCCAAATCGAACAAAGAAGAAGAATACTTTTATTATTATTACCGACAGCGATAGTTACGGTCTCTAAAGCGCAGCACTAGGTCACGTGGCCAAGCTCTCTGCGGACTCAGTAGACGTGGGTTCGAGCCCCACCGTCGGCCGTCTTTGAAATGGTTTTCCGTGGTTTCCCCAATTTGAACTCCAGGCACATGTTGGGACGGTACCTTCTGACAGGCCACGGCCGCTTTCTTCCACATCCTTACCCAGTTTCATTCGCCATCATGCATTTCATCTCTCATGAACTCTCGTGAGGTTCCAGACGTGCATCCGGCCGTAAAAACCATTCCCCACAAAGACTCCATCACATCTTATTCCCGACCCGTTTGGTAAACGGGAATAATAAGGGGTAGACATACATGCAATACATTATTATTATTATTATTATTATTATTATTGTTATTTTTATGGTAGCCATGGCAACCAATGTTCATTATTACTGTATGCTAGGCCAGTAGAGTCGATGATGATGATGATGATGATAATTGTTGTTTTAAGGGGCCTGACATCTAGATTATCGGCCCCTAATGGTTTGGGTGATCGTGAAGATGAAAATGAAATGTAAACTTATAACTAAAACTAACTACTAACTTATATACTAGAAGAAGAAATGGAAAACAAAAGGAGAATAGGCAAATAAAGGCCAGGAGGAAAAGAAATGCCCTCAACACTCGAAGAATGCGGATTGAGGGACTTGGAAGGAAGGAGAGCCATAATAAGCAGATAGGAAAGTGAAAGAGGAGAGGGTCCTCCCCACAGGTAAGGGACAAAAGGGGGAAACCGGGCCCAGCTCAGGAATCCCTCGGGGTCGCCAACTCCCGAACTCACCAGCCGTGAGCCCCTGAGGGTGTAGCAATATCCAGGGTGCACCAGAAGTGGTGGGGCTACATACACCCTGCCTCCTTGAGGGCCTTGAGCAGAAGGCAGGATACAACAGGAAAAGAAAAAGAAGGCTGACCCCTCGCAGAAGGAGGGTATCAGAAACGATGAGACAAGGGCCAATTAAGGCGGGAAAGGAAGAGACTCCCTAGGCCTCGGATACCCTAATACCGTCGGGGTCGGAAGAGAACAAAAGTTGACCAAGTGAGGTCGACAGGAAAGAAGACAGAGATGAGCCTGGCACAAGTAAGTGGAAGCAATGCCGGACTCAGCTGGGGCCCCGTGGTCGCCAACCCACGTCCCACAAGATGAGAGCCTCTGGGGAGGCCAGTCGAGTCATCTATACTTTGCTATAAGAACGCAAGTACTTAATTACGTGATCCTAATGCATGTATTGTTCGGAGTTCCTTGAACAAGACCATGTGTAGGTGTGCTGCGTGATATATCCGTCTATTTGGAACATCTGTACCTCAGGCGTGATTTCTAAGTGATATTTGTGACTTGTTTTTATATGCTGGCCTTGTGTTCGTATTGTCTAGGGTAACTGATATCTTTATTTGTTGCTATCAGGGTTATATTTACAAACATGTTTGTGCCCTAAGTGACGGCCATCTTGGTTTTGAAACAATCAGTCCACAGATAACACCAATTAGAAGGGCGGTTTATCATATCTGTCATAAGTTCTGTGCCCTAACTGTCATCCATTTTGTCGGTTGTAACACCATTGCCATATAAATCACGAAACAGATAGGAACTCTATAACTACACAGAGTATACATTGATCAATTACATCTTCTGCCCTATCTATGTCAGCTATTTGTAAACAGGGCAAAATGCTTATTTGGCATTATTATGATCATGTTAGGAAATGCCATCATGGTCCTAAACTCAATGACAGGAAATACCTGTCATTCACCTTCCCGCTGTAGAGAGGGGGCAACGTTTGGTGTATAATTACATACTCAAGCGGCTAACGAATACAGGGACCGAATATCTCCCGGTATGAGGAGATCCACTTCCAACCTATTCTAACAACCTCTTCGGAGGGTGGAAGAGTGGATGTAAGTTTGGGCACTCTCTTGTCCTAGGGGTGAGAAATTGCCCCTGAAGGCGGATGAGCTACTAGTTGGTCAACGGCATGAGAATGCAGAAAGCAATGAGAAACTACTGCATTCAAGATCCATATGGATTTCTCTAGTAACACATCATGGCTGTGTTCAAAACCAAATGTTCCGGAGTTTCAAGTCCCCCAATCGGATCTCCGGCTTCGGGAAAGTTGTCAGTGAAAGACGGTATAAAGATTAGCACGTGGAATGTGCAAACTATGGCGCAAGCTGGGAAAACCCATAATGCGATTCAAGTAATGGACAGAATGAAGATAGAAATTATGGGCGTAAGTGAAATGCGTTGGCCAGGATCAGGTTCTTGTGACATCAATGGACATGTAGTTTACTATTCAGGGTCATCCAATGGATTATACCAACACGGAGTAGGAATTATAGTATCTAAATTGGTCGCAAAGTGTGTCACCAATTTTATACCTATCTCAGAGAACATTGTTGCTCCAAATAAATACTGAGCCTGCGCATCTTAACATCATCCAGGTGTACGCCCCTACGACAGACCATAGTGATGAAGAAGTTGCAGAGTTTTACTCCCAAATCACAGGGGTTTTGCACCAGTTACCAAAGAAAGATCTAACAATAATTATGGAAGATTTCAATGCAAAAGTAGGACATGGATATGAAGGCAGTATTGTAGGTCAATATGGGCTTGGTGAAAGGAATGAGAGAGGAGATCAACTTTGCGCGTTTGCAGGAGAATGGGGATTTGTAGTAACCAACACATTCTTCACATTACCACCACGACGTTTGTATACTTGGAAGTCTCCCAGGGATTCAGGTGAAAGAATTATACGGAACCAAATTGACTATATTTTGATAAATCAAAGATATAGGAACAGCTATGTCTCAATGAAAACATATCCTGATGCGGGCATTCATTCCGATCATATCCCTCTAGTTGGAGTTTTTAAAATCAAAATGAAAAAGATTCAAAAGAGAAGAGCCATAAAGTATAATATGCGTAAATTAATTCAACCTTCAGTAAGACAAAATGTAGAAGAGCAGCTCAATGATAAACTTGGATCCCTATCTGATGCCTTATGTACCGATGAGAAAATTAAAACATTAACTAATACCGTTGAATCTATGAAGAAAGATCACTTAGTAACAGATATCACTAAAAAGAAACCATGGATGACTGAAGAGATTCTTAAAATGATGGATAAGAGAAGGAAAGCAAAGGGTAATCCTGATGAATATAAGAACATCAACAGGGAAATCAGGAAAGAAATAAGATTAGCTAAGGAAAGGGACATGCAAGAAAAATGTAATGAAATAGAGATGCTACAATTAAAACATGACTGCTTCAATGTTCATCGAAAAGTTAAAGAAGTGACAGGGAATTATAGAACTAGATAAGGAAATAGATTGGTCAATATTGAAGGAAAACTAATTGTTGGAAAAGAAGAGTTTAAAGATACGTGGCAAAGATATATAGAACCCTTGTTTTATGATACTCGACAGGAGCCACCTCGAATAAATGGTGAAACAGGACCCCAAATTCTGGTAGATGAAGTACAAACCGCGATAAAAGCCATGAAGGATGGTAAAGCCACTGGCCCTGACAATGTGAATGCTGAATTTTTAAAGCTTTTGAATGAAGATAATGTGAAATGGTTGACTAAAATATTCAACGACATTTACAATTCTGGGAACATTCCTCAGGAATGGCTTAAATCGGAATTCATCACACTACCTAAAAAAACGGAGCTAAGTTTTGTAGTGAGTACCGAACAATCAGTCTCATGAATCACATCCTGAAGGTATTTCTGAAGATCATTCATCGCAGAATATACAAAATATGTGAAGAACAAGTTTCCTCTACACAATTTGGTTTTAGAAACGCATTTGGCACACGTGAAGCCCTATTTAGCATTCAAGTATTGTTTGAAAGGTGCCGTGATGTGAACTGCGATATATATGCCTGCTCTATTGACTATCAAAAGGCTTTCGATAGAGTAAGACATCATAAGTTGATAGAAATTTTACAAAAGATTGGCTTAGATGATAAAGATTTACGAATAATTGTGAACTTGTACTGGAATCAATCTGCTTATATGAGGTTGGGTAACGAGAGCACGGAAGATATAGATATTCTAAGAGGTGTAAGACAAGGCTGTATATTGTCTCCATTGTTATTTAACATCTATTCGGAATATATATTTAAAGAAGCTCTAGAGGATGTTGAGATGGGAGTGCTCTTAAATGGTAACTGGATAAATAACATTCGATATGCCGATGACACTGTGATTTTTGCGGATAGTCAAGAAAGCCTGCAACATATCATTGATGAAGTTATCAAAAAAAGCCATGAATATGGTTTAGATATAAACCCTCAGAAGACAAAATTGATGGTCATTAGTAAAATCTAAGTCTCTGCATGCAAACTAAATATAGACCAGAAATCCATTGCACAAGTGCATAAGTATATATACCTTGGCACTACCATAAATGACCAATGGGACCCTTCTGACGAGGTGAAGTCTCGAATTGGGAAAGCCCGGACAACTTTCAATAAGATGCGGAATTTGTTCAGACATCATGGGCTGACAATGACTACGAAAATCAGGCTTTTGCGTTGTTATGTGTTCTCTACTCTTTTTTTTTTACGGTGCTGAGACATGGACTCTGACAGAATCTTTATGTAAACGGTTAGAGGCCTTTGAAATGTGGCTGTACAGAAGGATATTGCGGATACCATGGACAGACCATGTCACAAATGATGAGGTTCTCCAAAAAATGAAAAAAACTAAGAAAGTATTAACCACCGTGAAAATCAGGAAAATCCAATACCTAGGACACATCATGAGGAATACCACCAAGTACCATCTCCTACAGTCTATTCTTCAAGGAAAAATACCAGGGAAGAGAAGTGTTGGACGAAGAAGGATATCCTGGTTAAAAGATCTCACAGCCTGGACCTCAAAAACATCTACTGAATTATTCCGAGCTGCAAGTGATAGGAACAGCACAGTCAACATACGGAACGGATAGGAACCATAAGAAGAAGAAATGCATGTATACATACTATGTCAGTGGCGTCACCTGTATGTTGTTATAATAAGAACGCAAGATCTTAGTTGCGTATTGTTTGTTCATCTATGTAGGGTATACTACGTTAGCAGAGTCACCTGTAACATGCATTGCTATAAGAACGCTGGTTCTGGTTTACTTTCTGTTTGTTAATCTATGCATACTAGGCCAGTAGCGTCATCTACACATTGCTATAAGACCACAAGCTCTTAGGTACGTGTTGTTTGATTAATTATTCCTAAGCTACTAGGTCATCAGTGTCACGTATACACTGTTATGAGAACGCAAGCTCTTAGTTAAGTTTTGTTTGTTTATCTATGAATATCTTTTCTTGTACAGTATATGGTGTTTGTTTTTCGGGCTGATGGTCTGTATGCACTCTCACTCTTTTGTATATAATTTTTCCATTATCATTAGTATTACTATTATTATTGTATTGTTACTATCTTTTTGTTACTATAATTGTTAGACTATGATTATTTATATTGTTACGTGCCACCCCCTAGTGGCACTTTTGTTAACTGGATTACGGTGGGGGTACAAAGCACAACACCAATTACTGCTTAAAGAAATAATTAACTTTATTGTGGCCAGAAAATTACACTAATCCGCAAATACAAGCAATTAGGAGCCTTCTCCAGTTTCCTCAAGTCTCTTCCTTATGCGCCCTTGGCCCCTTTCACTTGCAACAGACCACAGAAGTTAATCCGTCCTAATGAGTCCGGTGGCCTTGGCAGAAGCTACCTGCCCCTCTTCCTCAGGTACAACAAATACAGTTACTTACGAGCACTTGATGTTCGCTGTTCACAAGCTGGGAGAAACAATGTCACAGGATTTCGTAACTCGCACAGCACTTCGTCACCACACTTCTGTCGCACAAGATAATCGCTCGCACTAGCTCGTAAAACACAACTACAACTGCTTCACGGGTCACTCTTATATAGCAGGCCAGTGACTCAATAAATGGTTCTAGATCCATCCAGAGTCCACGGCTTCTCGAGGTTTCCACCGCTGGTCCAGTCACGAATCTTCTGGACTATCCCTTTGTCTGTAGTAGCCCTGTTGCATAAGGCGCGCGCAATATAGGAGGCAAGCCACAGCCCAGCCCCTGGGGCAGTTGTGACTCAAGCGGCGAGCGATGACACAAACTCACAGCCGTAACACCACCCCCTTCCTAAAAAGGCTGATCGTCCCGATCAATCATTGGTCCGTCTGTGTCCCTCCGTAGGCTGCCAGGCGATCTCGATGCACGATCTTCATCTTCGCCCTCGGGCTCCGCTGGATCCTGTAGACGACATCGTTGATCCGTTTCACGACTCGGTACGGGCCCTCCCAGGACTTCTGCAGTTTGGGTGACAGGCCTTTCTTCCGTAATGGGTTGAAGAGCCAGACCAGGTCGTCCTCGTGGAATCCGCCGGCATCCGTCTGCTGGTCGTATCGGGTCTTCATTCTGTCGGTCTCGATCCGCAGTTTCCTCCTCGCGAACGCGTGCACGTCCTCCAGTTGGTCGACCAGTTCTTGACAATACTGGCTTACCGGGATCGGATCATTCCCAGGTCGGCCAAAGGCAAGATCGACAGGTAGACGGAGCTCCCTCCCAAACATGGCCCGGGCTGGTGTGCACCCGGTGGCTTCATGCACGGCGGCGCGGTAGGCCAGGAGAAATAGTGGAAGATGTTTGTCCCAATCCCTCTGGTGCTCGCTGACGACTATTCGAAGATGGTTCTCGATGGTGCGATTGAATCGCTCTACCATCCCGTCGGACTGAGGGTGTAGTGGCGTTGTCCTTGTCTTCCGGATTCCCAGCAGCTGGCATAGGTTTTGGAACACCTGCGACTCGAAGTTCCTCCCTTGGTCGGAGTGCAGCTCCAGGGGTACTCCGTACCGGCTGACGAATTCCTTCACCAGGGTCTCTGCAATCGTCGCGGCTTCTTGGTTAGGGAGCGCATACGCCTCCGGCCATTTGGTAAAGTAGTCGCTGACGACTAATATGTAGCGGTTCCCTGCCTCGCTTAACGGGAATGGCCCAGCAACATCGATGGCCACTCTCTCCATGGGGCCGCCCACGTTGTAGGTCTTCAGTGGACCCCGTCGTCTTCGTCCTGGGCCCTTGCTGGCTGCGCAATCGTGGCACCTCGCGCAGTGGTTCTCCACGTCTGTTCGGCATCCGATCCAGTAGAACCGCTCTCTCAGCTTCTCCAGGGTCTTCTTTATCCCTAGGTGTCCACCAGATGATCCTCCATGAACTTCCTTCAGGACTTCCTCCGTCATAGCCTTTGGAACGACGACTTGTTCCCGAGATGTCTTCCCGTCGGTGCTCTCCCAGGTACGGCAGATGAGGCCATCCCTTACAATCAGCGAGTCCCACTGTGCCCAGTAGGACTTAAACTTTGGGCTGCAGTCACTCACAATGTTCCACCCGGGTCTGGGGACACAGGCCCTCTTCCATTCGGCTATCAGTCCCAGGTCATCATCCTCTGCTTGTGCCCGCGTGAAAGATTCGCGGCTCCAGTTCCCTTGAAGTTCCACAGTAGTCCGTCGGCACAGTATCCCGGTGTTCTCCTCCCTTCGGGCACAGAAGGTGCAGTCTTCGGGGCACGGTCTTCGTGACAGGGCGTCGGCGTTAGAATGCAGTTGGCCTTTCCTGTGCTGAATCTCAAAGTTGTACTGTTGAAGTCTCTCTAACCACCGCGCGAGTTGACCCTCGGGCTGCTTGAAGTTCAGGAGCCACCGCAGGGATGCGTGGTCGGTCCTGATGAGAAATTCTTGCCCGTACAGGTACTTGTGGAAGTGTTCAATGGTCTTCACGATGGCGAGCAGCTCCTTCCTGGTGACGCAGTAGTTCCTTTCTGGCTTTGACAAGGCCTTGCTGAAGTAGGCCACTACTCTCTCCTCGCCGTCCACTACTTGCGACAGGATTCCCCCTATGCCAAAGTCGCTGGCATCGGTATCGACGATGAACCTTGTTCCAGGTCTGGGGTAGGCCAGAATAGGCGCGGTGCACAGAGCCTGCTTGAGTTGTTCGAAGGCACTGTGGCATTCTGCTGTCCACGTGAAGAGTTGGTCCTTCTCAGTCAGTCGATGTAAAGGTTTGGCGATGTCGGCGAATCCTCTCACGAAGCGACGATAATAAGTGCAGAGTCCCAGGAAGCTTCGTAGTTGCGACTTGTCCTTCGGAACTGGCCACTCCCTCACAGCTGCGGTCTTCTCTGGGTCGGTGCGCACCCCTTCCTCGGAGACGATATGCCCAAGGTACTGGACCCGCTTCTGGAAGAGCTGACACTTCTTGGGGCTCAACTTCAGCTGGGCAGCCCGTAGCTTCAACAAGATCTCCTTCAGGTTGCTGTAGTGCTCCTCGAAGCTCCTCCCCAGAACGATGACGTCGTCTAGGTATACCAGGCAGGTCTTCCAGTGTAGTCCCCTCAGAATGGACTCCATTAGCCTTTCGAAGGTTGCAGGGGCGTTGCACAGACCGAATGGCATGACGGTGAACTGCCAGAGCCCGCTGCCCACAGAGAACGCCGTTTTCTCGCGGTCCTTAGGGTGGACCTCCACCTGCCAGTAGCCACTCTTCAAATCCAAGGTGGAGAACCATCTTGATCCTGATATGGTGTCCAGCGTGTCGTCGATCCGGGGTAGAGGGTAGCTGTCCTTTTTCGTGACGTCGTTCACCCGCCTGTAGTCCACGCAGAACCTGGTGGAACCGTCCTTCTTCTTCACTAGCACGACCGGAGAACTCCAAGGACTATGTGATGGCTCGATCACCCCTTGCTCCTTCATCTCTTCTACCATCCGGTCGACTTCGGCTTGCTTGGCGAGCGGGACACGTCGGAATGGGGCCCTAATCGGTGCGCTGTCCCCAACGTCGATTCTGTGCTGGACCAAGCTTGTCCTGCCGAAGTCTTTGCTCCCCACGGAGAAGACATCCTGGAATTCGCGTAGCAGGTCCTGAAGTTGGCGTGATTGCTCTTCGTCTAGATGGTCCTGGGATCCTTGGTACAGCTTCTGTAGTTCTTCTGGCAGGGCGCGTCTTCTTCGGTTGTCCGTCTGCAGGTGTCCGTCCGTCGTATCTGTGATGCGGGCAATCCAGGTAACGGGCTCGCAGACTCCTAGGTTGGTGTCCCGGTGAACCGTAATGTCGTAGTCGTTCAGGTTGGACAGGCGGACGTACGGCCGAGACGTCGTGTTGATGAGAGTCTTGGCAACTAGCAATCCTTTTGTCTGGATGTCCTCATATTTTGGCTCGATGACAGCCGCCACACCCTCAGCAGTTCCGTCGACAATTACGGCAGCGCTGACTTCCGTCCTGGCGGGAACGATGACGTCCTCTCTCAGCCTTACTCGTCGTGCGGCGACGGCCTCGTGTGCTGGTTGCAAAGCAAGTTCCTCACTTCCGAAGTGCAGAGTGTTGGTACTCAGATCCAAGATGATGTTGTTCTGGTCCAGGAAGTCCAGTCCGATGATCACTTCATTTGATACGTCAGCCACAAGTACTGGATGCTTTATCGCCCGTCGACCAATGACGAACTCCAGTGATGCTTCGCCATGTACCGGTGCGGTCTCTCCGGTCGCGGTTATTAGCTGGAGGTTCCTTTGTGTGGGTTGCACTCTCCACTTCGGGATCACGGTGGGGCTGACGATGGTCCTCGATGCTCCCGTGTCGATTAGCATGGGCCAGCTCACTCCGTTGATAACTCCGTCGACCAACAGGCTGCTATTGTCCCTCCGTAACTTCGTCACACGGACTTGGACTGCCTGGGCTTGACGACTGTCACAAGCCAACCTTTGCCCCCCCAAGGCTGGCTAATACTCGTTTCCCTGGGCCGCGCGGTTTTCAGACGACTGACTTCCCGTCGGATACCCTCGGCGGCGGCGATCACCACAGTCCTTGCTCAGGTGGCCTTTCTTACCGCAGGCCCAGCAGGTCGGTAGTCCTCTACCAGGCCGCCTCTCCGGTTGTCTTCCGGCTGTGTCGTTGCTGGTAGTGGCGCGACTGTCGAAGAAACGGCTTAGCGCTTCCATTAATTCGTCGGCCAGGGGCTTGGTCTCGTTGGTTTTTACTGGTTCGTCGACGTCCACTTGACGCACCCGCGCGTGCATTCTAGATGCCTGTTTTGCCGTCTCGAACTCAAGTGCGTGGCTCAGCGCATCTGCCAGGGTCTTATTGCGCGCGAGTCGCAGCGCCTGTTGAGTGTCCGAGTCCCGTAGCCCGTCGGTGAAGGTCTGCGTCGAAATCTGTTCCAGAAAGTCGGCCGGCGCTGTTGGATAGGCGAGCCTTACGAGGCGTGCGATGTCCATCTCGAACTCCTGCAGGGTTTCCGCGTTCTTCTGTACCCGGGTCCGGAGCTGCATCTGGTAGGCCTGCTGAAGATGGCTATCTCCATATCGGGACTCCATATGGGCGATCAGTGAAGCGTAGTCCTGGGATCCAGTCGGGATGGCCTGAAGGACGTTAAGGGCGTCGCCTCTCAGCGCTACAATGAGAGCTGTAGCCTTTTCTGCGTTGTTCCAGTTATTTATGGAACAGGCTGCCTCGAACTGATGTAAGTAGGTGCTCCACGGGACCTTTCCGTCGAAGGTTGGGGGCGTCACTCTGCTATGTCCCGTTCCTGATATTCCCGGTGTAACGGTGGGCGGGCGTTGGCGCAGCTCGGCAACTTCCTCTCGTAGAGCGTTGAATTCCTCTTCCACCCCCGTCAGTGGGCGTTGGCGCAGCTCGGCAACTTCCTTTTGTAAGGCGTTGAATTTCTCCTCCACCCCCATCAGCGGGCGTTGGCGCAGCTCGGCAACTTCCACTTGTAAGGCGTCGAACTTCTTTTCCACTGCTGCGACTTCCTCACGTAGGCCCTGTTCTAATTTCCTTTGGCTCTCCTCTAATTTCGTCAGCAGGCACTCTTCCAGATTTTTCTGGCCATCCAGAAATTTGGCGGTTAGGTCCTCTGCTAACTTATTCTGGCTATCCTTCAGGTCCTCTGCTAACTTCTTCTGGCCATCCTCCATCTTCTTCTGGCCGTCCTCCATCTTCTTCAGGTCCTCCGCTAACTTATTTTGACCGTCTTCCATCTTCTTCTGGCCGTCTTCTAATTTGGCAGTTAGGTCCTTGGTTAAATTCTTCTGGCCGTCTTCTAATTTGGTTTCCATGCCATTTAACTTTTCTAGCAATGCTGCCAATTTCTCCTCCATTTTAGTTGTTTGTCTTGTAAAGGGCATGCACTCACAGGAAAATTAGAGAAAATGACCTGCTCGGGTTTTGAAACCAGGACCGTCAGGTGTTGTGCTTGAGTTCGTAATCCCACTTCTGACACCAGTTGTTACGTGCCACCCCCTAGTGGCACTTTTGTTAACTGGATTACGGTGGGGGTACAAAGCACAACACCAATTACTGCTTAAAGAAATAATTAACTTTATTGTGGCCAGAAAATTACACTAATCCGCAAATACAAGCAATTAGGAGCCTTCTCCAGTTTCCTCAAGTCTCTTCCTTATGCGCCCTTGGCCCCTTTCACTTGCAACAGACCACAGAAGTTAATCCGTCCTAATGAGTCCGGTGGCCTTGGCAGAAGCTACCTGCCCCTCTTCCTCAGGTACAACAAATACAGTTACTTACGAGCACTTGATGTTCGCTGTTCACAAGCTGGGAGAAACAATGTCACAGGATTTCGTAACTCGCACAGCACTTCGTCACCACACTTCTGTCGCACAAGATAATCGCTCGCACTAGCTCGTAAAACACAACTACAACTGCTTCACGGGTCACTCTTATATAGCAGGCCGGTGACTCAATAAATGGTTCTAGATCCATCCAGAGTCCACGGCTTCTCGAGGTTTCCACCGCTGGTCCAGTCACGAATCTTCTGGACTATCCCTTTGTCTGTAGTAGCCCTGTTGCATAAGGCGCGCGCAATATAGGAGGCAAGCCACAGCCCAGCCCCTGGGGCAGTTGTGACTCAAGCGGCGAGCGATGACACAAACTCACAGCCGTAACAATATTGTGAATGTAAGTGAAATGTTTTATTTTTATAAGCTCTAATTTTATTTTATGTAGGGCGCTACTGTAAAGGAGCTCTTAAGCTCTAAGTGCAGCCGTGAAAATAAAATCAATCAATCAAATAATCAATCAATCAATACCAGGTCAGTAGCATTACCTCTACCTATAGCATACTTTGTTATGAGAACGCAAGCTCTTAGTTAAGTTTTGTTTGATTATCTATGAATATCAAGTCAGTAGCATTACCTATACCATACGTTGTTATGAGAACGCAAGCTCTTAGTGACGTGTAGTTTGTTCATCTATGCGTACTAGGGCAGTGACGTCACCTGTAAATTGCTATACGAACTCAAGCTCTTAGTTACATGTCTTGCTTACGTGTTGTTTGTTCATGTATGCATACGCTACTAGGTCAATAGCGTCACCTGTAGGTTGATATAAGAACTCAAGCTCTTAGTTACATGTCTTGCTTACGTGTTGTTTGTTCATCTACAGTATGCACAGGCTAGTAGGTCGATAACGTCACCTATACAGAATATTGCTATAAGAACTCACGCTCTTAGTTACGTTATGTTCGTAAATCTATTCATACTAGGTCGGTAGAGTCAGCTGTACGTTGCTATAAGTAAAGCCCGGCGCGGTTGAAGCTGCGGATATCCGCAAATATTTTCGCCATGCGGATATAGTTTGCATGGTTGTGCGGATAGCGGATAAGCTGCGGATAATATTTGGAGGGAATTTGCGGATAGTTTTTAGAATACAATCCAATCTTATTGAATATCTTCACTAGAACCCAGATGTTTATGACGTATCATATTCTTCCGTTATGTTTTTTTTTCATGACAAATGTAAGATGATGATTTACGCTAATCTCATTCAGACTATGTCATTAATCACAATTAACACTCCGAACTGTAAAGAGTTGCAATTCTGGCTGAGTAACATTCATTTTAAACAAAGCATATGATATGGTACTGTACATAGACTAAGGGAACGACTTTCTCCTTAAATGTCTAAATGAGTTGTTTAATGAAATGAAAATCCACAGCCTGCTTCCAGTCTCCGACCGGGTCAGGAACGGAATGAATGAAGCCCCCATCTAGCGGCGAGGATATGAACTGTGCCGGCTGCCGAAGCCTGTCGCACCCCCTGGGGCAATGATTAAATGAATGACAGATGAAATGAAATGATAGTGGAGAGTGTTGCTGGAATGAAATTGTGACAGGGAAAACCGGAGGACCCGGAGAAAAACCTGTCTGCCTCCGTTTTGTCCAGCACAGATCTCACATGGAGTGACCGGGATTTGAACCACGGACTCAGCGGTGAGAGGCCGGTGTGCTGCCGCCTAAGCCACGGAGGCTCACAGTTGTTTAATAATTCATCTAATTAAAATATTATTGTAATACCAGTAGATTCAGATAAGAAACGTGCGGATGTGGATAAAAGTCGTGTGGATGCGGGGTGAAAGCGGATAACAGTCATGCGGATGTGGGGTGGATGCGGATAAACGTCGTGTGGATGCGGGAGGATGCGGATAACAGTCATGCGGATGTGGGGTGGATGCGGATAAACGTCGTGTGGATGCGGGGCGGATGTGGATAAACGTCGTGTGGATGCGGGGGGGATGCGGATAAACGTCGTGTGGATGCGGGGTGGAAGCGGATAACAGTCATGCGGATGTGGGGTGGATGCGGATAAACGTCGTGTGGATGCGGGAGGATGCGGATAACAGTCATGCGGATGTGGGGTGGATGCGGATAAACGTCGTGTGGATGCGGGGCGGATGTGGATAAACGTCGTGTGGATGCGGGGGGGATGCGGATAAACGTCGTGTGGATGCGGGGTGGAAGCGGATAACAGTCATGCGGATGTGGGGTGGATGCGGATAAACGTCGTGTGGATGCGGGGGGATGCGGATAAACGTCGTGTGGGTGCGGGGGGGATGCGGATAACAGTCATGCGGATGTGAGGTGGATGCGGATAAATGTCGTGTGGATGCGGGTCGGATGCGGATAAACGTCGTGTGGATGCGGGGGGGGGGATGCGGATAACAGTCATGCGGATGTGGGGCGGATGTGGATAAACGTCATGTAAATGCGGGGTGGATGCGGATAACAGTCGTGTGGATGCGGGGGGATGTGGATAACGGTTTGTTTATTCGCGCAGGGCTCTAGCTACTGTGTAAGAACACAAGCTCTTCGTTGCGTAATGTTTCGTACGCTATAGTGCAATGTTGCGCGATGTGTAAATATTATGGGGAAACGTGCGGAGAAGGAAGAGAATGAGTTTCAAACATTGGAAACATTGTTCCCCTCTACCCTACAATTACCGACGCAGAAAGGTTCAACGTATTTAAAAGTTTCGAGAAGCTCAGGAATCGTAAAGTTGAAAACAAGTCCATTATTCTATGCTTTTTCGTGTAGTGGAGAAAAAGTACAAGATATACTGTATTTTGCAAGCCCGGAGTTGGCAGCTATGGCCAAGTATCGGCTATAGTGAACAAGGTGACAAGGATACGAGCCTTTCCCCTTGAGGCGGATATATTGAGGACAAGGAAGCTAATGAGCTGTTAGAGAAACGGCCCAAATATTTATCCAGGATGGTAGCAAGTTACTGAAGCGAGCCTGGGTAAACAGAGCTCACTTGGCTAATGGCTTCATATTGAAGTTATAGGTAAACTCTCAAGACGAATAAGGCAAATATGTGACGTTACCCAGGACGTCTTCTTTGTGAAGTGAGTGAGGTCGCCAGCAAGGGATCCCATTTATAGGCTATACACGATGGCCGATTCGGTTCCTTTGTATCGGAATACGCTGATAATAATTATTGGGGGCAGATCATTAATTATTATTATTATTGTTATTGCTTTTACGTCCCTTTTAACTACACTGGCATTTAGAGACGCCGGGGTGCCGGAATTTTGCCCCGAAGGGGATCTTTAACGTGCCAGTAAATGTACTGACAAGATCATTAATTAAAGATGTGGAAAAGCAAGAAAGGAAAATCATAAGAAACATTTTTGGACGAGTCTGTACAGAGGGAATCTAGATGAAAAGAAAATCCCAAGACTTATACCAGCACTCGGAGAAAATCTCAAAACACATTTAGTGAAAGACGATTGAAATTTTACGGGCATATCCTCAGGATGGCCAATCATAGACTGACCAAAAGGATCCTTGCCCTGTCAATGAAAGTTAAAAACACCTGGCTGGTTGAAGTTGGAAAAGATCTTCAGGAAATAGGCATCACAGATGACATTGTACTAGACAGAGCTAAGTTCAGAGAATTAGTCGATAATCACCGCTTTGCAGACCATCCTAGCACTATCACCAACAAAACCTGGTCAGGAGATCGCAAGAGAAGCCACAGCGAGAAGGTGAACAGATTTTGGGAGAAGAGAAAGCAATGCCATCAGCTAAATAAGTTCAATCGCGCTACTTAGTCGGGCATGACGAAGAAAGAATAATAATAATAATAATAATAATAATAATAATAATATACCCAAGATGGTCAGGCTACAATCAATCAAAACAACAGAACAGTATTCAAACATCGAAATTGATATTAAGAAAATACGAATGAAATTCTTTGGTCACCTCACAAGACTACCAGAAAATCGATTGACGAAAAAGAGAATAGAGTATGTAACCTAACTCAAGAACTCAACACCTTGGCTAGAAGTACTATGAAGGGACCTTAAAAACGCAAATATAAGATCAACACACATTTCAGAAAGGGACACCTTTAGACACCAAGTAAACAAATGGGAAGTTACATCAGAGCAACCTAAACAAAATCAGTACAGACCAAAGTGGTCGGGAGAACGTAAACGAGCCTTTTCGGAAAGAATGAAAGCCCATTGGAACAACAAGAAGAACCAAAAACGTTGATTGAGTGATCCTCTTCACTTGCACCAGGAGCACACGGAACTTAAGAATGCGGAGAGGGGGGAACAGCCCAGCGAGATAACAGACCCTCACACACAGGAATTTTCCAGTCAGTCGAGTGCAATAAGTGTCCAAGTGATCTGCTCTCAACAGGAACGCGCAAGACCCTAACCAGATAAGTAGCCTGTACAATACAGTACAATCAGAATTGTTCATTTAGAACAACCACATAGTCACTCCAAACAGGCAAATTCCGGAGTTCAATCACCACTTCCAGTATCTCAACAAAACATCACATAGACTACTACTAACAAAAAGTGTCAGTCAGTCTGAAAGACTAGACTTTGTATCATTTTAAATGCTACAAATGCTGAAAAATGCTAGAAAGGCTGGAGGCTTCTCGCTTCGCTCGAAGCCAAAGACTCTTGTCATGTTAGAAAATTATCTGCATAATACTTACCTTGCTTATCTTGTTTCAAATTACTCGCGAACGGCAAGTGCAAACCAAGGGCAAAGCAAAGTCAAGCGCGGGGACGTGCCCCTTCCATCCAGTCTAAAAACATTTATAGTGGGCGATGTATTGACGATAGAGATATGCTCTCGCGGACTTTTTTGTACAACTTTTCATGCTGACCAATTCTTACGCTCATGGTATATTGATATTTTTAACGGTTTGCCCAGCGTAAGCTTAAGAAGCGCACGGACGCCAAGTTTGTTTTCGACTTTTTCACTGAAATCGTTACTGCTTGGCTTCCTTTGATCATACATAAATTATTTTCTACAGAATCTTTCCTGAAGATATCCTTTACAGACTGGTGAAACCCGCATCAAATTCCATCCAGTGGTTCTCGAGATTACCCGTGACATCCAAGAATCGGGGATTTTTGTCTTATACTAACGAAGTAGAGATTGTCGGGGAACACATGCACCAAGCGGTAGTCTACTATGACGTCACACACCTCAGTGCATCTGGGTACATTTCGTCCCGTCACCGTAACGTAACGCCAGACCCCAGCGTAACGACGAAGTCGACAAGATCATTGAAAATGATAATACTGATGAGTTGCATTACTAATACTGCAACTAAATAAGTGTACATATTGTAAATAGTTTCACCTATATTATCAGACATAGATTTTATACTCTTAAGTGTAATGGATCTAATGATGATCGCTTGACGATCGAAACTTGTCATCCAAGTGTATTTATTAATCTCATGTTTTTTTTTCAGGATTAGGGAATGACCCATCTCATTTGGGTACAATCGTGTTGACCGACTGAAAAGCAACAAACTTTGAAAAATGGCTTCAAACACCATTATGTTAACGTCTTGCATTTATAGGGAGAATTCGCTTAAAATAGAATAAATAATAATTTTCCATGCAATTTATGGTCCCACTAGAGAAAACGGAATGTGGATTAAGAAGAAAACAGCGGTCCTAACAGACAGGTTTACTGATACCGTACCCAAGAGACGCCTGAAATCGCGTACAAATTATCGCGAACGGAAACGTGCGGAGGAGAGGATTGAGTTTCAAAAAATTATCCTAAACAGGCACTTTCCTCTACTACTACCACTACCACAACCACCGATGAAGATAAGTAGACTACAAAGCAAACACCTCGTGGTGTAGCGGCTAGAATTCTTGGCTGTCACCCCGGGGGTCCGCATCTGATGCCCGGCTCTGCCAAAGAATTTAATTGTGGTCTGAGGGCTGAAACGAAGTACACTCAGCCTAGTAAGGCAAAACTGAGAAGAGCCATCCTGGAAGTGGTTTACCGTGGTGTCCCATTTCTACTCCAGGCAAATGTCGGGATTTACCCCTTTATTGGGCAGAACCATTTAATTTAATTGTATGTGTTTTTTATTTGTATTTACATTTTGGTCTCTTCTTCTTCTTCTTCTTGTTAATACAATAGACTGTTAATTTAAATTTTGTTATGTTTTTCTAGGTTCGATGTTGATATTTTAAAAAATATATTATTTATGATTTTTATTGATTTAATTAATTTTGATATTGACATTTGTAATTAATTAACTTTTTATTTATAAATGATTTTTTATAATTTTTCTCGTAATTTTTATTTCTATATTTTATTGCATCACTTTATTTTGTTTTGTTTTTATTTTCAATTGTTTAAATAATTTTGGCACATTACGAAGCAGTTAGTATATACTATTTGATTTTTAGAAATCACACCCACAATTCTTCGAAAGAAGGCTGAAATGGGTGGTTAAATACAGTTCACTATCCTAAAATGGGTTATGCCCTCAGCGGCCTCCATCCCAATCTTCTCCTGCATTATAAATAAGCACATTGCTAAAGATATCAGAATATAACAGATTATCTGACAAATTATAACATCTGGAATAACTACCTCCATATTTGGTCCGTATTGACGATATCAAACGTAAATATGTTTTGCACAGTGTCCGTCAAATCAATACTTTACTTTTTGAAGCTTATTGGTACATGTTTCAACCCTTCTACGGGCCTTCGTCAGCCAATATTAGCCTATACACTAGTCCACATCAAGGAACATTGAATCTCAACACAGTGTTGAACATTAAAATGAATGTACAGTAGGTCTATGTATTTTTAATGTTGCTGCTTGGCTGAGGGCAGCGCGGAGTGCTTGTTCCTCTCGCTAGATGGCAGTGCACTGGCGGAAACTGTAGACGTGAGGTGAGTAACGATGTTACCTTGACCACGAGCGCTGGAGAAGGAAGTAGCCTTATATCACCTGACTGCGACTTCCTAGTTAGAGAGACACGCCGGGCCACTCCGTGCAAGTTCAAGGTGGATAATTTACACGCATCTTCAACCTCACAACCTTGGCAATCATTGAGGATCATTCGAATAAATGTTATGTTTTGAAAACTCAGCAATTCTTCTAGGTTTGTGCCGTGTCTTGTGTGGGGTTTCGCCTAGGACACCAAGCTGGTTCATCAGCGGGCTCTTGGTGTCCCCGGCCGTGAAAGCCAATATACCATCTATTTGGAAGCCTTCATAGGGAGGTTGTGGCTGCTTGAGCTTTTAGTTCTCGCAGTGAAGAGGCGCCGGTGCGCATCATAAAAAGAGAGGTAGCGCGCAGTTTGCTATCCTGTGGGGGTCCAGGCGGGGACACCAAGAGCCCGCTGATGAGCCAGCTTGGTGTTCTAGGCGAAACCCCAACACGGCACAAACCTAGGAGAATTGCTGAGTTTTAATTCGCTGGCCGAGAAGGCCAATATACCATCTTTATGTTTTTAACTTCCCCCCAAGGGGCTCATAACTATTGATATACCGGTAGAACTCTCACTTTTCTTGTTAACGACTGGCGTTGGACAATTGTTCGCTGCTGACCAATAGCTGATGGTTCGTGACCAATAACATGCATGTTCTATCACTTCACGAGGAGTCCAGGGACCGGTCTTGGATGCCGGCTCGATTGTCAGGTCTCCAATGGTGCGCAGTTGTACGTAGTTCTGTCCAGTCTCATTGATTGCTCTCAGTGGCTAGGGTAGAGAGTTGACAACGCTGTATCTAGAGCTGGGAGAGCCCTGGCTCCACATAGACATGACCAGTTGGAAACCACTGCGTTAGCTACTGTCTCACTGGCATCACGAGGGTGTGGTTTCAAATCCCACCTCAGCAGTCCTGAAAAAGGTTTTTGTGGATTCCCATTTTCACCACCAGGCAAATGCCGGGAAGGTTCCGTTCAACATGTGCATGGCTGACTTCCTTCCAAAATCCCTTCCCTGATATTTCCTTAATTAGACCCAAGTTAGCGGTCGCCTGGGCGATCGGCCAGTCACCATCCCCAGTTGTATCTGTTGACACAGTGTGTTCAGCTCCAGGCACCATCATAGCTAAAACCAAGCTGGGAGATAAGCCATTAAAAAAAAAAGTAAAATCTTATAAAGCTTGCCGAGTTCAAGAATCCATTAATGTAAAAATATATTCTTCTCGGCACATTCATTGATCCAAAATGTGCTTATTTAGTCGATCACAATATAGTTAAGATCAATATCAATATAATATGATAAGCACAGGGGAAAAGTGGGGCTAAGTGACAGTAAATGGCGATTAAAGGATTTGGAAACAGCCCGAGACACTACAGTTAAAAGAATAAGCTCCGGTCATTCAGGTTGAAATGGATCTTCTCTACAATACTGAACGCTAAAATTGGGATTGAGATAATGAACTATGTCCCATATTCACTATTGTGGTGTAGAGGCTAGCATTCTTGGCTCTCAGCGGCTGTCCGGGTTAGATTCCCGGCTTTGACAAAAAAATAATTCTCTAAGGGCTGGAATGAAGTACTGTACGCTTAGCATCGAGAGGCAAAACTGATAACAGGTGGATTCGATTCCTACCTCAGCTGTTCTGGAAATGATTTTCCGGGCAAACGCCGGGTATTTCCTAGTTTCGTGTCACGGCCGCTTCCTTCCCAGAAATAACAAATACACACCCTAATACAGCCATAACAATAACACAGGTCACGTGACAAAATTCCAAATATACCCAGGTGGCTTGTTTATTTATCGTATGGCTTTTAGTGCCGGGAGTGTCCGAGGACATATTCGGCTCCCAGAGGTTGTAGCTGCTACAAGCGGACACCCCTAGGGTGAGCTACAAGTTCCGTTCAATTTCAAGTAGTCCCAACTTTCACTACCAGATGTCAATGATACCTAGTGGTGAACGTTAGAACTTTGATAGAACGTTCCAACGAAATCTAACCTACAATTTCGCTTCACAGAAGTTTCGTCTGAGGAAGGATCTTTTATATGCCATAAATCTATGACATTGGACCGCCGGCTTTACTTTCCCTCCAAAGGAAGGCATGCTGAAGGATTTTAACGCTCTTAAAAATCCGACGACCTCGGCTGGGTTTAAACCCACGACCTTGGGAACAGCAGTTCAGCGTGCTACCAACTACGCCACCGAAGCCGCTACCCAGGTAGCTAAATGGCCACGATGTTAAGTCCATCAAATGAAAGAAGAACAACAACAACTCTGTCGTGAGAATGTAATCATTATTTGAGTCCAACAGCAGGACGTCATCAACTCAGCAAAACCCATAGTTGTGGCAGACAAGAAGCTTTAAGGAGCCGAATATGGTGAATGTCAATATGGCTGGTAGATACTCCTTTGAATTAGAATGGAAAGCACATGTTCTCTCTCCAGTGTCTTACCGCATGCAGGACGACGATGTACTTCCACATCCTAGTTTGGTAGTTCCCTCCGTCTTCTGAGGTCTCATGGTAAGTATTGAGACTTCGGATCATAAGGAACTGGGTTCAATTCCCGGCTCAGCCAAGAAATTTTATTCTGGTCTGTTGGCTGGAACGTGGTTCATTCAGTCTCGTGAGGCAGAATTGAGAATAGGTTGCTTCGCAGTATATTCATTCATTAATTCTTTCATTAATTCATTCAATAATCTGTCTACCTATCTATCTATCTATCTATTATGCTATGTATCTATTTTTTTTAAGTTTAAATTACATAAGACTTAAAGCAAACACCGAACTATACCGTCAGTAGGAACCAGCCATCATAATCATCCGACGGAGACGACTGAAATTCTACGGGCACCTCCTCCGGATGGGGAACGATAGAATCACCAAGAAGATCTTCAACTTGATTAATGGCTACAGGACTGGCAGCTTGTGGCATAATGAAGTGAACCAAGACTTGAATAACGCTGGGATTGTAGACTGTGATATTCTTGACCGTTCCAAATTGTGTGATAGTGTTAACTCTTGCTCCCCACCACCCAAAGTGATTAAGACCCGACCACCCTCACACAGGAGAGGAAGGACAGTTATTGGCTGGACTGAGGAGATATTGGAGAACAAAGAAAGCGTCGCAGAAGCACTACTAGCGCTACTTAGTGAGTTTATGTTCGACCCTGACTATTATATGTCTGAAAACTGTATCATAATGGTAGTCATTAGGCCTATAACACTATTTTTCATTAAGAAACAGTTTCTCCCACCAATCACAGCTCAAGAAACAGTTGTTTGACCAATTAGATAAGGATACCTTCGCGCATGCGCTAAAAATCCAATATGTCTATATAAATTACCGAAAGTGCACCGTCCATATGTTCGCGTAAATAAACTGCTGAATATGAGACAAGAAATAGCAATGTACCTTAATATCCCCAAACCCAATTTCTACACAGCGCGTTGTTTTCAAACGACTACGGTGACAGTTTTACTGAATACTGGTTCACAATCTGCACATATGGCATTGAAGCACACAGAGCGCATGCGTCGGTCAGCCAGAGAGCTTGGAACACAGAGTTATTCTACCCAGTGCAGCACCCGATCACAAAATTCTAGTTACTGAACATATATTTATGAATATTTATGTTAAAACATATAATAAAGTTATAATTATCGCCGAACATAAGTAGTCGTATGCAACTCGCCTATAATGGTAATTAAGACACTCGTATGGAAATTATAAAACTCGATTACGCTCGTTTTATAAACATACTCATGCCTTAGTTATAGCCATTATAGTCTCGTTGCATAATGTACTATTAAATCACTAATAATAAAACCGTAAGTGCTCAAAACGAATTTTAACACTACTAAATAGTAGGCCTACGTGAACAGATATGTGGATTGATGTGCATCAAGGCCGCAGTAATTCTATTATTTATTCTGTTCAATGTAGATTCCGATCGCCTGTAACATGCAGAAGGTTGTATGTCGTACGTACACTAACATGTTTATACAAAGACACGGTGTATTACTCACCTGAAGAGGCCGCAGTAGTTGTTGACGTCAAAGCCCTGATCGGGTGGCACCACACGGTCGAGGAAACGTGGGGTCAGCGTGAGGGATGACACAGCCGCCAGCAGCCACGTGTCCCCCAGCTCGCCCGCCTCCACGTCAAACCGAGCGCCCTCCGAGCCTTCGCTGCCGCTCTCAGCGATGAATCGCGGCCGTTGGCACATTTCCTGAAACACAATGGGTTACAAAATGTTGATATCCTTTTGACTTCGCCTGAGGGAACGCTACACATCGAACAGTTGAGGCAAGATCGTTGCTGAATGAAGGGTGAAGAGTTGCTCGAGGCGAGGAAGTGGGAGGCTTTATTCTCTTTTTTATGTGTAACATCTTTCCACTCTGTTGATGGATATTTTTGTGGGAGTGATTTTGAAAAATGGGACGGAAGTGGATCGGATGGAAGTGTGTAAGACGCACTGCCAGCTGGATCGTATCCCTCCTGGATATTCATCAACACACAAAAATCTTTTTTTATTTACACACTAATAATACATAACAATTCCACGACTCTCTTTTTTTCTTCACTGCCTACTTGATATTTCTACTCTCGCACTGCCTTCTTGATACTCTGCTGCTAATCATATCAATATGAGTCATTTTAACAGAATACATATGAAATTACGTGTTGGTCTGTGAATCAAGAGGTCCGGGAACTGGGCAAGCCTTTCATGATCTGCTGCTGTGCACATTGCATTTACTCGCAAGTTGGCCTATTTATAAGGAATTTAAGGTTATGAGCGGTGTCACGTCTATTAATCTAGTTGATCCATATCGTATTCTTTATTTAGGCTAGTGCTGCTGGAAGCTACAAATCATCTAATAAAATGAGTTCCGTATTATAAACTACAATATCTGTAAAACACTCCCTTTTACAATAGATTAATATTTGTGCCAATAATATTATACAATACCGGTGTATCAACAATTTCACGTGTGCTTTCTTATATGTCAGATGTTACACATCATATGCAACTACTGCAAGGCTCGTATTTTTAGCCTATTTTCAATTATGAAAAAATAGGCTTATGAGATCACCTTTTGTCCGTGTGTGTGTGCGTGTGTGTGTGTGTGTGAGGTGTGTGTGTGTGTCCCCCCAAAAAAAAATTCTAAACGGCTGGAGCGATTTCAATGAAACTCGGTAAGTTGATAGCACTATTCCGGGCGACCCCGACCGTGCTCTTCAAATTTTGTTACGTTTCACCAATCCAACATGGCGGCTGTGCTAAATATTTCACCAGCATTCAATATCTCCGAAATTATTCCCGATATCACCCTGGAATTTATTACGGTGATAAAGTGAACTACTAGAAGTTCACCTATGTGACTTTTGAAAAACTGGTAACTACAAAACCAACATGGCGGTCACGCGAATTTGCGACATTTAAATAGACGTTTCTCGCGATTTAACCAACCAAACGCAATAAAACTTGGTACAGTATATGTTTACACACATTGTAATGCACCAACATCTAACTTCGTTCAATTGTGTACATAACGACAAGATGGCGGATGTGCGAAATATTTCACCGGCATTCTATATCTCTGAAACTATTAGCAGTATCACCCTGAAATTTTGTACGGAGATAAAAGACACTATGGAAGTTCATCTATAAGACTTTCAAAATCCGGTTAACTACAAAACGAACATGGTGGCCAAGCGAATTTGAAAATTTTAAATAGACCTTTCTCGCGATTTAATGTTCCAAACGCAATGAAATCTGGTACAGGAAATGTTTATACATATTGTAATGCACTGGTATCTAATTTAGTTCAATTGTTTACATAACCTCAAGATGGCGGCTGTGCGAATTTTAAAATTATGTTTTTATTTCTTGTGTCGCAATCATGTGATCGAAGTCAAAAATTGAATAATGAAACTACGCAATAATGTTCCTCTAATGGTACATGACTCTATGGCCTATACATTTATCAATCCAACATGGCGACCATCCAAAATATTTAGACGGCTCTGAATATCTACGAATCTATTATAGCAATCAAACTGATTTCTTTATGTTCATTGGGGCTATGAACTTAAGTTCACCTATAGGACTTTAAATAACCTGGTGATCACAAATCCAACATGGCGGCGACGCGAAATAAAAATATTCACATGGACGTTTCTCGCAATTTAACCATCCGAGTGCAGTGAAACTTGGTACAGTAAATCCTTATACGAATGTTAATCCACTGGCATCTAATTTATTTCAATTGTTTCCATAACCACAAGATGGCAGCTGTGCGAAATTTTAAAATCTCCTTGTTAATTCTTGTGTCCTAATGATGCGATTGAAGTTTGAATGCTACACGTACACAATAATCTTCATGTAACAGTACATAACTCTAGGACCTACATATATACAATCCAACATGGCGACCATCCGAAATTTCTCAATATCTACGAATCTATTACAGCAATTAAACTGAAATTTTGTATGTTGATAGTGGCAGTTAACAAAAGTAGGATATATGAAAATAGGCTGTACTGTTCTTCACGGAACTACTTGTTTTCTTTCTTTTTTCTTTCTGCTTAATTTCAGACTTCATGGCAGGCCCTCCCTTAAAGAACTGTTTTGATCAACAACTAACAATAAAGATATAACAAACGAGCGATATAATACAAAGCAAAATTCAGACATTATAGTACAGTGGTAAAGCCAGAGGGTCTGTATGCCTCCGAGTGTCTAACCCTGATCAAAAAAGGGGAGCTGAAGGAACTTGAGATAAAGGAAAGGAGGATTCTGAGGAAAATTCTCGGACCACGGAAAGATGATGACGGAACATGAAAAAAAAGGAAAAATGAAGATCTGTATGTGCAGACCGAAACCATTGAGGCCGCAATGCGTAAAAGAAGGCTAAAATATTACGGGCATTTGATGAAAATGGTCGGGAACAGGATACCAAACAACATTTTTAAAGGCATCACTGGGTTGAAAACTGCTATAAAATGGGTAGAAGAGATCAAAAGAGACACCATTGTAATTGGACTAACTGAACTTTTTTTTCACGATAGGAAAACGTTTCGAAGCCGAGTTGACAATATCAAGACGTTCAAAGAAAAACCACCACAACACAGGCCACATTTGGTAATAACAGAGGAGCAGAGATAGATTAGAAGTGAAAGAATAAAGAGGTTCTGGGAAGAAAAGAAGAAAACATTGACCAGAAAGCCTTAGGTTCCATGCGGTCCACAGTTGGCCAAAGTCGGAAACAAAACAAAAGAATAGGTGAGTAAATACAATAATAGTATATTGCCTTCACGGCCAGTGAATTAAAATTCAGCAATTTTTCTAAGTTTGAGCCGTGTCATGTGTGGGGTTTTGCCTAGGACATTAAGTTGACTCATCAGCGGGCCCTTGTTGTCCCCTTCCGGACCCGCCCTGGACTAGCGAACTGCGCGCTACTTCCCTTTTTTATGAAGCGCACATGTGCCTCTTCACCGCGAGAACTAAAAGCTCAAGCAGTCATAACCTCCCTATGAAGGCTTACAAAAAATATGGTAAGCCTATATTGGCTTTCACGGCCAGTGAATTGAAACTCAGCAATTTTTCAAGGTTTGTGCCATGTCTTGTGTGGGGTTTCGCCTAGGACACCAAGCTGGCTCATCAGCGGGCTCTTGGTGTCCCCGCACGGACCCTCACGGGACTAGCGAACTGCGCGCTACCTCCCTTTTTATGAAGCGCACCTGTGCCTCTTCACTGCGAGAACTAAAAGCTCAAGCAGCCTCCGCCTCCAAAAATATGGTATATTGGCTTTCACGGCCAGTGAATTAAAACTCAGCTATTTTTCTAGGTTTGTGTCGTGTCTTGTGTGGGGTTTCGCCTAGGACACCAAGCGTAAACTTGAAAGGCGCACGGACGGCAGGCCCCATATGCAATTCAGAAAAGCCGAGATGAACAGCGAATTCCAAACACAAATAGTCCTCTCTGAAGTCTTACTCGACACGACTCGACAGTTTGATCCTGACCAAAGCTGGGATGTTAGGCTCGCTCGCTAGCTCGTAAACTCGTTCCGAAGCTAGTAATTTAATTTTCCATTGAATGGAGATTGTTGGAAGAAATGAAAACGTAAACACATTTATAGTGAGCGATGTAGGCCTATTAAAGATAGAAATATGCTGTCACGGACTTTTTGTAGAACTCTGCATGCTGAACAATTCTTACACTCATAGTATGTAGATATTTTTAACCTTTTACCCAGCATAAGCTTAAAAGGTGTACGGATGGTATGTTTTTCTTCGACTAGATTCACTGAAATCATTACTGCTTGGCTTCCTTTGGTCATATATGAATGGTTTTCTACAGAAACCTTCCTCGAGATATCCTTTACGGAATGGTGAAATCCGCATCAAAATCCTTCAAGTGGTTCTCGTGATTACCCGTTACATCCAAGAATCGGAGACTTTGTTTTATACTACAGTAGTCTACAGTATGCAGATACATCAGAACCAAGGTCCATGGAGGTATCTGTAACTTAAGTGGGGCAGCTGCAGAAAAAAGGTATTGTGTGGACCAATCGCAAAGCCAGGCTACTGGGTAATGCATTTCAATTAGTCTGCTCATTAAGCTGTTAACTTGAAGACTCAATTAACACCTGCTGTGTCACGCCGTCTCACAACACTTTGCACCTGCGCTGTCCCGAGAACCACTGCTTTATGACTGGCCGCCCGGCTTATACAGTGTGTTGAGAAATGAACACCCAAAACAGAACAGCGTATTGCGCATCTCAGAACTGAACCATCGCTACCATCAAGAACGCTCTGAATTTCAACGATGTCATCGATACCTCACTGCTATTTAATCCGATTCATCGATCTGTGGAGATCACTAAATCCATCAGTTATCGTTCTGTGGAAAGTACTAAATCTGTCATTTATCGGTCTGTGGTGATTACTATATCAGTTATTGATCTGTGGAGAGTACTAAATCTATCAGTTATCGAACTGTGGAAAGTACTAAATCTGTCATTTATCGATCTGTGGTGATTACTATATCAGTTATCGATCTGTGGAGAGTACTAAATTTATCAGTTATCGATCTGTGGAAAGTACTAAATCTATCAGTTATCGATATGAGGAGAATACTATATCATTTACCGATCTGTGGTGATAACCAAATCTATCAGTTATCAATTTGTGAAGAGTACTAAATCCATCAGTTATCGATCTGTGGAGAATACTAAATCCACCAGTTATCGATCTGTGAATAATGCTAAAGCCATCAGTTATCGATCTACGGAGAATACTAAATCTATCAGTTATCGATCTGTGGAGAATACTAAATCTAACAGTTATCGATCCGTGGAGAATACTAAATCTATCAGTTATCGATTTGTGAAGAGTACTAAAACTATCATTTATTGTTCTGTGGTGGTTACTAAATCTATTAGTTATCGATCTGTGGAGGTTACTAAATACATCAGTTATCGATCTCTGGAGATTACTAAATACATCAGTTATCGATCTGTGGAGATTACTAAATACATTGGTTCATCGATCTGTGGGGATTACTAAATCCATCAGTTATCGTTTTGTGGAAAGTACTAAATCTATCAGTTATCGATCTTTGGAGAGTACTAAATCTATCAGTTATCGATTTGTGGAGAGTACGATACTAAATCTATCATTTATCGACTTGTGGTGATACTAAATCTATCAGTTATCGATTTGTGAAGAGTACTAAAACTATCATTTATTGATCTGTGGTGATTACTAAATCTGTAAGTTATCGATCTCTGGAGGTTACTGACTACATCAGTTATCGATCTGTGGAGATTACTAAATACATCAGTTATCGATATGTGGAGATTACTAAATACATTGGTTCATCGATCTGTGAAGATTATTAAATCCATCAGTTATCAATCTGTGGAGAGTATGAAATCTTTCAATTATCGATCTGTGGAGATGACTAAATCTTTCAATTATCGATCTGCGGAGATGACTAAATCTATCAGTTATCGATCTGTGAAGAGTAGCAAATCCATCAGTTATCGATCTACCAATCAATCAACTTCTAAAGGCAATGCCTTGTCTCCGCAACCAATACGCTCTGTCTTCAGCACCTCGTTTCATCTCACAGTAGGAACCTTATTGATGAGTTAGTGTGATGTCTTGCAGGAAACATTTTCTCGGTAGACCTCGGCCTTTCCTCCCTGTGATCTTTCCTTCTAGGAGATTAGTTAGGAAAGCGTTTATGTCGCAATATGTGGCCTGTAAATTTAGCTTATCTTTTATGGATAGTTGGCCTCATTTCTCTTTTCCCTTGAATTTCTTGCAGGATGCTGATGTTAGTACTCTTTAATTTAACCCGTAATATTCTCCGCCAGACCCACATCTCATACGCTTCAAGTCACTTCCAATCCTGACCTCTGATCGTCCAAGATTCACATCCACACAGAACCGCACTCCACTCATCTATGGAGATCTAAGTTTCGGATGTTAGGGAAAAGTCATATTTTTTCCCAGAGCTCATTTAACCCGAAATCTGAAAAATAAGTTTGAATGACGGGTCCCTGACCACGTTTAAAGCAATTTGATGTTGCCTATAAATGCATATTTCGATATTTTTTATTGTTTTGGTCATATTTTAGTGATATAAGGTCATATTTGGTAATAATTTCAGCATTTTTGTTTACATTGAGGCGTCGTTAACAAGGTACGTGTTATCTGTGTAGAGTTCCAAACACAGGATTTCCGAATAGTGTAGTAGATATATTTTTCTTTCTTTTACCGGAACAGGCAGATATAGAAGATCTGATTCCAAGAAGGCGCTCCTCTACGGACGTCTTTTAGCACATCTTTCTGGACAAGTTGGATTGCGACACTATACGCATGAGGTCACGGAACATGACGATAGTGTGCTTCCACCTTTCAACAGGATGTATTTCCAGTATATATATTTAGCTCAGAAGCAATTAGCAAACAAGGAAATTGTTTTTATCCATAATGGTCCGTATTGAATTTAAATTCCACTAAATGACTTACTCTTATTTACGTCTTTTCAATACTTGTAATATTATTAGCACTGCTTAGTAGCCTACTGGTATATGTTTAGAACAATAATGTTGTTCTTCATCAGCCATATACCTACACATGGGCATAAAATACATTGCAAATACACATAGTTCATTAAAAAAATCACTTGTAAAATCGAAATAGCACATGTCCGATACACTGGAAAATTGTTTTGGCACTTAAGACGTTTAGGCTACTGTATGTTAGTGATACTCGACCTATCCCAAAAATTCATGTCATATTTCATAGATTTTTAGGTCATATTTTATATTTTAGGTCATACTTAGCTAGTTTTTTTGGGCATATTTGCTTGCATATTTTGTACTTCTTTATGTCTTAAACTTACGAACCCTAGAAGATGACTAAATCCCTCAGTTATCGATCCGTGGAGAATTGCAGTTATGGAGAAGAGGAATGTAGAGACGTGGATCCCTGCAGTTTTACCAGACTACTGCTGCACTATTACGTTATTATTACACAATCGAGATCAGAGCTGATTGTCACACTGTTTACATCACGCTACCGTCACCTCGGTTTTCAAAGTTGTCTTATGTCGCTTAGTAACAACAGTGCATGATAAAAATATTCGTTTTTAATGTTTTAATTCATAAATAAATATTATAAGTGTCAAAATGTCATCCCCCCCCCCCCACCTACATACGCCCCTAGCATATACAGTCAAACCTGGTTATAATGAACCTCTGTATAAGAAAAACCTCTGTAATGGGAATACATTTCTTGGTCCCGTCATTTTTACGGTGTAGAACTCTATACAAGAGTCCGGGTGGGTACACCAAGAGCCCGCTGATGAGCCAGCTTGGTGTCCTAGGCGAAACCCCACACAAGACACGACACAAACCTAGAAAAATTGCTGAGTTTTACTTCACTGGCCGTGAAAGCCAATATACCACTTTTTTGGAAGCCTTCATAGGGCGGTTATGGCTGCTTGAGCTTTTAGTTCTCTCAGTAAAGAGGTGCAGGTGCACAAAGGGAGGTAGCGCGCAGTTCGCTACTCCTCTGGTGGTCTGGGCGGGAACACCAAGAGTCCACTGATGAGCCAGCTTGGTGTCCTAGGTGAAACCCTACACAAGACATGACACAAACCTAGAAAAAATTACTGAGTTCTATACAAGAAACTTTTGTACCTCTATATAAGGAAGTTGTGTTGGATTCGTTTACCTCTATAATGGAAAGAAAGTACATAAGAAAATGGTGCCTCTTTTATTTTCCCTGTTTACTCTCTGCATCAGACTACGTACTGTAATGTTCTGTATCATCCATACCAATTTTACTGTACTGCATTGTTTATACTGTCAGAGTTCAGCCTGTTTTTAGGAGTAAATGCGCTACGGGTCGCCTCCGTAGCGTAGCGGTCAGCATGGTTAGCTGCCGCCCCGGAGGTCCTGGGTTCGATTCCCGACTCTGCCACGAAATTTGAAAAGTGGTATAGGGACTGGAACGGGGTCTACTCAGCCTCGGGTGGTCCAAATGAGTAGAGGGGGTTCGATTCCCACCTCCACCATCCTCGAAGTGGTTTTCCGTGGTTTCCCACTTCGTCTTCGGGCAAATGCCGGGATGGTACTGCCCCCGTAATTGAATTATGTAGAGACCACGGTGGCTATATTTGAAATTATAAGGAAAGTTATGGTTGTCATAGTTATGACGTGGGTAGTCATGACGTAAGCACGGATGACGTAAATGTTATGCCAGCAGGCTACTTGAGCTGAGATTCTCAGTGACGTCAGCATTTAGTCGAGAATGTTCCAAGATTTACGACGCAGTCGCAGGAAACGAGGAATTCTGCTGAGGAAGAAACTATGCTATTGGAGGAGAGGCATGAACCAATCAACGATAGTTTAAAGGAAGACGGAGATTGCTGAAACTATGGTATTTTTTTATTACTTTTGGAATGCAGAATTGTGGAAATCCATTTGCAGTAAAAGCATTGATTTGGAATTTTGGTGAAATTTATTTTCAGTTTTTGAATTGTGAAAATCCGTCATGTATTAACGAAGTTGGAACTTTGAGCGATGACGCAGTACCACGCTTTGGAAGGGATGGAAACGCCCCTCGTGAAGTTAATAAAAGGGCTTGCGCAGAAGAGAGGAGCCTCCCTTCGTTCTCTGATCATTCTGAGATCTCATTCTCAGATCATCGAAGTCTATTGTGAAAGTTCTTTTCTTATACATTCATTATAGTGAGACGTCGAAGTGAACAGCAGTGAAAAGAATCGTCTTTATAACGCGTGGCGAGGCCACTATATTAACGAGATCCAAGTCAAACTAGGTGAAGTTGAAACGGACCTTGGAAAGCTTCTACAAGTTTAGCTTCGAACAGTTAGCGGTCTCCGATAAGCTAATTGTATTGTGCAGTGCTACATGCAGTTATAGAGAAAAGCTGAACAATTTCGACCGATTAGTTTAAAAGATATTAGCAGTTTTATACAACTGAGAAAAGTGATTATCTCGCCACAAGAGAAGCACTTTTGTGAAGCCAGAATCAACGCAACGGCTGACGCTGCGAGTGGAATAGAAAGATTTCAGATTGCTTGGTTACACAACGATACAGTATAATGGAGCAATTGAATACGGCAGTTTGTTCTTCTGACACTACAACCGAAGAGCAGATGGAAGGCTAAGGGCTTATTGCAATTGGGACATACTTCAACGGAGTAAGATAGCGACATGGAACTTCGCTAATTGCTATTCCACACAAGCGAACATGCGGTGAATACCATCTACACCCATGTTTCGTAATTAAAGGCTGAATACCATCGAACAGCCATAGAAACAATTTCATACTCTGAATATGAATAATTTCTTCGGAAATTTCTACAAAACTTCATGGCGATTGTCTACTGGAACTTCAGGGAATTTTTCAAGAGAGGTCAGGGTGGACCCGACTCACAAAGAAGATTATTGCCGGAAGGATGTCTATTCGTCTTCGAGGAGCAGAGCGATTCACGGAGAAGGAAGCAGTTTGATTCTCCGAGGGTGCTATTTCCTATTTCGAGGATGGAGCTCAACTTTAACGTGGTGAAATGGATCCATCAGCAGTCTTCTTTGGGGAATTTTCCTCTGGAACGTCAATCGGCAGATAAGGTAGTCGTGAACGTTTATTGTATTTGAGTATATTAATGATGTTTGAGCAACCATTTTTCCCATATTTTTATCCTCATGTTTTTGCCCTATTTTCTTGTTGAGATTCTTATTCTCAGTACACCTTGATGAGCTTTGCATTTTTCGACGATTTATTAAGACATTGTTATGTCATGGGCATAGTTAACGATTTTGAATCAGTTGAGACTGATATTTAGAATTTTCAGTAATTAATATTTTTGTAGTCACGATTTGACTGTAAGTTAATGATTTTTAATGGCAGATTTAAATTCAGACAGCGTGTCATTTTATTAAAGTAATTCTACCCCAGTTTAATTACTTTGACCAATTTTCTGTCATCATCAAGAAGGAAGAACATTTAAATGATTTTAGAGCGTTAAAATCTCTTACGTTGTCGACGATCTTGGAAATACTAGTCGTTATTTGAATTGATTGCAACACAGACATTTATCGTCAGTTATGAATGAACATTGCATTATAGACACTTTTGTGAAAGAGTAACTTTAATAATGAATTATTGAATGCATTAAAGTCTAGTACATTTGTTAGGAGTTTTTCTCAATTAGAGAATTATATAACGATGTTTGCATTCCCCAGTCTAATTGGATTCTATTCGACTACTTTGCATTTTGTCGCACTTTATTTGAAGATAGTATTTTTATACTACAATTTCTTTTAAGATGTTAATCTTAAATTTTGATAGACCAGACAGGCGTATATAAGCGTATTCACTATTAAATTTGTTTGTGATTGGCAAGTTTTGACTTCATTTCGGTTCATGAATGAAATCCACGAAGGTTAAATAAAAAACAGTTTTGAAACAATTAATGATTATAAAAATTTTTAAGTGGAACTATGAATGTATAATCGCTAGTGCAGCGCGTGTTGAAAGTCGCTGAGGTATAATGCCCTTGAATATGAAGGAAGTTCCCACAGGAATAAATGTTAAAGAATTATTTGTGGAAGTTTTATAAGTTATGTGGAAGTTTAATACCATATAGATTAATATATGATGATTTTGGGCATATTTTTAATGCAGTTTGTGCATTAACTTGTTAGCGAAGGATTTTCCGCTGGAGTAAGATTGTCATAGTTCGTTGAAAATAAATCAAGTGATTTACTGTTATAATTAACACGAGTTTTGAAAGAATTTGAGATAAGATTTTGAATGAAGGTTGCCGTCACAAATCATTATTAAAACCTTTATTAAACCAGATTGTGACATTAATATGTATAACTAACCTTCATTGGTCGATTATATTAATCACGATTATGAAAATTACCAACCGAATGGACATGTGGTCAATGTATTTATTAAATTAATAATTTAAACAATTTAAATGTTAATATTGTAAATAATTGCTGTAAATATTTTTGAAAATGATGTGAAACGAGAGTGATGTTAAAGGCGTGCTTATAATATTTTTATTGTCTTTGACAAATATTATAAACAATTTATAATTGTTATAAATAATTTATGTGATTTTGTTATAAACATTTAAGAGCTAATTAAACATTTGGATTGAAGTTAACAAGTTTAAGAAATTAACATAATGATCCGATAGGATGTGAGCAAAGTACTTGAAAGATTTGCGTAAATATAATGTGAGTTGTCTTGTAGACCTTTAAAAGTTTGAGAGAGCAAGCTGTATGTTACGTAACAGCATGTGAGAAGGGAGTGCATTTGACCAGGCTGCAACAGGTTCGAGGTTAGCTCGCAGCTGGGCCAACATCTGGTTATCAGAGTGAGGTCGTACACACTCCGGCCTTGCGACTATAAATACCATTCTCATGTTTATTAAAAGGAAACCAAATGCTCTATATATGTCACACCCTGACGTCCTTTTCCAATCCAATAGTGTTATGAATATTACGTTATTTTGAGCTCAAGGGAGCTAAAATGTTTTATATCATGTTGTATGATAATTTTTGCAAGTCCTACTGAGGACGTAGTCAGATTGACTTGGGCTACTGATAGCCACGTTGATTTTGTTGTGTTAGTAAAATCATACCCTTTATTAGAAATAAAGCTTTTGTACAGTTCAAAGTTCTCGTCTTCGTTCTTGGTTCATTTTTAAATGTCATGGTGGAGGTTATTGTGTGAACAGACTTTTAGTGATCCTGTTGTCAACTCAAACCCCGAGATAATTAAGAGGTAAGTAACGGTAAGTATGAACCCCCGTCTATTTTGGTGTGTTCCACAATGATTTCCTGTGAACTTCTGTGCTCTTATCTCGATAGTGTCTGTCAGTGCCATTTTCATTGATGTAACTGTGCCGGTGCGATTGATAATTGGCAATCCGATTGAGGGGGCCGATATCTGACAGCCTACTGTCCAGGTAAACGGGGACAGAAAGATTGGCGCCGTCAACGTGTGGGGCTTGTTCAACAACAATGGATTACCAGGTTGAACAATAGAAAGATTGGCGACCCAAGAGCGTGGGGCTGAGTCAACAGAAAGATTGGCGCACCTAAAACGTTGGGGCTCGATTCAACATAACTGGATTACCAGGTTGAACGCCAGAAAGAGTGGCAAACCTAAAACGTGAGGTTCGATTAGACTCAAATAAAGAGGTTGATTCTTTGTTAGATGTCTAGGCCAATTGTAGTATTTAAGAGTGTGATTATATAGGAATTAAATGTTGTATTGTATTAGGAAAATTACACTCAGAAAAGATCAGATCTTATACAACTTGAGAAAGGTTAAATAGGCTGGAAACTTAGAAAAATCGCCTATAATCTGGAATCTTATTTTATTTGACCGGCTTATGACATTTTAGTCATGTTAAAGATAAAATTAATTATTTGGATTGTAAATGTAAATTATTTGTGTTAGGATATTTTAAAATGAGCCAGAGAAATTTGAACATGTGCTTGAGTTTGTTTCAACATGAAGTATCTTCGAAGATTAATTATAAGGTAGTTATAAGTTAGATTTAAGACAGAAAATTGATCAAAATTATATATGGTGAAAAGTGTTGCTCAAATGTTGTTATTTTGCTCTTTTGATGTATGTCCCTACAGCAATCCAATTTTGAATAATATTGTAATGGCAGATGAAAGTTTGAAGAAAATGTTAGAGGAGATGTCTGCTAACATGAAGCAGATGATGGAGGAAAATGCTAGTAATTTGTCTGCTAATTTGAATGCAAGAATGGAGGAGAATGCTAGTAATTTGAAAGCTAGTATGGATGAAAGTTTGAAGGGTATCCAAACTAGTGCTGCTAATTTGGAGGATAATATGTCGCGTTTACAGATTAATACCCAAGGAATTGAGAGTACTGTAAGTGACATCCGCACAGATGTATCAAATGTGCATAAAAATGTTGATGATGTTAAATGTGATGTGTCTAAGGTACAGAGAGACCTTACAATGTTAAATCTAGATGCAGCTAATGTCCGAGGGGATATTTCTTGTGCTAGAGCCGAAGTTGTTGTTGTCAAAAACGATGTAGCGACTGTCCAAGACAAGGTCGAGGAAGTCCAAAAAGAAATTCAAAAAGCTAGAACTGATGTATCCAATGTTCAGGTAGACATTAATAACATTCATGCGGATATAACTGAGGTGCAAAGTGACATAACTAAGATTCAGGTAGAGGTCAACACAGTTTTCGTAGATATTACTAAAGTCCAAACTGATGTAAATAAAGTCAGGGAAGAAATCGAAAACTCAAAAACTCTTTGTACGCGTAATATAACTGCATTAGCGACTAGGTTAGTCGATGAATCAGTTAGAACAACAACGTCTTTAGCAGAGTTGAAGTATGATGTAGAGGTCATGAGAACACAGGTATTAGACCACAATAGAGTATTAAAAGAGGATATCGAAGTAGACATAGCCGAAATGTTAACAGCAAACGTAGCGGTATGGAAAGACGAGTGGAATAAGTCAAGTGGGGAACATGTAACCCAAATTCAGGAAAGGATTGAAAGAAAACTTGCCAGTACGCAGATAGAAATTAACAATGAAGTAGTACAGATTAGGAAAGATTTAAGCGTCAGGATAAATTCGTTATCCGAAAAACAAGTTGACGATAGAACACAACTAGATCAGGATATGCAAACTTTAAAATCTACATTAGAGGAACAGATGCATAAAGTTGTCTCGGATGTAAATGAAACGACGAGTAAACTGAAAAATTTGAAGTTAGGAGAGGCTAGTTTAATGGAAAACTACAAAGAAGAGATTATCAAGAAAGTCTTAACAGAAATCACCGACAAGGATACAGAAGGCTTAGCTTGCGAATTGAATAGGAATTATACTAGAAGACATAACCTAGAGCCAGAAGAAAGAGACGTGACTCCTGAAGAACGTGTATCCAGATTCAGAGAGGAGGATGACGAGAGGAATATGGAACCTGAGTGGAACTACCGAGATAGTGGGAAAAACTATCCGGATTCATATCCGAGGAACGTGACGGTCATTAGGAATTTCGAGGACAAACCACAAAAATTCATTAACACTGATAGTTTGACACCTATAGAGTATGTAAGGAATCTCAAAGATTATTTCATCGAAGCTCACATTCCCAGAGAGAGAGAGAGAGATGAAGGTAGTAGAGAGATATCTGATTGGAGGACCCCTTGAATGGTTTCGCGCATTTAGATACACATTCAGTAACTTTGACGAGTTTGCAGAGGCATTAATCAAGCGATTTTGGTCCATAGAAGCGCAGAATTCGTTAAGAGCGGAGGTGTATTCAAGAAAATACTCAGGTACTCTTCCAACGAGGTACGCGGATTTCTTTACGAGTCAGTTGTCCCGCTTGAGATTTTTGCAACCCCCATTGTCCACGGAGCAACTAATAGATGCGATTTCTCGTATGCTGCCAGTTGAGGTGAGGAGACTTATAATTTCGTCCAACATCAGGGATTTATCCAGCATGGATGAATTACTAAGAAGGTTAGACTACACAAGTCCAATGCCTAACGTAGTCCAGAAAGGTCAAAGGCAGGAGTTTAAAGAAATCAATACGGTATACATGGACCAAGTCCAACAAACTGACAAGCCAGAGCAGGAGAAAAATGACAATGTAGGTCCTCACAGGAATAATCAGTTTAGAAATTACAGATCACAAGGTTACCGACCGTATCAACAGAGAAGAGGTTGGAACTACAACCGACGAAACTACAATGGAAGAGGCAGATATTACAACAATAATGGGTATAACCGTAACTATAATAGGAATAACCAAAACCAAAATAGAAACCAGAATACTCAAAGTCAGGTTATGACACCTGAGCAGTATCAGCAAAGAGAAAAGGAAAGCCAGCAATACTTAAAAGAATTAAGAGATAAAGAAGCTGACAATCAAAAGAAAAGGCAGGATGTTGTAATCGATCCTGGGCCTTCTACGAGCCAGCAGAACTTTGAAAATAGAAATACTGGTCAGAAGAGGAATTAGAGAGGAAGGAATACATTAACCACAAAACTCAGAGTAGAAGAAATAATGATTAAGGAACATAGAGGAAATATCATACTAGACTAAGCCAGTAATAATTCAATTTCGTGTTCAAGAGAGTTGAGATACTTGTAACATTGAGTTTAAAAACAATTTGCAACTGTTTTTAAAACGTGGTGGGAGGAGAATGCCCCCGTAATTGAATTATGTAGAGACCACGGTGGCTATATTTGAAATTATAAGGAAAGTTATGGTTGTCATAGTTATGACGTGGGTAGTCATGACGTAAGCACGGATGACGTAAATGTTATGCCAGCAGGCTACTTGAGCTGAGATTCTCAGTGACGTCAGCATTTAGTCGAGAATGTTCCAAGATTTACGACGCAGTCGCAGGAAACGAGGAATTCTGCTGAGGAAGAAACTATGCTATTGGAGGAGAGGCATGAACCAATCAACGATAGTTTAAAGGAAGACGGAGATTGCTGAAACTATGGTATTTTTTTATTACTTTTGGAATGCAGAATTGTGGAAATCCATTTGCAGTAAAAGCATTGATTTGGAATTTTGGTGAAATTTATTTTCAGTTTTTGAATTGTGAAAATCCGTCATGTATTAACGAAGTTGGAACTTTGAGCGATGACGCAGTACCACGCTTTGGAAGGGATGGAAACGCCCCTCGTGAAGTTAATAAAAGGGCTTGCGCAGAAGAGAGGAGCCTCCCTTCGTTCTCTGATCATTCTGAGATCTCATTCTCAGATCATCGAAGTCTATTGTGAAAGTTCTTTTCTTATACATTCATTATAGTGAGACGTCGAAGTGAACAGCAGTGAAAAGAATCGTCTTTATAACGCGTGGCGAGGCCACTATATTAACGAGATCCAAGTCAAACTAGGTGAAGTTGAAACGGACCTTGGAAAGCTTCTACAAGTTTAGCTTCGAACAGTTAGCGGTCTCCGATAAGCTAATTGTATTGTGCAGTGCTACATGCAGTTATAGAGAAAAGCTGAACAATTTCGACCGATTAGTTTAAAAGATATTAGCAGTTTTATACAACTGAGAAAAGTGATTATCTCGCCACAAGAGAAGCACTTTTGTGAAGCCAGAATCAACGCAACGGCTGACGCTGCGAGTGGAATAGAAAGATTTCAGATTGCTTGGTTACACAACGATACAGTATAATGGAGCAATTGAATACGGCAGTTTGTTCTTCTGACACTACAACCGAAGAGCAGATGGAAGGCTAAGGGCTTATTGCAATTGGGACATACTTCAACGGAGTAAGATAGCGACATGGAACTTCGCTAATTGCTATTCCACACAAGCGAACATGCGGTGAATACCATCTACACCCATGTTTCGTAATTAAAGGCTGAATACCATCGAACAGCCATAGAAACAATTTCATACTCTGAATATGAATAATTTCTTCGGAAATTTCTACAAAACTTCATGGCGATTGTCTACTGGAACTTCAGGGAATTTTTCAAGAGAGGTCAGGGTGGACCCGACTCACAAAGAAGATTATTGCCGGAAGGATGTCTATTCGTCTTCGAGGAGCAGAGCGATTCACGGAGAAGGAAGCAGTTTGATTCTCCGAGGGTGCTATTTCCTATTTCGAGGATGGAGCTCAACTTTAACGTGGTGAAATGGATCCATCAGCAGTCTTCTTTGGGGAATTTTCCTCTGGAACGTCAATCGGCAGATAAGGTAGTCGTGAACGTTTATTGTATTTGAGTATATTAATGATGTTTGAGCAACCATTTTTCCCATATTTTTATCCTCATGTTTTTGCCCTATTTTCTTGTTGAGATTCTTATTCTCAGTACACCTTGATGAGCTTTGCATTTTTCGACGATTTATTAAGACATTGTTATGTCATGGGCATAGTTAACGATTTTGAATCAGTTGAGACTGATATTTAGAATTTTCAGTAATTAATATTTTTGTAGTCACGATTTGACTGTAAGTTAATGATTTTTAATGGCAGATTTAAATTCAGACAGCGTGTCATTTTATTAAAGTAATTCTACCCCAGTTTAATTACTTTGACCAATTTTCTGTCATCATCAAGAAGGAAGAACATTTAAATGATTTTAGAGCGTTAAAATCTCTTACGTTGTCGACGATCTTGGAAATACTAGTCGTTATTTGAATTGATTGCAACACAGACATTTATCGTCAGTTATGAATGAACATTGCATTATAGACACTTTTGTGAAAGAGTAACTTTAATAATGAATTATTGAATGCATTAAAGTCTAGTACATTTGTTAGGAGTTTTTCTCAATTAGAGAATTATATAACGATGTTTGCATTCCCCAGTCTAATTGGATTCTATTCGACTACTTTGCATTTTGTCGCACTTTATTTGAAGATAGTATTTTTATACTACAATTTCTTTTAAGATGTTAATCTTAAATTTTGATAGACCAGACAGGCGTATATAAGCGTATTCACTATTAAATTTGTTTGTGATTGGCAAGTTTTGACTTCATTTCGGTTCATGAATGAAATCCACGAAGGTTAAATAAAAAACAGTTTTGAAACAATTAATGATTATAAAAATTTTTAAGTGGAACTATGAATGTATAATCGCTAGTGCAGCGCGTGTTGAAAGTCGCTGAGGTATAATGCCCTTGAATATGAAGGAAGTTCCCACAGGAATAAATGTTAAAGAATTATTTGTGGAAGTTTTATAAGTTATGTGGAAGTTTAATACCATATAGATTAATATATGATGATTTTGGGCATATTTTTAATGCAGTTTGTGCATTAACTTGTTAGCGAAGGATTTTCCGCTGGAGTAAGATTGTCATAGTTCGTTGAAAATAAATCAAGTGATTTACTGTTATAATTAACACGAGTTTTGAAAGAATTTGAGATAAGATTTTGAATGAAGGTTGCCGTCACAAATCATTATTAAAACCTTTATTAAACCAGATTGTGACATTAATATGTATAACTAACCTTCATTGGTCGATTATATTAATCACGATTATGAAAATTACCAACCGAATGGACATGTGGTCAATGTATTTATTAAATTAATAATTTAAACAATTTAAATGTTAATATTGTAAATAATTGCTGTAAATATTTTTGAAAATGATGTGAAACGAGAGTGATGTTAAAGGCGTGCTTATAATATTTTTATTGTCTTTGACAAATATTATAAACAATTTATAATTGTTATAAATAATTTATGTGATTTTGTTATAAACATTTAAGAGCTAATTAAACATTTGGATTGAAGTTAACAAGTTTAAGAAATTAACATAATGATCCGATAGGATGTGAGCAAAGTACTTGAAAGATTTGCGTAAATATAATGTGAGTTGTCTTGTAGACCTTTAAAAGTTTGAGAGAGCAAGCTGTATGTTACGTAACAGCATGTGAGAAGGGAGTGCATTTGACCAGGCTGCAACAGGTTCGAGGTTAGCTCGCAGCTGGGCCAACATCTGGTTATCAGAGTGAGGTCGTACACACTCCGGCCTTGCGACTATAAATACCATTCTCATGTTTATTAAAAGGAAACCAAATGCTCTATATATGTCACACCCTGACGTCCTTTTCCAATCCAATAGTGTTATGAATATTACGTTATTTTGAGCTCAAGGGAGCTAAAATGTTTTATATCATGTTGTATGATAATTTTTGCAAGTCCTACTGAGGACGTAGTCAGATTGACTTGGGCTACTGATAGCCACGTTGATTTTGTTGTGTTAGTAAAATCATACCCTTTATTAGAAATAAAGCTTTTGTACAGTTCAAAGTTCTCGTCTTCGTTCTTGGTTCATTTTTAAATGTCATGGTGGAGGTTATTGTGTGAACAGACTTTTAGTGATCCTGTTGTCAACTCAAACCCCGAGATAATTAAGAGGTAAGTAACGGTAAGTATGAACCCCCGTCTATTTTGGTGTGTTCCACAATGATTTCCTGTGAACTTCTGTGCTCTTATCTCGATAGTGTCTGTCAGTGCCATTTTCATTGATATAACTGTGCCGGTGCGATTGATAATTGGCAATCCGATTGAGGGGGCCGATATCTGACAGCCTACTGTCCAGGTAAACGGGGACAGAAAGATTGGCGCCGTCAACGTGTGGGGCTTGTTCAACAACAATGGATTACCAGGTTGAACAATAGAAAGATTGGCGACCCAAGAGCGTGGGGCTGAGTCAACAGAAAGATTGGCGCACCTAAAACGTTGGGGCTCGATTCAACATAACTGGATTACCAGGTTGAACGCCAGAAAGAGTGGCAAACCTAAAACGTGAGGTTCGATTAGACTCAAATAAAGAGGTTGATTCTTTGTTAGATGTCTAGGCCAATTGTAGTATTTAAGAGTGTGATTATATAGGAATTAAATGTTGTATTGTATTAGGAAAATTACACTCAGAAAAGATCAGATCTTATACAACTTGAGAAAGGTTAAATAGGCTGGAAACTTAGAAAAATCGCCTATAATCTGGAATCTTATTTTATTTGACCGGCTTATGACATTTTAGTCATGTTAAAGATAAAATTAATTATTTGGATTGTAAATGTAAATTATTTGTGTTAGGATATTTTAAAATGAGCCAGAGAAATTTGAACATGTGCTTGAGTTTGTTTCAACATGAAGTATCTTCGAAGATTAATTATAAGGTAGTTATAAGTTAGATTTAAGACAGAAAATTGATCAAAATTATATATGGTGAAAAGTGTTGCTCAAATGTTGTTATTTTGCTCTTTTGATGTATGTCCCTACAGCAATCCAATTTTGAATAATATTGTAATGGCAGATGAAAGTTTGAAGAAAATGTTAGAGGAGATGTCTGCTAACATGAAGCAGATGATGGAGGAAAATGCTAGTAATTTGTCTGCTAATTTGAATGCAAGAATGGAGGAGAATGCTAGTAATTTGAAAGCTAGTATGGATGAAAGTTTGAAGGGTATCCAAACTAGTGCTGCTAATTTGGAGGATAATATGTCGCGTTTACAGATTAATACCCAAGGAATTGAGAGTACTGTAAGTGACATCCGCACAGATGTATCAAATGTGCATAAAAATGTTGATGATGTTAAATGTGATGTGTCTAAGGTACAGAGAGACCTTACAATGTTAAATCTAGATGTAGCTAATGTCCGAGGGGATATTTCTTGTGCTAGAGCCGAAGTTGTTGTTGTCAAAAACGATGTAGCGACTGTCCAAGACAAGGTCGAGGAAGTCCAAAAAGAAATTCAAAAAGCTAGAACTGATGTATCCAATGTTCAGGTAGACATTAATAACATTCATGCGGATATAACTGAGGTGCAAAGTGACATAACTAAGATTCAGGTAGAGGTCAACACAGTTTTCGTAGATATTACTAAAGTCCAAACTGATGTAAATAAAGTCAGGGAAGAAATCGAAAACTCAAAAACTCTTTGTACGCGTAATATAACTGCATTAGCGACTAGGTTAGTCGATGAATCAGTTAGAACAACAACGTCTTTAGCAGAGTTGAAGTATGATGTAGAGGTCATGAGAACACAGGTATTAGACCACAATAGAGTATTAAAAGAGGATATCGAAGTAGACATAGCCGAAATGTTAACAGCAAACGTAGCGGTATGGAAAGACGAGTGGAATAAGTCAAGTGGGGAACATGTAACCCAAATTCAGGAAAGGATTGAAAGAAAACTTGCCAGTACGCAGATAGAAATTAACAATGAAGTAGTACAGATTAGGAAAGATTTAAGCGTCAGGATAAATTCGTTATCCGAAAAACAAGTTGACGATAGAACACAACTAGATCAGGATATGCAAACTTTAAAATCTACATTAGAGGAACAGATGCATAAAGTTGTCTCGGATGTAAATGAAACGACGAGTAAACTGAAAAATTTGAAGTTAGGAGAGGCTAGTTTAATGGAAAACTACAAAGAAGAGATTATCAAGAAAGTCTTAACAGAAATCACCGACAAGGATACAGAAGGCTTAGCTTGCGAATTGAATAGGAATTATACTAGAAGACATAACCTAGAGCCAGAAGAAAGAGACGTGACTCCTGAAGAACGTGTATCCAGATTCAGAGAGGAGGATGACGAGAGGAATATGGAACCTGAGTGGAACTACCGAGATAGTGGGAAAAACTATCCGGATTCATATCCGAGGAACGTGACGGTCATTAGGAATTTCGAGGACAAACCACAAAAATTCATTAACACTGATAGTTTGACACCTATAGAGTATGTAAGGAATCTCAAAGATTATTTCATCGAAGCTCACATTCCCAGAGAGAGAGAGAGAGATGAAGGTAGTAGAGAGATATCTGATTGGAGGACCCCTTGAATGGTTTTGCGCATTTAGATACACATTCAGTAACTTTGACGAGTTTGCAGAGGCATTAATCAAGCGATTTTGGTCCATAGAAGCGCAGAATTCGTTAAGAGCGGAGGTGTATTCAAGAAAATACTCAGGTACTCTTCCAACGAGGTACGCGGATTTCTTTACGAGTCAGTTGTCCCGCTTGAGATTTTTGCAACCCCCATTGTCCACGGAGCAACTAATAGATGCGATTTCTCGTATGCTGCCAGTTGAGGTGAGGAGACTTATAATTTCGTCCAACATCAGGGATTTATCCAGCATGGATGAATTACTAAGAAGGTTAGACTACACAAGTCCAATGCCTAACGTAGTCCAGAAAGGTCAAAGGCAGGAGTTTAAAGAAATCAATACGGTATACATGGACCAAGTCCAACAAACTGACAAGCCAGAGCAGGAGAAAAATGACAATGTAGGTCCTCACAGGAATAATCAGTTTAGAAATTACAGATCACAAGGTTACCGACCGTATCAACAGAGAAGAGGTTGGAACTACAACCGACGAAACTACAATGGAAGAGGCAGATATTACAACAATAATGGGTATAACCGTAACTATAATAGGAATAACCAAAACCAAAATAGAAACCAGAATACTCAAAGTCAGGTTATGACACCTGAGCAGTATCAGCAAAGAGAAAAGGAAAGCCAGCAATACTTAAAAGAATTAAGAGATAAAGAAGCTGACAATCAAAAGAAAAGGCAGGATGTTGTAATCGATCCTGGGCCTTCTACGAGCCAGCAGAACTTTGAAAATTGAAATACTGGTCAGAAGAGGAATTAGAGAGGAAGGAATACATTAACCACAAAACTCAGAGTAGAAGAAATAATGATTAAGGAACATAGAGGAAATATCATACTAGACTAAGCCAGTAATAATTCAATTTCGTGTTCAAGAGAGTTGAGATACTTGTAACATTGAGTTTAAAAACAATTTGCAACTGTTTTTAAAACGTGGTGGGAGGAGAATGCCCCCGTAATTGAATTATGTAGAGACCACGGTGGCTATATTTGAAATTATAAGGAAAGTTATGGTTGTCATAGTTATGACGTGGGTAGTCATGACGTAAGCACGGATGACGTAAATGTTATGCCAGCAGGCTACTTGAGCTGAGATTCTCAGTGACGTCAGCATTTAGTCGAGAATGTTCCAAGATTTACGACGCAGTCGCAGGAAACGAGGAATTCTGCTGAGGAAGAAACTATGCTATTGGAGGAGAGGCATGAACCAATCAACGATAGTTTAAAGGAAGACGGAGATTGCTGAAACTATGGTATTTTTTTATTACTTTTGGAATGCAGAATTGTGGAAATCCATTTGCAGTAAAAGCATTGATTTGGAATTTTGGTGAAATTTATTTTCAGTTTTTGAATTGTGAAAATCCGTCATGTATTAACGAAGTTGGAACTTTGAGCGATGACGCAGTACCACGCTTTGGAAGGGATGGAAACGCCCCTCGTGAAGTTAATAAAAGGGCTTGCGCAGAAGAGAGGAGCCTCCCTTCGTTCTCTGATCATTCTGAGATCTCATTCTCAGATCATCGAAGTCTATTGTGAAAGTTCTTTTCTTATACATTCATTATAGTGAGACGTCGAAGTGAACAGCAGTGAAAAGAATCGTCTTTATAACGCGTGGCGAGGCCACTATATTAACGAGATCCAAGTCAAACTAGGTGAAGTTGAAACGGACCTTGGAAAGCTTCTACAAGTTTAGCTTCGAACAGTTAGCGGTCTCCGATAAGCTAATTGTATTGTGCAGTGCTACATGCAGTTATAGAGAAAAGCTGAACAATTTCGACCGATTAGTTTAAAAGATATTAGCAGTTTTATACAACTGAGAAAAGTGATTATCTCGCCACAAGAGAAGCACTTTTGTGAAGCCAGAATCAACGCAACGGCTGACGCTGCGAGTGGAATAGAAAGATTTCAGATTGCTTGGTTACACAACGATACAGTATAATGGAGCAATTGAATACGGCAGTTTGTTCTTCTGACACTACAACCGAAGAGCAGATGGAAGGCTAAGGGCTTATTGCAATTGGGACATACTTCAACGGAGTAAGATAGCGACATGGAACTTCGCTAATTGCTATTCCACACAAGCGAACATGCGGTGAATACCATCTACACCCATGTTTCGTAATTAAAGGCTGAATACCATCGAACAGCCATAGAAACAATTTCATACTCTGAATATGAATAATTTCTTCGGAAATTTCTACAAAACTTCATGGCGATTGTCTACTGGAACTTTAGGGAATTTTTCAAGAGAGGTCAGGGTGGACCCGACTCACAAAGAAGATTATTGCCGGAAGGATGTCTATTCGTCTTCGAGGAGCAGAGCGATTCACGGAGAAGGAAGCAGTTCGATTCTCCGAGGGTGCTATTTCCTATTTCGAGGATGGAGCTCAACTTTAACGTGGTGAAATGGATCCATCAGCAGTCTTCTTTGGGGAATTTTCCTCTGGAACGTCAATCGGCAGATAAGGTAGTCGTGAACGTTTATTGTATTTGAGTATATTAATGATGTTTGAGCAACCATTTTTCCCATATTTTTATCCTCATGTTTTTGCCCTATTTTCTTGTTGAGATTCTTATTCTCAGTACACCTTGATGAGCTTTGCATTTTTCGACGATTTATTAAGACATTGTTATGTCATGGGCATAGTTAACGATTTTGAATCAGTTGAGACTGATATTTAGAATTTTCAGTAATTAATATTTTTGTAGTCACGATTTGACTGTAAGTTAATGATTTTTAATGGCAGATTTAAATTCAGACAGCGTGTCATTTTATTAAAGTAATTCTACCCCAGTTTAATTACTTTGACCAATTTTCTGTCATCATCAAGAAGGAAGAACATTTAAATGATTTTAGAGCGTTAAAATCTCTTACGCTGTCGACGATCTTGGAAATACTAGTCGTTATTTGAATTGATTGCAACACAGACATTTATCGTCAGTTATGAATGAACATTGCATTATAGACACTTTTGTGAAAGAGTAACTTTAATAATGAATTATTGAATGCATTAAAGTCTAGTACATTTGTTAGGAGTTTTTCTCAATTAGAGAATTATATAACGATGTTTGCATTCCCCAGTCTAATTGGATTCTATTCGACTACTTTGCATTTTGTCGCACTTTATTTGAAGATAGTATTTTTATACTACAATTTCTTTTAAGATGTTAATCTTAAATTTTGATAGACCAGACAGGCGTATATAAGCGTATTCACTATTAAATTTGTTTGTGATTGGCAAGTTTTGACTTCATTTCGGTTCATGAATGAAATCCACGAAGGTTAAATAAAAAACAGTTTTTGAAACAATTAATGATTATAAATTTTTTTAAGTGGAACTATGAATGTATAATCGCTAGTGCAGCGCGTGTTGAAAGTCGCTGAGGTATAATGCCCTTGAATATGAAGGAAGTTCCCACAGGAATAAATGTTAAAGAATTATTTGTGGAAGTTTTATAAGTTATGTGGAAGTTTAATACCATATAGATTAATATATGATGATTTTGGGCATATTTTTAATGCAGTTTGTGCATTAACTTGTTAGCGAAGGATTTTCCGCTGGAGTAAGATTGTCATAGTTCGTTGAAAATAAATCAAGTGATTTACTGTTATAATTAACACGAGTTTTGAAAGAATTTGAGATAAGATTTTGAATGAAGGTTGCCGTCACAAATCATTATTAAAACCTTTATTAAACCAGATTGTGACATTAATATGTATAACTAACCTTCATTGGTCGATTATATTAATCACGATTATGAAAATTACCAACCGAATGGACATGTGGTCAATGTATTTATTAAATTAATAATTTAAACAATTTAAATGTTAATATTGTAAATAATTGCTGTAAATATTTTTGAAAATGATGTGAAACGAGAGTGATGTTAAAGGCGTGCTTATAATATTTTTATTGTCTTTGACAAATATTATAAACAATTTCTAATTGTTATAAATAATTTATGTGATTTTGTTATAAACATTTAAGAGCTAATTAAACATTTGGATTGAAGTTAACAAGTTTAAGAAATTAACATAATGATCCGATAGGATGTGAGCAAAGTACTTGAAAGATTTGCGTAAATATAATGTGAGTTGTCTTGTAGACCTTTAAAAGTTTGAGAGAGCAAGCTGTATGTTATGTAACAGCATGTGAGAAGGGAGTGCATTTGACCAGGCTGCAACAGGTTCGAGGTTAGCTCGCAGCTGGGCCAACATCTGGTTATCAGAGTGAGGTCGTACACACTCCGGCCTTGCGACTATAAATACCATTCTCATGTTTATTAAAAGGAAACCAAATGCTCTATATATGTCACACCCTGACGTCCTTTTCCAATCCAATAGTGTTATGAATATTACGTTATTTTGAGCTCAAGGGAGCTAAAATGTTTTATATCATGTTGTATGATAATTTTTGCAAGTCCTACTGAGGACGTAGTCAGATTGACTTGGGCTACTGATAGCCACGTTGATTTTGTTGTGTTAGTAAAATCATACCCTTTATTAGAAATAAAGCTTTTGTACAGTTCAAAGTTCTCGTCTTCGTTCTTGGTTCATTTTTAAATGTCATGGTGGAGGTTATTGTGTGAACAGACTTTTAGTGATCCTGTTGTCAACTCAAACCCCGAGATAATTAAGAGGTAAGTAACGGTAAGTATGAACCCCCGTCTATTTTGGTGTGTTCCACAATGATTTCCTGTGAACTTCTGTGCTCTTATCTCGATAGTGTCTGTCAGTGCCATTTTCATTGATGTAACTGTGCCGGTGCGATTGATAATTGGCAATCCGATTGAGGGGGCGGATATCTGACAGCCTACTGTCCAGGTAAACGGGGACAGTACCTACTGTAAGGCCACGGCCGCCTCCTTCCCTCTTCCTCGCCTATCCATCCCTATCTGCCATCCCTTCCTCTCACTCATGAGGGCCCTTTTCGCTTTGCAGGTGAGGCCGCCTGGGCGAAGTGCTGATCACACCTCCCCAGTTGTATCCATCCCGACCAGATGTTCCAAGCTCCAGGACACTGCCCATAGAGGCGGTAGTGGTGAGTTCCCTCGCTGAGTCCGTGGGAACCACCAACCTAGAGGGTAAAAAAAAAGCGCTACGATATCATTACAAAGTATGGTTGGTTGGTTCCTCAGTTTAGCGGCTGCGACAACGCGGTCATGTAGCCCCGTGTACTTTGGGTGTGTGTAGAATCTGTCTAATAACCGGTGTTAATTGTGATGACTGTATTAGTGTGTGTATCTGTTTTAATTCAAGTAAGGACTAAAGACTTTGAATATTTTAAAGTAGTTCCTACTTTTGCCGCCAAACGCCACCGTCAACGACCAACTAGTTCAGAACTTAGTTACCAGATGCCAGCGCAGTCGGCTCCTGACGGCGAACGTAAAAACCTAAGAACGTAAGTCAAATGTTTAACCTCTATCTAATTTAGCTTCACACATGTGTAATTAGTGGAAGGTTCTTTAACATGCCATAAATCTATGACATGGGACCGCCGGCTTTACTTCCCCTCCGAAGGAAGGCATACTGAGGGATTTTTAACGTTCTTAAAAAATCCGACGACTTTGGCCGGGTTTGAACCCGCAATCTTTTGCATAGAAGCTCAGCATGCTACCAACTACGCCACCGAAGCCGCTATTACAAAGTTTACTAAGCTGAAACAGTTTTCTTTAACTAAAACTAGTTGTAACCTTGGTTACTAGATGCCACCGCAGTCGGCTCCTGGTGACGAATGTTGGAACCTGAGAGCCTTAGTGAAATCCAACCTATAATCTAGCTTCACACAAGTATAATTAGAGGAAGGTTCTTTTAAATGCCATAAATCTATTACATGGGACCGCCGACTTTACTTCCCCTTCGAAGGGAGGCATACTGAAGGATTTTTAACGCTCTTAAAATATCCGACGACTTATGCCAGGGTTGAACCCGTGACCTTGGGCATAGAACTCAGCATACTACCAACTGCGCCACCAAAGCCACCAGGTAACAAAAAGAACCCGAGGAAATTTATGTAACTTGAACTTAGATTCCATAATTGAATTTCATAATTAATTGGAAACTTGAAAACATAAACACTTGCGCAGCTGTACAGTGAACAAAAAATGAATAAGTGAAAATACTTTTATAGGACCAAGGACGATAATTTAGGCAATTTATTAGCTGAATTTCCAGTCTGCGAGCAATTACTGCAAATTCTTATATGGTTTAGAGGTATATTTGTTTCTTTCTTCAGTCCGGGATCAAAGGTAAATCCTACTTACATAAACTCAACAGTGACCTTCCTTGCTTTTAACACTGAGGTGTGTATAAAATTAGAAACAGATGGCCTTCTCTTTACACAAGATAATCTTATAACGCCTGAGCTTATTTTCTCAGGCAACAGAAATAATTTAATGGAGGAACGTCACGTTTTATGATAGAGCAGTTTGCCGCGGTCATATTTTTTGACGTGCGTGAGCAGACCTTGTGATTCTCGACGTGGCAGTATTTCATATCTGTCCCTGAGTGAGGTGATCTGGAAGAAAAACGAAAATATAGAGCGGGTCCATTTTATGATGCTGCACATCAAGGTTTCTACACATCAAAATAATGACTATTATACAAGTAGGTGGCATATTGGCTTTCACGGCCAGTGAATTAAAACTCAGCAATTTCTCTAGGTTTATGCCATGTCGTGTGTGGAATTTCGCCTAGGAACACCAAGGTGGCTCATCAGCAGGCTCTTGATGTCCGTGCCCTGACCCCCACAGTAGTAGCGAACTGCGCGCTATCTCACATATTATGAAGCGCACTTGCGCCTCTTTACTGCGAGAGCAAAAAAGCTCAAGCTTCCAAATAGATGGTATATTGGCTTTCACGGCAAATGAATTTCATTATACAAGTTCTTGTTTCTTTCCACGTCCTACGAAGGTGAGAAGGTATTTTTTCTACGTTATTCAAAGCTGAGGAAGTTCCTTTTCTACGTTCTTCAATTATGCGAATGTCTTTTTTTTTTCTCTCTGCGTGTACCCCCATAATTAATGTTCTTGCCAGTGCCAGGAATCGAATCTCGGACCTTTGGGACTGGAATAACAATACCTATCATGAGACCAAAGAGGACAGTGCACCATTTATTTTCCATGACAACCCATTTAGTTTATTCCGTGAACGATTTAGTGCCAACATTTTAAATCTCGGCCCAAAATTCAAATTTAGTGGATTTTAAAACATCTGAGGGAATATAGGGTTCATACACTCATAAGCTGGCAACCCTGATTACCACATGACACCAAAATACAAATATAGGGACTTCTTTTTGGGAAAATCTAGTGAATTCAAGGATATTTTACACCCAGAGGTTGGCCACCCTGCTGGGAATTCTTCTTGTGACATCACGTGAATTGGAGAATCCCCTAGGTCACATGACGATGAATCCCCGCTGCCATATTGCTTGCCATGCATCGCAATTGCTACAATTAACCGAATTGTCCACAAGGAAGTCAGATGGTCTACTTATTAGACAAGTAGCCTATTTATTTGAGAAATAATATAGCAACACCTGTTTTCTAGGATCGCGATTACTGATCTGTACTCCTTGGATTGACTTCGGCTATTTTAATTTTTATTTGATCCCTCACTAGCTTTTCGTACCCGACGTTGACGGGTTTGCGTTGCAAGTGTAACAACAAGTAGTTCCTTGACGAACTTAAGAGCCTACTTTTCTTAACATAAGATTCATGCCAATGAATAATCTAGGCCTATATCAGAAATGAAATGTTACATTGGATCTATCAGCACTCGTAAAATAATGTTGGCAACAGTGTCATGTATGTGCTGAATTAAGGGTATATTTCATCATTATTCCTTCACGTCTCGAAGGAACTTATTGTTAACGTATATACGGAGATTCAATGTGATTTGACGGCTCTGAAAATTGTGATTGGTGATTTTATATGGATTGATATTAATTGGATCATTGTGTACGGCGTATTAATAGTAGGCTACATTATGCAACGAGCCTATAATGGCAATAATTAAGACACGAGTACGTTTATAAAACGAGCGTAGCAAGTTTTAAAATTTCCATACGAGTGTTTTAATTACCATTATAGGCGAGTTGCATACGACTGTTTATGTTCGACGATAATTATAACTTTATTATATATTTTAACATAAATATTCATAAATATCTGTGGGATTCAGTTACTTCAGTTAGTGAACAGGGCGCGCTGGCTGTGCTGACTGAACAGAGCGCATGCGTGGGTCAACGAACTTCAAAAGCAGAGACCATTTACTTTGCTTGGCAATGCTATTGTTTACAGCCTGTATGATGTCTAGTGCCAATCAGAACTAGCATTCACTAATATTGTCACCGAAGTCGTTTGAAAGCAATGCACTGTGTATAAATTGGGTTTGGGGATATTAAGGTACAGTGTTATTTCTTGTCTCATATTCGCCAGTTTATTTACGCGAGCATATGGGACGGTGCACTTTCCATGTCGGTAATTTATACAGAAGGATGCTGTGTTGCTAACTTCTGGACGTAGTTTCATAAATTTCTTGCATATGTAATAGTATTTTCTTGTTACTGTAAAGGTTCGTGTTGATTTTGTCTTTGTTTTTGGGATTGTAACTACAATGGTTGATCCGATATCCAATTTAAACTATCAAATCGTGTAATTCATGTCCGACATGTTGGGATTTTGAGCGCATCCGCGAAGGTATCCTTACCTAATTGGTCAATGAATGAGCTCTGATTGGCTGGAGAAACTGTCTCATAATGAAAAACAGTACTATAATGACCCAGTTTTCTGACGTATAATATTTACATTTCGACATCGTCGAACATAAAGTTCCATTACGATCTGATTAATACTTTTAATGTAATGATCTTTCTAAGTGAGCACTCCGTTAGACTTGGTACAAAAATCCGTGTTCCTATACAAATGTATACTCTACATAGCTAAACGAAGAATAAAATAAGGACAAGTTTGGTGTAGCTCGATTTTATGTAAGGCTACGTGTAATGTTTTTATTGACGTCCAATGTCGAGTAGGCCTATCTATACTTTTTCCCCGACTATGCATCTCTGGGGTATATACAAAGTTATAGCTAAAATTTCAAACTGTTCATACAGAAACCTTACAATATCTATATAGATGACTCACTTCCCTTGTAAACTTTGTCAGTCTGACAACTTTCAATTGGAGGAAGCAGAATAATTAAGTCCTTGTGACATGCAATGCAGCGCGAGCAATTCATGTGAAGGCATACTGATTGATGGGAACTCCATGCTAGATCTCAGCAACAGGTTGAACAAGTTAGCCGACTGGTATGATGTCTGGGGCTCGCATGAGGATTGGATAAGTGCACATCCCTCTTACACCGCATTCTTAACATCTTTGTTGTTAATCTTGTTTTCATTCAAGGGATTGGATATCATTGTCAATTCAGCCCCTTGCACTTGGGTGTGTGTGTATTGGTAATTGAGGTGAAGGCTGGGAAGGAGGCGGACGTGGCCCGGCATTTGCCTTCGGAGGGGAACTGGCGGCGCAAAGTTCAGTGGCACTTGTATCTTGAAAAGCGAAGCTTACCCAGAGAGTTTAAGCTTGAACCATTACTAAGTTCTTGAAGTAAATTAAACACGCACTAACAGCGATGATGCCATGATTAACAAAGATGGGTTTAAGTACCGTTAAGTCTATGTTGCAGAACAATTTAATTTCACGCTATGACAACGTTAAAAAGTATCTCACTTAAACGTGCACCCAAGTGACATGCAGACAGTATTGTCTTCACTTGTTTCACCAAATACCCTGCATTTCCCCTCCTCAAAATTCACAATTTCAACACTTCAACACTCAATTAACTTTCGCCATTAGTTTACTTCTACTATATACAGTATAACCAAGCTTGTTTTACGGTATATTCTGCCTTTTCACCAAACACTCTTTTAATTTATTTTCATTGAATTTCAAATTTTCCTCGTTTTATTCTTTTATTTTATTTTTCCCCCGAGAAGTTAATTTAATACAAATTTCCTATTATTTACTTATATTCGCAATTTTCATCACAATCCCTATCTATTTATCAATCTCATGTGTTTTTTGAGATTTAGTGAATGACACCCCTCAAAATGGGATACAATCGTGTTGACCAACTGAAAATCATTTAATTTCGTACACAATTTTCCTGTTGTGTTTTTAGTTTCGAATAACCAATCATCAAATTGCAAATTAGGAGATATGTTTTTGGGTATTAACGTACATTGTACCTTTAGGAGATTATAGACTTGGTAATGTACGTACCATGGATCTCTAAGATTAAGAATTAGGATTTATAGGTAAATAAAATATAATCAAGTATAGTTAGTTAGTTATTGTTGTTTTAAGGGGCGAAACTACGAGGTCATCTGCCCGTAATCATAAAGTATGAGAATGCATTCTTTATTTATTCCAAAACATTAAAATCCTCATCTTAATCATCGAATGTGTATTTAGACATATTGAATCCGGTCAATTAGATTGGCAGTTTGCCTTTTCTACCACTTCGGTTGCCTTTTCTACCACTACGAGTACTAGTGTGAGTCAATGCAGAGTTTCACTTAAGCCCTTATAACTACTTCAGTGTGAACATTTTTAAAAATAAAAATTAAAAAAACACGTGAGGGCATTGAACCAAGGAACACATTAAAGAAAGAATTATGTAAATAAGTTAATTTGGCTAGGATTTTAATTTTAGAAAAGGAAACGAGTAATGAAACACGAGATTTTTGGCTGTTTTTCCGGAACTGCAATTAGACCGGATTTTTAGCCTATTTTCATTTATGAAAAAAATAGGCTTATGAGATCACCTTTTGTCCGTTTGTCTGTGTGTGCGTGTGTGTGATTCGTGTGTGTGTCCCCCCCCCCTCTAATAAAATCAAAACGGCTAGAGCGATTTCAATGAAACTTGGTGAGTTCAAAGCACTATTCCGGACGACCCCGACCGTGCCCTTCAAATTTTGTTACGTCTCACCAATCCAACATGGCGGCTGTGCGAAATATTTCACCAGCATTCAATATCTCCAAAACTATTACCGATATCACCATGGAATTTTGTATGCTGATTAAGGGAACTACTAGAAGTTTACTTATGTGACCTTTGAAAACCTGGTAACTACAAAACCAACATGGCGGCCAAGCGAATTTGCGACTTTTAAATAGACGTTTCTCGCGATTTACACGACCAAACGCAATGAAACTTGGTACAGTATATGTTCATATACATTGTAATGCGCTGATATCTAACTTCGTTCAATTGTTTACATAACCTCAATATGGCGGCTGTGCGAAGTATTTCACCGGCATTCTATATATCTGAAACTATTACCGGCATCACCCTGAAATTTTGCACGAAGATAAAGGGCACTACTGGAAGTTCATCTATGAGACCTTAAAAAACCGGTTAACTACAAAACGAACATGGCAGCCAAGCGAAGTTGAAAGTTTTAAATAGACTTTTCTCGCGATTTAATGATCCAAACGCAATGAAACTTGGTACAGCAAAGGTTTATACACATTTTAATGCACTGGTATCTAATTTAGTTCAATTGTTTACATAACCTCAAGATGGCGGCTGTGTGAATTTTTAAAATTAATTTTTTGTTTCTTGTGTCGTAATCATGCGATCGAAGTGAAAGTTTGAATAATGAACCTACGCAATAATTTTCCTTTAAAGGTACATGCCTCTATGGCCTATACATATAACAATCCATCATGGCGACCATCCGGAATATTTAGACGGTTCTCAATTTCTACGAATCTACTACAGCAATCAAACTGTTTTTTTTTATGTTCATAGGGGATATGAACATAAGTTCACCTATAGGACTTTCAATAACCTGGTGATCACAAATCCAACATGGCGGCGACGCGAAGTATGCATATTCACTTGGTCGTTTCTCGCAATTTAACAATCCAAGTGCAGTGAAACTTGGTACAGTAAATCCTTATACAAATGTTAATCCACTGGCATCTAATTTATTTCAATTGTTTCCATAACCACAAGATGGCAGCTGTGCGAAATTTTAAAATCTCATTTTTAGCCTACTTTCGATTTTTGCAAAAAATGAAAGTAGACTTATGAGATCAACACAGGGCGAAAAATGTGTGTCTGTCTGTGTGTGTGTATGTGTGTGTGTGAGTCTGTGTGTGTGTATGTGTGTGTGTGAGTCTCTGTGTGTGTGTGTGTCTGTGTGTGTGTGAGTGTGTGTACTCTGAATGTCTGTCCCCCCCTATCAATTCGAACACGGTGAATGCGAATTGAACGAAATTTGGTACAAAGGTAGCACTAGCAAGGGACACCTCAGTGTCATGTTTTATATCGCCGCCATCTTTACTAAAACTGAATGGCGGCCACTCAAACGTTCAAAACGTAAAATCAAATAACGACTAACCAAATCATCCGATCTCTACCAAATTTGGTAACAACGTACCTTCGTATAGGATGCGTCTTGTGACCAAACTACAAGGTCGTCCGCCATACCATTTCAGGATGGCGGCCGTGCGAATTATGCAAACTTTATAATCCATATCATGGGACCCACCAGTTCCGATTATCGAGCCGAGAATCGTTTTAACTGTTCTAAAGGAAGAGGCACGTTCGAAATTAAAAGTTTATTTTGTAATACTATAGTGCAGACGTGATTTTAAAAAGCTGAGCTGATTCAGTAATAAGACAAGATGGCAGCGGATATCTTGTGCCTGCCTTATATTTCACTAATTTGAGTATTGAATGCAATATAGCGTACTGATACAAAATAAATAAACTTTGTATGAAATGCTTTATATATAAATAATATACTCCAGTGATGAAATCGTTTAGTATAAATCATTATTTGCTAACAAGTTCTATATAAGTCATTTTATATAGAAAGATATTCGTTGACACAATTAGCTCAGTGGTAGAGCGTTAGCCTATCGCTCAAATGCCTATGGTTCAAACCCGATCAGAGCTAGATTTTTTGCTTGAAATGTTATATGTTTATTGTTTTGTAATGACTCAGATGTTTTAAAATTAAGCGTTATATTGTGCATATTATGGTGTAAAATATATATTTAATTAAAACATAATTCGCCAGCAGATTTACTCGAGACATCTAGCTGCCAAAAAGGTAACTGCACGCCGACATACTTATTAACTTCCAGATTTTATTGAAAAGTTTCTTCTTCTGGCCGCTAGAATGCACTCGCTCTGTTAGGATTATATTGTTCGATATTTCACCACTAGAAGTCACGACTAGTCTACGTGGGGCTCCATTGATTAATATACCATTGACATTCTATGCGCATCGAATTTGAAGAATGACAAGATGATACTACGATAAATTTTTACTTTTTATTTTAAAGGGTTTGTAACAGCCTATTTTGCGTTACTAGAAAATGTTATTTGAAGTAAAGAACAAAACGATTTCACATAGTAACTGAGTTCAAGCCATTGGTGTTAGTTCAGGTATTAATTACTACTTTTATTTCAGGCAAATAGCAATCGAAAATATCCACATAGTTTGTATACACACGTCTCTGTAGGGTCATGGAAAGATTTGTAAATTCAATTAGGGTTTTCGATTCCCGGTCAATGCATGTGAGATTTTTGAAGTGAAATGCCATGTCCTGTGGTTCGGATTCCACGTAAAAAGGAGGTCCCGTGGCTCATAATCACAAGATTCACGGCCACGTAAAACTACAATCTTCCTTCCTTTTTTTTCAATTAGGGTTGTGAAAGCCCTGCACAACCAGACGTGTAAAGACATGCCTGAACTCAAAGTTGGATGTTGCCCACGGCAGGTCGTATATGTAATAATAATAATAATAATAATAATAATAATAATAATAATAATAATAATAATAATAATAATAATAATATATATATATATATATATTTTAGGGGAAGAAATGCATTTACGCACAGAGTGTCGGGCTCCTGCTGCTGAGTAGCAGACTACCGACTAAAACTCCCCCTTTACTTCTGAACACTAGCCTGGAACCGTTTAGCACATTAAAACAATAATAATAATAATAATAATGTTATTGGTTTTACATACCTTTTAACTACTGCTGCTTTTAGAGACACCGGGGTGCCGGAATTTTGGCCCGAAGGGGATCTTTAACGTGCCAGTAAATGTACTGACACGGCTCCCTCGCATTTGTGCACCCTCAAATGCCAGCTGACTGCGCCAGGATACGAACCTGCAACCTAGGGCCCAGCAAGCGAGAACGTTACCGCCGAGCCACGCAGCCAGTCCGGTCGATTATGTCTCCAGATCCATAACATTCTTGAGATACTTCTTATCTTTCTTTCTTTCTTTCTTTCTTTCTTTCTTTCTTTCTTTCTTTCTTCAATGATGGTAGCAGTTTTTATCTAGATTGTGGCGTTTGGTAGAGGTAAATAGTTTCTATGGCCTTCAACAAAGATAGTTCTATTATACTCCTTGATAATAACAACGAGTTATAACTACACTCATACATTTAGGAGAAAGTAGGCTATATGTTCTTTACTGAACATCTTGTTACTTCTTGTGTCCTTATCATGTGATTGAAGTTTGAGTACTATAGATACACAATAATCCTCATGTAACTGTACATAACTCTAAGCCCTACATATATAAAAGTCCAACCATCCGAAATATTTTGACGGTTCTCAATATCTACGAATCTATTACAGCAATCAAACTGAAATTTAGTATGTTGAAAGAGGCAATTAACATTACTAGGATATATGAAAATAGGCTGTATAGTTCTTCACGGAACTACTTGTTTCTTTCTGACCACGGGACCCCAGCTGAGTTCGGGATTACTTCCACTTACTTGTACCAGGTTCCTCTCTGTATTATCTTTCCTGTCGACCTCGCTTGGTCAACTCTTGTTCTTTTCCGACCCTGATGGTATTAGGTTGTCGGAGGCCTAGGAAGTCTTTCACTTTCCCGCCTTAATTGGCCCTTGTCTCATATTTCCTGATCCCTCATTCTTCGAGAGGTCACACCTCTTGTTTTCTTTTCATTGTATCTCATGCCTTCTGCTCACGGCCCTAAAGAAGGCAGGGTGTGTGTAGCCCCACCACTTATGGTGCACCCTGGATTGTGCTACACCCTCAAGGGCTCACGTCTGGTGAGTTTGGGAGATGGCAACCCCGAGGGTTTCCTGAGCTGGGTCCAGTTTGTCTCATTCTTCCATTGCCTTTGGGGCAGTCCCGCTCCACTTTCGCTTTCCTCTCTACCGTTCGTGGCTCTCCTTTATTCCAAATCCCTAATTCTCATTCTTTGAGGGTTGAGAGCATTTCCTTTCCTCCTGTCTTTTGTTTCCCTTATTCTTCTTTTTGTTTTCCATTTCCTCTTCTAGTACGTAAGTATGTAGTTAGTTTCAGTTATAGTTTCTTTTCATTTCATTGGCATTTTCACGATAATCTAAACCATTAGGGGCCGATAACACAAATGCCAGGCCCCTTGAAGCAACAATCCAGGGGCGTATTCTTAGGTCTACCGGGGCTACCTGCGGTAGCCCAAGAAAATTACATTAAAAATAAATAACACTTGATTACTGTTTCAACAAAGCATTCAAACAATTGTGACTTTCATACACATTCTTCTTTATCAAAAGAAATAATGGTTAGTAGGTAGTCAACGCGGCAACGCAGTAGAAACCTACCAATAAAGCGGAGGCCTTACGCCGCTCTCCCCATCTCTCCGCACCCACCCTTGTTCCGTGCAGGCACAGCGCTCATAGCGAGCGAGTTGCCGCTACAGCCAGCGGTTTCTTTGAAGTTAAAAGCGTTTAAAGCAACAAATAGCCTACAATAAACATACATCATCGCGTGCAAAGATGTGAATATGTTTAAAAAGATGTAGTATTTTCGATATGTGATTTATTTAAGTGTGCGTATGCTGAAGGATCTTTAGGTAGTGTTTGTTTTAACTGAGCCAGTTGTAATTTTGTAAGAAGATTATGGAAGTTTGTTAGCAGTTCCTTTCTGCTGTCGTCCATACAGTGAGAAAGTTCATATTATACATATGACAAGGCCTACCCATGAACTGCAATTGTGTGTCAATGTATTCACGTCATTTTACATCATTTACATAAATGCTAGGTGGAATAGGTTATCTGGCAGTTCTAAACTGCCTAAATTGTATTGCTGGCCGTGCTTGTTATTTAGCCGTGAAGTTAATGTATGGTCAAATGAAGGATTTTCAAATATGAACTCTTTTCGCACGGCAGTTCAAAAGCATGTTTTGTGTAATATTAGCTCAGTGGTAGCCCAGATCTTCAGACCAGTATACGCCACTGATCACCATCATTCTTAAAAAATCATATCCTTCTCGTTTTGTGGGAGGTTTGTGACTCAGACGCGGCTACGGATGGGATAGAGTATTTACTGGCCTATTTTTCTGAGAATCCCTACAGACAAGTGCTTGTCTTTATGACTCGCAATGAGCTTCGTTCCCTTCACGCTACCATGGTCTGCCACAAAGATCAATTAGGAATCATGGGGCAGAGCGCCGACACATCTGCAATATTACAGGTAGTGCGATCTCCAGTTATTAGACAAGGGACATCGACCTTCAACGTAGACAAATCGTAGCCTTATTGAGGGACTCAAGAATGTCATATACTACCGATGCTAATTTACCTTTTCTTCAGACCGGCAGTAGTAGCTACGCTCGCTAACGCGCACAACTAGGCCATGGGACAAAGCTCTCTGTGGGCTTGATAGACGTTGGTTCGATCCCTACTGTCGGCCGTCCCTGAAATAGTTTTTCCATGGTTTCCCATTTTCAACTCCAGACAAATCCTGGGACGATACCTTCTGACAGGCCACGGCCGCTTCCTTTCACATCCTGGCCCGTTTTCATTCACCATCATTCATTTCATCTCACATTAACTTCTCTCATGAGGATAGCGTCAGGAAGAGCATCCGACCGTGTAAACCATCCGCCACAAAAAGTTCCATCTCATCCCATCCCCGACCCCGTTGGAAAACAGGAATAATAAGGGGTAGACATACAGTGTGTATTGTCTGCGCGCCAGGAGAAGTCAGCTGCGTTTGAACTACAGTTACCTTCCCGCGTATTGCATACCATGCATTCAAAAAACATCAGGTTGGTCATTCCCAGATTCTCTCATTCACACCTTCTTTCGTTGGTTTATTGATGTGTAACATCTTTCCACTCGGTTGCTGGATATTTTTGTGGGAGTGATTTTGAAAAATGGGACCGAAGTGGATCGGACGGAAGTGTGTAAGACGCACTGCCAGCTGGATCGTATCCCTCCTGGACATTCATCAACACATCTTCTTTATTTACACACTAATAATAATAGTAATAATATCGTATGGCCTCGGTGCCGGGTGCAACCTTTGTAATTTGACACCCAGAGGGTAGCTTGCATGTCTAATTTCGTTGTTCCTTGAATCACTATGAAAGTCAAGGAGGTTAGATGTTCGATATCTAAACTCCTTGAACACTATAGCGCTTTCTAGTAGAGAAATGAGGAACTTTGTTTTGGCGGAAACTCCCGAGATTAATTTTGCCATTATGAACTCGGCCTACTGAATTCAAATGGGTTCTTTAACATGCCAACATCGTATGACATGCGTGTTGTATTTTTGCCGCCTTTCAAAAATCACTTACCACGGCCAGGAGCGAACCTGCAATCTTGAGGTTAGTAGACCGACACTCTATCCACTCACCCACCGGGGCAAGGTATTTACACACTAATAATACATAACAATTCCAAGACTCTCTTTTTTTCTTCACTGCCTACTTGATATTTCTACTCTCGCACTGCCTTCTTGATTGTCCTCGCACTGCCTTCTTGATACTCTGCTGCTAATCATATCAATTTGACTCATTTTAACAGAATCCATATGAAATTACGTGTTGGTCTGTGAATCAAGAGGTCCGGAAACTGGGCAAGCCTTTCATGATCTGCTGCTGTGCACATTGCATTTACTCGCAAGTTGGCCTATTTATAAGGAATTTAAGGTTATGAGCGGTGTCGCGTCTAATAATCTAGTTGATCCATATCGTATTCTTTATTTAGGCTAGTGCTGGTGGAAGCTACACATCATCTAATAGAATGAGTTCCGTATTATAAACTACAATATCTGTAAAACACTCCCTTTTACAATAGATTAATATTTGTGCCAATAATAGTATAAAATACCGGTGTATCAAGAATTTCACGTGAGGTTTCTTCTAATCAGACGTTACACATCATATGCGACTACTGTAAGGCTCGTCAAGTTATTTATTTGTATTCTGTGGTCGACAAATGGTAAAAGTGAAAAGGAACCTTCAGTGACTGAAAGCTGGATGAACAACACGCACAATCCGGGAGGTAGCAGTACAGGGGTGTGCAAATTATTAGATTCGACGCCAGTTTCCCAAAATAACATGTAATATTTTTCACCGCTTAATGCACTAAATATGTTTGCAAGGCGGTGAAATTCCTTCCAATGTTTAACCATCATCATCTTGCACAGTTTCCAGCCACTGGCTGGGTCTGTTTGGAACACAAGCCTCTCCAACGTCTTCTGTCTTCCCACCATCTCTCAGCCTCCACCCTTGTCCAGTCTTCTCCTCTCTTCTTCACGCTTTCTTCCACCCCCTTCAGCCACCTGTCTCTCGGTCTTCCTCTCGGTCTCTTTCCTTCCCACTTCGTCTCGTGTATCCTCCTGGGTATCCTCTTCTCCATTCGTTTTACATGTCCATACCATCTAAGTCTAGATTTCTCTATACCATCCTGTAATGGTTCCTCCTTCATTAATTCTCTGGTCCTCTCATTTCTTATTCGGTCCATCTTTGTAGCTCCAGCACTGCTTCTCAAGAACCTCATCTCACTGGCCTCTATTTTGCTCTTTTCCCTTCCTTTCATAACCCAGGTCTCTGAGGCATACGTCAGGATAGGGACATAGTACGTCCCATATATGATCTTTTTGCTGTTCTGAGGGACATCCTTGCTCCATAACATGCTTCTCACACCAAGAGCCTTAATTATATTTAATTTTAAGAAACTCAAATGTTTTTCTTTTTAGAATTTCCATTAACAGATGAGCCTTGCTAATGCAAAATCCCACACGTTTTGTTGAGAATATTTCACACCACTATTCTTGTGAACTTAGAGCTCAGGGTTTTGGAGTCATTTTACTGACGATCCACTCTTTAACTACTGTATTAAAATATTCATGAACTATGGATTGAAATTACCTGACTTAGAGGGTATATTCCAAAAAAGAAGACAAAATCTTCGGTTTTTCCCAATTAACTGGGGTCACCGGAGCCCACCAAGCTCATTTTAGTTTTGGTTAGGGATTTATGGCCGGATGCCCTTCCTGGCGCCACGTGATTTTTCAAGTGAAAATTCCACCCCGCTGTCACCGGGATTCGAACCCCGGTCGTCCGGGTGAAGGACGAGCAGTTAAGCCACTGCACCAGCACGCTCTCTCGAGGGTATATTCCAATGTCAATGAAAAATTAGAAAACGGGCCAAGCTCAGATATTCCTCGGGATACCCAATTCTGAAAGTTTCCAGACACAATTCCTTATAGGAAAAGGTGTGGTGTAAGTCGATAAGGGAGAAATCATTGGTCTACTTAAGTAGGGTTTCAAGAGATGCCAGCAGATGGCCAATAAAGTGATTTTGAATGAAAAATCGTGACTGCTTTATATTCTTTATTTGATTATAGTAATTTGCACACCTCTGTGACTGACTGTCGATATATTTAGGTCAGGAATTGACCCTTTCACGAATTGATTGCCGGTGGTTAAGATGGGAACTATTCTTGGTTTACTTGTGTCACACGTCAGCCTGCTTCGTTGACAGGTACAGTTGCGCGAGTAGGATATGACTCAGCTCCAGTAGCCTCTGTCATCGTTTAACTGTCCACGGGGACATGAACTCCTGTGACGCGCAATGCTGCTTGACTGATGTGCAGAATGCACTTTTTCATCGCTGTGTTCCCTGCTTCACCCCGCGGGGCAGCTACTACAATAAGCAACAAACACTGGCAGAGCCACGCTCAGCGGCAATCAAATCTTAAATCTAAACTAATATATAAGGTGCGCTCAAAAAGTAACGAGTCGGAGGCTGTAATGCGCAAACCGGTGACGACATCGGCTAATCGTGGCGTGTGTAACGAGCTGTGGTTCCGACCAAAGCGTGGAAGGCCACAGCCCGTCGCTAGAGGGCACGCGTGCACGTCACATGTGACGATACAAAGCGAGCAGCAGCATGCGACAATCGTCCAATCAAGACCAAGTCAGTAGGCCATTCGACATGCTTCCTGGTGTGGCTGAACACTGTGGGGCACCCATTGGGCACACACTTTCCGCAAGTGCAGTCGTTCCTTCATGATGGTGTGCACACTTCCGACGCTCAATCCGACCACGGCGGCTATGGCGTTCACTGTCACTCGACCGTCCTGGGTAATGAGTGCATCAACCAGCTAGACGTAGTCATCGGTAATGCAGCGGGGTGCCCCAAACCGGGCATCATCGGCTAACGACACCCGTCCTTCCCTGAAGCGCTTGTGCCACGCCTGGACCCTTGCAAGGGACATGCAGTGTTAGCCGTACCCTTGTGTCTTTCGGCGATGAATGGTCGTTCCCCCTACTCCTTTCGCTGCCATAAACTGAACAACACCTCTTTTGACGCCTCCATGTCACTGTTTGCAATGCGACTGTTAGCGTTGGACGATTGATGCATGCTGCTGCTCGCTTTGTATCGCCACGTGACGTGCACGCGTGCCCTCTAGCGACGGGCTGTGACCTTCCACGCTCTGGTCGGAACCACAACTCGTTACACACGCCATGATTAGCCGATGTCGTCACCGGTTTCCGCATCGCAGCCTCCGGCTCGTTACTTTTTGAACGCACCTTATAATAAAGCTGAAGAGTTTGTTTGTGTGTTTAAACACGCTAATCCCCGGAACTACCAGTCGGATTCGAAAAATTCTTTTTGTATATGATAGCCTGATTCAAGAGGAATAGTTTAGGCTATGTAGAGTTAGGCTAAACCTCTCAGGTAATCTTAAAGATTGATTTTTGTTTAGTAAGTCGGAAGAGCAAGCGCTTCAGAGCAGTTTCAATAATACCTAAGTCTATTGTTGCCTGGAAATGCGGGCTGCATCTCATCGCCCCTACCAGTGTTTTGGTGCAGAATTGCGAGCTGCTTATAAATTGCAGTCACGGGGAGTAATTAGTGCAAAAAGATTTCTTGGGCCCCTTAAAACAGTTATCATTATGACAATAGTATGCCTCTGTGTAAGGGCGATGGTGTTGGTGCAGTATACTGAGGTTATCAGCTGCAATAAGCGTTGGTGCTTTCAGATCCTTATCCTTGAGCGCTCCAGTTCTGTAGTAGTACTCATTATCATCCATAAAACAAATAAATTCACCGGGCGAAGTCGGGCACTACTGCTAGTGTGTAATACAGCTGAACTCCCGGTCCCCGTAGCAATGTTTCGAACTGACTTCTTCTGGCGTGCAGACAATAGTTAGGGATTAAATTTAAACAGCCTCTTGATCTCGAGGGTGCTTTACTGAGCTGCAGGTGTGTTCTCAAGAAGCCAACGGGACCACAGAGTGTGGAGTATACTACAATACCATATGTGAGATGTGACGTCCGGGCGTACTTATGTATGTCACTTGGAAACTGCCTAGTCATCATTCAGTCTGGTGTGTTATAAAATTCATGGCAGTGTGTGCTTCTTCAACTTGTATGCTACGTGATCATTTCACTTGAGGTTTGGGATAACTAAAGAATGAAGTTTGGAGTGCATTCACAGACACTAAAGTGAACACGTGTCGGCACACTCTTTTGGTAGTTTTTAACGTGTAATTTCTTGCAGGTTCAACTCCACACAGCAGCTCCAGCCACTATTTTAAGGAGAGTGAACGTACCTCACATTGCCCTCCCAGCGTAAATTACACATGTTCAACAGGTTACAGTCTGGTGAGTTTGGAGGTCAAGCCATTGTAGAACATTCATTATCACCCCGTGGCTGAGCTGTATGCTTTAAACTACTGCCCACTTCTTGATGTAGTGGCTAGCGTTCTTTGCTGTCGTCTCGAAGGTCCAGATTCGATCCCCGGCTCTATCAAGAAATTTAATTCAGCCTCATGACGCAAAACTGAGAAGAGGTGGTGGGTTCGATCTCTCCACGTTTCCTTTCCTATCTTCCTTTCATCGCTCAATTTCTTCAACTTCTTTCCATGCCATTCAATCCTCAATTTTCGAGGGTTGAGGGCATTTCCTTTCCCTGTCCTTTATTTTCGTTAGGTTCGATTCCTACCTCAGTCATCCTGGAATCGGTTTTCCGTGCTTTCCCACTTCTACTCCAGCAAATGCCGGAATGGTTCCTATCTTAAGGCCACGGCCGCCTACTGCCCAATCCTCACCTCAGTTACAAATACACAACTCAATTTCTACTACAGACACTACAATAACAATGGTTATCAGACAAATTCTACACGCACATCCAAGTACACGGGGATAAATGACCATGATATCCAAGCCCCTCAAATAAAACAACAACAACACCCAGCAGCTCCAGCCATTATTTTAAGGAGAGTGAACGTACCTCACATTGCCCTTCCACCGTAAATTACACATGTTCAACAGGTTGCAGTCTGGTGAGTTTGGGGGTCAAGCCATTGCCCTATATGTAAGTAAAACGTACCCTGTTGTTCAGTAGAGACGTGATCTTAACCAATTTGTTTTGATTTTCTTTTTCATTAGTATAACTGCATGGAAAACTACAATAGCTGCCTAAGTTGTTCAGCGGTACCGTTCTCGCCTGCTTTGTCCACGGTTCCAGGATTGAATCCTGGCGCAGTCAGCTGGCATTTGAGGGTGCACCAATGCAAGAGAGCCGTGTGAGTGGATTTACTGGGACAAAATTCTGGCACCTCAGTGTCCCTAAAAGCTTCATTAGTTGAAAGGGGACGTAAAACCAATAAAATTATCATCAAAACTACAATATTCTAACACCTTCGGTGGCGTAGACGGTAGCATGCTGAACAGCTATGCCCCAGATCGCGGGTTCAAACCCAGCCGAAGTCGTCGGATTTTTTAAAAGCGTTAGATTTGTTTAGTATGCTTTCCTTTGGAGGGTAAGTAAAGCCGGCGGGCCCATGTCATAGATTTATGGCATGTAAAAGAACCTACCACTACAATTGGTAGTGTGTAGGTTAATTTGTAGGTTATTTGGATAGATACGCTCTATCAATTTCCAACGTTTGGTGCTAGGTGTAAGTGACTGTGGTATAACCTGTGGCCAAAGATGGAACTACTTAAAATTGAACTTGATGGGAAACCAAAGGACGTTCAATTTAATTACCCCGCTATGGCCATTGGCTGCAATTCAAACATACTAATAATATTCCATCCGATAAATCAACAACAATCATTCGTCATATTGGGATTCACTCGATTTCATTTATTTACTTGACTTTAAAACTGGACATACATATTGATTTTAAAAAATGTAGTACATCTAATATGAAGGAATTGGCTGTAGAGCCAGTTACTATGGTTGATGTACCTGGTCTGGAGTCTCGGAAACGAACTGTAGAACAAGATCACACCATCAATATCTCGAAGGCCCACAGTTAAACTATAGTCATCTGCAGAGCATGTGATTTAATATTATTATCACTAAGTTGTCGATCAAAATGGGAATACTTTCTACTTGTATCCAACTTTCAATCTCGTTCGTGAGAAACCGGACACACCTTTGCTCGCGGAGCTCCCGCTTACTTGGGCAGTTGGTTCGTGTACCAGACTCCTGGAGAGTTATTCCACCAGCAATACAGCCCAGTTGGTTCATGTGCCAGACTCCTTAAGGGGTATTCCACCAGCACTACATCTCAGCTGGTTTGTGTCCCAGACTCCTGAAGGGTTATTCCACCAGCACTACATCTCAGTTGGCTCATTTCTCTGACTCTTGAAGAGTTATTCCACCAGCAATACAGCCCAGTTGGTTTGTGTCCCAGACTCCTGAAGGGTTATTCCACCAGCACTACATCTCAGTTGATTTGTGTCGCAGACTCCTGAAGGGTTATTCCACCAGCACTACATCTCAGTTGGTTTGTGTCCCAGACTCCTGAAGGGTTATTCCACGAGCCCTACAGCCCAGTTGGTTCATGTCCCGGACTCCTGAAGAGTTATTCCACCAGCACTACAGCCCAGCACCTTACTACTTGCACATGGTATACAACTGCTCATGCCCAACACGTGTACTAAAGATTGTTCGAATCCGGGACCCATTCATCGTTGCCTCCCATTGTCAGCAAGTTCAACTAAAGCCCTGTGTGAGAGCGCTGTCGGCGCGAGCGAGGAAGAGAGAGCACGTTAAGAAAGTGCCGATGCCAATCAACAATAAAATTAACAACATCGACTGTGTCCGTATCAGATAATGTCTGTTGTTTAAAATAATAACACACACCTAGGATAAATGTTTGATGGCGTGATTTGAGGTGTAACATTATTTATTATTGGAAATAAAACAATAACAATTCACCGTAGTTCGAATCTTCGAAATTAACTCTGAATATTGTTCATAAAATATTATCTTGCGAAATCATACTAATATATAAAAATGAGATGGTAAGTGTCTGTGTGTCTGTTACTGAATCACGCAAGAACCACTGGTCCGATATAAATAATATTTTGCATGGATGTAGCTGATTTACCAGGCTTACATATAGGCTACTTTTGATTTCGATATTTTGCACTATTTAAAAATGGTGACTATTTCCATACTTCCATTTCTAATAAAAAGAGAACGCTAAGAAATAGCAAACTTTTGATGGCACTACGAGCTTTAGAATGTAATTTTCTATCCGAAAGGTCCTTATCACTTTTCGTGTATCTCCAACGGTTAGCGAGTAAAACCTAAATATGTATTTTAAAACACGGTCAACGCCGAGCGATGTTAGTCTATGTTAGTCTCTACATGAACTGTTTTATTTATAGAGGTAGTTTGTGGGGGTCCGAACAGAGACGTGATTTTGAATCTAATTTTATACTCTTTGTGCCGGTTATTGTATGTGAGTATTTGGATCTTTACGCTGTTTCACAATGTTATAGTGCTTTCTACTTTGCACGGTATGCTTTCATCCTTTTTATCGATTTGTTTTTCGTTAAATGAATATTTCAGTTGGCCAATATTTATCTGCTTTTTGTCGTTTTTTACCATGATCAGAAACCCAAATTCACAGACGAATGTGTCGGAGACTAACGACTGTCACATTAGTTTATTTAGTGTTCATATTAATCTTACTGCAGAACTGGGCAAATTTATTTCAATAAAGTAGGTATTTTGACTTTCACGGCCAATAAAGAAAACCGCACAAAACACGGCGTAAACCTAGAAAAGTTGCTGAGTTTTAATTGCTTGGCCCTGAAATTCAATATACAATCATTTTGGAAGTCTTTATAGGGAGGTGAAAGACTGTTTTAGCCTTTAGCACTCGCAGTAATGTAGCTGAGGTGTTCTAAATAAGAATTGAGGTATCGCACAGTTTGCTACTCCTTTGGTAGTCAACAAATAAACCACAAGAGCCCGCTGATGAACCATCTCGGAGTTACTAGGCGTAATCTCGCACAAGTCACTGCATAAACTTAGAAATTTTTTCTCTGATTAATTTGTTTTTGTTGTTATTACTTGGGATGATTGAAGTTTGTTCCGTTACTGTTACTCTTAATCATGACGGTACGTACTTTCCGCAATATTACTAATTGCGGATATGATAATTGCTATCAATTTTGATGTATTTTTAGCATAATGTTTATATGTTTAAATATAGTATGAAGACGTGAAACGATAGGTGTTCAATATTTAAGACAGGTTATTTAACTTTTACTACATAGAAGCTGATATTTATTTCCAATATATAAACGCACTTTCTCACCTACAAAGCGGAGACAGACAGGCTTTTCTCCGGGTACTCCGGTTTTCCCTGTCACAATTTCATTCCAACAACAATCTCCACTATCATTTCATTTCATCCGTCATTCATTAAATCATTGCCCCAGGGGAGTGCGACAGGCTTCGGCAGCCAGCACAGTTCATATCCTTGCTGTTAGATGGGGATTTAATTCATTCCATTTCCTGACCCGGTCGGTCGACTGAAAGTAGGCTAAGAATTTTCACTTTCCTACCTCTAATTAATAATTTGGTGAGTGAAAATGTATGCAGTGTACACATGTAGTTGGTAACATGGAAATAACATAACTACATTAGGAATGTGTGAATATATATATCAATGATTTAGGCCAGCAAGTACTAAAAGCCGTTCAAAGAACGGGTACTTCAGTTAGTGGACAATAATGACAACCTTTGCCTAGCACACATTTCTTTTAAAGAGTCTCAGATGTTTTTAAATAACCAAAGGAGCATGGTTTACAGAGGTAGAAAAGGATTTAAAAGAAGTGGTAATTACGTACAACGATATTCATATGCGTAAGCCCCTTAAGATGAAACTATAAGAACACCAGAGTTTCCAGAAAAAAGTCAAGTAACAACAGGCAGAGGTGGACTGACGCCAGGAAATAGCAGCATCGAGAACACATGAGGCGTTACTGGGCGAATGTTAGAGCTCAAGGAAGAGATCAGTTGAATTAACGTGGTCCATAGCTGGCCGAAACGTCAATAAAAAAGAAATAAATAAATAAATAAATAAATAAATAAATAAAGAAAGAAAGAAAGAAAGAAAGAAAGAAAGTTTCTTGTGGTTAATTCTAGTCGAGCTAATTTCCTGAAATATCTGGGGGGATTAATGGCTACTTCCGAGGTCACTGGACCCTGACCCAGAGGCATATCTGGAAGGAACTCTGATCATGAGCTTGTTGTGATGATTGTGATATAACACATAGCTCAGCATTATTATCACCGAGCTGTCGATCGAAACGGGAATACTTTCTACTTGTACGCAGCTTGTTCGTGAGAATCTGGTCACGCCTTTAACCCCGGAGCTGCTCGAGTAGCTGAATGGCGAGCGTGAGGAAACTTGGCGCGTATCCTCTTGGCAGCTAGCACTCAACAGCTGGGGGCCCATTGATCACCATCTAACATATTGTTCTCATGCGTGAGGATTAAACTGCTGATAAAATGCTCTATATGTTCCTGGGTGGTCTGATAATTAATTTATACACTAATCTTCCCTCAACTTTTCAGAAAATTAAGGAAGGTAGAGGTTTGATAATTTGGTGACCCCGCCATGTATCTTAATTTATTTATTATATTATGCGGCCCTCGAGCGTTCAATCAAAAATACCAAGTTAATGGCCATTTAGTTGCAATTGATATATAATAAACACAAAACTTAATTCTGTATTCAATATGCGTTTTTGTGTTTGTTGGCCGTATTTGCTTTTGTTTCTGATTTTTTTGTTTTGTTTTTTGTTTTTGATTTTGTGATCGTTTTCTGCTTTTTATTTTGTTTTTGAATTCTTGTTTTTGCTTTGTTTTTTGTTTTTGTGTGTTGTTTTCTATATTTGCTTTTGTTTTTGATTTTTTGCTTATTTGTATTTTGTTTTTGATTTTGTGTTCGTTTTCTGCTTTTTATGTTCTTTTGAATTTTACTTTGCTCTTTTTTTGTTTGTTTTTTGGTTTTGTGTTTGTTTTTCGCTTTTGCTTTTGTTTTTGAATTGTGCTTTTTGCTTTCTGTTTTGGTCATGTGTTTGTTTTTGCTTTGTGCGGGGAGAAATGCAAGACAATCAATGAAAGCAAACCTACACGTTTGATCTCGATAGTATTTGATATGTTTTATTTGCACCTCTCAATGTGCGGAAATTAACAGTTTAGGTCATACGGACAATACTCTTAAGTTCTAATCAGGTAAATGACCTTGTAGATACTGTAACAAGAAGATCCGTGACGAACTAAAGAGCCTACTTTTCACGCCAATGATTATTCTACGGTATTTGAACCTATCTAGAATAATGACGAAATTAAGTTGGTAATATCGAAATGTCTAATTAGTTCGAAATATTCCTGGTATAATGTAGCCTAATAGAGCACTACAGTTGGCAGCCCTGGTGACTGAATATATTCTTAGTTCCATCTCTTAAGATACAGAATACAAAATTTGGTTGAAGTCCAATGGACGTTACATGCAGTTAGACATTGGATCTATTAGCACGCGTAAAAGCATGTTGGCAACAATGTCATGCGTGTGCTGGTTAGAAATAATCGGAAATATTATGATATCTTGTTGTGTCAATTTTGGATGAAATCCATTTGTTAGTATAGAAGTTCCATGTATTTTAAAATTGGACTTATCGGCAAGCATAGAATCATGTTGGCAGCACTGACCTATATTAATTACTCCAAATTAATCTAGAGTGTCAGGTGCTATACGTGTGCAAAGTATAGAGCAGTTGGCTTGCATACTTTCCGATATATTGATATTAGGGTAAAAAATATAGACAGCATTTATTAACAGTTGGCAGCCCTGATTGCTCTTAAGAATACTTAGTCATATCTGTTATGTTACACATAGCACTTACGAAATTTGGTTGAAATCCAACTGATAGTATAGAAGTTAGATGTATTTAAAAATTGGTCCTATCAGCAGGCTTAGAATCATGTAGGTAGAACTGAAGTATATAAGTTTCTCCAAATTAATCTAAAATGTCAGGTACTATACGTGTGCATAGTTTAAAGCTGTCGGCTTGCATACTTTCTGATGTATTGGTAATTGGATGAAGAAAATAGAGAGAGCAATTATTAACAGTTGGAAGCCCTGGTGGCTCTTAAGAATAAGCTCAGTCATATCTGTTTATGTACACATATTACATACAAAATTTGGTTGAAATCCAATTAATAGTGTAGAAGTTATATGCATTTAAAAATTGGACCTATCAGAAGGCTTAACATAATTTTGGCAACACTGTCATGTATGGACTCCTGGAACTTAAACTGACATAGTATTATCTACATGTGTGCCAATTTCGGAATAGCTCCCATGCACACCTTCCAGGATATCCAACATGGAGCTCAAATTTCTATTGCGTTTCAAATATGGGCTTGAGATATTCCGGTATACATATTTACTCATACTAAATTTGGTTTAGATTTCTGCAGCCGTTTAGGAGTTGTTAGGGACACACACACACACACACACAGCCAGACAGACAGAAGGACAGATAGACAGACAGACAGACAGACAGATGGACAGACGGACAGACGGACAGACACACATTTTCCCGGATTGATATCATAAGTCTACTTTTTCCTCATTTTTGCAAAATGTGAAAAGTAGGCTAAAAATGGTCAAAATGTCTCTTGAATTATACTTAATACATTGAAATTTCTTTATTATACTGTAAAACAACATGATTATTGCTAATGTTCCCGCTAACCTTTCCGCCTATACCAGGGGCGGATCTAGGGGAGGGCGAGGGGGTGACCGCCCAGGGCCCCGCGGTTCGGGGAGCCCCGCGCCATTGATTTTTTAAATTTAATTAATTAATGAATTATACTTTTGAAACTAATTTATAATTCATATTCCTTTTTTAAGTGCAGCTATGACCTCCCGTGACCGTTTAGCAGGTTTAGATTTCAGTGGAATACAATAGAAGATTTCAGCCGGGAAAAAAGTCGCAAAGTAATATTTTAATATTTCATAGTTTACATAATCTTCTTCAAAAGGACTTATTAAAGGTTTATTTCATATTATTTAAAAAATGAACTGTAGTGTATTCAAAATATTGTAACTATTCTTTATTTTATTATTATTACCAAATTATTTTCCATTTGATTTGATATTTCTTATTTCCTATTGTTGTGGGCCCCACCATATCATATCGCCCAGGGCCCCGCAAGGCCTGGATCCGCCACTGGCCTATACTGTCGTAACAATAGGCTGGAAATAATACACAGGGCAGGTTACACCAAGCGGTTAAAAAGGCCCAGTTAAGAGGTTAAAATACGATGTTGGTTCAAGGGTCTCTTTACTGATTAACTCTAGGTTAGGATTGTGAGTACTCACGTTTGGCCTCATCCACACGATGGGATGAAGAGCAGGCTTCTTGTGGTGGTACAGAGCGCGAGGACCAGCTGGAAACTCGGGGTCTTCGAAGAGAACTCCTCTCTCGCGACAAGCTCGTCGTACCGCCTGGTAGGTAGACTGCCCGTTGCGCGGTCGCTCGGTCGTCCAGTACCTGTAACATAAGAGTCGTGCATTTTACTGGCTGTACACTACTCCCCTTCTCTCGACCTACAAGCAGCACCTGGCACGTAGACTGTCCATTGGACACTAGGGCGTTCAGTACATGCTACATACAGTCGAGTCGTGTAATATACATGGTGATTCTTTTGCTGGAGCGGGACGGGCAACCGGCTGCCGGGCGCGCGCGCCTTCCGCCAGCCATCGCGCTCGCACCGCGGATTGTGCGCAGGTGGCATCCGTAACAAAGTGCATTAATTAATGGTAAATCCACCAGCAAATCATGACTAATGAACTTGCCTTTTCACAGAAGACGCTAAAAATGTTCTTCTTCAACTGACAGACAGGCGTTGTACCGTGTAAATAAATTAGCGTTTACACGTTGTAATTCTCTTCTGTTGTGAGGGATATCCGCTGCCGTATATTGTTCTCCAGCTCCACTAGAGTACGGGTAATTGATCTGTACACTTTTAATGTTAAATTAACTCAGAATTGAACAGCAAACGGGCTTAAGTCCGTGCTTCGATTAATCAGTAATCACGCAAATGAGGGGGAGGGGGGGGGGTGCTGTAGTAGCGACATAATGTAACGATGTCTATCTGTCAGCTGAAGGAGAACATTTTTAGTATCTTCTGTGAAAATATAAGTTCTAACCTTTAACTGGTGACGTGAGATCATCCAGATTCCCAAGAAATAAAAGAACATCTGTGCTTCTTTAATTAAATCTTGCAGCTGTTGTTTATGCTACCTTCTTATCTGTGCGCTGAAACTACACACCCTCGTTGATGAAAGTTTAGTGACTTAATGGACTTTAATGACCCTGGTTAGCTCGCCTCCGCCTCGCGCAATCCCGTGGCCCGAGTTCGGTTGGCTGGCGGAAGGCGCGCGCGCCCGGAAGCCGGCCGCCGGTCTCGCTCTAGCAAAAAAAAAATCTCACTGTACAATGTGTGCTATCTCTCTATACATAGAGGGTGAGGCACTTATAACTGTTTTTCAGAATATTTTCAAAAATACAAATCGGATTAAAAAACATTTGCAAAATGAGTTGTTCATCTCGAAGAGGAACACCCATCAACATAAATCTTGGGCCCCCTGCACCACCCCCGGGGGCGGGAGGGGGTGACTTTGAAACCTTAAATAAATACCCCTATTTTTATTGCAGATTTGGATTCTCCGTGGAAAAATATGTAACTTTTGTATGAAAAACCTTCTTCGTTTCATGATAGATGATTCTGTAATCGGCAAAAATGAAAATGAGTTGAAAATTGTTGAAAAATGGTAATTCTCAAAAAAATACACATCAGATTAGGAAAAATCGAAGTAATTGTTTTGAAATTTTTGAAAATGATATCATGTGACACCGTCAACCGTCCCGCAATTCATCCTTAAACTACTTTGAGCGTTACCCAGGAACAACGACGTGGATGTAGTAGTAATTTGTTCCCTTCGGTGTGCTTGATTACAGATGATTAAAGCCCGAATGTTGATGACATGTCATATTTTTACTGAGCTGTCTAAAACAATGCTGAAGTACATAGAAACTCCGGACGGTCTTCAAATATGTCATTTTTATTTTGCATCTCTTTGCATTTTTTGCTATTTTTTCCATTTTAAGCGCATTTTTCAAGATTGGTAGATATTTTTTGGACTTATTTTAGAGAAGTCGGCCTTTTAAGGTCATTTTCTTCCCATTTAGTCCTGCCACAGCTTTATATGAGGAAGTTACGTCTCTCACAGTTAAGAAAAAGCTAGTAGCTGATACAAGATAATTTAAAATATTGAAATATTGATTCCATTTCCTTAATCAACCGGGTGGAAACTATTCTTAGCAACAATCGTGGCAAAATTGCTGCGGGTATTGCATCAAAACTGAAAAAAGTGCAGGACAAAAACACCGGGTATGTAACATTATGCAAAATCTCAGACATTCTTTTTGATGAAAACTACTGAATGGATGGGATTGAGGAGGATTTAGCAGCAAACGACCTTCCTCACTTCAAGTACGCTCCGATCACTTCAGTTGATGTTGAACGCAGCTTTTCGAGATATAAAAACTTGTTGGCTGATAACCGTAGATCATTTACATTTGACAACATCAGAATGACATTCGTAGTGCAGTGCAACTCAGACTAAAGTGAACATAAAGCTCTTGTTAAGTGCTAGAAATCTATTTTGATAGACTTTTCAGTCTGAGCTTAAGATGTCATTTTTTAAATATTGGTGAGTTTATTATTATAAGATCATTTTCTCAATTTTATAGTGCATTTTTTGAATTTTTAAGTCATTTATTACAGTCATTTTTGAAAATGTTAAGTGCATTTTTTAAACTTTCTTACGGCATCAACATCCGGGCCCTACAGATGAAATGAAAATCCACAGCCTGCTTCCAGTCTCCGACCGGGTCAGGAATGGAATGAATGAAGCCCCTATCTAGCGGCGAGGATATGAACTGTGCCGGCTGCCGAGGCCTGACGCACTCCTCTGGGGCAATGATTAAATGAATGACAGATGAAATGAAATGATAGTGGAGAGTGTTGCTGGAATGAAATTTTGACAGGAAAAACCGGAGTACCCGGAGAAAAACCTGTCCGCCTCCGTTTTGTCCAGCACAGATCTCACATGGAATGACCGGGATTTGAACCACGGACCCAGCGGTGAGAGGCCAGCGTGCTGCCGCCTAAGCCACGGAGGCTTCTTCCGGGCCCTACAGATGATGAACATAATATTGGTCTTACCATGTAGGTTATCAGCCCGTAATGGTTTCGGTGAAAATGAAGGATGATACAATGAAAAACTAGAACTAACCACAGACTTACAACTAACTGCGAACTTAATCGTGTTAGAAGCCATTTTTTAGCCTATTTTCATTTATGAAAAAATAGGCCCATGAGATCACCATTTGTCTGAGTGTGGGTGCATATGTGCGTTTATGTGTAGGCTTGCCATATTTTTGGTGAGTGAAACCGGGACACATTTATATGGGATGGCCTTACCGAGGATCTGGGGGTATGGAAATAGAAACAAAATGCTGAGTTTTAAGCCTTTTTTTTTAAGCCTCGCAAGTGACAGGAGGGGGGAATCTGGCACCCTAAATTGTTAGTTCTACACACCTTTTAAAAATAAAAAAGGATTTTTTGCTACATAAAAATACATAATTTTCCCTTTTCATTGATATTTTTTTCTACTCTACCTTGTAGAAAGAAGTGTTAATAAAATACAATTTAAAATACTTCATGAAAATTTTTAATTGAACAATTACTAAGTCTTATTATTTTTTGAAAAACTACAACTTTTGTCTAACTACAAAAACAATTACATTTTTTTTTGTCAAACTAAAGAAAAATTAATTAATGAGGTAACAATGTTAATCTTTGCTTTCAAACCACTCATATTTTTTACTTTAATGTACTTTTTTACATCTTACAGCCGTTTTCCGGGACATTGATAAAACCGGGCGGGACACCGGGACAAGAGTAAAATACCGGGACTTTCCCGGTCAAACCGGGACGTATGGCAAGCCTATTTATGTGTGTCCCTAATAAAGTCTAACCAGCTCGAGCGATTTCAATGAAACTTGGTAAGGTGATAGTACTATTTTGTCTAACCCCGACCGTTTCTTTCAAATCTTTTTGCGTCTCACCAATCCAACATGGCGGCTGTGCGAATTACTTCACCGGCAATCTGTATCTCCGAAACTATTACTCATATCATCCTGAAATTTGGTACGGTGATAAAGGGCACTACTAAAAGTTCATTTATGTAATTTTCAAAAACCTGTTAAGTAAAAAGCGAACATGGCAGCCAAGCAAAGTTGAAACATTGAATTAGACTTTTCTCGCGATTTAACCGTTCGAACGCAGTGAATCTTGGTACAGCAAATGTTTATACACATTGTAATGCACTGACATTTAATTTAATTTGGTATAGCCAAAGCGTTGGCTGTATTCTGGTATCATTACCTCAAGAAGACAACTGTACAAAATTTTAAAATTAAGTTTTTATTTTTTGTGTCATAATCCTCATCTAATACTAAATAAGTTTATGGCCTAAATATATAAAAATCCTACATGGCGACCATCCGAAATATTTAGACGGTTCTCAATATCTACTAATCTATGACAGCCATCAAACTGAAATTTTGTGTGTTGATAAACGATATGAACATAAGTTCACCTATAGGACTTTCAATAATGTGGTTACCAACATGGCGACGACACAAACCTTAAATATTTAATAGATCTTTCTCGCGATGTAACTATCCGAGTGCAGTGAAACTTGGTACGGGAAATGCTTATACAAATTTTAATCCACGGACATCAAGTTTATTTTAATTGTTTTTTTATCCACTAAATGGTGGCTGTGCGAAATGTTAAAATCTCGTTTTATATTTCTTGCGTCCTAATCATGCGATCGAATTTTGAATAATACACCTCTGCAATAATCTTCATGTAATAGTACATAACTCTATGGCCTACACATTTTAAAATCCAACATGGCGACCATCAGAAATATTTAGACGGTTCTCAATATCTACGAATCTATTACTGCAATCAAACTGAAATGTTGTACGTTGATAGAGGCAATTGTAACTTAGCATAAGTAGGATATATGAAAATAGGCTATTTAGATCTTCAGGGAAGTACTTGTTCAGTGTTGCCTTTGTTATCGAAATTGATCGTTTTTCAGACGGTATATTTCTAAACATTATATAAGGAACAGAATTAGAAACTAGGAAATCAGGAAGAGGACAGGGCTAGAGGATGTCTTCACGAGGGCCAAGAAACTGAAATGGACATGGGCAGGCCATGTACTGAGAATGGATCACGCGAGGTGGGCCTACTCAACTACAGTATGGGAGCCCAGAGATGGTCAGACGAGTTCCAGTCGATGATGGGGAAGCAGTGGATGAGAGCGGCAGGTCAACGGAATTCGTGGAGGACTGTCGTCGAAACAGTTTGTTTGAAACATCCCTAGACTCATCGTCAGCTTAGATAATTCTTCAGGCAAATATGAACTAGGTCCAAGTATTACGAGTGAAAATGTTTAACATAATACGATCATTTGTGAGGATGATGAATATGAGTGTAAATAGTCAGTACAATTAGTTTAAGTTACTATAAAGGTAAATGTTCATCAGCCTAGCTAATCTGATGGAATATCTCAGAGCTACCCTGCTGGCAGGAGGCCTTTGCCCTTTATGGGATTTAACAATGGCTAATAATAATAATAATATTTGAGAGGTCCCCTTTCGAACCAGAATTATATTTCTTGGAGGAGTCCGGAATTGAATCCAGGACTTTTTGGACCGGCATATCATTACGTATCGTGAGAACATAGAAGGCGGCTAGTCTTACGTAGAGAAGTGCTGCCAGTAAGTGAAGCGTGCAGTCATTCCACATTAACCCTAGGCATTGATGATGGAGGAGGATTTCCGCGAAGGAAAGTTTCCACACGTCCTGTCGGCACATAATAAAAGTGAATGTGGAGATGCTGCGACTCCGAATCGCTACAGCGATTGTTCGTCCCGTTTGTAGGTCTGGGTTTCCTGTGGCGCGACACATCCGGCTGATCTTCTCACCAGACCGCGTCAGACCAGCTTTCTGTTTACGAGGCAGTCTTTAAATGACTCCACCTCGTGGCGTTATCTCGTGCACCATGGCCGCGTTGGCAGCAGCAGCAAGTACGGAGATCGTAGGATCGAATCCCGGTGCTGACAGCGGCTATCCTGAGTGTGGTTAATCCGTGGCTTCTCCTACACTCCCACCAGCCAAATGCCGGGATAGTCCTTATTTCAGGTCCCAAGGCTGTCCCTATAGGTAAAGCCCTGCGCGGATGCGGATATCCGCGGATAAACCCGCGTTTGCATGACTCTGCGGATAATGTTTAGAGTTAATTTGCGGATAGCTTTAGAATACAATGTTGAACTGGATCTTTTTAAAATAATTTTAGTTTTTACTAAGATCTGCGTGGCTTAGGCGGCAGCACGCCGGCCTCTCACCGCTGGGTCCGTGGTTCAAATCCCGGTCACTCCATGTGAGATCTGTGCTGGACAAAACGGAGGCCGACAGGTTTTTCTCCGGGTACTCCGGTTTTCCCTGTCAAAATTTCATTCCAGCAACACTCTCCACTATCATTTCATTTCATCTGTCATTCATTTAATCATTGCCCCAGAGGAGAGCGTCAGGCCTCGGCAGCCGGCACAGTTCATATCCTTGCCGCTAGATGGGGGCTTCATTCATTCCATTCCTGACCCGGTCGGAGACTGGAAGCAGTCTGTGGATTTTCACTAAGATCTGCGTCTTTCACGTTTCTTGTTACAGTGAAACCTCTCTAAAAGATCACCTCTATTAAAAGATTACCCCTCTTAAAGACCGATTTTTCTTGGAACCGATTTAAAACATCATAAGGTTAATATATTTGTTACCTTTATTTAAGGACCACCCCGACCAAAGACCAGGCATTTTCTCAGTCTGACCTCTTTCAAAAGACCACTTCTCGTCTGCCTTCCCATTGGAGATGGTGATGAGGGTGATGATGTAAACAATGGTTCTGTTGGCACAGAACTGCATCAGCATACAATGTCATTAAAAAAAGTGTTATGTGACGTATAAAAATACAAAAAAGGGTCTCCTAGAAAAATGTTCGAACCCAGAACAAAATAATTGAATTTCGAACTCACTTAGAGATATTTTAGAAAGTGAAATTGTTAAAAACAAGAAGTTCCGTGACGAACTAAAGAGCTTACTTTTCTTAAAATGTAAGATTCATGCAATTATTAATCTATATGGATCTATCTAGAATAAAGGCGAAATTAAGTTGGTAATATCGAAATTTCTAATTAGTTCGAAATACTGTAGGCTATACCTGGCATATTGTAGCCTAATAGAGAACTGCAGTTGGCAGCCCTGGTGACTGAATATATTCTTAGTTCCATCTCTTAAGGTACAGAATACAAAATTTGGTTGAAGTCCAATGGATAGCATGGACGTGATATGCAGTTAAACATTGGATCTAACAGCACGCGTAAAATCATGTTGGCAACAATGGCATACATGTATTGGTCAGAAATAATCTGAAATAATATGGTCTATTGTTGTATCAATTCTGAATGAAATACATTAGTTAGTATAGAAGTTACATGCATTTTAAAATTGGACCTAACAGCAGGCTTAGAATCATGTTGGCAGCACTGACGTATATTAGTTACTCCAAATTAATCTAGAATGCCAGGTACTATACGTGCGCAAAGTTTAGAGCTAATGGCTTGCATACTTTCTGATATATTGATATTAGGGTAACAAAAATTGAGACAGTATTTATTAACAGTTGGCAGCCCTGGTTACTCTTAAGAATCGGCATAGTCTTATCTGTTATGGTACACATAGCACACACGAAATTTGGTTGAAATCCAAATGATAGTATAGAAGTTACATGTATTTAAAGTTGGACCTCTCAGCAGGCTTAGAATCACGTTGGTAGCACTGACGTATATAAATTACTCCAATTAATATGGAATGCCAGGTACTATAATACGTGTGCATAGTTTAAAGCTGTCGGCTTGCATACTTTTTGATATATGGGTATTTGGATTTTAAAAAATGAGAGCATTTATTAACAGTTGGCAGCCCTGGTGGCTCTTAAGAATACGCTCAGTCATATCTGTTTATGTACACATAGCACATACAAAATTTGGTTGAAATTCAATTGATAGTGTAGAAGTTATATGCATTTAAAATTTGGACCTATCAGCAGGCTTAGAATCATTTTGGCAACACTGCCATGCATGGCCTCCTGGAAATTAAACTGCAATATTATTATCTATACGTGTGCCAATTTTAAAATAGCTGCCATTCCCACCTTCCAAGATATCCAACATGGAGCTCAAATTTCAATTGCGATTTTTCAGCAGTTGGTTGCACTGACATCATTTTCAAATATGGCCGTGAGATATTCAGGTATAGATCTTTACTCCTACCAAATTTTGTTTCGATTGCTGCAGCCGTTTAGGAGTTGATAAGGGGGGACACACATAGCCAGACAGACAGACAGACAGACAGACAGAAGGACAGACAGACACACATTTGCCCGATGTCATAAGTCTACTTTTTCCTCTTTTTTGCAAAATGTGAAAAGTAGGCTAAAAATATGTGGTAATCTGAAACAGAGATTAATTCGTGACTTTTTAAAATGGCCGAGCTCAGAAAATAACTAATTGTAATTAATTTGTACTAAATGTGAACCAATGCAGTGTTCCAACTGTACTTTATTAATAATGCAGTATAAAATTATTTTTAATGCCTACCCCGAGAGACCACCCCTCTAACAGACAAGTTTGCCATGGAACCGTCACTGGTCTCTTAATAGAGGTTTCACTACTGTATTTCCTTTCCCTTGGATTGTATGAGAATAATAGAGAAGTGAGAGAAGCCACTCATGGAAATACCCTCAAACTCCGTCAACATTGTCTTGCGATTCATACACAGCCTAGGTGAACAAATTTCTCCTCAAATATCTAAAGGTGTTGCATTCATACTTTATGTTTTATCTAATAAAATAATGTTTTATTGTAATGTCAGAGGATTCGGATAACAAACGTGTGGATGCGGATAAAAGTCGTGCGGATTCGGGGCGGATAAGAGTCATGCGGATGCGTGACGGATGCGGATAACAGTCGTGCGGATTCGGAGCGGATGCGGATAACGTTTTGTTAATCCGCGCAGGGCTCTACCTATAGGGCGAGCAAAGTGGGAATGCGACACGGATTCCCACCGGTGAGCAAAGGGAGCGGCACGTGTTTGAGATTTCAGCCTCTTACAAGTGCTTGTTGCCCGACAGGAGGGCTATTTTATGAGGGCAGTGGTCATTACGTTTACGTTATGTTTCAAATATCCAGTCGCCAGGACAAATCCTTGCTACAATGCTGCCAATATAAATTTTCTTTCTTTCTTTCTTTCTTTCTTTCTTTCTTTCTTTCTTTCTTTCTTTCAGGCCTATTATTTTCATTTATTTATATCATTTCATTTCAATTATTTATTTCATTTATTTACCTATCTATTTATATTTTATATCATTACATTTATTTATTTCATTCATTTATCTATCTATTTCTTCTTTCTTGTTTCGTATAGGCCATCTAAGGACCACGACATTCAACTGTTACATTTGGAGTGAGCTTTGATGTTTGCCCAGTAGTTACGCATCCTCTGGTTGTGTTGTTCCTTCCTCTCCTGGGTCCAGAGGGCACCTGTTTTATTTTTTGGCGGTTTGTCCTGGAACCTCAATTGCTGAAGCATCTTCCTGACAGATGTCCGGTCTTTTAAGTCTCTTTCCTTCCCTCCAAGTTCTTGCAGATCTTTGCTCACTTCCCACAACCATGGTGACTTGGTCTTCCGCTTTTGCCAGTAACCGAGGAGCTGATTGGTCAAGCTGGTAGGATGCATCCTGTAGACGTGTCCATAAAATGCTAGACGTCGTTTATAACACCGGCGTCGCGACGCCCTCCTCCCAGGCAACATTCCACACTTATTACCCAATGCTACCGTTGCCAAAGGCTTAATCACTCAGCTCACGAGTGTACACATGATGTCAGGTGTAACCGCTGCGGCGGGCCGCACCGGCACACTGAATGTGTAGTGCCTAGGGACTCCCCTACATGTGTTAACTGTAAGGGATCCCATGCTGCGTCCTACTTGGGCTGTAAGTTCATTAAGGACGCACTAAAACACCAACACTGGCAACGGCAGCGCACTCCAACGCCAAGAAACATTCCCTCCCTTCTCTCCATGCACGTTCCCCCTCCAGGCCCTAGTAATCTTAACAACACTGCCCTCACAAGTATTTTACATATACTCCAGCAGCTAATTACCTGCTAATTAGCTCCCCCTCACTCCAGGCACATATTCATCACCCCACTTGCCCCGCGGCCCCGCTGCGTGCCTGCTCGGGGGAACGGCCTCGGCCGGCCCCTTCCGGGATGGTGCCCAGTGGTCCGCGGGCCCTCTGCACGCCACTAGAGCGGCGATAACTATCCCTTCTGTTTCTTCTTCTTGAACAGCAATGAGCTATTGCTCACTTTGATCCAAACGGCATTTTATATCTCCCCAACCTCCCCCTCCCGCATTCCTACTCCTTCCCAACTTTCCAAAATCCTCAGGCCATATCCTGGCCAGTTTGACTCCATGTAACAACCCAACACATTAAATTATTAAGTTCCCAGTCCTATCCCCCCCTTGATACAGCACTAATGGCTCCATAAGAGAGCTGACGGGCTAAAAATGCACGCAGCGAAGCCGGCTCCGCCGGCCTCGCTTGCTTAGGTCAGACAGGCCTAACAACATCAGTGATTCTTTCACAGTACGTGTAGAGCTCTTGATTAGGTCGCCTTCTGTATTCATTTCCTTCCTTAACATGCCCCAATATCTTCCTCATCATCTTTCTCTCCTGTACTTCGAGTTTGTTTGTGAGTCCCTTCCGGTTGAATACTAGACATTCTGAAGCACATAAGGCTTCAGGACGTATGTCTGGTAGTGTCTCACTTTAGTCTTTCGGGAGAGACACTTCATATTATATGACCTATCTATTTATTTATATGTTATATCATTACATTTATTTATTTCATTTCAATTCATTTATTTACTTATTTATTTCATTTATTTATGTAATTTATTTATTAATAAATTAATTTATATTTTTCATTTATTATTTATTTATTTATTAAATATCAGTTATTTAGTTCATTTATTTACTTATATATTTATTAATTATTGCATTTTAATTAAATAATGTATTTATTACATTTAATTTCTTATAGTAGTCTATGCATGTTTATTTATTTATTTATTTATTTCATTTCTTTTCAATATTTATTATTATTATTATTTATTTATTCATTTATTTATTTATTATTCGCTAATCGGCCAACTAGGGACCACGATAAGTTCCACTATACATTCTGGCGTTTATTCAATTTCCCGGTCACGAAAACCAAGATTAACGGCCGAGGGGACCCGATGCGCTGACCACGCGTCACCGCAATATCTGCAGGCCAAATGGCTGGGCAGCGGTCGCTTGGTAGGCCTAGGCCTTGCAAGGGCTGTAGTGCCAGTTTTTTTTATTATTATTACTATTCAATATACAGTACGATTGGTCCAGTAGGTTTTCATTAACTTGCCGTGTCGAGCACAGCGTTATTATTATTATTATTATTATTATTATTATTATTATTATTACACCAATTTTGCCCTTATAGACAGTGTTTGAACTCGAAAATATCACGATGACACAATTTTCACTTCTTTCCCTTCTTCCTCTTCTCTTCCCAAAATCTCTTCATCCTTTGACTGTGCTCCTGTTTCCTTTGTTCTGTTGATAATATTCACATCATCTTCTTTTCAGGTACTATACATTTTGTTTCTGAATTCTCCTCTATCGCCTATCATTTGCCTCGTGATCCCTGCCTGCCTGCCTGCCTGCCTGAAGTCTTCCTCTATTTTATGAAACCATTTTGTTCTTGTGCTTCAACTGTACTACATCAATGATCTTCTTTGAATGATGAATATTTATTTATGTTCGACCCTGACTATTATATGTCAGAAAACTGTACTATAATGAGGCTCATTATAACACTATTTTTCATATGAAACAGTTTCTCCCACCAATCAGAGCTCAAGAAACAGTTGTTTGACCAATTAGATAATTAGATGCGCTGAGTTCCACAGCCTTCTAATTTGAATTTCACTGCGTGGCCTAGTGTCATACTAGGGTATTCGAGGAGGCCATGGTTAAATACAAGGCATTCTCTGCGTCCCATGCGCTTTGTTCAGTACATAAAACTGGCGAAATCTCGACAGATATTTATGAATATTTATGTTCGAACATAAAATAGTTATAATAATTATCGTCGAACATAAACAGTCAGTCTTATGCAACTCGCCTATAATGGTAATTAAGACACTCGTATGGAAATTATAAAACTTGCATACGCTCGTTTTATAAACATACTCGTGTCTTAATTATTGCCATTACAGGCTCGTTGCTTAATGTACTATTATTTCATTCATTTTGGACTATGGTTGGGCCCAATGATTCATGTCCCTAATGGAGAATTAATATCGTTTAATTTTTCACTAACTACAGTTCTAATAACCTATCAATTATTCTAGGTTATTGGCACGTGTTTCGCTGGGTTTCGTCGAGGTGCACCATGTCTGGAAACCTTCATTAGCCCAGTTAAATTGAATGTCACTTGTAACCTTCGCGACACGAATGAAATGTGGTAACTATGCCATGGCAGTGTCTTCAGCCGCTTTAAAGCTCGTGGAAATACTGAAGACAACTGTTGTGCAAGGAAATGGATCAAACACTGAACCCTCACTACTGGTTGGGTGGGTCTGAGCGGTAAGATTTTGGAGATGAAAGGCTCTCAAGTGGGTATCAGTTGTGCGACTGAACTGTCCACTCACACTCCCGCCGGCTTTACGCACACAAGCACAGGGATTAGGACCGACGGAATTTTCAGCCCTTAGGTGTTAAGTAACGACTCCAAAAGAATAAAAAATACTCAAAATGTTACAGAAAATTACCTGTTATGCAGAAAATTTCGACAATGTGGGAACTGTAATGAGGATAACTGTTTAAGTTAGTCCCCCCCCCCCCTCAGGGGTCACAACTTGTGGGACGTGGGTTGGCGCCCACGGAACCCCAGCTGAGTCTGGCATTGCTTCCAATTACTTGTGCAGGGCTCCTCTTCGTCTTCTTTCCTGTCGACCTTTCTTGGTCAACTCTTTTTCTCTTCCGACACCGACGGTATTAGGGTATCCGAGGCCTAGGGAGTCTCTTCCTTTCTCTTCTCCCATCTTTCTTGATCCCTCATTCTTCGAGGGGTCAGCCTTCTTTTTCTTTTCATGATATCTCCTGCCTTCTGCTCAAGGCTCTCAAGGAGGCTGGGTGTGTGTAGCCCCGCCACTTCTGGTGCACCCTGGATAATGCTAAACCCTCAAGGGATCATGGCTGGTGAGTTCGGGAGTTAGCGACCCGAGGGTTTCTTGAGCTGGGTCTGGTTTACCCCCCTTTTTCCATTGCCTTTGGGGCGGGCCCTCTCCTCTTTCCCTTTCCTATCTGCCTTTCTTGGCTCTCCTTCTTTTCTAAGTCCCTCAATTCTCGTTCTTCGAGGGTTGAGGGCATTTCTTATCTTCTGTCCTTTATTTGCCTTATTCTTTATTTGTTTACCATTTAATTCTTCTGGTACAGGGACTTTATATTCGCTTGACAAGGACATTCTCGCTCACGCGCTCCGCCAGAGACAGCTCAGTTGCCGGCTGCCGCGCGCACGTATGTTCGGCAGAATACTGTGGTTAAAATCAGTATCATGCATTTTTACTCACTATTTTTACAGTAGATGCTGAAAATGTTCCCCATCCGCTGCCAAACATAATCGGTTCTCCTTAGGAAGTTTCCGGTTAATCCGATTTATTTAGCTTCAGTAAGTAAATAACGAACTTAACGTCTATTTTTGTTGTTTACTGAACCTGTACGTTTGAATCTCAAATTAGCCAGTTGTTGTATTGTCCGATTTATAGGAATGAGTCTCCCTGGAAATGTCACTCGAAACTTTTGACTTTTTCTAGCGCACGATTTCCTGCACTTTATGTAGGCTACGTATCGTGCAGATATACACGTCCAAGTAAAGAATATTTCACATAAGGCATTACAGCACTGTACACAATCACAATAAAACAACTGGCTAAGGGATTCAAACGTACAGGTTCAGTAAACGATACAAATAGACGTAAAGGTCGTTATTTCCTTAGTGAAGCGAAATTAACTTCATTAGTAGATGCCCATTATGTTTGGCAGCGGATGGGAAACATTTTCAGCGTCTACTGTAAGCATGGTGAGTAGAAATGCAAGATACTGATTTTAAGCACCGTATTCTGCCGTACATACGCGCACGCGGCAGCCGGCAACTGAGTCAACACTGGCGGAGCGCGTGAGCGAGAATGTCCTTGCCAAGCAAATATAAAGACCCTGTATATAAGTCTGTAGTTAGTATTAGTTACAGCTTTCATTCTCATCTCATCTTTCACTATCACCCAAACCATTAGGGGCCGATAACCTAGATGTTAGGCCCCTTAAAACAACAATTATCATCATCATCATTATCATCATCATCATCATGTTTAAGTTAGCAATGTGTGTGGGGAACCAATTAAAAGATGACAAGTCTTCAAATTCTGGGTTCTGGTAATGACAATGTGTTGACTCACTTTATAATGCAGCTTCCCTGTGAACAAACTTATATTCTGAACGACCATCGTACATTTGAGATTCATCTCCTCCACCCTGAAATAAAACTTTGAACAAGTCTTCGTTCCGCTGAATCAATTAATTCTACTTAAACTTCGAACACATGTTTATCCATGGTAAATTAGAGAGATTACTACTATTAATAACTGATTAATTGCATTATACTCGCTTGTCAAAATAATTGTTTGATGAACTCTTCTGCAAACAGGATGATGTCGACAGGACATCAAAGAAAGCGAAACAATGATTAATAGCTTAGGAATATATCTGACCTTGGAAGTTTGTCTTTACACTTAATCCTCATCTTCAGCGAAAGCCGAGTCGAAGGTCGAGGTTATACACAGTCCAATTCGTGTGATTCCTGTTTACATCCCGATGCAGAATAAGGATGTTTGCCGATGTCTTGAGAGAGAATGAAGATAGGGTATAATCCAAACTGTCACTTTCACAGCACTAAAATGTTCCATACGGATTTTGAGTCACTATTTGTAGCCGAACACACATTAAAATTTGCATAGTTTTATCTACAGTGGAATCTAAACTTGATTTGCTTTAGAATGTGCAGTTGTTTCATACTACTACTCCTGCAACAGTTGATGACCTTCATTGTAAATTTGATTAAATTATCTTAGACACTTGTGGTCACCAGTAAGTTCAGGCAGATTATACAAAAATAAGTAAGTTATATTCACCCGGTTGTAAATTAAACGTCGCCACAATGTAATTGGTATAACTTGGCAATGTCAGTGATTACTGTTCCGTGGGATAAAGTATGCTATGAGGGTTATACACTTTCTGGACGGGGTTTCACTGAGAACACAAACGCACAGACCTCACACACATACGACTTCTGCGAGCACAGGAAAACACAATCCCTCTTGGGGGGATGGTGGAAGTAGGATTTCCCCCACCCACAATCAATGAGCCAATAGCGACAATTTGTGAAATACCCGGAAATAGCTTAGTAGGCCACGGATATGCTAAGAATGTTTTTGTGCGTGATCAGCGACCAGAACTAATGCCTACCATCTGACCTCTCGTTACAGAAGTGGTACAAGTGCTGACTCAGCGATATGAGGACTCCCCAGATTCACGACCACATTCATCACAAATGGAGACTTTGAACTAGTAGATCTTGTACTGTACAGGCAATAAGAGCTTTTTACATTATCGCTCTACTTTCTGTAGTCTACTTGATAGATTGATTACATGACAGTTCCCCACACTGACACTTCCACACACTGCCCAAAATACTGACACTTCCACACAGTCCTTGGACGCGGCTACCTGTTTAATGACTCAGAAATATTCCCGACTGACAGTTCCACACACATCCCCCCACCCCTAAGGCTATAGGCTTCAGTGATCATCGTTACAGCCGCACCTGAGACAATGCACCTTAACATAGTACTCATTTGGAGTGAAGAAAAGCGCTCGGTCTATGTACTTCATTACATACCACGGCCTCGAAAATATAATTGTGATGTAGTGTAATTACCGTAAATAAAATAAATGCAGAGTCTGATTTCCATCACACTTTATCCAGGCTGTGGACTGGCAAAATAATAACCGATCAGTTTGGTGTTGTTATCATTTTGGCGTGTTTAATATCAGCTTTCTACGCTTCGTCTGTTGTTTTGTGTTTTTTATTTATTTTTGTTTGTTTGTTTTTGTTTTTGTCATATTTGTTCAACAATAATATTAACCTACTTCATATTGTTGTCATTTTCGAACTTTTTCTGAATGATCTCAATCCGTCCGTCCAGTTTGACATATTTTCGTCTCCTTTTTTTTTCTTCCATGTTGAGCTCGGCCTTTAAAAATGCGCAGTTTGTCTTCTCAGCTTCCGTCTTGAACACTTTGACAACCTCTTTTAATTTGGGGTGAGGTCTCCCGACAAGATTGTTGAGTCGGTTGTCCACATCTCGATTGGAATGTCTTGGTTATCTAGCCAGTTGTCAACGAAGTAGTCAACTTGATCTTTTCCATAGTAGCCTTGGGGGAGAGGGGAGATGTGTGTGGAAATGTCAGTCGAGATTATTTCTGAGTCATTAAACAGGTAGCCACGTCCAAGGGCTGTGTGGAAGTGTCAGTAGTTTGGGCAGTGTGTGGAAGTGTCAGTGTGGGGAACTGTCCGGACACCGATAGATTTATTTCAATCCTTAAATAATGATGATAAAAGTCTCCGTGACTTAGACTGCAACACGCCGGCCTCTCACCTCTTCCTGGGTCCGTGGTTCAAATCCCGGTCACACCATGTGAGATTTGTGCTGGACAAAACGGAGGCAGACAGGTTTTTCTCCGGGTACTCCGGTTTTCCCTGCCACAAATTTCATTCCAGCAACACTCTCCACTGTCATTTCATTTCATCCGTCATTCATTTAATCATTGCCTCTGAGGAGTGCGACAGGCTTCGGCAGCCGGCACAGTTCATATCCTCGCCACTAGAAGGGGGCTTCATTCATTTCATTCCCTGACCCGGTCGGTCGACTGGAGGCAGGCTGTGGATTTTCATTTTCAAATAATTATGATAAACTAGCGGACCCGAGCGAGAACTCTCACATAATGGGTTGTGTGCGCCCCATGTGTACAGACTACCCGCCCGGTTCTAGTGCTATGCGGGCTTTACGCGACACAGTTCTCCAAGAGGCTATCGTCTTATTTATTTGTTCAAAAGCACTTTATAAACAAATAAATATATTTCCGTTGACTTTTCAAGAAATTCAAGATTTTTCCTGTACTATTGAGACGATTTGGAAGATTTTGGTACAAACCACACCTTCTAACTCCCTCTGGTTTAGGAGCTTGAGTTTTGTGAAACATACACCTTAGCGTATTATATAATAAGATTAGCTGGTTACCCTTCCTTTGTACAGGTAAAATGTTCTTGGGTTTGTATCATACATTCTGAACACTTTCCAGCCAGGGGTTCACAACTTCTGGGACATGGGTTAGTGACCACGTGACCCCAGCATATTCCGATATTGTTTCCTAATTCCTTACCAGAAGTAATAATAATAATAATAATAATAATAATAATAATAATTTTATTGCGCATACATTAACAAACATGTTGCAATGATTAAATGATACAGCTACAGAATACGGAATGAAAATCAATTATATGGAGACCAAGGTTCTGATGATAAGTAAGCATCAACACCAACAAAATATAATCATAAATAAAGAAACAGTACAACAGGTCGGTCGATTTAAATACCTTGGTCAGATCTTCACAAAAGACCTACGATGTGAAGTTGAAATCAGGAGCCGTTTAGCCATGGCCAAGCAGGCATTCCGTGAAAAGCATTCTCTAATTTGTCAACGCTCGATGTCCCTCAGCCTTAGAAAACAACTGGTTAAGGCCTACATATGGCCAGTTGCAATGTACTGCAGTGAGACCTGGTCAATGAATAGAGGTGACATTAAACGACTAGAAGCGTTTGAGATGTGGTGTTGGCGCCGAATGGAAAAGATCAGCTGGGTAGAGAAAATGACCAACATAACGGTGCTGGATCGAATAAAGGAAAAACGGCAAATGATCCGCCAGATCAATAGAAGGAGATCCACCTGGCTTGGCCACAGGTTACGACATGGTGGCCTGATGATCGACATACTAGAAGGCAAAATATATGGAAAACGCCCTCAACGGAGACCACGGAACACTTTCATGAGATCTTTTCTAGATAGCTCTGGCCTACGAAGTTATGAAGTGGTCAAAAGGACAGCACAAGACCGAACAACGTGGAAAAGACCCATTGTAGGGGCAGACCAGTCACTAGACTGAAAAACATGGTTGGTGGATGGTTGGTTCCTTAGTTTAGGGGCTCAGACAACGCGGTCACGTAGCCCCGTGTACTTTGGGTGTGTGTAGAATCTGTCTGATAACCGGTGTTATTTGTGATGACTGTATTAGTGTGTGTATCTGTTTTTTTTAAATCCAAGTAAGGATTGCAACTTTGAATTTTTCAAATAGTTCCTACTTTTGCCGCCAAACGCCACCGTCAACGACTAGTAGGCCTAGTTCAGAACTTAGCTACAAGACACCACCGCAGTCGGCTCTTGACAACGAACGTAACAACCTAAGAGCGTTGTTTACATTCTTAACCTATACAATTTAGTTTCACGCAGGTGTAATTAGTGGAAAGTTCTTTAACATGCCATAAATCTATGACATGGGACCGCCGGCTTTACTCCCCCCCCCCCCCCGAAGGAAGGCATACTGAGGGATTTTAACGCTCTTAAAAAATCCGACGGCTTCTTTCGGGTTTGAACCCGCTATCTTGGGCATAGAAGCTCAGCATGCTACCGACTACGCCACAGAAGCCACTGAAAAACATGATGATGATGATGATTGTGCAAGGAATAAAACATAAAATTGTCTATCAACAAATTCACAGGACACAACCCTGATCTACAGTTCTTGGTCACTACTCAAAATCATTAGCGATAACCGTCGTTCACAACACAGTGCATGATATCTTGCAAAATGCTTCCCACACATCTTACAATAATAATAATAATAATAATAATAATAATAATAATAATGTTATTGGTTTTAACTACCCTGGCTTTTAGAGACGCCGGGGTGCCGGAATTTTGCCCCGAAGGGGTTCTTTAACGTGCCAGTAAATGTACTGACACGGCTCCCTCGCATTTGCGCACCCTCAAATGCCAGCTGACTGCGCCAGGTTTCGAACCTGCAACCTTGGGATCAGCAAGCGAGAACATTACCCCTGAGCCACGCAGCCAGACCCACACATCTTACAAATACACTCTTAATCTGGAGTGTGGTAAGTTGGTCTCACGCACACTCTGAAGTGGAATCCGTGCACTGCGTATCGTGTCCAAGTGTGACCCAGTTCATAATCTGGTCCTTTCCATTCTGGGTTCAGCAACGCTTCAGTTCCGTAAAATTCCATCCAAATAAGTAATACTTCCTTGTAATACCATCATTACAAAATGCAAAGATTTGTAAGCCTTAGAAACTATAGGCTACATCCTACATGGTTACTCCATTTCATTTCATTCCTCAGGTGAGTGCCCAAATATTTGCAAGAATCTTCTTCTACAAGTATTTCCGAGCCAATGCTATATTGAAAATCTTACATTCGCCCTTTTCCTATTTTTATGAGACTACATTTTCTTGTAGGTTCAGGTCTTCTTGAAGTACTGCGTTGTCTTGTGAATCGTGTATATTTATAAATATTTCGATTTCGATATAATACACAGTCATCTGCAAACAATCGATAGCCACTGCGAATCTAATTTGGTAAGTCATATATAAAAAATAACAAAGGTCCGATCACGCTGCCCTGAGGGATACCCGACGTTTAGGTAGGAGTAGATGACCTAGAAGTTACACTAAACGATCACCACCACCTCAGAAACGGGGTAAGGCAGTACCCAACAACTGGGCGCTTTTCATATACAAGCGCACTTTAATTTTTTATGTTCGACGATGTCGAAATGTAAATATTATATAAGGTGCGTTCAAAAAGTAACAAGCCAGAGGCTAGAATGCGCAAACCGGTGACGACATCGGCTAATCGTGGCGTGTGTAACGAGATGTGGTTTCGACCAGAGCGTGGAAGGTCACAGCCCGTTGCTGGGGGCGCGCGTGTACGTCACGTGACGATACAAAGAGAGCAGCAGCATGCATCAATCGTCCAACGCTGCCAGTCGCATTGCAAACAGTGACATGGAGGCGTCAAACGAAGAACAATGAGGTGTTGTTCGGTTTCTGAATGCGGAAGGAGTAGGGGGAACGGACATTCATCGCCGAATGTCACAAGTGTACGGCGAACACTGCATGTCCCTTGCAAGGGTCAAGGCGTGGCACTAGCGCTACAGGGAAGAATGGGTGCCGTTAGCCGATGCTGCCGGGTCTGGGGCACCCCCCTGCATTACCGATGACAACGTCCAACTGGTTGATGCACTCATTACTCAGGACCGCCGAGTGACAGTGAATGCCATAGCCGCCGTGGTCGGATTGAGCGTCGGAAGTGTGCACTTGCGCAAAGTGTGTGCCCAATGGGTGCCCCACAGTCTTCAACCACACCAGGAAGCATGTCGAATGGCCCACTGCCTTGGTCGTCTGCAGCACTATGCGAGGGAAGGGAATGGATTCCTGGCACGAGGGGTGGCTGGAGATGAGTCATGGAGTCATCACTTCGAACCAGAATCCAAACGACAAAGCCTCCAGTGGAAGCATCCAGGGTCACCACAACCCAAAAAAGGAAAGGCCATCCACACGAGTGCAGGAAAGGTAATGCTGACGTTCTTCTTTGACCAAGATGGCCCCCTTCTGATTCACTTCATGCCGCACGGGACAACAGTGAATGCTCAGCGTTACTCGCAAACCTCGACCACCCTTCGGCAAGCGATCAAAACAAAATGACCAGGCAATCTCACTCGTGGGGTCATTCTGCTCCACGACAACACGGCCGACACAGTCGCGGCACTCCTGCAGAAATTCAAATGGGAGGTTCTCGGCCACCCTCCATACAGTCCAGACCTCTCTCCCTGTGATTACACCATGTTTGCTCCCCTGAAAAGGGCTCAGCGGGGACAACGATTCACCGCGGACGTCGAGGTCCAGCTGAACGTGCGGAACTGGTTCACATCACAGCCCAGGCAATTTTATGAGACAGCCATTCACAGCCTCATGTCACAGTGGGACAAGTGCCTCAACAGCCAGGGCCAGTATTTCTAACATACAGGTACTGGTTTCTGTAATTATGCCTCCAGCTCGTTACTTTTTGAACGCACCTTATAAGTCAGAAAACTGTATCATAATGATGGTCATTAAAGTACTAGTTTTCATTATGATACAGTTTCTCCAACCAATCAGAGCTCAAGATGTATGACGTGTGACCAATTAGGTACTTGAGAGCTTCGCACTTGAACACAGAATCAAACATGTCGCACATGAATTTCATGATTTGAAAGTTGACAATGTAAACGATATCCGATTAACCATTGTAGTTATAATGGCAAACACAAGGACAAAATCAGCACGAATCTTTAAGGTAATAAGAAAATACTATGACATATGCAAGAAATTTATGAATCTCCGTCCAGAAGATTGCAACACAGCATCCTTCTATATAAATTACCGACATGGAAAGTGCACTGTGCATATGTTCGCGTAAATAAACTGGGGAATATGAGAAAAGAAAAAGGACTGTACTTTAATATCCCCTACTCCAGTTTCAGCACATGACATTCTTTCATACAACTTCGGTGACAGTTTGAGTGAGTGCTGGTGCAGTTCGGCAGGCTGTAAACATATGGCATTGCCAAGCAGACAGAGCGCATGCGTGGGTCAGAGAACTTGTAAAGCACAGAGAGCAAACTCGGCGCTTGCACTCCGATCACTGAATTCAAGTGACTGAATCTCGACAGATATTTATGAATATTTCTGTTCGAATATAAAATAAAATAAAGTTATAATTATCATCGAACAAAAACAGTCGTATGCAACTCGCCTATAATGGTAATTAAGACACTCGTATGGAAATTATAAAACTCGATTCGCTCGTTTCATAAACATACTCATGTCTTAATTATTGCCATTATAGGCTCGTTACATAATGTACTATTGAGAAGGACTGCAATAAGAATTTCATAACGAGGTCCTAGTGATGTGAGTCACTGGGCCGCCAGGTATGTGTGCTGCGACAGGTGGTCGATGGTGGACAGCAGCCAGCACATTCAGTATGTTCCTTGTTTACATCGTTTTTTATTCTCACCTACTTTTCTAGCAATGTAACTGTTAATATGTCTAAGTTTTTTGGCACCAGATCATCCTGTGAAGGAGGACATGGTGAGCGACGCTATTGTTAGAAATTAAGGAATGAGGACTTTGAATTGAAAAGGGGTTAAGTGGTTCTCTGAACTCAATAATACACTTCGTAATTCTAGTTAATTTGGTTTGAGTCTGCTCGCCATGCAGATCTACAGCTTGTCGTGTTGAATGCTATTTTTCAGTGTTGCCTTACTATGCGAAATGTAATGCCTTTTAGTCGGTCAACACGATTGTTCCAAATTGTAATGGGTGTTACCTTAACCTTGAACATGCTTAGCCTATTTTCATTTATGAAAATACAGGCTTATTAGATCACCTTTTGTCCGTGTGTGTGAGTGTGTATGTGTGTGCGTCCGTGTCTGTGTCCCTCACCTCTAATAAATCTAACCGGCAGAAGCAATTTCAATGAAACTCGGTAAGGTCATACAACTATATTGGCCGACTCCGACCGTGCCCTTCAAATTTTATTACGTCTCACGAATCCAACATGGCGGCCGTGCTAAATATTTCACTTGCACTCTATATCTCCGGAACTATTACTGATATCACCCTGAAATTTTGTACGGTGGTGAAGGGAACTACGCCAAGTTTAAATATGTGACTTTCAAAAACCTGTTGACAACAAATCGAACTTGGCGGTCAAACGAATTGAAACATTTTAACAGACTTTTCTCGCGATTCAACCATCCAAACGCAGTGAAACTTGGTACAGCAAATGATTGTACACATTGTAATTGCTTACTTTTAAACTCAAGATGGCGGCTCTGCGACCTTTCAAAATTATTTTCTTACTTCATGTGTCCTAATCAGGCGATCGAAGTCAACATTTGAATAATGAACCTACGCAATTATCGTCATTTAAATTTTGTATGTTTATAGAGGCAATAATCCTCATCTAATTGTACATAACTCTATGGCTTACGTATATTAGAATCCAACATGGCGACCATCCGAAATATTTAGACGGTTCTCAATATCTATTAATCTATGATAGCAATCAAACTGAAATTTTGTTTGTTGATTGAGGCTATATATATAAGTTCACCTATAGGACTTGCAATAACCTGGCGAGCACAAATCCAACATGGCGGCGACGAGAAATTTAATTATTTAAATTGACGCTTCTAGCGATTGAACCATCTGAGCGCAGTGAAACGTGGTGTGGTACATGATTATACTTACACAAATTTTTTATCCATTGGCATCTATTTTACTTCAATTGTTTCCATAACCACAAGATGGCGGATGTGCGAAATTTTAAAATCCCGTTTTTATTTCCTGTGTCCTAATCATGCAATTCAAGTTTGAATCATACACATACAAAGCAATCTTCATGTAATACTGTAGTACATAACTCTAAGACCTACATTTATAAAAATCCAACATTGTGACCATCTAAAATATTTAGAGGATTCTCAATATCTACGAATCTATTACAGCAATCACAGTGAAATTTTGTATTTTGATAGAGGCATTTAACGTAAGAAGGATATATGAAAATAGTCTGAAGATTCCTCACGGAAAGAATTGTTTTCACATGAGATTAATGAAGTGTGCTTATATTAATCCAGCGGTTGTTTTTCTTCAGAATTACTGTTACTCCCTTGCCAATTGGTTGTTGTTTTTAATTCATAGAGGGGATTTGCGACATCGTTGTCATCTATCCCTGTGTACTTGGGTGTTTGTTGTGTTTGCCTGATAGGCAGTGTTATTGTGGTGTCTGTAATAGTGGGTGTATATGTCATTCAGGCGAGGATTGGGAAGGAGGTGGTCGTGGCCTTAAGTTAGGAACAATCCTGGTATTTGATTGGAGTAGAAGTGGGAAACCACGGAAAAGCACTTTCAAGATGGCGGAGGTTGGTATAATCGAAGGAACATATTCTCAGTTTTGCCTGAGTGTACCCCGTTCCAGCCTTCAGACCAAAATTAAGTTTTTTGGCACGGCCACGAATAAAACCCGGGCCAAGAGTGCTAGCCACTACGCAACGAGGTGGATGATGACAATTGGATAATACAAACTTGTATATTGACTGAAAACCACTAAATTTCGGCTCATATCATTCTTCTTCTCCATTGCATTTGTAGAGCTTACTTGTATCAGGTTTGATGGTGTCAATCTAGCTTATTCTGCTGACACTTGGTCTCCTCTGAGAATGTTCTATATTGCTACGGAACCAGCGTTACTTTGTCAAAATACGAGAGACGCCTGGTTTGGGAATCTTGATGTTTTTGGTCTAACACAGTTACCACGGTTGGTTGGTTCCTTAGTTTAGGGGCTGCGACAACGCGGTCATGTAGCCCCGTGTAGTTTGGGTGTGTGTAGAATCTGTCTGATAACCGGTGTTAATTGTGATGACTGTATTAGTGTGTGTTATCTGTTTTTAGTTCAAGTAAGGACTGCAGACAATAATTTCAAGTAGTTCCTACTTTCGCTACCAAATGCTTCCGTCCACGACACCTAGCTGTGAATTTGGGTACTACTAGATGCGATCGCAACCAGTGCCTGGTGACAAACGTTGGAACTTCAGAGCATTAATCAAACCTAGCCTACAAATTTTGCTTCACACAAGTTTAGTTAGTGAAAGGTTCTTTTACATGCCATAAATCTATAGCATGGTCCCGTCGACTTTACTTCCCCCCCCCCCTTCGAAGGAAGGCATACTGAGGAATTTATAACACTCTTAAAAAATTTGACGACTTCGGCCGGGTTTGAACCCGCGACCTGGGGCATAGAAGCTTAGCATGCTACCAGCTACGCCACCGAAGCCGCCTACAGTTAAACACAGCTTAATCAGTAATTTTATTTATCGTATGGCTTTTAGTGCCGGGAGTGTCTGAGGACACGTTCGGCTCACCTGAGTCTGTAGCTGCTTCCAGCGGACACCCTTAGGGTGAGCTACAAGTTCCGTTCAATTGCCAGTAGTTCCAACTTTCGCTACCGGATATCAATGATACCTAGTGGTGAACGTTAGAACTTTGATAGAGCGTTCTGACAAAATCTAACCTAACAATTTAGCTTCAGACAAGTTTAGTCTGTGGAAGGATCATTTACATGCCATAAGACCTCCGGCTTTACTTCCCTTCCGAAGGAAGGCATACTGAAGGATTTTAACGCTCTTAAAAAATCCGACGACTTCGGCCGTGTTTGAACCCGCTATCTTGGGCACAACAGTTCAGTATGCTACCAACTACGCCACCGAATCCGCTATTATCAGTAATTTTTGTGGTCCGTGGAAGCACATAAATCTACTCTTAGTTAAATGATCGAAGATGTTTCAATACGCAGTATATATATATACCGAGAAGGGAAGTTATCGGACCTTCCGACAACAATAGTGATGTATTGAAAAGAAATTGCTCATTTTATATTCTTCATATTGACTTAAAAAAGCTGCCTCCGTAGCGTAGCGGTCAGCATGGTTATCTGCCGCCCTGGAGGTCCTGGGTTCGATTCCCGGCTCTGCCACGAAATTTGAAAAATGGTAGGAGGACTGGAACGGGGTCTACTCAGCCTCGGGTGGTCCGAATGAGTGGAAAGGGTTCTATTCCCACCTCAGCCAACCTCGAGGTGGTTTTCCGTGGTTTCCCACTTCGTCTTCGGGCAAATGCCGGGATGGTCCTTTCTGTAAGGCCAAGGCGGCTTCCTTCCCTCTTCCTTGTCTATTCATCCCAATCTTCCCTTCCCATCTCTCATGAGCCCCTGTTCGCTCTGCAGGTGGGGCCACATGGGCAAAGTGCTGATCACACCTCCCCAGTTGTATCCAATTCGAACGAGTGTTCTCAGCTCTAGGACACTGCCTGGAAAGGCGGTAGTGGTGAGTTCCCTCGCCGAGTCCGTGGGAAACACCAACCTGGAGGTAAAATTGACTAAAAAATAAAAATATTTTGACTTAAACTACATACGTAATTTATGTTCAACACGAAGCCATATACAGTGAGGACCTTCTCTAAAGAACGGAATCTCGTAGGCGCCGTGTGGTGGATGTTCCACTGTGGCTAGCAGCAGCTGCTAGTTTAGCACATTTACACTTTTTAACGTATTTAATAATCATCATTCATCATCTTCATTTCCCCTTTTCCAGTTGACATTGGGTGGGGGCAAATATGGTTCCTCTCCACTTTGTTCTGTCGTTCCACCATTCCTCTTCCGACACGGTGTTCCAATCCAGGTTCCGTTTTCTGATGCTATACTTCACCGAGTCCATCCAACGCATTCTTGGTCTTCCTCGTCCTCTCTCCCCTGTCATCCGTCGTTCCAGTGCCCGTCTTGGTAGCCTGTTTGACATGTCCAAATCATCTCAATCTGTTTTCCTCCAGTTTGTCATTATTAATTTCTGTACTCCCAGGTCTTTCCATATATCTTCATTTCTCACTCTGTCCCTCCTCGTTTTCTGGACCATACTTCTCAGGAATCTCATCTCAGCTGCCTGTACTCTGCTCTCATCCCTCTTAGTCATTGTCCAAGTTTCTGCTATATATGTCATTATAGGAACATAATATGCTTTGTACATAACTTCTTTAGCCTTAATTGGTATATCCTTGTTCCATACTAGTCCCCGTACCTGTTGGTAGAAAGCACTCCAGAGTTGAATTCTTCTGCTAATTTCCAAATCTAGTCTTCCATCTTCAGTCAGTTCACTTTCCAAGTATTTGAAGTGTTTCACCACTTCCAATTCCTTATCGCCGACTTTGATTACTTTGATGATTAATAATCATCATTACTTACTGAAATTCAGAGTAGTTGCTGGAAATGCTATCCTTCAATTTCTGAACACATATTGCACCAACGTAGGAAGTTTTCGTACACTCACTGTAATTCATCCTCACTGATATTTCGTTTTGGTGGACTTATTTCGTTCTCGAGAGCCTCCCGAGTACGTGGATTGTTTATGTACACCTTTTGTTTGAGGTTCCCCACAAGTAAAAATCGCACGGCGCTAAAACGTACAGGGCCATTATGTGTGTGCGCGACAGTAAACACGGCAAACTAAGCCGGCTGTGACTAGAACCGATCGCGACCGCACGCACCCGGTCCATCCGGCGCCCACTATCACACTTTTACCAAACATGTTCAATAATGTGTACTTACAGTGCTCATAGGCGATGCTGAAAATGTCCTCCCTCTCTTGTAACACACACCTGACATCTTCTGATGAAAGAATGTCTGTCAACTCTTTTATTATTTACGGAGCCTGTTTCCTTGAATCGTTCGACGAACCTCCTAATTGTACTAGCATTAGGCACAGGTCTTCCTGGAAACTTGATTCAAATTTTGTCTTGTTTCGGAACAATATTTTCTACTTTTCATATACGAATTGTGGATATACACACGCTCGCGCTATGTGAATTGGTGTCTAGGCATCATCATCATCACCATCATCTTCCTTACAAGTATTGGGCCAAATGTCCCGTTACGGTCTTGGACTTTCCCTCCATCTCTTCATCGGACGTCCTATCGATCTATTTCCCCGTGGCTGGTAGCGAAGGATCTCCTTTGGAAATCTTCCAGGTTCCATCCTTTGGACATGAGGCTTCCAGTTCTCTTGGTAATCACAAATGTATGTAGTTATTGGTTTCACTTTTAGTTCCTTCAGCACATCCTCGTTTCTCTTATGATCCCATTTAGTATAGCCTGCTGTTCGGCGCATAAAGGTCATTTCGCGTGCTGTGAGTCTGGAGATGTCCTGACATCTTATTGTCCATGCCTCGCTGCCATAGCACAGGGTTGGTCTGGCTAATGTGTTATACAAACGCAAGCGCGTATGCCTTTGGACAAGAGATGGCTTCATGACGTGATTGATGATTCCTGTTGTTCTGCTATAATTAGTTATTTTTGCAGTTATGTCTCGTTCTTCTTGAAAAGATAAATGTTATCCTAAATACTTGAATTCGTTAACTCTTTCTAAAATTTTACCATCCAGACAAATTTTACTGGGGATAGGGTCCTTACCCTTAAAGGCCATTACTTTAGTCTTTTCAGTAGAAATGCACATGCTGGATTTTGATGCCACTTACTGGAGGTTGAATACTGACCACTGCAGATCATCTTCAGATGCTGCTACCAATGCAACATCATCAGCAAATAGTATAGCATCTACATTTTTTAGATGCCTGCTGATAGGTATTGAACCATGTCTTTCACACCTCCATTCCTTTATTATAGCATTCATGTAGATTATGAATAGCAATGGAGAGAGTCCACAGCCTTGTCTTACCCCTCTGCTGATTGGCTAGGCATGGCCAACAATCACAGTAATCACAATACTCACTAAACGTGCAACACTAACGTCTAAGATTTGCAAATACACGCCTATATGAATGACAAAACACGTGTGAACTAACCATATGAGTCAGCGGAGCGTGCAACGGCGGCTGGACCGGGTGCGCACGGCCGCGATCTGCGCTAGTCACAGCCGGCTTAGGTTGCCGTGTTTATTGGCGCGCATACATATAATGACCCTGTGCAGACACGTTTACTGGAAGACTTCAACTTGAGAAGATAAGTTTCCATCAGGAAAATTCGATGTTTTGTTCTATACCTAACCATGATCTCGTGATACGAGATAGGCTACAGTACTTCACCATAAGTCTTAATTATCTGAACTAAATATCTTGTCAGCTGGGAATGTAATCAAGCTATGACCACATCCGGGGCTTCCCAATCTGCTGTTGTGTAACGGTAGATGCTAGTCAACTGGCGCTGACTCAACTCTCTCCACTGGTCACGCGCTCCCAGCGAGGCTCCGTTCTATAGGGGAGGCTCTCACTGTAGAAGATGTCGTGAAGAGGAGATCTGCACTCACTCACACACTTATTGCCCATCGCTGGAGATCATCCTGGGACTCTTATTTGTTCCTCATTTGGGCTAACAACAGAGATGTTACGTCACTCAGCAGCACGAGAACCTTGACAGTGACTGCAGCCTTCCACTGTGCTCATCACAGTAACAAGTGTTCAATGTTACCGACATAAAACACCAACACGGAACTCTTGCACAACTCCAGACTGGCTGTTTTCTCTAATGAATGGAGTAGCCCGTTTTTCAAGGTAGGAACTATTCAAAATGCTTCCTTTTTATGCGGAATCCGAACCATAGGACGAGATTTTGAGACTTTGAGGATCTCACATGCACAAACCAGCAATCAAATCCTGTAGACCTAAAAGACAGGCAAGCAGCTAGACCACTAATTCAATGGACAACGACAAAGGTTGTCCCCCAGACCACAGGTGCATGATTCTATTAGCTGGGTTCTCTTACCTCCTAATAATAATAACATTAATAATAAGAAATACGAAAACTATGGGGATTAAAATGCGTGAGGATTTTGCCAGTGGTGATCTCTTCCACGGGAGTTGTTCCAAAGACGTTGGCAATGGCTTTGGAGGAACAGAGAATGAAACACCTGATTGCCAGAATACAGAAGGCAGTGCTGCTGGATACGTGCCATATTGTTAGGTTATTTTTTATCTCAGTAATAGGTTTACAGGGTACTTGATAATCATATTCCCACCTTGTAAACTGAGTTGTACCATAATTATGAGAAATTAAAGATATTATTATTATTATTAATAATAATAATAATAATAATAATAATAAAAATAATTCTTCGTCTTTTCCCACTCATGCGGGGTCGACATTTTTGACAAATCTTTTCCATTTCCCTCGGTTCCAAATGGTGTTTTCTGTTAACTGCGTCCCTGCGAGGTTCTCTAAATAAAATGCCCACCCAAGAGACGCAATCTGTCTTCGGCCTTGTATCAGAGCACACGGGCCTGATGGCCATCATGAGAATTGTTGACGTGTGACTGCACCAGGAAATGCGCCGTGTCTTCTCCTTCACGGGCAGTGGTCGCTCAAGTTCTCATGACGTAAGAAAGTGAATCTGCAGGATGCAGCTCTACCGTTTACTCATGACCAGCACTATTGTTTACATTCCCATTGTTTTCCAACTGCACTCATATTCCCAGTTTCCCACGCGTCATGGCTCAGGGAAAGTATTGCGCACACTTTCTTGAAGCACCACAAATATAGTTCATCTACTGTAAGTTTGCACTTTTTTGACAGCTAGGGTTGCCAACCTTCATAAGGAAAGACTCAATTTATAACATGTAGTCCATAACAAATATATACATGTTTTAATCACATGTAAGTTATTCAAGTTATTTTTTCGCTTATCCCAGTAATTGTGAATATATTGGCAACATATTCAGTCGACCAAACTGAAAAGTTGCATTATCAAACTGAACTGCCACGTGGTCGTGACATGGGTGTGCGGTTAGTAATGGACCCTTTGCTGTGTTCATCCACTTGTTCAAATAACGTGATAGTTATATTAAATAATAATTATAATTGCTAATATTGCGCAAAATCGTCTGAAACAGTGGCGACTGGTGGTCACCGTTCTTGGTATACCGCACCTTTTACCCCTTACATCCCCCCCCCCCCTCCTTTTTTCCATGCCTCAACCTCTTGTCAAAGTTGAATTATTATTATTTTTATTTTGTATTGGAAAACATTTACATAACTTCAAAGAAACACACTTTATCGCTATAATTTTGGATAGGTTATCCCAATAAATTGAGGTCACTAGCCAATTGTTTTGGCCGGGGATATAAGGTCGGATTCCATTCCTAACGCCACGTGATCTTCCATGTGAAATATTTAGCGTGCTGTCACCCGAATACGAACCTCGACCGTCCGGGTAAAGCCAGTGCGTCATCCTCCCTCTGCAAGGACTATGTCCTTATACATTAAAAAAATCTTCGTTTAACGCCTGAACACGGCCTACATGAAACTGCTTCTAGGTAAATGGCCTTCGAATCCCCTCGCCCTCCTAGTTCATTTTGACAACGTACAGAGTACATTTCATCTTTACGCTGCCTTCTCTCTCTCCCCGTTCTTGACCAGGTCTTAAATTTTACGAAAACAAATAAACATTGATCCATTTCCGGAGGATATCAATTATACATTGTCTCATCATTAGACATGTCCAAACATGAGAAGCGCATTCATTCATAACCAATGTAATAATGCAATTAAAGAAGAGCCAGTATCTCAAAGTGAAAATATCTTCTGGAAAGCGAACATTCAGCCTCAATCAATAAAATAATTATAGTGTAAACTACCTTGACATATTGTTTCCCAACCTTGGTCTGCCAGGAAGAATTTTACTTGAAAGTAAGTTCCATTCACTTAGATTTCTAAAGGTCCACCTCGTGGCGTAGTGGCTAGTATTCTGGGGCTGTTACTGCGGAGGTCCGTGTTCGATTCTCTGCTCTACCAAGAAATGTAATTCTAGTCTGAGGGTTGGGATTCACTCAACCCACAAGAGGCAGAAATGAGAACAGGTGGTTCGATTCCTACCCCAAACATCCTAGAAATGGTCTTTCGTGGTTCCCAACTTTCACTCGTACATATCTTAAGGCCACAGCCGCCTCCTACCAAAATCCTGGCAACGGTACAGCCATCATAACGACATGTCTCATCAGTTTCCACACGCACCAAGCCAGGGGTGGATTTAAGGAGTGAACGATTCATCTTGCTGTTATACATTAAAAACATGACGAAAACAGTAGCTTTAGACAAAATCTTTCACACTTAAATACTCTGTATCAAAATGCACATTTTACGATAACCTACTATTTTGAGTGTTCGACTGTAGAGGATAACAGAAGCAGAGGTAGAGCTATGAGGCGATGGTTAATTTCAGTGTTGAACTATTTCAAAGTCAGAGATGTAGAAGCAGAGGGAGCCGCATTGCTAACTGCTAATAGGGGATCATAGAGGCGACTTGTTCGCAAACAGAGGCTTGCAGACTGGACTGGACGCTGAAAGGTAAAACCGTCTCAAATGAAAATGTATGTATATTTGGAAGAATACTACACATTTTTGACAGTTCTCTAAAAAATGGCTTTAAACCACGCGTTGGCTATGACAGTAAATAGTAGAAGTACCAAAACTAAAATAATTTGGAATTCAATAAATATTTGACTTAAAATGGCTAATATCACGCACATTTTTCCCAACTCACAAAACGGACTCTGCGAGGGATCAATCCTCTACCGTCGCAAGGATGGTGTCTCGGAGCTGGATACACTTCGTCAGCAGATACAACTGGGGATGATGACAGGTGACCGCTAACTTGGGTCAAATTAAGGAAGGACCAGGGAAGGGATTTTGGAGGACAGTCGGTCGGTCGTGGACCTGTTGAAAGGAACCGTCACGGCACTTGCCTGGTGGTGAAAATAGGAAACCAAGACAACCATTTTCCGGACGGCTGAAGTGGGATTCAAACCCACACTCTCCCGATGCCAGCGAGATACGAGCTAGCGCGTTACTGCTCTTGGCCACCGTGATCGGTATCATTTATTTTTACTCCAAAATATCAAAAAGAAATCCTATTACTCACTAATTTGGGTCTAGTTTTAGCGAAATTATCCTATCCCGGACCTCCCCCACCCCTCTCCAAGCTAAGGGTATTCCATACTCTCTAGATTCCCTGGTGTGTGTTCGCCTACCCCCATGATCTTGCCTTAAATCCGCCCCTGAACCAAGTACACGGGGCTACATGGCCACGATGCTTCAAAGCCCCTAATTGAATCAACAACTGCAAAGCAACAAATATTCCAAGTGTAAAATTCTACCTGATTTCGGCAGAAACCAATGCCTTCATTTCCTTGCACAAAGAAATTTTAGTAGCCTGCATCCCATAGATCGCTTTAATTTCAACTTACTGAGGAAATCCAATGGAATAAAATCCTTTCAACAACGCTACTATCCACTTCCAGTGTTTCACTTAATCTAAACATGTTAATACTGTATTTCAGTGGCGAGTAATTCACGCCAAGACGAACTCACAACATAACTGAAGTGTATGAGGCGCTGCGCTGGTGTGCCTTCGCTTGTGAGCAGGGTGAAAGTACTGTTTGAAATCAACCTATCAGCACTACACTCACCGCTAGTCTGTAGCGCGATACCCCATACGGAACTTCGCTGGGCTACTCTTACGTTCCCTCACCCCGCGGGCCAGTGGCGAGCCCTTTCAACGACCGGGCTAGACTTGCGGTATACCAAAGTACAGTCACTCACAGCTAAAAGTGTGTACCCCAGAAGAAAATTAGCGAGTTAAGCGGGATTCGAGCGCCAGCTTCCTTGACAACAATCGGCGGAACATGAATGATGACAAGCTCGATATTCCTGACTGCACTGCTACATACAAGTCGAGAAAATGTCGAGATAAACATTTTATATTTTTATCACTGTTGGTATACCGCCGGTATATGCGATGCATGGGAGAATTCGCCACTGGTCTGAAAGTATTATTTCCATTTGAACGTGTGTTCACTTTTCAGATAAATTTATAAGTTAGTGTTTATCTTAAATGTTGAGTAAATATGTAGCCCGAGAGGTCTCCACGTCAGACATCTTTGTTTTGATTATAGAGTCGGAAGCAGATACGGAATATCTTGTTCAAGATATTTTATTTCTCTCTTTTTGAAGGTAAAAGAAAAGGCAGCAGAACTATTGATTTCCCCAAGGGCATTGCCCTGGTGAATGATTTTCATATTTATTTGTGCAAAAATTTAGGCCTAAAATATGAGTTGTTGCGTAGGCCTAAAGATTAACTTACATGGTGAAATGTTTCGTACGCTTTATTTTGATATCAATCCAACAGGTCAAGTAATGATCTTATCGCCTTAAGGACATCTTACACCATACCTTAGTAAGCATTTTCCTTGAGCTGTGAAATGATGAGCCTAAACGTAATTCCACTCTAATGTTTAAGTTATCAGCTGCCGTCTCATAGCGCGCACAATGATGTAACATTCTTTCAGCGAGCTGTCAGTGGGTTTAATTATGTGTGCTGTTAAAACGATTATTTGATAAATGCCACAAGGAAATACAAGTTTCCTTTTAAAATGGGCAATGAATTGATAATGCGAGATGAATGTAGGTTTAGGCAACTCATAACAGCTGTTCACCCCTTGACGGAATATAGCGGCCATTGCTGGCTGCCATGTGGGTGATGGCTCATTGGCTGGAATGCACGTGGTAGCGGCGGATCCCGCGAGAACTGTAAAAAAAAGTGCAAACTTACAGTAGATGAACTATACAAGCTTCAGTTCTATTCTTTTCTGGGATCGAATCTCATTGGCATTTAAAGTTGTCAGGAGCAGTAGCGGTTCGTGCTTACATTCTTAGGGTGGACTTATTACGTTATAATATACCTGGGATTTCGCCGGTTCCGTGGTGTTGGGGTAGCGTGCGTGCCTCTCACTCGGAGGCCCTGGGTCAGGGATTTTAGAAATTGACGTGGGGGCTGGAACGGGGTGTACTCAGCCTCGTGAGGACAATTGAGTAGCTGTCTGACAGTGAGGCAGCGCCCCGGTCACGAAATCCAAGATTAATGGCCGAGGGGCCCGACGCGCTGACCTCGCATCACCCCAATATCTGCAGGCCAGATGGCTGGGCAGCGGTCGCTTGGTAAGCATAGGCCTTCATGGGCTGTAGTGCCAGGGGTTAGGGTTATGCCTGGGATTTCAGGCTCTCAAAATTAGCTTTAAGCACCTAAAATAGGCTTTAAAATGAGAAAATAGGGCACTTAAAGTAAGATTTTAAAAGGTGTAAGTGGACAGAAATTATACTTTCAAATTTAATAATATAGGCCTACACTTAAACTTCAATACGATCTTTTTTACGTTGAGAAACGTGGCATACATATTCTTAACAGAAATAGCTGCAAAATTAAGATAATGTTGATGACATTTTTGAAAAAACAGTTATGGATTATATGAAAAATCTTCACCAGCACTGAACTAAAACCTTAAAAATAATTATTATAAATTTTGAATTGCAGTCAATGGCCAAAGCTGGGTATTTTTAATTGAACGCCCAACAAGTTCAATTTCAAGTAGTTCCGACTTTGGCCATCAGATGACGCTGTCACTGACCCTAGTAGTGAAAGTGGGAATTTGATAGAGCGTTTCTAACCAAATAAGCTACAAATTTAGATGCACACTACCATGCCATAAATCGATGACATGGGCCAGCCGGCTTTACTTCCCCTCCGAAGGAATGCATACTGAAGGATTTTTATCGCTCTTAAACAATTTTGATGACTTCGGCCGGGTTTGAACCCGCGATCTTGGGCATAGAAGCTCAGCATGCTACCAACTACGACACCGAAGCCCCGTAAAACATGTTATTATTGTAAAAACAAAATGTAGATGTAAGCTATGGCGGTCAAGTATAACATAGGCCTATGCATGTGGGGCTCGCGTTTTCACTTCCATACTTCCAGTATGATTGATGGCAAATAAATAACAATAATAATAATAATAATAATGATAATAATAATAATAATCAAGGGAAAAACAAAAATTAAGGAACTAGAAGAACAAGAGAGAAAAATACTGAGAAAGATCTACGGGCTAGTTTAGAAAGAGGGAATATGGATAAGGAGACCGACAATAGAACTTCAAAAACAGACAGCGACGATTACAAACATCAGGAAAAGAAGGGTAAAATTTTACTGACACATACATAAGATGAACGAAGGCAGACTGAGCAAGAAGATTTTTAATATAGTTATGAAAGTACACTGAAAACCAATTGGGTAAAAGAAACCGTGGAAGACCTCAAGAGACTGAACATATCTACAGAAGACATGGCAGACAAGAAAATGTACAGAGAAAAATGTCAGAAAAAACAGAAATCAGCAAACACCCAAAGAAAAAGAAAAAAAAAAGAAATAGGAAGGAAGTGGGCAGAAGAGAGAAAGTAAATATATGAGAGATTTTTGGGAAGAAAGGGACAGAAAAAAACATGGCAATTGTGTTTTAACGCTCTTTTTAAGGGGAAATTAACGATAATAATAATGATAATAATCTCTTCTAAAATACAAAATAAAGATAAATGAACGTCGATGGAATACGTATTTTCATCATTGTAGATAATGACATAGGCTAAGTATTTTTTGCTAATTTGTCCTTCCTTACATCGAGTGCTCGAGGATACGCCCGTAAGGTGACGTACGTGAAGTCAAGGTTGTTCTGTCACGTTAAGATGTCGTGATAACATTGACTATATCATATTTCTCGCTCTCCTTATGAAGCACATCAATGTCACCAACACGTCGGACAGAATAAATGATCAACCTCCCTTACCTGTTCAGAATAATAAAACAATGGCAAGACAATCTGCGCCTTCGTCTCACATCTCACGGCTTTTCTAGGAATTACCGATACTCACGCTTATCACCGATAGAAATCTCAGGAACCGTTTCTTCGGGCCAAGTGACAATTCTATAAAACAGTTGTGCGTGAGTGAACTATAAAGCTAGATTCTAGCTGTGATAATAAACACAATGCAAACACTTTATAGTTCACTACTGAAGTTCTATGGAAGAATGGAGAATCTTCTCTGAATGCAAGAGTAGTACATATCGATAAGAATCGAATAAGAAATCCAATACCCGTACATATATATCGATTCTTGTCAAGTTTCTGAGATGAAATATGGATGTACAGTGTCTCACTGCGAGGAAGAGGAAGTGTTTTTGTTATTTCATTTTAGGTGCTTGAAACATCATGGCCATCAGCCTCGTGTACTTCGGTGTGTGTTGAATTTGTCTGATAACCTATGTTTCTGTATTATTATTATTATTAATCGTATGGCAATTACACATCACTTTTTGGAACACAAAGAAAATATAACCATAATTTACAAATTTACAGACATATTATTTACATAGTTTAACACATTTGCTGTAGAAAACAAAAAGTCAAAGTGATTTCCAGGATATAAGTTCTGAGGGCACTCTTCAACTATATGCTTGATGGTCTGACACTGGAAGCCACACGTGCACTCTGGAGAGGTGATCTTTCCCCATTTGTATAGTAGATAACCACATCTCCCATGGTTGGTGCGTATCCTGTTCAGTGTACACCATGTCCTACGGGGCAGATCAAGTTCCCATGGATTGTTGTTACTATGGAGAAAACTATGTAGCTCTGGTGGAGTGTTTCTGTGCAGTGGCGTAACTAGGATTTGCTTTTGGAGGGGGATGAACAGAGTCAAGTCTCAACTAATAAGCTATGAAGTTCATTTTACTATATATCCTTTATAGGACAAAACTATTGTATTCAAATGTTTTATTTTGCTTTTTAACACTCTTTTGTTTTAAGTTTAGGTTTTATCCTGTGGTTTGTTGTGTGTTTGTTTTGGATTTAATGTTATTGGACTTTTGCTTTATGTTTTGGCTTTGTGTTTTTGCTTTTGTTTTGCTTCGTGTTTTTTTTCTCTGTGGCTTTTGTTTCTGGATTCGTGCTTGTCGTTTTATACTCTGGCGTTTGTTTTTGAATTTGTTTTTTCTATTTTTATTGATATTTTGTTTTTGCTTTATGAGCCGACGGAGGGGAGGGGGGTGACACATGGACGGACAAAATGAGATAGGCCTATAATAAACGAAAGCAAAACTACAAGTTTTCGTGTTTGATTGCGATAGCATTTAATACGCACCTATCAATGTGCAAAATCTCGATTGTGAACAGTTTTGTTAGCAAGTATGAGATAACACTAAACGTTTTACACAAGTAAAACGAAATGCTCTCAAGATAGTGAGTATATACTCACATAATCCAGTCGCTTGTCCAAAGATTATTATTTGGCTCTGGGAGGGGTTGTATTCTAAAAGCTATCCGCAAATTTTCTCGAAACATTATCCGCAGCTTATCCGCTATCCGCCGAGCCATGCAAACTATATCCACATTGCGAAAAATATTGCGGATATTCGCGAGTTTATCCACGGATATCCGCATCCGCGTAGGCTTTACCTGGCTACTCTAATTTAGGAGATAGCATCTTTGAATGATGTTGTTGTTTGAGTCTTCAGTCTTTTGACTGGTTTGATGCAGCACTCCATGCCTCCCTGTCCTGAGCTAATCATGAGGTGTATTAAAAGGTTATGGACCTGTTGACACTGGGGAATGCGCAAGTCTGTGACTATCATCACATCCAAGTGCCATATTTGTGAGGTGACGCCATTATGGCTCAATCTGCAGGCAGTAACTCTCGTTGACAACACAATGAAGCAGCACAGGCGCCTGCGCACTCGTGTCGGGGCAGCCCTCGTTTCCCTTCAGTTTATTTGTATTACTTTCTGTTTTACTACCTTGCAAATAACACGAAGAGTGAACTTCGGCACTGGTAGGCTCACAAGACGTATACCCCGGAGTCGCTGTCTATATTAATACAATTTAGGGAGCCAAAAGATTGTACCAGTAGCCCGCTGAAGAGCCTGGCTTGGTACACTTAGGCGAAACTAGAGATGGGACTATCGACTACTTTTACCCCTCGACTAACCCTTTATAGGGCAAAAGACTGGGGGTGATAGATGAGTAGGAATATGCAACAATTTTATGGGTGTGGATTCTATTTTATAAAATATGGGGTGGGAAATAATTATCCCACTGCCCACACCTGACAGTATGTTTTCTTAAATGAGCAATGGGGTAATTATCTCCCACCTTCAAATTATGATGATACTGTGTTTATCACTCAATAATGAGGTTTATTTAATAGGATATAATATATAAAACACCTACCACGCTCTATAATAATAATAAAAGAAAAACGTAACTCCCACGCAACACAAGGTCAGTGACCTATATCATCTTTGCCGAAAACTGCACAAAAAATATAAAAGTGATTTTGGAATGTTAAAGGTTATTATATTCGAATATAATTCAATAATTTCAAAATAGTATTTACTCAAAACACAGAAAATTAATTTTAAAAATCTTCTTTTATATGGCAAGCACCCTGAGCAGGATAATTATTTCCATTCTAGCTGAATTATAATTACTCAAGTGACCAAAACCATTATTAACATTGTATTTCAGTTATATACCAACGTTTACAAATTTTTTATCTTCAATAAAAGCACCTTCTTCTGTAAAACAATGCATTTCTTTCACTCAACACAGCGGAACTGGCGAGCACGTGTACTGTGGAGACCACTGGGATATATGCTTCCCACCTTTGGTTTCTGATGACAGTATACATCAAATTAATGGGTTTTCAATATTTCTCTGCATCTAGCTTGTGGATGCATGTGGAACTGCTTGAAAGGAAAGGGGTGGGAAGATTCTATCCCTAACACCGTTCTATAAATACATGGTGGGAAGATAGTATCCCAAGGACCTATAAAGGGCTAACTCAGAGCTTTCCAAACTTTTTCTCATGCCGACACCCTATTAGCACACACAAGAACGTGGAAATCACTAGGGGTGAGGTCCAGACTGGATGATGGGCGGTCCAGACCCTCTCAGTGAAATTACCGGAGCTTGTTGGCGGTTCTGGTTGCCACATGTGGTCTCGCATTGTCATGGTCCACTGCAGAACTTCCTGGCAGGACAGCGATTCACGTGCAACGATGACGCCAAGACAGCAGTCCGACGATGGTTCCACAGTAAGTCAGCTGAATTCTATCACAGGGGCATCTCAAATTTAGTGCTCTGATGGCACCAATGTCTGAAAAAATGTGGAGTCTCTGTGGAAAACAAGTAGTTCCGTGACGAACTAAAGAGCCTACCTTTCTTAAAATTTAAGATGCATACCAATCTGTATAGACCTATCTAGAATAGTGTCGAAATCAAGTTGTTAATACTAACATTTCTAAGTACTGCAGTTTGAAACACACCTGAAACAGTGTAGCCTAACAGAGTAACAGCCCTGGTGACTCTGAATATATTTTAGTTCCATCTCTCTCGCCATGTTGGATTTTTACATACACAGGTCTTAGAGTTATGTGCTGCTACATGAAGATGATTGTGTACGTGCCGTATTCAAACTTCAATCGCATGATTAAGACACAAGAAGTAAAAACGAGATTTTAAAATTTCGCACAGCTGCCATCTTGTGGTTATGGAAACAATTGAAATAAATTAGATGCCAGTGGATTAACATTTGTATAAGGATTTACCGTACCAAGTTTCACTGCACTCGGATGGTTAAATTGCGAGAAACGGCCATTTAAATATTTATATTTTGCGTCGCCGCCATGTTGGATTTGTGGTCACCAGGTTATTGAAAGTCCTATAGGTAAACTTATGTTTGATTCAGTTTGATTGCTGTAATCGATCCGTCGATACTGAGAACCGTCTAAATATTTCGGATGTTGGATTGTTATATGTATAGGCCATAGAGTCATGTACCATTAAAGGAAAATTATTGCGTAGGTTGATTATTCAAACTTTCACTTCGATCGCATGATTACGACACAAGAAATATAAATTTAATTTTAAAATTTCGCACTGCCATCTTGAGGTTATGTAAACAATTGAACTAAATTTGATGCCACTGCATTACCATGTGTATAAACATTTGCTGTACAAAGTTTCATTGCGTTTGGTTGGTTGAATCACGAGAAACGTCAATTAAACATTCTCGACTTTGCTTGGCCGCCATGTTGGTTTTGTAGTTAACAGGGTTTTGAAAGTCTCATAGATGAACTTCTAGTAGTGCCCTTTATCACCGTGCAAACTTTCAGGGTGATATCTGTAACAGTTGCGGGGATATTGAATGCTGGTGAAATATTTCGCACAGCCGCCATGTTGGATTGGTGAGACATAAGAAAATTGGATGGGCACAGTCGGGGTCGGATACAATGGTGCTCTGACCGTACCGAGTTTTATTCAAATCGCTCCAGCCGTTTAGAAGTTATTAGGGGGGACACACACATACGCACACACACACACACACACTGATTAAAGGTGATCTTATAAGCCTATTTCTTTCATAAAATGAAAATAGGCTAAAAACAAATTCTGACTCCTCTCACGTCCAATATGTCAAGTAAGGTTTGATTGAAATGTGACATAAATTTCATTATCAAACCTTTATTAGATTTCGAGAAAAGGAACATGAATTAAACGAATTTAACATTGGTAAGATAGGTAATTTTGCATCCGCTTATAATGATAGAAATCACTGTCTGTAAATTTGCATGAGTCACTGCCTTCAATACGACGAAACCGCTGCTTTCAAAATGTCAGGAATCACTACCTTGCAGACGACAGACACTACTGCCTTCTAAACGACAGTTGATGATGGAAGAAGAGTCCATGGATTCTATTTCTACAGAGTTGAAAGTGTCAAACCTTGAACTAGACGTCCCCCGTGAGAAAAAAAAATACAATACAATTGTTACTTTCTTCTACTCTCTCCCAGTCTGAGTCCTGAGTCCTCTTGGCCTGTTTCTCACGGGCAAGGCCACTCTAATGTTCTTGCAGAACAATGGATAGCACAGTTATCAGGCACCCACAGATCTTTCAACATCACCGAGTGGGTGCTATCCTATCCGGTATACAGTATACTGTACAGTAATATCCTTTCTGCTAGTGATCGTACCCAATTCCACTCTTCATTCACCCTCTGTCTGAAAAGTTCGGTAAATGGGTCTATATTACGAACGGATTGTTGGCTTACCTAAAACATTAACACAAAAAGTGATAAAAATGTCCAGCATAACTCAACACATTGCTAGCGTTTCGCCCCAGCGTGCCAATTGGGCTCATCAGTTGGTAAAGGCACACCTACCAAGACGCGTAGCAGGTACACACTGAGAGGGCCATGCAAGACGCCTCGCCACATATGTAGCCACGTCACGAGCATGCCAGTACACCACGGGAGTCAAAAACTCCACTTCCTCAAACAATAAACCTTGCTTTGGCATTGAATATAATCAAATGCCTTCTCAGTGTGTACCTGCTACGCGTCTTGGTAGGCATGCCTTTACCAACTGAATAATAATAATAATGTTATTGGTTTTACGTCCCTTTTAACTACTCTGGCTTTTAGAGACGCCGGGGTGCCGGAAATTTTCCCCGAAGGGGATCTTTAACATGCCAGTAAATCTACTGACACGGCTCCCTCGCTTTTGCGCACCCTCAAATGCCAGCTGACTGCGCCAGGATACGAACCTGCAACCTTGGGCCCAGCAAGCGAGAACGTTACCGCTGAGCCACCCAGCCAGCCTACCAACTGAAGAGCCCAATCAGCACGCGGGGGCGAAACGCTAGCAATGTGTTGAGTTATGCTGGATATTTTTATCACTTTTTGTGTTAATTATAATGGCTCAACGGACAATACTCATTTTGTTTCTCTTTCGAGAAAATTTGATTACCTGAAACAGCCGTTACTGTCCTTCGAAGTAATCCCCGAGGATGGTTATGCACTTCTGAGAACGACTGAACAAGTCCTGGAAACTCCTGGCATAGTCTTCTTTAGGATAAGCCTTCAGTTTGGGTCGTCAAAACTCTAATTTGAAAGCAAGAGAGAAGCGTGAATTTATGCAACCTGCCTTGAACACCTGATAGACGGGCGGCAGTGAGAAGGGTGAATTTATGCAACCTAACGTGCATACCTGTTCGACGGGTGGTACTGAGAAGGGTGAAAGTTCCGTCGAATGGAATGGTCCTGAAAACCATCGTCACGGATGATGAGACCTGGTGCCTGCGGTCCGACCTTGAAGGCAAGCGTCGAAGTATGGAGTATCGAGGCCCAGGGTCGCCGAAAAGCCCTGAAGGGCCAGAGGTTTTCGGACATTTTGGAAATACAACGTAATGTGACGACCCAACTGAAGGCTATCCCTCAGGAAGACTATGCCAGGTCTTGTACAGCCGTTCTAAGAAGTGCATAACCATACACGGGGATTACTTCGAAGGATAGTACCGGCTGTTTCAGGCAAGCCAACAATCCGTTCGTAATATAGACCCATTCACCGAACTTTTCAGACAGAGGGTGTATATCAAATACCCTAATAAAACGAACATTATCCCAAGATCGCTGGTTTCATTCCAACATGAGGAAGTCAACTTTTGAAGGGCAGAAAAATCCACGCCGCTCCGACTCGTATTGCATTTTTACAGAGTTGATAGTTTCATGCCTTGAAGTCGACGTCCTCCGCGCGTATCCCATTTGGTGATTGTTCATCATCATCATCATCATTATTGATTCTCCTCTCCAGCTGGCCGGGTGTAGGAATGAATAAGCCCCTTTCATAGCTGTCTGTCCTGCCACCATTCTTCTTCCACCACTGTTCTCCATTCTATGCTCCTCTTAGTCAAGGCTTTGCTTCATCCTCCCATCTCGAGGTCTACCTTTTGGTCTCTTGCCAATTATCTCCCCTTCAAAATAGGCTTTAGGTGTTCTACTAGCAGGCATCCTCATCAGATAGGCTTTAGGTGTTCTACTAGCAGGCATCCTCATCAGATGACTGAACCATTTCAATCTCGACTCCTCATGAAAGTCAAGCACACTTCTTTTCTGCCTTAGCTTTAGACAGACTGACTCATTTCTAATTTTATTTCTCTTCTTCGTCTTCTTCTTGTTTCGTTTCATACAACTAAGGACCACCTCGTTTCAACTGTTTCCGTTTAGCATTAAAATTAGCCCAGTATTCCTCCATTTGTAGACTGTGCTGTAATTTTCTCTTTTTTGTCTACGCCTTTCCAGTTTTCAATGTTGACTTATAGAGTTACCAGGTAGAAAAGACTGTTGGAGGCGGGGCTCGCATTACGTAGCTGCTGAAGAGCTTCCCCCTCCATACACGACTTCGGAAGGTCCAGCGACTATGACGACGAAGCAAGTAGCAGCGAGAAAGAGAGAGAGACACTTCCCCTACCTGACGCACATGCGCAGAAGAGAGACTAGCAGTTGAGTGGCAAGGGAGCTGGAAACACTCTCCCCTACTTTGGTGCGCTTGCGCGTTGCAACGTTCTTTTCAACCTGGTCACTCTATAGGTCGGAAACTCCTATGTTCCAAGAGTATCCTCTTAAGCTGGTCACGCTCCTGGATATCTTCTCATGAGACCCCGATCTCGTGCAGATATCTTTGTGTCTCACTGAACCAGGCTCCCTTTGTCTTTTTCTCTTGGAGAAATGTCAAACATCATCCGTCTTTTCCGCATCGCATCAGGAGTTTTCTCCACATGTGTATATAAATCCTGGTTATGCCGTCTCCTAAACTCACCATTCTCTCTAACCGGACCTAAGATTACTATTATTATTATTTCTAAGGTTTCAGAATTGAGGTAAGAGTTTTACAGAGGGTAGATTAATTTTAGGCCGCATACCCATCTCAACGCCAACCTCATTGGAGGCGTTAATGAGTGAATGGAGATGAATGAAACTGGGTTATGAGTTGGATAGTAGTGACCCTGGTTTAATAGGAGGTATCGTCCCGGAGTTCGGCTTAATTTCAAATTGGAAATACACGAGAAACCATTTCAGGGAACTCCCTCTTCTCTTACGATCTGAAATAGCTTGTCCTTGTGCCTTAGTGTGCTTGGCTATCCCAATCAGTAAAGCTGAATAATAGCTGAACGCGAATAATTAATTTGTGGGCTAGCTGCTCTGGTTGTCACGTATTCCACAGTCACTATTAATCATGAGCAGTGTTACCATCGTAATATACTGCACTCAGACACGAGTGCAGGCAACGCTCCGTGATTTGTGACCCGGACAAGAAATTAGCACACACGTGGATTAACTTATATGAAATGTTAATATGAAATTCATGCAATGATGGTTAAAGATCCTCTCAATCCCATTCTATCATTTTGCAGAGGTCAACAGGCTAGACTTTGTTATATTCGCTAAACAACCACGCAAGACAATCAAAGTTGTTGTTGGTGTTCAACTCGACTGAAACTTCCTGGGCTCAGTGGCAGAGAAAGGGTGCGAATACTAGTCAACTGCCACTGAGCTCAGTCCGATATATGACTTTGAGGAAGTTTCTGTCATCCCAGTTGTGGCCTCTGTGAATGGTTTAGTTACAAAGGACTGGGGAAATGCAAAGGAGAAACTTGGCCTGAGGAAACACCACATCCAGACAGTGCAAAATGGGCCTTGCTTAGTAATGTAAGTAGCCTATATGATTTAAATTTAATTGGTATTATGCCCGAAGGCAGGTCCGAGCCTCCGAAGAGGCTACCCCCAGCCGGAGTTTACTTGCGGTAGGGTGGCCAGGGCCTTTCCGCACCTCCTTATGTTGGCCAGCAGCGCGCAGTGCCTAGAACCGGCATACCATCCAAGTTCTGACTCCACCCAATGTTGCTTAACTGCGGAGTTCTCATGGGATCCGGTGTTTCAACACGGCTAGGCCGTTGCCCTTCCTATATGATAACGTATGAATTTGCCTCGTCAGTACCTTGTTCTAAACTTTGTAGTGGTAGAAGCCATTTTTCAGTCGGTCAACACAAATTGTTCTCAATTGCATTAGGCGGGGAACAAGTAGCCTATTTATACGCCCTAACTTGAAAGAAATAAGATATTTATTCCAAAATAACACGTTTTTATGAGCAACAAGAAGTTCCGTGACGAACTAAAGAGCCTACGTTCCTTAAAATTTAAGATTCATGCCAATGATTAATCTATATGGATCTATCTAGAATAATGACGAAATTAAGTTGGTAATATCGAAATTTCTAATTAGTTCGAAATACTGTATACCTGGCATAATGTAGCCTAATAGAGCACTACAGTTGGCAGTCCTGGTGAGTGAATATATTCTTAGTTCCATCTCTTAAAGCACAGAATACAAAATTTGGTTGAAGTCCAATGGATAGCATAGACGTTACATGCAGTTAAACATAGGATCTAACAGCGCGCGTAAAATCATGTTGGCAACAATGTCATACATGTATTGGTCAGAAATAATCGGAAATAATATGATCTATTGTAGTGCCAATTTTGAATGAAATCCATTTGTTAGTATAGAAGTTACATGCATTTTAAAATTGGACAAAACAGCAGGCTTAGAATCATGTTAGCAGCACTGACGTATATAAGTTACTCCAAATTAATATAGAATGTCAGGTACTATACGTGTGCATAGTTTAAAGCTGTCGGCTTGCATACTTTCTGATATATTGGTATTTGGATAAAAGAAATTCAGAGCATTTATTAACAGTTGGCAGCTCTGGTGGCTCTTAAGAATACGCTCAGTCATATTTGTTATTGTACAAATAGTACATACGAAATTTGGTTGAAATCCCATTGATAGTGTAGAAGTTACATGCATTTAAAAATTAGACTTATCAACTGGTTTAGAATCATGTTGGTAACACTGTCATGTATGGCCTCCTGGAAATTAAACTGAAATATTAGTACCTATATGTGTGCCATCTTTCGAATAGCTCCCATGCATACCTTCCAGGATATCCAACATTGAGCTCAACTTTCAATTGCATTTTTTCAGCAGTTGGTAGCACTGATATCATTTTCAAATATGGGCTTGAGATAATCCGGCATAGATCTTTACTCATACCAAATTTTATTTCCATAGCTGCAGCCGTTTAGGAGTTGATAGCGGTGGGGGACACACACAGATCCAGACGGACTGAAGGACAGACAGACAGACACACACACATTTTCCCGGATCGATCTCATAAGTCTACTTTTTCCTCATTTTTGCAAAATGAGAAAAGTAGGCAAAAATTGGATGACATGTTTCGATCGAAGGCTCTAAAATGACACAACAAATAACTCTCTTCCCTCTGGCAAATCTCAAGGTCACGGATTCAAACCCGGCCGAAGTCGTATTTTTTAAGAGCGTTAAAAATCCCTCAGTATACCTTCCTTTGGAGTGGAAGTAAAGCCGGAGGTCCCATGTCATAGATTTATGGCATGTAAAAGAATCTTCCACTAATTACACTTGTGTGAAGCTAAATTATAGGTTAGATTTGACTAACGCTCTTAGGTTCCAACGTTCGTAGCTAGGAGCCGACTGCGGTGGCATCTAGTAACTATGTTGAGAACTATTTGTCGTTGATGGTGGCGTTTGGTAGTAAAAGTAGGAACTACTGGAAAATTGAATGTCTGCAGCCCTTACTTGAATTAAAAACAGATCACACACACACACTAATACAGCCATCACAATTAACACCGGTTTTCAGACAGATTCTACACACACCCAAAGTACACGGAGCTACATGACCGCGTTGTCGCAGCCCCTGAACCGAGGAACCAACCAAGCAGTCTCATATGACACATTCCAACAGGCAGGTGAAATTTCGCCAGCTCGTAGCTCAGTCTGGAGAGCTTGTTCAAAAATGCCAGTTTTTATGAAACGCACTTTTACGGCTAAAGGGCGAAGAATGCTCGCTAGTTGGTAGCAGTGCGTGCCACTGAGGTATGAATCGTTCACATCTGCTCTTAGCACGTAGATTGGAAATGTGGGTTTGAAATCTTAATAGAAATGCGGTAAATTAATTATTTTTGAAACACCATTTGCAGTTAATAAATCTTGAATCTAAATGACCATTTGTCTTACTATGTCGTGTGTAGAGCACCTTTATTCTTCATTCATAATCCGTTTCTCTCCGAAGGCTCGCTAATGAAGCCTTATCCGTAAAATCTAATGAATGATTAACGACACGTTCAAATCATTAATATAAACTGAAACAGAGTCTCACCTTGATGTATAATTTTTACACACAACGGTATTGGGCAGAGCCGGCCTGGAATAAAATTCGCAGCCTCTACGGAAGAAAGTTAGTTATTATTGATTTAAGAGGCGGAACAGCGAGGTCATCTGCCCTTATGCGGAAGAATTACTTTAGCGCCACAAGCATTGTTACCCCTTCTTCCGTATATATTCCACCCCCAAGACGTGGTCCAATTTCTAATAGAAATACTTGTTGCGTATTAATTCTGATGCTGATAATCTTCCATTAGCCTTAGGCTACCCCACAGCGTTGCTTTGCGCGTTAAATCGTTCTTGTTGTTGATTCTTTAAGGGCTTTGCGACATCGTGGTCATATAGCCCCGTGTACTTGGGTGTGTGTAGAAATTGTCTGATAACCTGTGTCACTGCTATGTCTGTACTAGTGTGAGTATTGGTAATTGAGGTAGGATTGGTCTTACATTAGGAACCTTCGCGACAGTTGCCTGGAGTGGAAGTGGGAAACCACAGAATACCACTTCCAGGATGGCTGAGGAAGGTTTGCCTCACGAGGCTGAGTGTACCCCGTTCCAGCCCTCAGACAACGATTAAATTTCTTGGCAGAGCCAGGAATCGAACCCGGGTCTCCGCAGTGAGAGCCAAGAATGATAGCCCGATAACCCGAGGTTTGAATCCGGTGGCTATCTCGAGTGTGTTTTTTTAGGGGTTTCCCACAATTCCTCCAATCAAATATCTGGGGTTCCTATTCAATCTGTAACTCTTAAATTACACCCTCTACTAGTCACCATAGAAACACAGGTTATCAGACGAATTTAACAAACACCTAAGTACGGGCAGCTGATGACCATCAAGTTCCAAACTCCTAAAACGAATTACCACCAACAACAAAAACGACAACAAAAGAAATCTTTCATCTGTGTCAAAAGCTTACTACGGAGCAAAACTGAGAAGAGACGGGTTCGATTCCTTCCTCAGCCATAAAGCCAATCCTACCTCACACTAGTACAGACATCACAGTGACACAGGTTATCAGACAATTTCTTCACACAACCAAGTACACGGCGCTATATGACCACGATGTCACGAAGACTCTAAAGAAACAACAACTTACTACGGGAGTAACTATAGATCTAATAAATTACAGAGCACTTCGTTGGTAATTGTTATTTAAGCGGCTTCGGTGGCGTAGTTGCTAGCATGCTGAAATGCTGTGCCCAAGATCGCAGGTTCAAACCTGGCCGAAGTCGTCGGATTTTTTAAGAGCGTTCAAATCCTTCAGTATGCCTTCCTTCAGGGTGGAAGTAAAGCCGGCGGTCCCTTGTCATAGAATTATGGCATGAAACAGAACCTTCCACTAACTAAACTTGTGTGATCTAATTTTCTAGTTTAGATTTTGTTGAAAAGCTCAATCAAAGTTCTAAAATTCACCACTAAGTGTCAGTGACATCAGGTAGTGAAAGTTGTAACTACTTGAAATCGAACGGAACTTGTAGCTCACCCCATGGGTGTCCGCTTGAAGCAGTTACAGCTTCATGTCCTCGGACACTCCCGGCATAAAAGCCATACGCTAAATAAATATACAAGATGCCCTTGAAGGGTGAAAGCGTGAGTAATCAGTCAAGTAGAGGTGATGCGCTATTTTAAGTCCCCAGTCAGCACTTCCGGGTAGTTAGTACTTGCAGTTAACGCTCCATAAAAGCGCGCAGCTTCTCATAAAACGTTTTGGTATGAGAGCCATTAGCCTGTAATAGAATAGTGCGCTCTAGCAAATCCCAGCACACTTCCAGCCCGGCATTGATGCCAACTTAAGCGGCAAGTCGGTAAATATAGAGAATCTAGTATCTATTATTGCAACAAAGAGGATGATGATTGTTATATTAAAATACAGAGGATCGAGGGCATCTTACCGAGTATTGCAACAATACTATATTATTTATTACGGTATAAACATGATGATGATGATGATAATTGTTGTTTTATGGGGCCTAACATCTAGCTTATCGGCCCCTAATGGTTTGGGTGATAATAAAGATGATAATGAAAAGTAAAACATAACTAAAATTAATTACTAACTTAAATACTAGAAGAAGAAATGGAAAACAAAAGGAGAATAAGGCAAATAATGGACAGGAGGGAAAGAAATGCCCTCAACCCTCGAAGAATGAGGATTGAGGGACTTAGAAGGAATGAGAGCCATGAAAGGCAGATAGGAAAGTGAGAGAGGAGAGGGTCCGCCCCAGAGGAAATGGAAAAAGGGTGGAAAACCGGACCCAGCTCAGGAATCCATCGGGGTTGCCAACTCCTAAACTCACAACCCATGAGTCCTTGAGGGTGTAGCACTATCCATACACCCAGCCTCCTTAAGGGCCTTGAGCAGAGGGCAGGAGATATCATGAAAAGAAAAGAAGGCTGACCCCTCGCAGAAGGAGGGTACCAGAAAAGATGAGACAAGGGCTAATTAAGGCGGGAAAGGAAGAGACTCCCTAGCCTCGGATACCCTAATACAGTCGGGGTCGGAAGAGAACAAGAGTTGACCAAGTGAGGTCGACAGGAAAGAGAACTGAGATGAGCCCGGCACAAGCAGTCTAAGTGAAAGGAATGCCGGACTAGCTGGGGTCCCGTGGTCGCCACCCACGTCCCACTAGATATGAGCCCCTTGGGGAGACGGTATAAACAGATATGGCCGCTCCAAAGGAAGCTATTCCGTAATTTCATTTCTACAATTGAATCGTTTATTTCAGAAAGGGGTCAAGTGACAAAAATGCCATTTCGAGAAAAAACAAAGAAAACTTAAAATCGCATACAGAAAAATGTTTATGGATCTTAAAAACTTACAACAAATGTGATTTTTTATTTGAAATGTAATAACACAAATTATATAAATAATTTATGTTTACCGACAGTAGTGGCTACGCTGGCTAAAGCGCAGCATTAGGTCATGGGGCCAAGCTCTCTGCTGACTCGGTAGACGCGTGGGTTCGAGCCCCACCGTCGGCCGTCCTTGAAATGGTTTTCCGTGGTTTCCCCATTTTCAACACCAGGCAAATGCTGGGACGGTACCTTCTGACAGGCCACGGTCGCTTCCTTCCACATCCTTGCCCAGTTTCATTCACCATCATTCATTTCATCTCTCATTAACTCCTCTCATGAGGTTGGCGTCAGGAAGGGCAACCGGCCGTAAAAACCATCGCCACAAAGACTTCCATCTCATCTCATCCCCGACCCCGTTGGAAAACGGGAATAATAAGGGGTAGACATACATACATATAAATAATTTATTTTTAAACAAAAACATGAATTATTTATATAATCCGGGCCGTGAAAGCCTTAATATAAACACAAATTATATTTATTAAACTTTTTTGTATCGTGCAAAAGAGAACTTAAGAACTTTGTACTTGACACCTTTCTGCAATAAATAAGTAGAACACGGATATTTTGTGAGCAAAACTGAGAAATATTTTACGGTTTTGTAACGAAAAAAAATGTCTGTAGTACACTGTTCATGTAATTAGCCTATATGTGTATTTGATAGCATTATTAATGCAAGAAAACCATTATTGTAACTAACGAAACCTGCTTAAAAATGGCTATACTTTCTTTTAACTTGACCTGTCTCAAAGTTCAAGTACACTGATTTATCCGTCTTGTAACTCCACAGCACATTCTGCATCCGTAGTAGGCCATTGCATTATATCGTTGTAGAACTCATCACACCCAACAAGGTAAGGTCTGAGGTTAGTGATGTCTCTTATCTTCTTCACATTGATGGGAACCACGAGAAGAAGCTGTTTGTTGGTCATAGACTGGAACTAGACATAGGGTACAAGAAGTACGGGTGAAAATATTAGAACAGAAACGAATCACGCAGCGTCCCTTGACCCCTTTCTGCACTAATCGCAATTTTTAACATAATACCATACTTCTACACTAAAATATGCGTCTACCCCTACAGAACATGTTCCCACAAATAACTCATTTCATCATATTTTGTCGCTTGACCCCTTTTTGAAATAAACGATTCAGTTCAAAATAACCTGAGCTTCTATGTTCCAGATGACCTCGTAGTTCCGCCCCTTAAAACAACAATAACTAACTAAAACTATGTTCAAGATAGCGGGTTCAAACCCGGCCGAAGCCGTCGGATTTGTTAAGAGCGTTAAAAATCCCCCAGTATGCCTTCCTTCGGATGGGAATTAAACCCGGCGGTCCCATGTCATAGATTTATGGCATGTTAAAGAACCTTCCACTAATTACACCTGTGTGAAGCTAAATTGTATAGGTTAAGAATATAAACAACGCTCTTAGGATCCTACGTTCGTTGCCAAGAGCCGACTGCGGTTGCGTCTAGTAGCTAAGTTCAGAACTAGGCCTAGTAGTCGTTGACGGTGGCGTTTGGCGGCAAAAGAAGGAACTATTTGAAAAATTCTAAGTTGCAGTCCTTACTTGAATTAAAAAACAAGATGTTCAGTAAAGAACATATAGCCTACTTTCCTCTAAAGCATGGGTATTGTTATAACTCTTTGTCCTTTCCAAGGAGTATAATTGATTGTTGGTTGTAGTAGCTTGTTGAAATAAGTGTCATACGGATATTAAACATGAACATGAGGTGCCCTTTGCTAGTGCTACCTCTGTACCAAATTTCGTTCAATTCGGTTCCACCGTGTTTGAATAGATAAGGGGAATCGATTGGCACACATACATGGCCGCCAGCCGCAAATTATTGGCAGATGACTTAGTAGTTTGGTCAAAAGATTCTCCATATATAAAGGTATAATGTTACAAAATTTGGTAGAGATCAGATAAAAAATTTGGTCGTAATTTGATTTAAGCTTTGAACATTTGGGTGGCCGCCATTACGTTTCCGTCAAGATGGCGGCGATATAAAACATGACACTGAGGTGTTCTTTGCTTGTGTTACCTCTGTACCAAATTTCGTTCAATTCGTTTTCACCGTGTTTGAATAGATAGGGAGAATCTATTGGCACACATACATGGCCGCCATCCGCAAATTATTGGGCAGATGACCTCGTAGTTTGGTCACAAGATTCTTCATACATAAAGGTATAACGTTGCAAAATTTGGTAGAGATGAGATGATTAGGTTGGTCGTAATATTATTTAAGCTTTTAACATTTGGGTGACCGCCATTACGTTTTGGTCAAGATGGCTGCGATATAAAACATGACACTGAGATGTCCTTTGCTAGTGTTACCTCTGTACCATATTTCGTTCAATTCGGATTCACCGTGTTTGAAAAGATAGGGGGAATCAATTTGCACACAAACATGGCCGCCATCCGCAAATTATTGGGCAGATGACCTCGTAGTTTGGTCAAAAGATTCCTCATACATAAAGGTATAATGTTACAACATTTGGTAGAGATCAGATAAATAGGTTGGTCGTAATTTGATTTAAGCTTTGAATATTTGGGTGGCCACCATTACGTTTCCCTCAAGATGACAGCGATATAAAACATGACACTGAGGTGCCCTTTGCTAGTGCTACCTCTGTACCAAATTTCGTTCAATTTGGTTTCACCGTGTTTGAAAAGATAGCGGGAATCGATTTGCACACAAATATGGCCACATCCGCAAATTATTAGGCAGATGACCTCGTATTTTGGTCAAAGGATTCTTGATACTTAAAATTATAATGTTACAAAATTTGGTAGAGATCAGATGAATAGGTTGGTCGTAATTTGATTTAAGCTTTGAACATTTGGCTGGCCGCCATTACGTTTACGTCAAGATGGCGGCGATATAAAACATGACACTGAGGTGCCCTTTGCCAGTGCTACCTCTTTACCAAATGTCGTTCAATTCGGATTCACCGTGTTCGAATTGATGGGGGGAACAGACATTCAGAGTACACAGAGACAGACACACTATTTTTGGCCCTGTAGTGATCTCATAAGTCTACTTTCATTTTTTGCAAAAATCGAAAGTAGGCTAAAAACAGATACACACACTAATGCAGCCATCACAATTAACACCGGTTATCATACACATTCTACATACACCCAAAGTACACGGGGCTACATGACCGCGTTAAACTGAGGAACCAACCAACCAACCCTAATCAAGTTCCAACTTTCACCGCTAAGTGTCAGTGACAGTGGCATCTCTGGTAGCCAAAGTTGGAACTACTTGAAATTGAACTTGATGGGAGCCTACGGCGTTATATTAAAAACACCTCGCTATGGCCATTGCCTGCAATTCGAATATAATATTGTCGGATAAGAGGCTCTGTATGTCGACTGGGATATCTCAAAATTCCTATGTCAATCCAGAAACCGCTGCAACAGCGCCTCTTTATCTAAGACTTGAACATGATTTATGTTTGGTCGAGGCGTGGTCATATTGGAGTAAGTGGCTAATAGCACTTGTCTGAACAGCAGGGTTCGAATAACGACTGGGGTAATATTTTGAAATCTTTTTTATGATCGTTCCAAGGAAAGCGAATCCCTAAAGCCATTTCCAGGATTCGTTGCTGTTGTTGTCGTTGTTTTATTTCGGGTCTTGAACATAGCAGTTATTTCATCCCCGTGTACTTGAGTATGTGGAAACTGTCTGATAACCAGTGTTATAGTGGTGTTTGCAGTAGCGTGTGTATTTGAATACTCCACGGGAAGAACGTGGTAAGTCACATTCTGTAAATTTTTCAGGACAGCGAATTAAAACTTTCAGCTCTAAATAGAAATACTTAAAACATCCCAATTGAAGGTAAGCGATATAGTTATTTTGCCAAATTTATTTATTCTAAAGAAAGTGTATGTAAAACAAATAACAACTAAAGCTAAATTATGAAGAAAGTGAGAGGTTATGGGACGTACTTTCCGTTTCCACTCAAAATAAAAACCTGTGTATCTCGGTGACATTCCTCTTTATTTGAAATTAATATCAAGTGATCTGTAGTGATGATGGCTGGCCACCAGAATGCGCTATAAACACATTTTCAAAAAAAAATGGACTTACTCCTATCTTTCTGCGCGGTCTTCATTTGTAATTGAACCGAAGTTTGAGAAGGAGACGGCCGTGGCCTTAAGCTAAGAGGCAATCATGCATTTGCCTGGAGTTGGGTAGAAAAGCACAGAAAACCACTTCTAGGATGGTCGAGGTACGATTTGAACCCACCACTACTCTGTTTTGCCTCACGCGACTGAATGTACCACGTTCCAACCCTCAGGCCAGAATTAAATTTGTTGGCATAACCTGGAATCGAACTTGAACCTCAGGAGTGATGTCAAGGATGGTAGCCATGAGGTATTCTATGATTCATATTTAAGTAATTACTTAAATAGGAATATAGGATTTTTTTAAATGCTCGTATAGTGACAAACAATCCATTGATAACACACTGTCGACCAAAATATTATGTGCACTCGAGTTTGAAAGTTGTTTGAGAAGTAACTAATAGACCTACATAGAATCCAATAACATCATCATATTCGAAGTTCTATTGTACGTTAGTTCATGTAGGTTTGGCATTTTTAATTTATATTTTATTATTTTTAGCGCAGCTGGAAGACAAAAAAATGCCCATTTTTAAGCGTGTTTCAACCATGCGGCACATTGAAGAATTATTCTCTCAAAAAAAACGTCATCAGATCGAATCTAAATTTTAAAACAATATACATTGGAATATTTTTTGACTGGTTTATTAATTACAAAATTCTGTGTGTCCAAGAAAAAAAAGTTGTTATCATTTTTGTAAGGTAACTTTTTCTCGGCTCGGGGTGGTTGGAAATTGTCGCGTTGTAATCCTTACACATCAATAGGTTATGCTGTATGAATGTAAAATACGTAAAATATTTCACTTACTTTATATCGGTTTGTATTTGTACGGGAAAATAAGACATGCTTCCGCAGCTAGCCGATACGGGAAAATCCGTACAGCGTTCCCCAGATGGAGCCCATCATTCGAGTGCGACGCGCCATGACGCGTGGACTCTTTATTTCATCTGCTAAGGTGGGGACCCATACTTCGTCTGCTAAGATGGAGACCCATACTTCGTCTGCTAAGATGGAGACCCATACTTCGTCTGCTAAGATGGGGACCCATACTTTGTCTGCTAAGAGTGAGACCCCTACTTTGTCTGCTAAGATGGGGACCCCTACTTTGTCTGCTAAGATGGGGACCCCTACTTTGTCTGCAAAGATGGGGACCCCTACTTTGTCTGCTAAGATGGGGACCCATACTTTGTCTGCTAAGATGGGGACCCCTACTTTGTCTGCTAAGATGGTGACCCCTGCTTTGTATGCTAAGATGGGGACCCATACTTTGTCTGCTAAGATGGTGATCCCTGCTTTGTATGCTAAGATGGGGACCCATACTTTGTCTGCTAAGATGGGGACCCCTACTTCGTCCGCTAAGATAGGAACCTCTACTTTGTCTGCTAAGATGGGGACCCCTACTTTCTCTGTTAAGATGGAGACCCCTACTTTGTCTGCTAAGATGGGAACCCCTACTATGTCTGCTAAGATAGGAACCTCTACTTCGTCCGCTAAGATGGGGACACCTACTTTGTCTGCTAAGATGGGGACCCATACTTTGTCTGTTAAGATGGAGACCCATACTTTGTCTGCTAAGATGCGAACCCCTACTTTGTCTGCTAAGATGGGGATCCATACTTTGTCTGCTAAGATGGGGACCCATACTTTGTCTGCTAAGATGGGGATCCATACTTTGTCTGCTAAGATGGAGACCCCTACTTTGTCTGCTAAGATGGGGACCCATACTTTGTCTGCTAAGATGGAGACCCCTACTTTGTCTGCTAAGATAGGGACCCCTACTTTGTCTGCTAAGATAGTGACCCCTACTTCGTCCGCTAAGATGGGAACCCCTACTTTGTCTGCTAAAATGGGGACCCCTACTTTGTCTGCTAAGATAGTGACCCCTGCTTTGTATGCTAAGATGGGAACCCATATTTTGTCTGCTAAGATGGCGACCCCTACTTTGTCTGCTAAGATGGGTACCCCTACTTTGTTGGCTAACTGTAAGGTGGGTGACTGTCCGCTAAGGGATGTTTTTAATTTTAGAACAGTAATCAATGCGTTTATTTGTGTTTCGGAATTATTTCAATTACGAAGTTTTAATATTGTTGAAGTGTTGCGTTTCTACACACATCAAAAAAAGTTTTGCATCACCTCGGTTCCCAGATCTCCGGCATATAGACGTTGACTGTGTATATTGTATCCAAGATACAGTCCTTTTGACTGTTCATAGATGTCACTAAAACTGCTCAAAGATGTAAACAACCATGCATGAGCAGGGCCTATTAGACGGAGGGGGTACGACAGCCGATCAGTTCCAGTCATTCCACCAGGACGAAGGTACGCTGCTCATGTTGTCTGTAGTTCTACCATGCCTAGAAGGTCAATACCGCAGTTCGATCGCGTCCGCATTGTTACTTTGTGTCAAGAAGGGCTCTCAACAAGGGAAGTTTCCAGGCGTCTCAGAGTGAACCAAAGCGATGTTGTTCGGACATGGAGGAGGTACAGAGATACAGGAACTGTCGATGACAGGCCTCGCTCAGGCTGCCCAAGGGCTACTACTGTAGTGGATGACCGCTACTTACGGATTGCCGCTCGGAGGAACCCTGACAGCAATGCCACCATGTTGAATAATGCGTTTCGTTCAGCCACAGGACGTCGTGTTTCAACTCAAACTGTGCGCAATAGGCTGCATGATGCGCAACTTCACTCCCGACGTCCATGGCGAGGTCCAGCATTGCAACCCCGACACCATGCAGCGCGGTACAGATGGGCCCAACAACATGCTGAATGGACCCCACGGAATTGGCATCACGTTCTCTTCACCGATGAGTGTCGCATATGCCTTCAACCAGACAATCGTCGGAGACGTGTTTGGAGGCACCCTGGTCAGGCTGAACGTCTTAGACACACTGTCCAGCGAGTGCAGCAAGGTGGTGGTTCCCTGATGTTTTGGGGTGGCATTATGTGGGGCCGACGTACGCCACTGGTGGTCATGGAAGGCTCCGAAACGGCTTTACGATACCTGAATGACATCCTCCGACCCATAGTGCAACCATATCGGCAGAATATTGGAGAGGCATTTGTCTTCATGGACGACAATTCTCGACCTCATCGTGCACATCTTGTGAATGCGTTCCTTCAAGATAACGACATCGCTCGACTACAGTGGCCAGCATGTTCGCCAGACATGAACCCTATCGAACATGCCTGGGATATGTTGAAAAGGGCTGTTTATGGACGTCTTGACCCACCAACCACTCTGAGAGATTTACGCCGAATTGTCGTTGAGGAGTGGGACAATTTGGACCAACAGTGTCTTGATGAACTTGTGGATAGTATGCCACGGCGAATACAGGCATGCATCAATGCAAGAGGACGTGCTACTGGGTATTAGAGGTAGTGGTGTGTACTGCAATCTGGACCACAAATGCTGAAAGTCTAGCTGTATGATGGTACAACATGCAATGTGTGGGTCTCATGAGCAATAAAACGAGCTGAAATGTTGTTTGTGTTGATCTCTATTCCCTTTGTATTTAACGGTTCCGGAACTCTTGGAACCGAGGTGATGCAAAACTTTTTTTGATGTGTGTATTTTTGCAGCTCAGTGTACCTAATGTTCAGCTTTAGAAACACGGGTTTGCGAGTACCTTTTAAGCGACTGAGGCCATACGGAAATCCAGACATCCCTGCTTCACTATTTATCATTCCTCAGCTCAACTTCATTTCTGTTTCATTTATTGGTTTGTGCAGTTAGTTGCGCTCATTTTACAACCATCCCTCAGTTCGTGTGAGACCAATCTGAAATCGAAGCGTACATCTCTTACTTTCCACATTCACGATGTGGTGATTGTTATCGAGTCAAATTGTATACTTGAGGGAGCACTGTAACTGAATCACCCGACACGATTCTCTTCATGAGGTCATTCTCACGGTTAATAACTAAATCATGTTCCATGTAATCAATTTTCTCCAAATTTTATACACATGTCTCATTATAAGATGTCAATTTTTACCTCAAAGGGTTAATTTTCTCTTTAATATCTTAATTATGTGGACTGAACGACTTACAAATTGTAATCCAAGAGTTTAGGGAGTCAATGAAAAACAGGCCGAAAATAAAAACCATACAAAATAAAATGGTTCCGTTAGGAACCAAAATGCTGGCGATTAATACCATTGATTAAATCCCAACAAAATGTACATCACAAGTCGTTTATAACTGACTAGCTGAAGTACCCGTGCTTCGCTACGCGTCATAAATAAATTAAAATGTGAAGGTGACAGTTAAAACAGGGGATAGGCGAGGTGCTGCGCAGAGGGACATTAGGGATGGAACATTTTGTCCAACTACACCGCTCGGCGTTGACCGTGTTTTATAGCACAAATTTAGGTTTTACTCGCTAACAGTTGCAGATACCTTTCGGATAGAAAATGTAATTTTAAACCTCGCATATGCCATCAAAAGTTTGCTATTTCTTAGCGTTCTCTTTTTATTTGAAATAGAAATATGAAATTTTGAAACCAAAGGGTGTAGTGACGTCACTAAAATGGTCGCCATTTTAAATAGTGCAAAGTATTGAAATCAAAAGTAACCTATATGTTAACCAGGTAAATCAGCTACTTCCATGTAAAATTCACGTAAATCGGACCAGTGGTACTTGCGAGATTGAGTAATACACAGACACACACCATCTCAATTTTAGCCTCGCATCGCTCGCGTCATAGTCGTATCATATTGTTTTTCAATGAAATGCAGGTTTAACCCCGTTAACACCCCTTTAGAACCTGAATACCCAAAAATCCCTCCTTAGTAGACGTTTTCGACACACAACAAACAAACATATCCCCAAAATATCATTCTTCTAACTTTAATAGTTTTGGTTGGTCGATGAGAGCAAACATCCAAAAATCCTTCCTTAGTGGACGTTTTTCTTCCAGAAGTTCACCCCTCCCATATGCCACTTAAATTGCATTTATGAAAACACGGTCGAACACCTATTTATTTTATTTATTTATTTCTTCATTTGTTTATTTATTTTTAAGCTGATAGATTTCCTCCGAGTTTCAGACTCCTCCCTATGTCGTTTAAGAGATACACGCTCAGTTAGGAATCTTTCAACCCCCACTTTTCATCCCTTTCACCTCATAATATACACTACATCGAAAAACCATTAGACATGTGTCAGCTTATTTTTAATGATTAGTATATGTGCCAAGTATCACATCCCCAAATGAAACCACTCGTGAGATATTGTTATTCAATGGAAAGCACGTTTACCCCCTTAACACCTCTTTAGAACCTGAATATCCAAAACTCTTTCCTTAGTGGACGTTTTCGACATACAACGAACATATCCCCAAAATTTCATGTTTCTAACTTCAATAATTTTGGCTGGGCGATGATGAGTGAGTCAGTCAAGACATTTTCTTTCATTTATTTTTGATAATTTCACCCCTCCCCATGAACCCCTTAAATTGGATTTATGAAACAAACGGTCAAACACCTATTTACTTATTTAAAGCTGTTTTCCCCCTGAGTTTGATGAGTGAGTAAGTGAGTCAATCAGTTAGGACACTTTCTTTCCTGTTTTTTTCCCCCAGAATTTCACCCCTCTCCAAGGGCCCCTTAAATTGGATTTATGAAAAAACGTTCGAACACCTATTTACTTGTATTTTAAGCTGTTTTTTCCCACCGAATTTCAAACTTCACGCCTATGTCGTTTCAGAGATACACGCTCCGTCAAGAATCCCTCAAACCCCGATTTTCACCCCTTTCACCTCATAATATACACCACATCGATAAACCCTTAGACATATGTCTGATTATTTTTAATGATTAGTTTATATACCGAATATCACATCCCCAAACAAACAACTCATGAGATATCGTTATTCAATGAAATGCACGTTTACCCCCCTTGACACGTCTCTAAAACCCGAATAAACAAAAATCATTCCTTAGTTAACGTTTTCGACATACAACGAACATTTTTCCAAAATTTCATGTTTCCAACTTTAATAGTTTTCGCTGGGCGTGATGAGTGAGTGAGTCAGACAGGACATTTTCTTTCATTTATTTTACCAGAATTTCACCCCTCCCCATGGGCCCCTTAAATTGGATTGATTAAAAAACGCTTGAACACCTATTAACTTATTTCTTAAGCTGTCTTTTTCCCCTGAGTCAGTCGGTTAGGACACTTTCTCTCCTTTTTTTCCCCAGAATTTCACCCCACCCCATTGGCCCCTTAAATTAATTTATGAAAAAACAGTCGAAAACCGATTTACTTACTTTTTAAGCTGATTTTTTTTCGCTGAGTTTCAAATTTCTCGCCTATGTCGTTTAAGAGATAGGCCTACACGCTCCATTAGGAATCCTTCAACCCCCACTTTTCAGCCCTTTCACCTCATAATAATACACCACATCGAAAAACGCTTAGACACATGTCTGCGTATTTTTAATGATTAGTTTATATGCCGAGTATCACATCCACAAACGAAACCACTCGTGAGATATTGATATTCAATGAAATGCAGGTTTAACCACCTTAAGACCCCTTTAGAACCCGAATATCCAAAAAACCTCCCTTAGTGTACGGTTTTGACATACAACGAACATATCCCCGAAATGTCATGTTTCCAACTTCAATATTTTTGGCTGGGCGATGATGAGTGAGTGAATGAGTCAGGACATTTCCTTTCAATTTTTTTTTCTTCAGAATTTCACCCCTCCCGATGAACCCCTTCAATTTGATTGAAAAACAAACTGTCGAAAAGCTATTTACTTACTTTAAAGCAGTTTTTTCCCGTGAGTTTGATGAGTGAGTCAGTCAGTCAATCAGTTAGGACACTTTCTTTCCTGTCCCTCCCCCCCGAATTTCACCCCTCCCCATGGGCCCCTTAAATTGGATTTATGGAAAAGCGGTCAAACACATATTTACTTATTTTTATGATGATTTTTTTTCCGCTGAGTTTCAAACTCCTCGCCTATGTAGTTTAAGAGATACACGCTCCATTAGGAATCTTTCAATCCCCAATTTTCACCCCTTTAACCTCATAAACACATCGAAAAACCCTCAGACACGTGTCTTGTTACTTTTTAATGATAAGTTTATATGCCGTGTATCACATCCCCCAATGAAACCAATCGGGAGATATAGTTATTCAATGAAATGCAGGTTTAACCCCCTTAAGACCCCTTTAGAACCTGAATATCCGAAAATCCTCCCTTAGTAGACGGTTTTGACCTACAATGAACATATCCCCAAACTGTCATGTTTCTAACTTCAATAATTTTGGCTAGGCGATGATGAGTGAGTGAGTAAGTGAGTGAGTCTGGACATTTTCTTTCAATTTTCTTTTTTCAGAATTTCACCCCTCCCCATGAACCCCTTAAATTTGATTTATGAAAAAAAAACTGTCGAAAAGCTATTTACTTACTTTAAAGCAGTTTTTCCCCCTGAGTTTGATGAGTGAGCCAGTCAGTCAATCAGTTAGGACACTTTCTTTCCTGTTCCTCCCCCCCCCCCCCAGAATTTCATCTCTCCCCATGGGCCCCTTAAATTGGATTTATGAAAAAACTGTCAAACACATATTTACTTCTTTTTTATGTTGATTTTTTTTCGCTGTGTTTCAAATTCCTCGCCTATGTCGTTTAAGAGACACACGCTCCGTTAAGAATCTTTTAATCCCCACTTTTCACCCCTTTCACCTCATAATATACACCACATCGAAAAACCCTCAGACACATGTCTTCTTATTTTTAATGATGAGTTTATATGCCGAGTATCACATCCCCCCATGAAACCAATCGGGAGATATTGCTATTCAATTAAATGCAGGTCTACCCCCTTAACACCCCTTTAGAACCTGAATAGCCAAATTTCTCTCTTAGTGGGCATTTGCGGCCCTTGAGGAAGCTGCATACCAGATTTCATTCCAATCCGTTCGGTGGTTGATGAATAAATGAATGAGTGAGTGAGTGAGTGGTATTTGAAAAATATATAGTAGAAAGAAGATAGTGTCAAGTCTTTGTTATGCTAAACTCGGTTGACAATGCTGTGTGAGCAGTTGAGTAACTAACGGGATTTCAAGTAAAGATCCTCATTTTCTACACCGGTAGTGCTGAGCGCAATTGGCATCAAGTCGGCCGTGTCTCGACTTGAGCTATGTTGCCATGGAAACTATCTATCTTGCCATTCCTTCATGAGTATATTTTATGATTTAATTAGCCTGTTTTTGAGTGAAAAAGGGCCAAAATCAGAAGAATGAGAAAGACTATCGAAAATTCATGTAGCCAGCGGTTCCTTCTGGGTCCTAAACTATGTGTATGCAAAATATGGTTGAGATTGGTGGAACGGTGTAGATTTGTATACGGAACCAACATATATACATACATACATACATACATACATACATACAGACTTTCACTTTTATATATTAGATTTGTAACGGAATATTCGAGGGCTGTTTTTTAAGTACGGGCCGTTTTTTTAAATTAACCGAACATTTTATTTTGAAACCACATTTAGTTTTAGGTTTTACATACCTTCCTCTATTTTTCTATATAGTTGCCTTGTTTATTTAAGCACTTGTCATACCTTAAAACTAAGTTCTGAAATCCCTCTGCATACAAGTTTGCCGCCTGTTCTGACAACCAAGAATTAACGGCTGTTTTCACTTCTTCGTCGTCGGCGAAGTGCTTCCCACAAAGATGACGTTTCAGCTGCGAAAAGAGGTGGACATCTGTGATCACAGATGGTCGACCTGAGCGTTCATCGTCATGAACATTTTCACGGCCACTTTTGAACTCGCGTACCCATTTTCGCACTTTACCTTCCGTCATTGCATTATCAGCATACACCTCACAAAGCTGACGATGAATGTCTGCAGCCGACATGTTACTTGCACTCAAAAAATGTATCACAGATCGTACCTCACACGCGGCGGGCGAATCAATAATCCTGAACATTGTAAAGATGCACAGTTCAGCGTACAGGTTAGCTACACAGCTGCAACTGACGCCTGCTTGTTCGCAAAGGATGCCGGGAGGTAGCGCGCACGCTTGTTGCGGCGTGCGGACTAACTACGGGCTTTAACAAATACCGGCCCTTACTTGAAAAGCAGCCTTCGTATACAGTATTGTATGGCCTCGGGTTCCAGGTGCAATATTTGTTGATTGACGTCCATAGCGCAGCTTGCATGTCGAATTTTATCTCTCCTTGGAGCGCTATGAAGGTCAAGGATGTTAGATATCTAAGCTCTTTGACACTCTAGCGCTTTCTACTAGAGAAAGGAGGAACTTTTTGTGTTGGCGGAAAATCCCGAGATTAATTTTGCCATTATGAACACGGCCTATTTAAATCAAATGGGTCCATTGACATGCCAACAACGTATGCCACACGCACCGTGATTTTTGTCGCCTTTTAAAAATCACTTACCCACGGCCAGGGGCGAACCTGCACGCTTCGGGTTGGTAGTCCATTTGTAGCGGTGAGCATACAATACTGACAACATTGGTAGCCCTGATGCCAATTGAGAATGCAGAATCAAGGGTTATATATTGATATTTCCTTGGTAAAAAGTTTGGTGAGAAATGTTTTCGTTATTTTTAGTACTGCTCAAATGTTGGTAGTACCTGATATTACTCACAGCTGATAGGAACGGAACCATTCAGAAGAAGATTAAAACTCGGGGATTGGGAGATTAATTACTACTTCCTTCCTGCTGTATATTGGACCGACTCTTCAGGAGCTATTCATGATTAACAGTAAAGTTGGTGTTGGTATTTACTTACAATTGGCAGCACTGAATTTTGCGAAATAAGTATTTATTCAGAAGATGGCAGGGGGAAACTTTTTCATCCAGATTTGTTTAAAATTATTATTAGTCCATTATTTTCTTTATAGTATGGCCCCGGTTGCCGGGTACAAGCTTTGTTATTTAACGCCCAGAGGGCAGCTAGCATGTCGAATTTTGTTGTTCCTCGGAGCACTATGAAAGTCAAGGAGGTTAGATATCTAAGCTCCTTGACACTAGAGCGCTTTCTAGTAGAGAAATGAGGAACTTTTTGTGTTGGCGGAAAATCCCGAGATTAATTTTGCCATTATGAACACGGCCTACTTAATTAAAATGGTTTATTTGACATGCCAACAACGTATGCCACACGTACCGTGATTTTTGTCGCCTTTCAAAAATTACTTACCACAGCCAGGAGTGAACCTGCAAGCTTGGGGTTAGTAGTCCATTTGTAGCGGTGAGCATACAATACTGACAACATTGGTAGCCCTGATGCCATTCGAGAATGCAGAATCAAGGGTTGAATATTAATATTTCCTTCGTAAAAAGTTCAGTGAGAAATGTCTTCGTTATTTTTAGTACTGCTCAAATGTTGTTAGTAGCTGATGTTACTCACGGCTGATAGAAACGGAACCATTCAGAAGAAGATTAAAACTCGGGGATTGGGAGATTAATTACTACTTCCTACCTGCAGTATATTGGACCGACTCTTCAGGAGTTATTCATGACTGACTGTAAAGTTGGTGTTGGTATTTACTTACAATTGGCAGCACTGACTTTTGCGAAAAAAGTATTTATTCAGAAGATGGCAGGGGGAAACTTTTTCAGCCAGATTTATAAAAAATTATTATTAGTCTATTTTTTTATAATAAGGCCCCGGTTGCCGTTTACAAGCTTTGTTATTTGACGTCCAGAGGGCAGATTGCACGTCAAATTTTGTTGTTCCTTGGAGCGCTATGGAAGTCAAGGAGATTAGATATCTAAGCTCCTTGTCACTAGAGCGCTTTCTAGTAGAGAATGGAGGAACTTGTGTGTTGGCGGAAAATCCCGAGATTAATTTTGCCATTATGAACACGGTCTACTGAGTGCAAGATGCCAACAACGTATGACATGCGTATTGTGATTTTTGTTGCCTTTCAAGAAATATCATTTACCATGGCCAGGAGCGAACCTGCAAGCTTGGGGTTGGCAGTCCGACACGATAACCACTCACCCACCGTGGCAGAATTTGATGAAAGTGGTTGATTGTTCTGAAGTTAGGTTAGAGGATATCTCTTTATTTCCACACTCATGAAGTGGTGATTGTTATCGAGTCAAATTGTATATTTGAGGGAGTACTGTAAATGTATCGCTGGACACAATTCTCCTCATGGGGTCATATATACACCAAGTGACCAAAGTCATGTGAAGGCACGGAATATGATGTTAACAGCGAGTTGCTCCACCACGAGCCCTAACAACGGCAGCGAGACATCGAATCAACAAGAAATGGATTCCTGACTCCCATCATTCAACTGGGCGGTGATCTAACTCACAGTAGCCATTCAATCGCCCCGTATGTTTCTGCTCAGGTGACGTGATATCCGTTCGTTAAACACCTGTGGTGCGGTGTTTTACGCAAATTGTAACATTATCTCTGCGATATTGAAGATCCACCCTCGACACTGTTGAACTCGGAAACCCGAATTTGCGAGTTATCTCCGAAATGCTATGACCCATGCACCGTACGCCGATGATCATCCCACGTTCAAAGTCGGTTAACCCGTGACGTGTTGCCAGCTTCACTACACTCGTGTCTGTGACAGACTGCTGTGCTCCGCCGCAGCTAGTCGCAAAGTTCAGGAGTCATACACTGCACAATTTCTCATGGGACTAGCCTTCCCGTGACTTTTGGCCACTCAGTGTACATACATACATACATACATATATACATACATACATACATACATACATACATATACAAGTTGAAAACACCCACAAAGTTTCTTGGTCGTAGTTCGATTTCGAACGTCGTGACCCTTCACGCAATTCTTTTAACAATACCCCGCCATTCACCGCGGTCTTTCGCTGAGTGCATTAATTTATGAAGTGACAGATTAGTCAGACTCTGTATCTGGTTAAGGTACCAGTTCGGGGCACGTCCGCTCAGCCATTTTCCGTCAACTATACCTTGGATGATACACTTCTCAATGCTGTATCGCGGATGAAATGGCCGAAAAATCTCAACATTTGCTTTTGGATGTTTAGGAGTAAGCGTGCTGTAGGAGCAACCCTTAGTTCATACAGAATAGATTCATTTGTTCTTCTTGCTACCCATGATATTCGTAGCATTCTTTGATAACACTTCATCTCGAAGGCTTCGATTCTCCTACTGCATGCAGCATTTATGGTCCAGGACTCAGAGCCATACGTGACGATAGGAAATACCAAAGCTTGAACCAGTCGCTTCTTTGTTTCCTTGGTAATATAATGATCTTTATGTTCGACCCCCACTATTATGTGTCAAGAAACTGTATCATAATGATGGTCATTATAACACTCTTTTTCATTATGATACAGTTTCTCCAGCCAATCAGAGCTCGTTCATTGACCAATTAACCAATTAGGTAACGATACCTTAACGCGTGCGCTCAAAATCCAACATGTCTATATAAATTACCGAAAGTGCACCGTCCATAATGTTCTCGTAAATAAACTGGTGAATATGAGACACTGTACCTTAATATCCTTAAATCCAATTTCTACACAGCGGGTTGTTTTCAAACGATTTCGGTGACATTTTTACTGAATACTGATGCTCAATCTGCACATACGGCATTGAAGCTCACAGAGCGCATGCGTCGGTTGGTCAGTGAGCTTGGACATCAGAGATATCCTACCCTGCGCAGCACCCGATCACAAAATTCTAGTGACAATCTCAACAGATATTTATGAATATTTATGTTAAAACATATAATAAAGTTGTAATTATCGTCGAACATAAACAGTCGTATGCAACTCGCCTATAATGGTAATTAAGACACTCGTATGGAAATTATAAAACTCGCATACGCTCGTTTTATAAAAAATACTCGTGTCTTAATTATAGCCATTATAGGCTCGTTGCATAATGTACTATTCCATATTCTTGTTAAACTAGACAGTGTTTTCTTAGCCATAGCTATTCTTCTTCTAATATCTCCTTAACAGTTTCCGTTAGTGGAAATAAGAACTCCTAGGTAGACTATTTCTTCCGCAAAGGCCCTTGACTAGTCAATTCGGGAGGTTGGCAGGAATGATCAAAGCCACGATCCCGACACAAGTAAGTGGAAGTAATACTAGTTTCAACTGTAGCCCCGTGATCACCAATTCATTTCACAATATGGGAGTCAATAAACGCATGGCCATGTTGAACACAAAGGCCCATCCTTGTACCATAAAACTCAAACAAGCCTTATATACTGCTTATTTACAGCCAAGGCTCTTCTATCTTAGCCCTGGACGATGTGTCTTCTCCGATAACCTCTTCAACTTGGGGCAATAACAACAACACCCACACTATACGCTACATGTTTCATGTATCCAATTTAGGATATTTAAAGCTGGAACATCCCTCCACAAGCGAAGATGCTTTTAAGGTCTGAAGAATATTTACTTGTTAGTGAGTCTGCTGAGAGTTGGTTTACCCTCCAGGTTGGCTTTTCCCTCGGACTCAGCGAGGGCAGTGTCCCGGAGCTTGAAACATCGGGTCAGGTGATACAACTGGGGAGGCGGGACCAGCACCTCGCCCGGGCGGCCTCACCTACAAAGCGAACAGGGGCCTCATGAGGGATGGGAAGGGAGGGGAAGATTGGGAGGCATAGGCAAGGAAGAGGGAAGGAGGCGGCCGCGGCCTTACGGTAGGTGCCGTCTCGGCATTTGCCCGGAGATGAAGTGTGAAACCACGGAAAACCACTTCGATGATGACTAGGTGGGAATCGAACCCCTTCTACTCATTTGGACCACCCGAGGTGGAGTAGACCCATTTCCAGTCCTCATGCCACTTTTCAAACTTCGAACCTCAGACCTCCGGGGTGGCAGCTAAGCACGCTGACCACTACACCACGGAGGTGACATTATTCTTTTTAAATTAATACGTTATTTTACTTATGTGCGTATTTGGCAGAAGATATAGCTGGTGAAAGCTGGACTAGTGTATTCTATGTATTTGCAATTGTGGCTAGAATTTGGGTAGGAGGCGGCAGTGGCCTTAAATTAGGTAACATTCCAGCAATCGCCTTGAAACCACGTGAAACTATTTCTAGGATGGCTGAGTTAGGAATCGAACCCATCTCTTTTCAGTTCAGTCTCATGAAGTTGAGGGAACTTCATTCCAGTCCTCAGACCAGAATTACATTTCTTGATAAAGCCAAGAATCGAAGCCGGATCTCCACGGTGACAGCCAAGAACGAGGTGGGCCTAGCCATAGGCAGAAAGTGTTTCCCTGCGCGCCCCTTCACTACATAACAAATACGAGGAACAGGTCACCTTCCAGTCATTCTGTCATTACTATGACTCTTGTAGCGATGGCTAATCATCGGCAACAATGACATTCCTGACGTGGTAAAACAGCCCGAGACACTGCAGTTAACAGGACCAGCGGACGTCTATGCGGCAAAATACACCGTCTGTCTCAAAAGTTCCGTGAATGGGTCCACTTTACGAACGGATTGTTGGCTTACTTGAAACAGCCGTTTAGTAACATTCGAAGTAATCCCCGTGAATGGCTAAGCACTTCTTAGAACAGCTGTACACGTCCTGGCATAGTCTTCCTGAGGGATAGCCTTCAGTTGGGTCGTCACATTACCTTGGATGTCCGAAATGTCCGAAAACCTCTGGCCCTTCATGGCTCTTCTGCGACCCTGGACCCCGTTACTCTATACTGTTACGTGCCACCCCCTAGTGGCACTTCCTTTAACTAGATTACGGTGGGTGAAGCACAAACACAATTGTTCCTTTAACGAAATATAATTTTATTGCAGCCCACAAACATACACAGTGCACACACATACACACACTGAGTCTTACTTCAGAAAACACTACTAGTCACTATTAGTTTCCACATTTATGTTCTCTCTGTCTGTGAGGCGTTACAGTGTTCCAGCTTACACTCACACGTACAGTCTACACAGGTTCTCTACAGCCTTGTCCTGCCACTTCACTTACTTCCAGAGTCCTCTTGCTGCTCCTTGTGCGCTGTTGCTCGTCCCGTGTCGATCCCACGACCACGACTTCCACGAAGCACCGCGACACCTCCAAGCACTCACAGTCCTGACTCAAAGTTGCACCCTGGCAGACAGGCTTCCACTCTGTTACCGTAGACGTCCAGTAGTAATCGCTGTACTGCAGCGCACTCACTCACTCGGCTGACCAATACACTGTCCAATACACTCCAATACACTCCCCAATACACACTGCCTCCTCGCCGCGGCTCGCTGGTTTATGTGGGATCAGTCCCTGGCCTGGAAAGTTCGAAATGTCACAACCTATTGCCGCATTGAGTCTGTTCTCGATGGTTCCACATCCAGACTTTTCACGTATTCTCTGCCCGGCCTGCGATGACTCACAGATGTTCCGCTATTGTGTCTGCCGGTGGGAGGGGCCGGGAGGGTGTGGGAACTTTCTCTCTCCAGCTGATGGTTCGGTCCAAGGCCAACGAGACAGCTGCTTTGGTCTGTCACACTGTTGCTCACCCGAAAGTCTCCTGCCGGTTCGCGGCGGTACGTAACACTGCTCCCCTCTTTAAAGCAACTCGCCTCGAGTTGTTCGTCGTAAAGGCCGTCCAAGGTCTGAAGGGGTGGCATCGACGGCGCTGACAAGCCCCTGTTTTGGCTGGCCCTGGCCATCACCCGCTTTTCTAACCGTGAGGCTGTTCCTCGCCAACAGCTGCTTAGAGATGGCCCCTTTCACACCGTAGCCAACAGGTGGCTTTCCTACTGAACGGCGTCCCGGTGATGGTTTACGCCGCTTTGGTGGAGGGTAGCCAACCTCCACTGCCTCTTCGCCTCCGGTGGCGTCACTCCTTCTCGGTGGCGTTACCCATGTTGTCCTCCTCGTCGCCGCCATTCCCAACGCGATGGTCTTTACCTGCCGTGGGTAGCGCCTTCTACTGAGCATCGAATACTCACGTACCATGGCGTCGCGATGCCCATCCACGAAGATGTACGCCGCCTCTCGGTGCACGTGCTCGGGAGGCGAGCCAGACAGCGCGAGCTCTTCAATTGACTTACTTGCGCGCCCGTTCCTCCCTTCTAGCCGTAGGTGGTACATGGCAGGTAGCTGGTAGTCCCCACGATGCTCCTCCAGCGTCGCGACGATCCCGTTGTACCCAGTCCCCGTCCGGACTTCGTGTAGCACCTCCGTCATGCGAAGTCCTGTGATGAGCTGAATGGCTACGTCCTCCAACGTACACCTGGCATGGTCCACCACAGTGTCAAACCCGGTCCCGCAGATCTGCCATGATGTAGTCTCATCGACGTGCGTGGTCCTCAACCTCGTGACACTGTTCCTGTCGTCAGAGCTACTAAGCCTTGGCCCGATTTCCATTCCCGTGACGCTTCCCAGTGGCTCGTCCCTGACTCGCTGAGCATTCCTAACTTCGGACTCCACGAACTGTTTGTCTTGGCCATCAGCGTCCTCTGCCGTGCCACTTTCCATATCACCTCCAAGCTTGTTATACTCCGGTCTTGATTTCAGGTCTGAATTCAGCTCGTCCTGACTAGTTCCATGCTCCACTTTCTTTTCAGAATTTTCGGAACTTTCCCCAATATTCTTTTCCAAATTTTCCGAATATATCACCATTTTCTTTCCCAGGTTTTCAAAATGTTCCGTCATTTTCTTTTCCACGTCCTCTATCTTGGAAGTTAACTTTTCTAGCAGGAGTTGTATTTGCGCATCCATTTTATTTGTCTGACTTGTGACGGGCATGCACTCGCAGGAGAATAATGACCTGCACGAGTTATGAAACCAGGACGTTCAGGTGTTGTGTTTGTGCTTGGGTTCGTAATCCGGCTTCTGACACCAGTTGTTACGTGCCACCCCCTAGTAGCACTTCCTTTAACTAGATTACGGTGGGTGAAGCACAAACACAATTGTTCCTTGAACGAAATATAATTTTATTGCAGCCCACAAACATACACAGTGCACACACATACACACACTGAGTCTTACTTCAGAAAACACTACTAGTCACTATTAGTTTCCACATTTATGTTCTCTCTGTCTGTGAGGAGTTACAGTGTTCCAGCTTACACTCACACGTACAGTCTACACAGGTTCTCTACAGCCTTGTCCTGCCACTTCACTTACTTCCAGAGTCCTCTTGCTGCTCCTTGTGCGCTGTTGCTCGTCCCGTGTCGATCCCACGACCACGACTTCCACGAAGCACCGCGACACCTCCAAGCTCTCACAGTCCTGACTCAAAGTTGCACCCTGGCAGACAGGCTTCCACTCTGTTATTGTAGACGTCCAGTAGTAATCGCTGTACTGCTGCGCACTCACTCACTCGGCTGACCAATACACTGTCCAATACACTCCAATACACTCCCCAATACACACTGCCTCCTCGCCGCGGCTCGCTGGTTTATATGGGATCAGTCCCTGGCCTGGAAAGTTCGAAATGTCACAACCTATTGCCGCATTGAGTCTGTTCTCGATGGTTCCACATCCAGACTTTTCACGTATTCTCTGCCCGGCCTGCGATGACTCACAGATGTTCCGCTATTGTGTCTGCCGGTGGGAGGGGCCGGGAGGGTGTGGGAACTTTCTCTCTCCAGCTGATGGTTCGGTCCAAGGCCAACGAGACAGCTGCTTTGGTCTGTCACACTGTCGCTCACCCGAAAGTCTCCTGCCGGTTCGCGGCGGTACGTAACAATACTTTGACGCTTGCCTTTAAGGTCATACCTCAGGCACCAGGACTCGTCACCCGTGACGATGGTTTTCAGGACGATTCCAATCCACGGAATATTCACCCTTCTCACTGCCACCCGTCGAAGAGGTGTGCACGTTAGGTTGCATAAATTCACCCTTCTCACTGCCGCCCGTCTATCAGGTGTCAAGGCAGGTTGCATAAATTCACGCTTCACTCTTGCTTTCAATTTAGAGTTATGACGACCCAAACTGAAGGCTATTCCTAAAGAAGACTATGCCAGGAGTTTCCAGGACTTGTTCAGTCGTTCTCAGAAGTGCATAACCATCCACGGGGATTACTTCGAAGGATAGTAACGCTGTTTCAGGTAAGCCAAAAATACGTTCGTAATATAGCCCATTCACCGAACTTTTCAGACAGAGGGTGTACCTCCTTCGAATACATTGGAGTTTAATATTACTCTTAGTTATAACTAATTAATCTCGGGCTTACAAAGATGCCCGATTTTGTTCTGACAAATACTGTGTAAACGTATCTGCCCTTAGACACGAAATTGAAACAAAAACAACACTCACAACATAAAATTACTCTCATGCTTTATAGGAATTGCTCCTTATAAAAAGGCAAAGACATCCTATGTACACTCTGGTGGAACTAATCGCTATCTCATATCTTAACAACCGGAACCATGAGCTACAGGTGTCACCCCCACACAAATTGCTTACATTATAATATGTTAAGGTGGTAGTGTTTCCTGTCCTATGACGGTATGATTGATTGTGGCGCCCAATCTCTGGGGTCCTCGACTGGAACTAATCAGTGTGGTCATTAGGTACAAACTGATGCCATGAGTTAACCTCATTTCAGTATGTATTTTACTACAATTTCTATTTGTCCGTGATAATAAACAAACAAACAATTACAAATTAATAAAAATAAAAATTAAAAACGAAAAGTTAAAAACTAATTAAAATAAACATTAAAAATTAAAATTAAAGATTATAAAGAAAAACGTAAAAAGCACAAAGTGAAAGTAAAAATTCAAAAATTAAAATTTTATAGTTTAAAGTTTAAAATTAAAATTAAAAATTTAAATAAAATAAATAACAAAATAAACTAAGCTAAAATAAATAATCATTCTTTTGAATTAATTTGTTAATTAATTAAATTATAAACATATAGAAAATAATTTATTAATTAATAAATGAATTTGTTACACTACCTATGATAGTTGTGCTACTTACAGGGAACTGATAATCACCCATCATCTGACATCCGTACTAACCTAGAAAGAGACAAACACAACATTTAAGTTATCATCATAAAAGATTTGCAATGATCGTGCGAGCAGGGAACTGAAAACCATGGTTTCCATAACCCCTAAAGTGAAGTACTGTAGCACTGACAACTCTTTTGAAGAGACCAGTGGAAGACATATAAAGAAAGGAAGAAATTACACTATGGGTAGATCTGAACAATGATAGGTATGTGCTTGTTGTTGTAAGGAGTGCAGCATCGTGGTCATCGACCTCTCTTAACATACATTTACGTTGATGAAGCCGAAATGAATAGTTCCATAATTGAGGGTATCGGGAAGAGAAAGAGACAGGTCAAGAAATACGGTATAATTTACAAGAAATTCCGCGACGAACTAAAGAGCCTACTCTTCATAAAATTTAAGATACATACCAATGATTAATCTATATGGACCTATCTAGAATAATGACGAAATTAAGTTGGTAATATCGACATTTATAATTAATTCGAAATATACCTGGCATAATGTAGCCTAATAGAGCACTACAGTTGGCAGACCTGGTGACTGAATACATTCTTAGTTCCATCTCTTAGGGTACCGAGTACAAAATTTGGTTGAAGTCCAATGGATAGCATGGACGCTACGTGCAGTTAGACATTGGATCTATCAGCGCGCGTAAAATCATGTTGGCAACAATGTCATGCATGTGTTAGTCAGAAATAATCTGAAGTATTATGATCTATTGTTTTGCCAATTTTGGATGAAATCTATTTGTTAGTGTATAAGTAACATTATTTTAAAATCTGACCTATCAGCAGGCTTAGAATCATGTTGGCAGCACTGACGTATATTAGTTACTCCAAATTAATCTAGATTGTCAGGTACTATACGTGTGCAAAGTTTAGAGCTGTTGGCTTGCATTCTTTCTGATATATTGATATTAGGGTAAAAACAAATAGAGACAGCATTTATTAACAGTTGGCAGCCCGGGTTGCTCTTAAGAATACGCATAGTCATATCTGTTAATGTAGGCCTACACAGAGTACATACGAAATTTGGTTGAAACCAAATTGATAGTGTAGAAGTTATATCCATTAAAAAATTGGACCTATCAGTAGGATTAAAATCAATTTGGCAACACTGCCATGTATGGCCTCCTGGAAATTAAACTGAAATATGTTTATCTATATATGTGCCAATTTTGGAATAGCTCCCATGCATACCTTCCAAGATATTCAACATAGAGCTCAAATTTTAATTGCGGATTTTCAGCAGTTGGTATCACTGACATCATATTCAAAATGGCCTTGAGATATTCAGGTATAGATATTTACTCATATCAAATTTGGTTTCGATTGCTTCAGCCGTTTAGGAGTTGATGGGAGAGGACACACAGACAGACAGACAGACAGACATTTGCTCTGATCGATCACATGAGTCTACTTTTTCCTCATTTTTGCAAAATGTGAAAAGTAGACTGAAATTCATAGGCCTCCATACCTAATACCAACGGAGTTGGAAGTGAATAAGAATCAACCAAGAGAGGTCAACGTGACCAGTGGCCAAACATTACGTTATATTACATTCAAATACATTAAATAACAAGTAAATTACAATAAAATAATTTTAACCAAGTCAGGCCAAGCCAAATAGATAGGAGTGTTAATGTCAACGCCGTTCGCAAAAAAAGATGGTTTAAATGAAAGAAAATTCATCGCAATCCTTGTGGCTGTTGTCGTATCTGATTTGTGTAGAGCTTGCCGAGTCACCCACAAAATATACCGAGTGAATCACCTGCCCCTGATAATATTGTTTTATGCAGCCCAATTAACGCGTTATGTCGGGAAGGTCGATATTTCTCTGCTTACATCCTTATGGTACTGATGCAGTGAAAGCATGTCCCGTAAACGATACTGAACACTATTATTTTTCTCCCGATCATATTATTTGAACGGTCTGTAGTCACATCCAGTGAGTCCGGTTAATACATACGAGATTTTTGAAGCGAAATATCACATCCTGTGGTTCGGATCCCACGTAAAAATGATGGACCCATGGCTCATGATCTCGAGACTGGCTACAAACCACCTCTTTATCATCATCATTATTATTATTGTTGTTATTATTATTATTATTAATAATAATACGAAATAATAATAATAATAATAATGAAGAGATGAGATTGAGATAAGGGAATTGTTTGTTGAACTTGAGGAGATAGTTTTAAATTAGGCCTTAGAATAATGACAAAGATAACTCAGCACATGGTAATGAAGAGGAATATTGACGTGTTTGGGAATTTGTTACCTCTTCTTATTGGTAAGCATAGTTTTGAGCGGGTTGAACATTTCAAATCCTTAGGAGTCACGATTGATGAACAGAATCATAGAGAAATGAAATTAAAGTTAGAATACAGAATTCCAACAAAGTGTACTACTCTCTGCAGTTTTTATTGCGATCCAAATTTTTGACGAGAAATACAAAACTGAAAATATACAATACCATCATTAGGCCAGTACTAACTTATGGCGCAGCATCATGGAGTTTAACAAAACAGGAAGAACACCAGTTTCAGGTTTTTGAAAATAATGTGTATAGGGAAATTTTTGGACCTCTTTTAGACTCCGCATCTCAAAGCTGAAAATAAAACCTTACGAGCCTTACAGTAGTCGCATATGATGTGTAACATCTGACGTAGAAGAAACCTCACGTGAAATTGTTGATACACCGGTATTTTATACTATTATTGGCACAAATATTAATCTATTGTAAAAGGGAGTGTTTTACAGATATTGTAGTTTATAATACGGAACTCATTTTATTAGATGATTTGTAGCTTCCACCAGCACTAGCCTAAATAAAGAATAGGATATGGATCAACTAGATTAATAGACGCGACACCGCTCATAACCTTAAATTCCTTATAAATAGGCCAACTTGCGAGTAAATGCAATGTGCACAGCAGTAGGTCATGAAAGGCTTGCCCAGTTCCCGAACCTCTTGATTCACAGACCAACACGTAATTCCTTATGGATTCTATTAAAATGAGTCATATTGATATGATTAGCAGCAGAGTATCAAGAAGGCAGTGCGAGAGTAGAAATATCAAGTAGGCAGTGAAGAAAAAATGAGAGTCATGGAATTGTTAAGTATTATTAGTGTGTAAATAAAAAGATTTTTGTGTGTTGATGAATGTCCAGGAGGGATACGATCCAGCTGGCAGTGCGTCTTACACACTTCCGTCCGATCTACTTCCGTCCCATTTTTCAAAATCACTCCCACAAAAATATCCAGCAACCGAGTGGAAAGATGTTACACATAAAAAACAAAACAAATAAAGACATACACTCACTATTACAGCAAGCACCAATACTCAACATCATTAACACAAGAAGACTTCAATGGCCTGGTCATTTACTAAGGATGGCAGATGATAGGATCTTTAAATAAGATCCAAGAGGAAAAAGTCAAGTAGGAAGTCAACGAAGTTCCTGGAAAAATGAAATCTCCAAACTTTGTAGACATTTGATTGTGGACAAATAGCAAGTACTCAACCAAAACAGAGTTCGGTGGAGGCATATTGTGAGCTCGGGACGGGATCTTCGTGTCCCATAGAAGCCTTCTGAGAGAGTGAGTAACCTACTACTACTACTACTACTACTACTACTACTACTACTAATAATAATAATAATAATAATCGTATTCTCTCTTTTATACACGCTTATTGTTACAGAAGGCGGGAAACGTTCGCAAGCGGTATTCTACTGCAAGTTGTTCTTCTATTTCATTCATGTGGAGGGGAGGTTTAAAAACTTTCCAACTGTTAAGCAAGTGTTAAGAATGTAATGTATTGATGGAAAGTAATCATTACTGTATTAACAACCGAGTCGTCCAGCAAGTTAATCCTTAGCACTCGAATTTGTTTAGTTGAGCACATACTTCTACTCATATTTATTTCGCTACGAATGTATGGCCTTACTGATTGCTTTCAGTTCTTAGCCTAACTGAAGCGTCTCATCCAATATCTCTTTCAATATTTCGTTCGTGAAAAATATCGGTATTTAAAGAGGATAAACGGGTAGTGGTTGAAAACCCGAAGTCAAAATTTTGCCTGAATTTCATAAAATCAGAGTGGGTAAGCTAGTAGATTACCCTGTTAGAGCTGCCACCATCTGATGAATTCAACTTCAAATTCACTGAATATTTTTCAAATATCTCGATATTAACTTCCTAAATCAAGTTCTGAAAGACAATCATATTCACTCGAGTACATGTTGATTTGCATGAAACCATCTTTGCGCTTTCCACATGTAAACAGAGTTCACGATTTGCCTGTCCAAAGTACCCTTAGAATTATGTTCAGAAGGCCATGCATTTTCTTAATTCTATGGAGATATTAACCGAATTGCCTGCTTCCGTTAAAACACGTTAATATTGGAGTAAACATGTGGGAAGTCATCGACACACGAGCTTAAAAGGTTAGATATTGATGGAACTGTCATGGTATTTATCCAGTGGATCGAGTAACCAAGTGACGCAGTTATACCTGAGTAAAATACAGTGTTATTGTAGCTGAAGAGGTCTTATGCAAGAGTCTAGTGAGTGTTTACACACGGAGTGAAGGTAATGCCGGTGTTTGAGAGGAGTACACAACTGCCATTAACTTAATGACTGCCTTCACTGCATTTATCATGGTTAGCATTAATTCCCATCCTATGCGTAGCGATGTGAGCCGTAACTGATTAACTACAGAGTAAGTTACATGTAGTAGCAACTACAGAAAAAAGACAAGTAGTTTAAATGAAATTTATCGATTGGAACTTAGAGCGTCAATATTTAAACAGCACGATAATATTTATGTTCCTTGGCTTTATATAAATGCAATTACATGAAATGATTACAAGCAAGTTTAATTCGTTACCTTCCTTACCAGCACGCACGATGTGCTTCCAGATAATGCTGTTTAATTCCCTTTAGATGCATTACGATATCGTGCTAATTAGGCCCGCTTACTTAGGTATATGTGAGATTTGTTTGATAACCTGTGTTATTGCGGTATCTGTAGTAGTAGTAGTAGTAGTAGTAGTAGTAGTAGTAGTCTGTGTGTAGGTATTTAATTTTTAGCCTACTTTCGATTTTTGCAAAAAATGAAAGTAGACTTATGAGATCAACACAGGGCGAAAAAAGTGTGTCTGTCTGTGTGTGTGTATGTGTGTGTGTGAGTCTGTGTGTGTGTATGTGTGTGTGTGAGTCTGTGTGTGTGTGTGTGAGTGTGTGTACTCTGAATGTCTGTCCCCCCCTATCAATTCGAACACGGTGAATGCGAATTGAACGAAATTTGGTACAAAGGTAGCACTAGCAAAGGACACCTCAGTGTCATGTTTTATATCGCCGCCATCTTTACTAAAACTGAATGGCGGCCACTCAAACGTTCAAAACGTAAAATCAAATAACGACTAACCAAATCATCCAATCTCTACCAAATTTGGTAACAACATACCTTCGTATAGGATGCGTCTTGTGACCAAACTACAAGGTCGTCCGCCATACCATTTCAGGATGGCGGCCGTGCGAATTATGCAAACTTTATAATCCATATCATGGGACCCACCAGTTCCGATTATCGAGCCGAGAATCGTTTTAACTGTTCTAAAGGAAGAGGCACGTACGAAATTAAAAGTTTATTTTGTAATACTATAGTGCAGACGTGATTTTAAAAAGCTCAGCTGATTCATTAATAAGACAAGATGGCAGCGGATATCTTGTGCCTGACTTATATTTCACTAATTTGAGTATTGCATGCAATATAGCGTACGGAAACAAAATAAATAAACTTTGTATGAAATGCTTTATATATAAATAATATACTTCAGTGATGAAATCGTTTAGTATAAATCATTATTTGCTAACAAGTTCTATGTAAGTCATTTTATATAGGACGATATTCGTTGACACAATTAGCTCAGTGGTAGAGCGTTAGTCTGTCATTCATATGCCTATGGTTCAAACCCCATCAGAGATACGTTTTTTGCTTGACATTTTACATATTTGTTGCTTTGTAATGACTCAGACGTTTTAAAATTAAGCGTTATATTGTGCATATTACGGTGCAAAACATATACTTAATTAAAACATAATTCGCCAGCAGATTTAATCGAGACATCTAGCTGACAAAAAGGTAACAGATTTTATTGAAAAGTTTCTTCTTCTGGCCGCTAGAATGCACTCGCTCTGTTAGGATTATATTGTTCGATATTTCACAACTAGATATCACGACTAGTTTTTATATTTATTGTTTCTTGAGTACTGAGACGTTATAAAATAAAGCTTTATATGGTGCTTTTTGCAATGGAAATTATATATTAAAAAAAACGACATTCTCCACTGGAGTGACATCTTCCAGCCTTCAGTTGTACTATGCAGAAACTATAGATTCGAGCAGCGCTCTATACCGGCCAGTTAGTGAACCCAGTCTTAACGACTGCTAGGAGTAATAATACAGTAACATTCGTTTATTCCTTGTGCACAGAGGCGTTGTTGATAATCTCAAAACTTGCAATATGGATGATTTGGAGATGGATTATTTTGTTATACCGTGTATTTAAGATTAGCCTATAAATTAACGGGTTGCGAAGTTACTTCACTTAGTTCTATATCATTCGTACACGACACAGAACAACAACGTGACGTCAGTTTCTGATCTGCTCTGATTGGCTATTACATTGCTGCAGTCGGGTAGTTGGCAGTCAAGGATAAAATTCTCGACTGCCAACTGCCAGCTACCAACTGCAACTTCATGTTGTGTATGGTGCCTATAGTATACACGGAGTCGATCGCGACTGCCGACCGAGGACTACCAACTACGGACTGCCGACTGCGCATTGTAGATGGGCCTTATTAGAGCAACGAAGTTTCAATTATTGTAAGTAGTCGGTGTTTGGAGTGTTTGCTGATGAAATTGCAAAATGCTGGGGTAAATTATAAACTATGGTTTGAACGCCACTGTTCAAATCCTGTGTGCCAATTTGCACTTCAAATAGGAAGAAATTAGGAGATGATAAGGACAGAGAGTTATAACTATACCCATACATTTCGGAGAAAGTAGGCTATATGTTCTTTCCCGAACATCTTGTTTAATATTGCATGTTGCCAAAGTAATGGAATGAATCCTAGAAAAAAAAATTAGAGTAACGGTAGGAAGCCAAATAGAGGAGGAGCAGTTTGGATTTAGAGGGGGCAGGTCAACAGTGGAACCCATTTTCATTCTGAGACAGAACATTGAAAATGGAAATAAGGGAAGGATAAGGAAATGACTTTTATTGATCTAGAAAAGGCCTATGATAGCATCCCTAGAACAAAAGTTTGGGAAAGCTTAAGAAATAGGGGGATAGGTAAGGAACTGAGAGACATGATAAAAGGAATGTGCATGGATTGCACAGTAGTGTGAAGATTAGAGTCGGGAAAACGGAATGGTTTAAAATTGACACTGGACTAAAGCAAGGAAGTGTGTTTCACCATTAATGTTCTTAATGGTGATGCATGACATCATGAAGGCAGCAATGAAAGACTATAGTAGGGCAAAGATGAAGGACATGTTGTTTGCAGACGATGTTGTGATCTGGGGCGAGGATGATTTGAGATACAAGGACAGTTATACGTAACAAATGAAAATTTTGAGCAATGGGGATTGAAGATAAATGTGGAGAAGAGTAAAACAGTGGCGATAAGTAGAGGCAAGAAAGAAGGAAAAGGAGTAATCAAAGTAGGAGATAAGGAATTGTAAGTGGTGAAACACTTCAAATACTTGGGAAGTAAACTGACTGAAGATGGAAGAGTAGATTTGGAAACACAAGTCGGGAGTGCTTTCTACCAAGAAGTACGGGGACTAGTTTGGAACAAGGATATAGCAATTAAGGCTAAAGAAGTTATGTACCAAGCATACTATTTTTCTATAATGACATATGCAGCAGAAACTTGGACAATGACTAAGAGGGATGAGAGCAGAGTACAGGCAGCTGAGATGAGATTCCTGAGAAGTATGGCCCAGAAAACAAGGAGAGACAGAGTGAGAAATGAAGATATACGGAAAGAACTGGGAGTACAGAAACTAAATGGTAAACTGGAGCAAAACAGATTGAGTTGGTTTGAACATGTCAAACGGATGAATGAAGTAAGGCTACCAAGACGAGCACTGGAACGACGGATGACAGGGAAGAGGGGACGAGGAAGACCAAGAATGCGTTGGATGGACTCGGTGAAGTATAGCATTAGCAAACGGAACCTGGATTGGAACATCGTGACGGAAGAGGAATGGTGGAACGACAGAACAAAGTGGAGAGGAACCATATTTGCCCCCACCCAGTGTCAGCTGGAAAAGGGGAAATGACAAAGTTGGGGTCCCCATCTTAGCAGATAAAATAGGGGTCCCCATATTAGCAGACCATGTAGGGGTCCCCATCTTAGCAGACAAAGTAGGCGTCCCCATCTTAGCAGATAAGGTAGGGGTCCCCATCTAAGCATACAAAGTAGGGGTCCCCATCTTAGCAGACAAAGTACGGGTCCCCATCTTAGCAGACAAAGTAGGGGTCCCCATCTTAGCAGATAAAGTAGGGGTCCCAATATTAGCAGAAAAAGTAGGGGTCCCGATCTTAGCAGACAAAGTAGGCGTCCCCATCTTAGCAGATAAAGTAGGGGTCCCCAAATTAGCAGATACAGTAGGGGTCCCCATCTTAGCAGACAAAGTAGGCGTCGCCATCTTAGCAGATAAAGTTGGGGTCCCAATATTAGCAGAAAAAGTAGGGGTCCCCATCTTAGCAGACAAAGTAGGCGTCCCCAACTTAGCAGATAAAGTAGGGGTCCCCAAATTAGCAGATACAGTAGGGTCCCCATCTTAGCAGACAAAGTAGGCGTCCCCATCTTAGCAGACAAAGTAGGGGTCCCCATCTTAGCAGACAAATTAGGTGTCCCCATCCTAGCTGATACAGTAGGTGTTCCCATCGTAGCAGACAAAGTAGGTGTCCCCATCTTAGCAGACAAAGTAGGGATCCCCATCTTAGAATATAAAGTAGGGGTCCCCATCTTAGCAAATAAAGTAGGGGTCCCCATCTTATCAGATAAATAAGGGGTCCATCTTAGCAGACAAAGTAGGGGTCCCCAACTTAGCAGATAAAGTAGGGGTCCCCATCTTAGCAGACAAAGTAGGGGTCCCCATCTTAGCAGACAAAGATGGAGTCTCCATCTTAGATGGCAAAGTAGGGGTCCCCAACTTAGCAGATAAAGTAGGGGTCCCCATCTTAGCAGATAAAGTAGGGGTCTCCATCTTAGCAGACAAAGTATGGGTCCCCATCTTAGCAGACAAAATAGGGATCCCCATCTTACGAAATAAAGTAGGGGTCCCCATCTTAGCAGATAAAGTAGGGGTCCCTATCTTAGCAGATAAATTAGGGGTCCCCATCTTAGCAGACAAAGTACGGGTCCCCAACTTAGCAGATAGTGTAGGGGCCCCCATCTTAGCAGACAAAGTAGGGGTCCCCATCTTAGCAGACAAAGATGGACTCCCCATCTTAGCAGGCAAAGTAGGGGTCCCCATCTTAGCAAATAAATTAGGGGTCCCCATCTTAGCAGACAAAGTAGGGGTCCCCTTCTTAGCAGACAAAGTAGGGGTTCCCATCTCAGCAGACAAAGTAGGGGTCCCCATCTTAGCAAACAAAGTAGGGGTCCCAATATTAGCAGAAAAAGTAGGGGTCCCCATCTTAGCAGACAAAGTAGGCGTCCCCATCTTAGCATATAAAGTAGGGGTCCCCAAATTAGCAGATACAGTAGGGGTCCCCATCTTAGCAGACAAAGTAGGCGTCCCCATCTTAGAAGATAAAGTAGGGGTCCCCATATTAGCAGACAATGTAGGGGTCCCCATCTTAGCATACGAAGTAGGGGTCCCCATCTTAGCAGACAAAGTAGGGATTCCCATCTTAGCAGACAAAGTAAGGGTCCCCATATTAGCAGATAAAGTAGGGGTCCCCATCTTAGCAGACAAAGTAGGGGTCCCCATCTTAGCAGACAAAGTAGGGGTCCCCATCTTAGCAGACAAATTAGGTGTCCCCATCTTAGCAGACAAATTAGGTGTCCCCATCTTAGCTGACACAGTAGGTGTTCCCATCGTAGCAGACAAAGTAGGTTCCCCATCTTAGCAGACAAAGTAGGGATCCCCATCTTAGCAGATAAATTAGGGGTCCCCATCTTAGCATACAAAGTAGTGGTCCCCTTCTTAGCAGACAAAGTAGGGGTTCCCATCTCAGCAGACAAAGTAGGGGTCCCCGTCTTACGAGATAAAGTAGGGGTCCCCGTCTTAGCAGATAATGTAGGGGTCCCTATCTTAACAGATAAATTAGGGGTCCCTATCTTAACAGATAAATTAGGGGTCCCCATCTTAGCAGACAAATTACGGGTCCCCAACTTAGCAGATAATGTAGGGGTCCCCATCTTAGCAGACAAAGTAGGGGTCCCCATCTTAGCAGACAAAGATGGACTCCCCATCTTAGCAGGCAAAGTAGGAGTCCCCATCTTAGCAGATAAATTAGGGGTCCCCATCTTAACAGAGAAAGTAGGGGTCCCCTTCTTAGCAGACAAAGTAGGGGTTGCCATCTCAGCAGACAAAGTAGGGGTCCCCATCTTAGCAAACAAAGTAGGGGTCCCCATCTTAGCGGACAAAGTAGGGGTCCCCATCTTAGCAGACAATGCAGGGGTCCCCATCTTAGCAGACAAAGTAGGAGCCCCCACCTTAACAAAAACATAAAATTAAGCAATTCCTCAATGGCGCCAATCGTTTATGGGCGAAAGGGCCCGGGAAGGTTTCACATTGTGAGCCCTCTGAAACTAAAATTTCGAAGATCTTTTCCGGTCTAAATACAGTTCTGGCAAAACCGCCTAAAATCACTCGTTTCTCTACTTGTTTTCTTTTTGATTCAAATCCCATAATTCAGTCTTTAACGTATTCCTTGCTTCAATACCCTCCGGTGTTTTTTGATTGTTAGAAGAATAATCATACTGGAAGTAGGAGTAGTTGAAACGGCTTAAGTGAAACTGTTCATTGACTCTCACCAGCGCTCTTAATGGTAGGAAAGGCAAACTGCTAATCTAATCTACTGGATATGGTTGTGGTCAATAAATATATTATCAATTCAACTCCCGGGGAGGACGAAGAGGAAGGGTCCATTACTTGTGAACAGGGGCGGATCTAGGGGAGGGCGAGGAGGGCGACCGCCCAGGGCCCCGTGGTCCAGGGGGCCCCGCGCATTGGATTTTTATTTATTTAATTAATTAATTAATTATACTTTTCAAACTAATTTATAATTTATATTCCTTTTTTCAGTACAGCTATGACCTCAAATGACCGTTTGGCAAGTTTAGATTTCAGTGAAATAATACAAGACTTCAGCCGCGAAAATAAGTCACAAAGTTTATTTTAATATTTGATAGTTTACATAATCTTCTTCAAGGGGACTTAAATGTTTCATTCATAATATTAAAAAAGGAACTGTAGTGTATTCAAAATATTGTAACTATTCTTTATTTCATTATTATTACCAAACTATTTTCCATTTGATTTGATTTTTTTTATTTCCTATTGTTGTGGGCCCCACCATATCATATCGCCCAGGGCCCCGCAAGGCCTGGATCTGTCATTGCTTGTGAAGATTCCACGAAACCAAAGATCGAAATGCCTAAATACACATTCGATGATTCTGATAAGGATTGTAATTTTTAAGAATAAATAAAGAATGTATTCTCATACTTTGAGTATTTACCTAAAATCCCTAGTCAGCGTTTCACCCCGGTGTACTATTGGGCTCGTCAGTTGTTACAGTATGCCAAGATGCTGAAACGTGCTTACTGAGTAGGCCAATCCAAGACATCTTGATACACATTATAATATGTCGTATCGACGTCACGAGCATTGCCAAAGCACTTCAGGTAGTATAGTCTTCCTTTGAAAACAAATGCAAACCTTACCTTGGTTATCGATATGTCGAAGAATGTTCTCGAATGAGAAATATGTTGTTATGGTCCTTTGAGGTAGAATATTCAACAAAAATATGTTTAATGGTCCGGCTAATTTCAAATATTAAAATCAGCGTTTCGCCCCAGTGTACCATTGGGCTCGTCAGTTGGTGCAGTACACTGACGTGCCCAATGATACACTGGGGCGAAACGCTGATAATATTTGAGCTTAGCCGGACCATTTAACATATTTTATGTTCAACCCTGACTATCATATGTCAGAAAACTGTACTATAATGAGGCTCATTATAACACTATTTTTCATTAAGAAACAGTTTCTCGCACCAATCAGAGCTCAAGAAACAGTTGTTTGACCAATTAGATAATTAGATGCGCTGAGTTCCAAGGCCTTCTAATTTAAATTTCACTGCCTGGCCTAGTGTCATAGTAGGATAATCGAGTAGGCCATGGTCAAATACAAGGCATTCTCTGCGTCTCATGCGCCCTGTTCAGTACATAAAACTGGCAAAATCTCGACAGATATTTATGAATATTTATGTTCGAACATAAAATAGTTATAATAATTATCGTCGCATAAACAGTCGTATGCAACTCGCCTATAATGATAATTAAGACACTCGTATGGAAATTATAAAACTCGCATACGCTCGTTTCATAAACATACTCGTGTCTTAATTATTGCCATGATAGGCTCGTTCCATAATGTACTATTTGTTGAATTAATCAAGCTCAAAGGAACATAACAACATGTTTCTCATTCGAGAACATTCTTCGACATAAAATTCCTAGCTCGTATTCCTAGAGGTTGATGGTACGTAAATTATCAAGTCTATATCACCTAAAGGAATGGTGTTCATGGAAGTTCTAAAACTGTGGATTTCTTTTTATTAATGCAGGCAATGGCCACTTATTTCCTTTCGCAGGACGGACCAGAGAAGGGATTTTGGAAGGAAATCGGCCGTAAACCAATTGAAAGGAACCGTTCCGCCACTTGCCTGTTGGTGAAAATGGGTGAAAATGGGAAATCACGAAAACCATTTTCAGGACGGCCGAGGTAGGATTCGAACACACGCTCTCCCGATGCCAGTGAGGCACGTGGTAGTGAGTTAGACTAGGATTGGAAAGAAGGTGACTTTAAGTTAGATACCATCCCGGCATTTGCCTGGATTACAGTAGAAAATCGCGGAAAACACTTCCTGGATGGCTGAGGTGATAATTAAACACTCCTTTTCACAGGTCTGCCTCACGAGGCGGAGTGTGCCTCGTTGCAGCTTTCAGACCAGAATTAAATGTCTCGGTAGAGCCAGGACTTGGACTCGGAACCTCAGAGAGGTGACAGCCAAGAATGCTAGTCACTACACCACAAGGTGGTTGTTATTGAGATATGGTAGTTGTAACGGAAATGGATGGAGATAAACTAATGGGTTAACTAACAGTTCACAAACTAATTTTTCCTGCAACATCCCCCTATGGAGTTCTGTTTCTTACCACCACCAATAATTATAATAGCCTAATATAACCTCCCACGGTGGCCGAGAGAGTTAACGCGCTAACTCGTGCCTCACTGGCATCGGGAGATCATGGGTTCGAATCCCACCTTAGCCGTCCTAAAGATGGTTTTCATGGTCTCCCACTTTCACCACCTGTTAAACGCTAGGACGGTTCCTTTCAACTGGTCCACGATTTTCCTTAATTAGACTAAGTTAATGTCGCCTGTCACCATACCCAGTTGTACCTGCTGACAAAATGTATTTAGTTCTCAGACACAGTCCTTGCGACGGTAGAGGAAAGATTCCTCGGCAAAACTCTAAAAATAAAAAATAAAAATAATTTTAAAAAAAGCTTAAAAAAAGCTTAAAAAAATAAAAATAAAAATAAATAAGTGGGTTAAAAATTGCATAGATTTATGACACGTTTCGTTCGTCAGGTGAACATCATCAGTTCTTTTTTACTTAGGTATTTTTTAGATTCGTCGGTTATGTATATGAAACATGTATTATTATTATTATTATTATTGGTATTCCTCCCGACCGTGGGCGAGCTGGGGAGATAAGCAATAAATTACTATTATTATTATTATTATTATTATTGAAGCCTCCGTGGCTTAGGCGGCAGCACGCCGGCCTCTCACCGCTGCGTCCGTGGTTCAAATCCCGTTTACTTCATGGAGATTTGTGCTGGATAAAGCGGAGGCAGACAGGTTTTTCTCCGGGTACTCTGGGTTTTCCTGTAACATTTTCATTCCAGCAACACACTCCACTCATTTCATTTCATCTGTCATTTATTTAATCATTGCCCCAGGGGAGTGCGACAGGCTTCGGCAGCCGGCACAGTTCATATCCTCTCCGCTAGATGGGGGCTTCATTCATTCCATTCCCTGACCCGGTCAGTCGACTGGAAGCAGGCTGTGGATTTTCATTCATTATCATTACTTTTATTGTTGTTGTTGCGTTACGGCCAACTACGGACCTCGTCATTTCAACTGTTTTCTTTTAGTTTTAAAATTAGTCCAGTATTCCTTCATTCGTAAACGGTGTTGTTCCTTTATCTCTTTTGTCCACGCCTTTCCAGTTTGCTGCATCGGCTTGGACTGGAAACTCTGATGTTCGAAGAGTATCATCTTAAGCTGGTCACGCTCCTGGATATCTCCACATGAGATTGCAATCTTGTGCAGATCTTTATGTATCTCACTGAACCAGGCTTCCTTTGTCTTTTTCTCTTGGGTTATTATTATTATTATTATTATTATTATTATAATCGTTTCGGTCTTCTAAGGACAACGTTATTTCAACTGCCTTCTCCCTCGTTCTTTCACATTGGCCCAGTGCTCACGAATTCTTCTTCGGTGAGCTTCTTTTCGTTCTTCGGTCCACTTCTTGCCGGTTTTCAATATGGGTTTTGACTGAAAACTCTGTATTTCCCCAAGTTTCTTCTTCAAAGAGCCACGTTCCAAGATGTTCTCATGTGATATCCCCAGTGCTTGCAGGTCTTTTTCCACCTCTGGAAACCAGATCCCTTTGGGTTTCGTTCCCACAAAGTAGGCACAGATTCGATTGGACAATCCTCCGGAGTTCATTCGTGTTAAATGGCCATAAAAGGAGAGTCTTCTTTTGCGTATGGTGTCCGTTATTTTCTCCACATGTAGATAAAGTTCATCGTTGTGTCGTCTTCTATACTCTCCTCGTTCCTTGACCGGGCCCAACGATCTGTCTCCTAATCTTCCTCTCTTTGGCTTCTAGTTGTTCTGCCAGGTCTTTCTTATTCATCGCCAGGTAGTCTGATGCATATAACGCCTCCGGGTGAATAACGGTAACGTAGTGCCTCAGTTTTGATTATTATTATTGTTATTATTACTATTATTATTATTATTATTATTATTATTATTATTATTATTATTACACTCACTCACTCACTCACTCCGTTGGCTTTTCTGGGACGTGACGATCCCGTGCCGCTCTCACTATCTGCCTCCATTTCCTCCTATCCAGCGCAGTATTCTCCCATACAGTAATACCCATTTGTCTGCAGTCAGCGGTCACCTCATCTTGCCATCTACTCCTAGGTCTTCCAGGGGGTCTCGAGCCTTCGATCTTCTTCTCATACACCTGGCGAACTATTCTGGCAGCGTCCATTCTGATAACATGCCCCGCCCATTGCAGCCGTTTCGCTTTCATGACGTCCACTACTCTGGGTTGATTGGCCAACTTGTACAGCTCATGATTTGATCTGAGAACCCATCTTTGTGTTTCCTGGTCAAAGATGGGGCCGAAAATTTTTCTATATATCTTGTTTTCGAAGACTGTAAGTTGGCGTTCCTCCCTTTTGGTCACACTCCATGTTTCGGCTCCGTATAGCAGTACCGGCCTGATGATCGTGTTGTATAGTTTTAGTTTTGTTTTCCTGGTCAAAAGTTTGGAGGAAAGTAATTTATGCAGGGAAAAGTAAACTTTGTTTGCATTCCGCAATCTAATTTGGTGTTCAACTTGTCTTCTATTGCAGTCATTTATATTTACCCCAAGGTATTTGAAGTTTGGCGTGTTCTTAAAGGTAAAATTGCCTATATGAAGGTTGTTGCGTTGGTCTCTAGTCATGTTTTCTCTCTGTATGATCATGTATTCTGTCTTCTCTTCATTAATCTTTAGACCTATTTTTGCAGCAGTTTCATTTAATTTCCTGAATAAAGCTTCAATTTCTCCTCCATTATTTCCTATTAATACAATGTCATCTGCATATGCCAGGATGTTGTGTTTGTTATCTGCTAGGTTTCCAGTTGCAGCTTCTTTGGTTTCCCGAATTACTTTTTCCAGAACGATGTTGAAGAGAAGTGGGGGGAGCGCATCACCTTGTTTTAGTCCTGTTCTGTTTTCAAAACTGTCTGATACGGATCCACAGTGTGTCACTTTGCTCACTGTCTCCTCCATACACATTTTGACCAGGCTGATAAGTTTCTGTGGGATTCCGTAATCTGCCATAATTTCCCACACCGTTTCTCTGTGGACTGAGTCATAGGCCTTTTGGAAGTCAATAAATAGGTAGTGGACGTTTTTGTTATATTCCCAAACTTTTTCATTGATTGTCTTAATACAAAATATATTGTCTGTTGTTGATCTGTTTTTACGGAAACCATTCTGATAGTCTCCTATTATATCTTCGGTGTATGGAATTAGACGTTGTAATATTATGTGCGACAGTAATTTGTAAGCTGTGACAAGTAGGGATATTCCTCTGTAATTTCCGCAGTTATGTTTATCTCCTTTCTTATGTATTGGAACAATAATTGCTTCCTTCCATTCATCCGGTATTTGTTCCTCGCGCCATATTTTCAGGATAAGTTTATGCAGTTTTTCATGAAGCTTCTCACCCCCATATTTCAGCAATTCAACTGGTATACCGTCAGATCCAGCAGCTTTGTGGTTTTTCAGTTTCTTCAGACTGCTGGTTACCTCTTCATATGAAGGATCATTTATGAAAGGTTCTACCGTTGAAAGAGTGGTTCTCTCCAATTTGTTGTCTGGTTCAGGGCAGTTCAGTAAGTGGTCAAAGTACTCTTTCCAAGCCTGTAATATGTGGGTTGTTCCTGCAATGATGTTACCATTGTTGTCGTGGAGAACTGCTGATCGCGGTTGGTATCCTTTCTTAATGTTATTCACCGTCCCATATACTTTACGGATGTTGTTCTCCTTCTGGTCATTCTCAATACTCTCTAACATATGTTTAAGGTAAAGCTTCTTTTCTTTTCGTAAGGTTATGCTTGTTTCTCTTCGTGTTTCCCTGTAGTGCTGTTCCAATTCTTCATTTCTCCTGTCCTGTAGCCATGCTTTCCTTGCTGAGATGCTAGCTGCTACTGCTGTTTTGCATGTACCATTAAACCATTTCTTCTTTCGTTCCACTTTAGGTAATGCGTTTTTAGCTGATTCTTGAATCACCTTCTTGATATCCTTCCACAATCTATTAATATCTGTAGTTCCACTTTCATCCACTTCTTCTCCTACTTCATCAAGTACGCCAAACCTGTTGCTCACTTCCACTTGGTACTGACAAGTTTGAGGAGTTTCCTTTAATGCTTGTAGATCATATTGTATTGCGCGCCCTTGTTGTTGTTTGTGGTGAGTTTTCAGTTTCACCTCCATGGATGCAACCAGCAAGTTGTGGTCAGAGCCTATGTCAGCTCCCCGGTAAGCACGAATATCAGTGATGGCGCTTCTGTGTCGATTCGAAATTAGTATATGGTCAATTTGGTTTGCCGTCTTTCCATCTGCTGAATACCATGTTTCCTTATGTATATCCTTGTGTGGGAACGTCGTACTCCTGACATTCATGCTTTCTGATTCTGCAAATGAGATCATTCTAAGCCCATTTTCAGAGGTTTCCTCATGAAGGCTTTCATTACCTATCGTTGGTTGTAGGTGCTTTTCTTTTCCTACCTTGGCATTAAAGTCTCCTAGTACTATCTTGATATCAAGGAGGACATAACCTATAAAGGCTGTTCCTATAACAAGAAATAGAATGATGACTCCTGTTATTCATGTGTGCATATAATTATAAGAACCATGTTGTGGTAGGCCTTCATACACCCTCTCCAGCTGTTCATAAAAGCTGTCTTTCACCACATCTTCTTTATCATTTGTAGGTGCATGCACATTGATAATGGATATATTAAACCATCGGCCTTTCACTCGTATGTAGCACATTCTTTCATTGATTGCCTCAAACCGGATTACTGTTTCAACACATTCCTTTGATATGAGGAATGCTGTTCCAAATTCATGCTTTCCGGATTGAGTTCCACTGTTAAACATAGTGTACTCTCCGAAGTTCTGTATGTCTTCCCCTGGAAATCTTGTTTCTTGAATAGCAGAAAATTGTATTTTATACTTCTCGAGCTCGTCTTTCAATCTTTGAATGTGTCCAGCCTTATATAAGCTCCGTGCATTCCATGTACCAATTCGTAAGTCCTCATTTCCTTTGCCATGTCTTCGTAGGGTATCCATTATTAAATCGTTCCGAGGCTTAAGTGAGAGATTCGTAACAATTCTCTTTTTACATGAGAGGGTTGTTAACCCTAAGCACAACCCCCAACCTGGAGGACCAGGGACTTTTCTGTTAGGGTTACCATACCTTATTATTATTATTATTATTATTATTATTATTATTATTATTATTATTATTATTATGACTTCCCAAATGAGGTGTTAATCCTTTGGAGTGGTGTTATCTGGGGGATCTATCCAATAATTTCAAAGTTCTGTTTCCAATGCAATTTAGGTGGAGAATTGAAACAACAAGCCTCCGTGGCTTAGGCGGCAGCACGCTAGACTCTCACCGCTGGGTCCATGGTTCAAATCCCGGTCACTCCATGTGAGCTTTGTGCAGGACAAAGCGGAGGCAGACAGGTTTTTCTCCGGATACTCCAGTTTTCCCTGTCACGAAATTTCATTCCAGCAACACTCTCCACTATCATTTCATTTCATCTGTCATTCATTTAATTATTGTCCCAGGGGAGTGCGACAGGCTTCCGCAGCCGGCACAGTTCATATCCTCGCCGAGGGGGCTTCATTCATTCCATTCCCTGACCCGGTCGGTCGACTGGAAGCAGGCTGTGGATTTTCATTTTCAATTGAAACTATGTGGAGGGCCTATGGCTGGATAATAGGAAGTGATCGCTGACTAGAAGAAAGTAATCTGATTCATTTGTGTGAGTGTAGTCTACAGCTGAACGTAGTAAAGTGTGTCCAGTGAGACTTTCACGCCGCCCCGGGCTATGGGTTAAGTTCAGAGAAGATGGGTAACGGTACAGGGGTCATGCTGGACCCTCCACGTTCAGTAACTGTTTCCTCATGTGTCTCCCACGAGTTTCGTGCCGCCACTGCTTCGTGCATGATAAACATTCCCGGAAACAACACATCACCAAAATTAAGATTTTCATTCCCTTCAATACTATTAAAGTACTTGAAGGAATTTATTTATTTATTTATTTATTTATTTATTTATTTATTTATCGTATGGCTTCTAGTGCCGGGAGTGTCCAAGGACATGTTCGGCTCGCCAAAGGCTGTAGCTGCTTCAAGCGGACACCCAGAGGGTGAGCTACAAGTTCCGTTCAATTTCAAGTGGTTCCAACTTTCGCTATCTGATATCAATGATACCTAGTGGTGAACGTTGGAACTTTGATAGAGCGTTCCGACGAAATCTAACCTAACAATTTAGCTTCACACAAGTTTAGTCTGTGGAAGGATATTTTACATGCCATAAATCTATGACATGGGAACGATGGCTTTACTTCCCCTCCGAAGGAAGGCATACTGAAGGATTTCTAACGCTGTTAAAAAAACGGTGGAATTTACTTCATTATTATAAACAGAAAGTCGCCTCCGTGGTGTAGTGGTCAGCGTACTTAGCTGCCATCCCGAAGGTCCTGGATTTGATTCCCGGCTCTGCCACGAAATTTGAGGACCGAAACGGGGTATACTCATCCTCGGATGATCCAAATGAGTAGAGGGGGTTCGATTCCCACCTCAGCCATCCTCGAAGTGGTTTTTTCATGGTTTTCCCCACTTTGTCTCCAGGCAAATGCCATGATGGTACCTACCGTAAGGTTTTGACCACCTCCTTCCCTAGTTTTACTCCAGGCAAGTCCTGGGATGGTTTTTAGCCTACTTTTCTCATTTTGCAAAAATGAGGAAAAAGTTGCCTTATGAGATCGATCCAGGAAAATGTGGGCGTGTGTGTCTGTCTGTCAGTCGGTCTGTCTGTCCTTCTGTCTGTGTCTGTCTGGCTGTGTGTGTGTCCCCCCTATCAACTCCTAAACGGCTGCAACTATCGAAACCAAATTTGGTAAGAGTAAATATCTATACCTGAATATCTCACGGCCATATTTTAAATTGACGTCAGTGCTACCAACTGCTGAAAAATCCCAATTATAATTTGAGCTCTATGTTGGATATCTCAGAAGTTATGCATGCGAACTATTCCAAAATTGGCACACTTATAGACAATATCATTCCAGATTAATTTTCCGAAAACCATACATGCCAGTATTGCCAACATGATTCTAAGCCTGGCGATAGGTCCAATTTCTAAATGCATGTAACTTCTATACTATCGATTGGATTTCAACCAAATTTCGTATGTACTATGTGTACTACAGCAGCTATAACTGTGCGTGTTCTAATGAGCCACCAGGGCTGCCGATTACGAATAAATGCTCTGTATATTTTAACCCTAAAATCAATATATCAAAAAGTTTACAAGCCAACAGCTCCAAACTCTGCACACGTATAGTACATGACATTCTACCTTAGTTTGGAGTAACTTACAGTATATACATCAGTGCTACCATCACGATTCTAAGCCTGCTGATAGTTCCAGTTTTTAAATGCATATAACTTCTATACTAACTAATGGATTTCAACCAAATTTCGTATGTGCTTTGTGTACCATAACAGCTATCACTATGCATATTTGTAAGGACAAGCAGGGCTGCCAACTGTTAATAAATGCTCTCTCTATTTGTTTAATCATAATATCAATATATCAGAAAGTATGCAAGTCATCATCTCTAAACTTTGTACACGTATAGTACCTGACATTCTAGATTAATTTTGGTGAACTAATATACCTCAGTGCTGCCAACATGAATCTAAGCATTCTGATAGTTTCAATTTTAATTACATTTAACTTCTATACTAACAAATGAATTTTATCCAAAATTGGCACTATAATAAATCGTAATATTTCTGATTAATTCTGAGCATTACATACATGACATTGTTCCCAACATGATTTTACGCGCGCTTATAAATCCAATATCAAACAGCATGTAACGTCCATACTATCCATTAGACTTCAGCCAAATTTTGTATGTGCATTCTCCACCTCAAGAGATGGAACTAAGTATATATTCAGAGTCACCAGGGCTGCATACTGTACTAAGTTACTCTATTACTCTATTACTTGATTTCGTCATTATTCTAGATAGGACTATATAGATTGGCATCAATCTGAAATTTTAAGAAAAGTAGGCTCTTTAGTTCGTCACGGAACTACTTGTTAACTTTTAACCACGATATTGGCTATAATTAACTATTCGTGATTGTTCTTTAAGTAATTTAAAAGTAATAATTCGTGGAATATTTTCTTATTATTGTTTTATTACACTGGCTAGCTGTGGGCAATTAAATATGTCCTCCGGGATTTGTTCCACAACGACAATAAACGAGTAATAAATGCATATAAGTACAGTCATTCGGGGGTTAAAATGGGAAAAATTGCCTTAAGATGATAATTAATGTGACAGGTGGCCACTGCCAGTACTGAGAATCCAACTTCAGGACATGGCATTCTGCAGTTTCCTATTCAAATTAATAGTTTCCAAGAATTGGATATTTACTACAGCAATGATTACAAATGAGAACCTTAAAGTAGGCGTTCGCAAACTCTTTAGAGGCAGCAAGTACCATTAAATCGCATATAATAATAATTAATTATAATTATAATAATAATAATAATTATTATTATTATTATTATTCGTAAATGAGGAGCGTGATGGCGCAGTGGCTTAGCTGCTCGTCTTTCATCCGGACGGCCGGGGTTCGAATCCCGGTGACAGCGGGGTGAAATTTACACCTGAAAAATCACGTGGCGTCAGGAAGGGCATCCGGGCTTAAATCCCCGGCCAAAATCAAAATGACCCTGGTTGGCTCCGGCGATCCCCAATTAATTGGGAAAAAGCCGAAGAAAGTAAGTATTATTATTCGTAAATGACCTGAATAAAGCCATTAAGCTTAGTCAAATATCTATTTATGCTGATAACGCCACTATATTTACCATGCATAAAGACTCTAAGACAGCTCTTGATAGGCTTCAAGAAAACGTAAATAACATGGTAGTAGAGATTCAGTACAGTAATTTGAAACAACTCTTTAATATTAAAATAAGAGATACCAGTGAAATACCTGTATCGGCTATCTGCTGAACCATGTCTTGTTTTCCCGTGCAAATACAACCGATATAAAATAAGTGATTTAATTTCCGTATTTCACAGTCATACAGCATTAACTTTTGAAGTATAAGCATTACAACGCGACCCAGAACGCAATTTTCCAACCACCCCGAGCCGAGAAAAAGTTACCTTACAAAAGTGATAACAACTTTGTTTCTTGGACACACAACATTTTGAAATTAATAAACTAGTTATAGAACATTCCAATGTACATTGTGTTAAACTTTGGATTTGATCTGATGACGGGTGTTTGAGACACTAATTCTTAAATGAGACGCATGGTTAAAACACGCTTAAAACGGGCACCTTTTGTGTTTCAACTGCGATTAAAAATATTCAAATATAAACTAAAAATTCCAAACTTACACGAACTAACGTAAAATAGAACGATAAAAATGATGATGTTATTGGATTGTATGTAGGTCTATTGGTTACTTCACAAACCACCTTAAAACTTGAGTGCTCATAATATTTTGGTCGACAGTAAGTTGAGACCATGACCGCCTCCTACTCAAATTCTACTAGAATTACAAATACACACATGTGTACTGATATCACGGTGACACAGGTTATCAGAAACATTTCTACACACACTCAAGTACACGGGGCTACCTGAATACGATGTCGGAAAGCCCCTAAAGAACAATATCTAATTCTAGTTATCAATAAATGATAAAAATGGTCCGGTTAGCTCAAACAGTGCCAGCGTTTCGCCCCAGTGTGCCCGAAGGGAATTCAAAACCTTATTTGGGTTGCCAAGGTAAGGCTTTGGTTTTATGAAAGGGAGTTTGACTCCCGTAGCACATTGGCATGCTCGTGACGTCAATACTGCTTGTACACACATCAAAAAAAGTTTTGCATCACCTCGGTTCCAAGAGTTCCGGAACCTTTAAATACAAAGGGAATAGAGATCAACACAAACAACATTTCAGCTCGTTTTATTGCTCATGAGACCCACACATTGCATGTTGTACCAGCATACAGCTAGACTTGCAGCATTTGTGGTCCAGATTGCAGTACACACCACTACCTCTAATACCCAGTAGCACGTCCTCTTGCATTTATGCATGCCTGTATTCGTCGTGGCATACTATCCACAAGTTCATCAAGACACTGTTGGTCCAAATTGTCCCACTCCTCAACGACAATTCGGCGTAAATCTCTCAGAGTGGTTGGTGGGTCAAGACGTCCATAAACAGCCCTTTTCAACATATCCCAGGCATGTTCGATAGGGTTCATGTCTGGCGAACATGCTGGCCACTGTAGTCGAGCGATGTCGTTATCTTGAAGGAACGCATTCACAAGATGTGCACGATGAGGTCGAGAATTGTCGTCCATGAAGACAAATGCCTCTCCAATATTCTGCCGATATGGTTGCACTATGGGTCGGAGGATGTCATTCAGGTATCGTAAAGCCGTTTCGGAGCCTTCCATGACCACCAGTGGCGTACGTCGGCCCCACATAATGCCACCCCAAAACATCAGGGAACCACCACCTTGCTGCACTCGCTGGACAGTGTGTCTAAGACGTTCAGCCTGACCAGGGTGCCTCCAAACACGTCTCCGACGATTGTCTGGTTGAAGGCATATGCGACACTCATCGGTGAAGAGAACGTGATGCCAATTCTGTGGGGTCCATTCAGCATGTTGTTGGGCCCATCTGTACCGCGCTGCATGGTGTCGGGGTTGCAAAGCTGGACCTCGCCATGGACGTCGGGAGTGAAGTTGCGCATCATGCAGCCTATTGCGCACAGTTTGAGTTGAAACACGACGTCCTGTGGCTGAACGAAACGCATTATTCAACATGGTGGCATTGCTGTCAGGGTTCCTCCGAGCGGCAATCCGTAAGTAGCGGTCATCCACTACAGTAGTAGCCCTTGGGCGGCCTGAGCGAGGCCTGTCATCGACAGTTCCTGTATCTCTGTACCTCCTCCATGTCCGAACAACATCGCTTTGGTTCACTCTGAGACGCCTGGAAACTTCCCTTGTTGAGAGCCCTTCTTGACACAAAGTAACAATGCGGACGCGATCGAACTGCGGTATTGACCTTCTAGGCATGGTAGAACTACAGACAACATGAGCAGCGTACCTTCGTCCTGGTGGAATGACTGGAACTGATCGGCTGTCGTACCCCCTCCGTCTAATAGGCCCTGCTCATGCATGGTTGTTTACATCTTTGAGCAGTTTTAGTGACATCTATGAACAGTCAAAGGGACTGTATCTTTGATACAATATACACAGTCAACGTCTATATGCCGGAGATCTGGGAACCGAGGTGATGCAAAACTTTTTTTGATGTGTGTATTTTGTGTCTTGCATGGCCTTCTCAGTATGTGCTAGCCACGCGTATTGGTAGGTGTGTCTGTACCAACTGACGAGCCCAACGGCACACTGGGACGAAACGCTGGCATTGTTTGAGCTAATCGGACCATTTTTATCATTTATTGATAGTTCATCCGCTCAAATGGAAACTACATCATATTCCCTTCGGGATTATTCAAAACCTTATCTAATTCTAGTTCCAACATAAATTTATGTGTCATGAATGTCTTCATCCCGGTCTGCGAGGAGAGGACTGAACTCCCCTGCCCACGCTGAGCTGCCAAGTCATGTTCGATGCAAATGAAGCCAGCCACTTAATACAAGTTAGTACGATGTGCTAATCGAACACCTTCATTACGCCTAACACAGTTATTATTGTTACTAAAACATCTGCAATTTTCATTTTTAGCCTATTTCCATTTATGAAAAAAAATAGGCTTACGAGATCGCATTTTGTTCGTGCGTGTGTGTGTCCCCATAGTAAAATCTAAACGGCCGATGCGATTTTTATGAAACACGGTAAGTACATACTACTACATCGTCTGACCTTGAACGTGTACTTCAATTTTTTGATGAAAATGAAAATCCACAGCCTGCTTCCAGTCTCCGACCGGGTCAGGCGAGGATATGAACTGTGTCAGCTGCCGAGGCCTGACGCACTCCTCTGGGGCAATGATTAAATGAATGACAGATGAAATGAAATGATAGTGGAGAGTGTTTCTGGAATGAAATGTTGACAGGGAAAACCGGAGTACCCGGAGAAAAACCTGTCTGCCTCCGTTTTGTCCAGCACAGATCTCACATGGAGTGACAGGGATTTGAACCACGGACCGAGCGGTGAGAGGCCGGCGTGCTGCCGCCTAAGCCACGGAGGCTTCAATTTTTTGATAAGTATCACTAATTCAACATGGTGGCCACACAAAGTATTTCACTGTCATTCTACGTATATCTCCCCAAAGGTAACATATACCACCCTGAAAATTTGTAAAGTCATAAGGGGTACTACTACATGTTCACCTATGTGAGTTTCATGTTAAGTACAGTCCAAGACGAACATAGCGGCCAAGCGAAGTTGCGAAATTTTAATGGATTTTTCAGGCGATTTAACCATCCAAGCGCAGTAAGACTTGGTACATGTACCGTATATACACATTTAAATGCACTGGCATCTAATTTAATTCAACTGTCTTCATAACCTCAAATCAAAATTATTATTTTCATTTCGTGTGACCTAATCATGCGATCGAAGTGAATGTTTAAGTAATGAACCTACGGAATAATATTTATATAATGGTACAAACATCTAGGGCCTACATACAGAACAATCCAACATGGCGATCCTTTTCATAGGCACGTGAATTTTTAATAGAGAAAACCATGAAAATAGGCTGTATAGTTCATCACGGAACTACTGGTTGGGTTTAAATTAACACCAGGAACGTCACGGTGGCAGAGAGCACTAACGAGCTAGTTCGTGCTATTTCGCTGGCACTGGGAGAGCGTGGGTTCGAATCTCACATGCCGCTTTGTCAAAACGACTAGTCAGCCTTCCACTTACACGCGCTGACTTCGTGTTCCGCGTCTTTTGAATCACTTTAAAATGATGCTTAATGTTAAATCTAGCTGATTTCTTTTACCCCCATCCTAGAGTGACCTGCCAAAAGTATCCTCTGCCAATTACAATCCGATAGAGAGGTAGACTCAACCAGATTTTCCTTGTTAATTTTATGTCTTCTCCATATACTTTTGACCGCAAGACATCTGCTATTACTAGCACAATTTGGTCAATTTTCTGCTTCATTTACGCGCAAATGTTCGACTCTTGCTGCAGCCCTTGGGTCTCGATTATGAACACTGTATCCGGTTCACTTCATTTATATTACGATACTCAACTTATGGGAATAACTGCGAGAACGCTAATTGAAAGGTTCTCGCTTCACTTACGTTTAACGACTTAATTTACATAATATGACAGGCTGTAAAGCGTTGGGATTCCCACTGAGCTTTCATTGTTATTCTTTCATAACAATGTGTTGAGACTTAAGGTCACCTTATAGAGTTGAGGGATGAATAAATATTTTCTTTAAAATAATTGTGAGGGACGTCTATTCTATAAGCTGCCTTTAGGGCCTCTAAATGTCTCTATCTGGGCATTTAATTATTCAACTGACCACCCGAAACGCATGTCCTTGTTAGCCTATTTTCAATTTTGAAAAAATATGCTTATGAGATCACCTTTTGTCCGTGTGTGTGTGCGTGTGCGTGTGTGTGATTCGTGTGTGTGCCCCCCCCCCCTAATAAAATCTAAACGGCAGGAGCGATTTCAATGAAACTCGGAAAGTTCATAGCACTATTCCCGGCGACCTCGACCGTGCCCTTCAAATTTTGTTACGACTCACCAATCCAACATGGCGGCTGTGCGAAATATTTCACCAGCATTCAATATCTCCGAAACTACTACCGATATTACCCTGACATTTTCTAATGTGATAGAGGGAACTACTATAAGTTCACTTATGTGACTTTTGAAAACCTGGTAACTACAAAACCAACATGGAGGCCAAGCGAATTTGCGACTTTTAAATAGACGTTTCTCGCGATTTGACCAACCAAACGCAATGAAACTTGGTACAGTATATGTTTATATACATTGTAATGTACCGACATCTAACTTCGTTCAATTATTTACATAATCACAAGATGGCGGATGTGCGAAATATTTCACCGGCATTCTATATCTCTGAAACCATTAGCGGTATCTCCCTAAAATTTTGTACGGAGATAAAGGGCACTACTGGAAGTCCATCTATAAGACTTTCAAAAACCGGTTAACTACAAAACGAACATGGCGGCCAAGCGAATATGAAAATTTAAATAGACCTTTCTCGCGATTTAATGTTCCAAGCGCACTGAAACCTGGTACAGGAAATATTTATACACATTGTAATCCACTGGTATCTAATTTAGTTCAATTGTTTACATAACCTCAAGATGGCGGCAGTGCGAATTTTAAAATAAAGTTTTTATTTCTTGTGATGTAGTCATGCGATCGAAGTGAAAGTTTGAATAATGAACCTACGCAATAATTTTCCTTTAATGGTACATGACTCTATGGTCTATACATTTAACAATCCAACATGGCGACCATCCGAAATATTTAGACGATACTGAATATCTACGAATCTATTTTAGCAATCAAACTGCATTTTTTAATGTTCATAGGGGCTATGAACTTAAGTTCATCTATAGGACTTTAAATAACCTGGTGATCACAAATCCAACATGGCGGTGACGCGAATTATAAATATTCACATGGACGTTTCTCGCAATTTAACCATCCGCATGCAGTGAAACTTGGTACAGTAAATCCTTATACGAATGTTAATCCACTGGCATCTAATTTATTTCAATTGTTTCCATAACCTCAAGATGGCAGCTGTGCAAAATTTTAAAATCTCCTTGTTTCTTCTTGTGTCCTAATTATGCGCTTGAAGTTTGAATACTACACGTTCACAATAATATGCATGTATGTATGTCTACCCCTTATTATTCCCGTTTTCCAACGGGGTCGTGGATGAAATGCGATGGAAGTTTTTGTGGCGATGATTTTTACGGCCGGATGCCCTTCCTGACGCCAACCTCATGAGAGGAGTTAATGAGAGATGAAATGAATGATGGTGAATGAAACTGGGCAAGGATGTGGAAGGAAGCGGCCGTGGCCTGTCAGAAGGTACCGTCCCAGCATTTGCCTGGTGTTGAAAATGGGAAACCATGGAAAACCATTACAAGGACGGCCGACGGTGGGGCTCGAACCCACGCGTCTACCGAGTCAGCAGAGAGCTTGGCCCCATGACCTAATGCTGCGCGTTAGCCTGCGTAGCCACTACTGTCGGTAATAATATGCATGTAACAGTACATAACTCTAGGACCTACATATATAAAATCCAACATGGCGACCATCCGAAATATTTAGTCGGTTCTCAATATCTACGAATCTATTACAGCAATCAAACAGAAATTGTGTATGTTGACAGTGGCAATTAACATAAGTAGGATATACACACAACAAAAAAAGTTTTGCATCACCTCGGTTCCAAGAGTTCCGGAACCGTTAAATACAAAGGGAATAGAGATCAACACAAACAACATTTCAGCTCGTTTTATTGCTCATGAGACCCACACATTGCATGTTGTACCATCATACAGCTAGACTTTCAGCATTTGTGGTCCAGATTGCAGTACACACCACTACCTCTAATACCCAGTAGCACGTCCTCTTGCATTGATGCATGCCTGTATTCGCCGTGGCATACTATCCACAAGTTCATCAAGACACTGTTGGTCCAAATTGTCCCACTCCTCAACGACAATTCGGCGTAAATCTCTCAGAGTGGTTGGTGGGTCAAGACGTCCATAAACAGCCCTTTTCAACATATCCCAGGCATGTTCGATAGGGTTCATGTCTGGCGAACATGCTGGCCACTGTAGTCGAGCGATGTCGTTATCTTGAAGGAACGCATTCACAAGATGTGCACGATGAGGTCGAGAATTGTCGTCCATGAAGACAAATGCCTCTCCAATATTCTGCCGATATGGTTGCACTATGGGTCGGAGGATGTCATTCAGGTATCGTAAAGCCGTTTCGGAGCCTTCCATGACCACCAGTGGCGTACGTCGGCCCCACATAATGCCACCCCAAAACATCAGGGAACCACCACCTTGCTGCACTCGCTGGACAGTGTGTCTAAGACGTTCAGCCTGACCAGGGTGCCTCCAAACACGTCTCCGACGATTGTCTGGTTGAAGGCATATGCGACACTCATCGGTGAAGAGAACGTGATGCCAATTCCGTGGGGTCCATTCAGCATGTTGTTCGGCCCATCTGTACCGCGCTGCATGGTGTCGGGGTTGCAAAGCTGGACCTCGCCATGGACGTCGGGAGTGAAGTTGCGCATCATGCAGCCTATTGCGCACAGTTTGAGTTGAAACACGACGTCCTGTGGCTGAACGAAACGCATTATTCAACATGGTGGCATTGCTGTCAGGGTTCCTCCGAGCGGCAATCCGTAAGTAGCGGTCATCCACTACAGTAGTAGCCCTTGGGCGGCCTGAGCGAGGCCTGTCATCGACAGTTCCTGTATCTCTGTACCACCTCCATGTCCGAACAACATCGCTTTGGTTCACTCTGAGACGCCTGGAAACTTCCCTTGTTGAGAGCCCTTCTTGACACAAAGTAACAATGCGGACGCGATCGAACTGCGGTATTGACCTTCTAGGCATGGTAGAACTACAGACAACATGAGCAGCGTACCTTCGTCCTGGTGGAATGACTGGAACTGATCGGCTGTCGTACCCCCTCCGTCTAATAGGCCCTGCTCATGCATGGTTGTTTACATCTTTGAGCAGTTTTAGTGACATCTATGAACAGTCAAAGGGACTGTATCTTGGATACAATATACACAGTCAACGTCTATATGCCGGAGATCTGGGAACCGAGGTGATGCAAAACTTTTTTTGATGTGTGTACGAAAATAGGCTGTATAGTTCTTCACGGAACTACTTGTTTTTTTTGTTTTTTTGTCATTTACCGTACCTTACGTTTTCTTAACATTCAGGTACACTTCTCTCAGAAACTACTGAACTTATTTTCATGATTTTTTTATGGGTGTGCAAGGGGAATATTAGTTTTATTTATTGACATCAACACTCTAGCATCTAATGAACTTTTCTCCATTCCGACTAAATCCTTAATCATTATATTATTAATATTTTCTTTGGTAATTTTTCTCTCATTAGTAAGAGATTCAACCTTATGAAATCAGCACAAAAGGTGAGATTTAACTGGATATAAACTAATATCAAGCCCTATAAAATATAAAATATAAAATATTACAAATAAATTACCAAAATATGGTACATCAAATACTTTTTTTTAAATTGGTCAAATATTAATATAATGAATAATTATAGTAACTATAAATATAAGCCTATAAAACATATGTCGGCAGTTGATTTGCTTTCTGTCTGCTACGTTTTAAGATAAGACTACCTAAAAAGATAAAATCATTCTCAAAAATTATTTTTCAGGTGATACATAAAATTCATTTTGTATAAACTGGGCAGTTGAATGATAGCAATATTCTTTCCCTGGGTTGAGGAGATACGAGGGCTGTTACTTTTCAAGTTCCGATGGACTGAATAAAAATAATAGATTGACATATACAACTGATTTTACTACTCAATGTTTGCTTGTTTTATCCCTTTGGCTTTCAAGGTAACGATCTATCGGTACCAAAGGGTCCCGCGAAAACTGACACGGTAACGATCCGTCGTTACCCGTTTTTTTTATTATTAGTTCTTTATTTACGCGCCAGATAGCAGCATCTTTGCACGGAATAAAAAGAGTATAGTTGTATCTCGCGTTATACTCTGCGGGAACTTCCGGCTATCCGTATTTATCAATATTCCTTGAGTCTGAAACATGTTTTCACTGGAGTTCCGTGTCTTGTTTACATCGTGGTCGGCAGAAATTTTGTTCATTTCTCTTTTTTTTCGTACGTGATTATATAGTCAAATTTAGTTATATCGTAGGCAATATATTTAGTTAACGTGTTAGTTCATTATTTAAATAGTTTTCTCAGGTAATTAGGTGCATAGTGATAGTGATAGTGAAGTGTTAGATATAGTTCAGTTAGATTTGGCCTAGTTATTTGCCGTGTGTGACATGGCGGAAAGACTTCATTTAGCTGATGGTGGTAGCACTGAATATCTTGATAATTATTCAAGTGATGATGATGTTTTTCTGTCCGAATTGGGAAGTGTAGAGGATAATGATGATCCAGTAATATCTTCATTGGTGAGTGCTACATATTCGTTTTAAGAAATCTGTGTTTTTTGCAAAAATGGCTGACATTTTTCAGTGCTACATCATTTTTAACATTTTAATTTATCCTTGGATCTAATGCACATAGAATATTGATATTTACTATGCTAGTAAACAATATTATAGCCTTCCTACTGACATGAACAACAAACTTGGGCTGTAAATACATACCATTTTCTAGAATTACTTCCAAACTTTCAAAATCTGAAACTTGTAATTATGATTTCACATTTCTTATTTTTCAACATTAAACCCTTTTGGTTTAAGGACATGACTTACTTACAGTATTAATAAGTGATATATACTCTATTAGTTTACCAACTTTCATGTTGATATCTTCATTGGTGTGCCTTCCATGAAATTTTAAAAGAAGTGTGTGCATAGTGTGGTAAATATGGCTGTCAGTTTTGACACATCCATCAGCTGAGAGCTTGAAAGCAAAATGGATCTTATGCCTCAACATAATCGCCAAAACGATTGAAACATTTGTCGTATCGTTACACCAGCATTCCAATGCCCCCGGCAAAACATTCTGCCGCCTCTAAGGTGGGTATGTCTGGAGAATGTCCTGAAGTTTTTCCTTTTTGGCAAGGCGTTGTCGCCCAACCATACCTTCAATTCTTGAAGAAGGTCAAAATCATTCACGACCGCACTGTGCCGACGTTACGATAGAGTTTTTGAAAGAATTCAAGTGTGAAGTTTTGGACCATCTGCCATTTAGTCCAAACCAGCACTGAATGATTATTGCCAGAGCTAAGGACTCAAGCAGCCTTAACCTCCCTATGAAGGCTGCTTGAGCTGTTACCTCTCGCAATAAAGAGGCGTAGATGCACTTCATAAAAAAGGGAGGTAGCGCGCAGTTCGCTACTTATGTGGGGGTCCAGGCAGGGAAAATAAGAGCCCACTGATGAGCCAGCTTGATGTCCTAGGCGAAACCCCACACAAGACACTGCACAAACCTAGAAAAATTGCTGATTCTCAAGTGCAGTGTTTGCCATTTGTATGTTTATTAACGACCGCCGATAACTGTAACTAGGAATGCAGATTTCATGCCCCATTTGCATTCCTTCTCGAGTTATCTGAAAATAAATGACACAGATTATGAGTTTCCCGTTTCTGTGAGTTGACCATATGTTTGCTTGCCGAGCAGTAGCGATCAGTGCAGCTGGCGTAGCCCAATTAGCAGTGGTAATTAAGGAGATCCTTTCTACTGTACCGTTATGTAGACCAGACAGCGCATGCGCAATGGAGATTACTATCTTAATGTTATCAGTCATGAATTTATATTACATACTTGGTGCAGATCAATAACAGGTGTTTTTACGTGAGACTAAAACAGAGGACAAGTTATTTTAAATACATCCTGGCCAGAGAAAGATTGCAATTCTTGTGTTTGTTGTTGTTGTTGTTTGAGTCTACAATCGTATGAGTGGTTTGTTGAAGCACTCCATGACTCCCTCTCCTGAGCTAATCGTTTCATCTCTACATAGCTACCACATCCTACATCCCAGGCAATCTGTTTAACATATTCTAACCTAGGTCTACCTTTACAGTTCTTCTCCTCGACAGTCCCTTCCATAACTAAGTTTGCTATTCCTGGATGGCTTAGTATGTGTTCTACCAACCTATCTCTTCTGTTCATTAGCAGTCGTCAGAAACATCTCTCCTCTTCCACTCGTCTTAACACTTCTTCATTTGTTACTCTATCTAGCCATTTGATCTTCATCATTCTCCTGTAACACCACATTTTAAATGCTTCTATTCTATTTAGTTACGTTGGACTATAATATGCACTACATTGCACTTTTTAAAGGGTTGTTGTTGATTCTTTTAGGGGCTTTGCGACACCGAGGTCATGTAGCCCCGTGTATTTGGGTATGTGTATAATATGCCTGACAACCTGTGTCACTGCGATGTCTGTACAAGTGTGTACATTTGTAATTGGGGTAGGATATGGGTAGGAAGCGGCCGTAGCCTTAAGTTAGGTACCATCCCGGCATTTGTCTGGAGTACAAGTGGGTAATCACGGTAAACCACAATTTTTTCATGCCATTCGCTACAGTAGTTTTTGACGCCGATCCATAACAAAAAGCAAGCAAAGAAACAGATAATTTAACAAACAAGCAAACAGACAAACAAGCAAACAGACAGACAAATAAACTAACAGACAAAGAAACAAACAAACAAACAAACATAAAACGAACAAACACACAATAAAACAAACATGTAAACAAAAAGCAATAAAGTAGACAGACACACAATCAAACAGACAGACAAACAAACAAACAGACAAACAAACATTGAACTGAAGGTATGTTTGATCATAATAGACCTCATTCGGGAAAAGTAGAAAGTTTTGGTCAAGAATTTCAAATGTTCAGACAGAAACCTTACATTACTTACACGGAGGACCATCCCTATAGAACGGAACCTCGGATGCGCCGTGCGACAGCGTGGCTACTGTGTCTATCAGAGTGTCGAGCAAGGCACTGATGCTAGCAGCAGCGTACCACCCAACTAGTTCAACACATTTTCACTTTTTAACGTATTTAATAATCATAATAATTACTGTGAAACACTTCAAATACTTGGAAAGTGAACTGACTGAAGATGGAAGACTAGATTTGGAAATTATCCAAAGAATACAACTCGGGAGTGCTTTCTACCAACAGGTACGGGGACTAGTATGGAACAAGAATATTCCAATTAAGGCTAAAGAAGTTATGTACAAAGCATATTATGTTCCTATAATGACATATGCAGCAGAAACTTGGAAAATGACTAAGAGGGATGAGAGCAGAGTACAAGCAGCTGAGATGAGTTTCCTGAGAAGTATGGTCCAGAAAACGAGGAGAGACAGAGTGAGAAATGAAGATATACGGAAAGAACTGGGAGTACAGAAACTAAATGACAAACTGGAGCAAAACAGATTGAGATGGTTTGGACATGTCAAACGGATGAATGAAGTAAGGCTACCAAGACGAGCACTGGAACGACGGATGACTGGGAAGAGAGAACGAGGAAGACCAAGAATGCATTGGATGGACTCGGTGGAGAATAGTATTAAAAAACGGAACCTGGATTGGAACACTGTGTCGGAAGAGGAATGGTGGAACGACAGAACAAAGTGGAGAGGAACCATATTTGCCACCACCCAGTGTCAACTGGAAAAGGGGAAATGAAGATGATGATGATGAATAATTACTGCCCCTCGACCCAGGGCGTGCAGGGGCTATGGCATGTGCACCTGGACAACTCCTGGTTGACACGTCCACGTCGTTGGGGGTGGGGGCAACACTGAATTATAGTGGCTGAGTGCAGTCAGGGACCGAGATGGGGCGGTATATCCCCGAGCTAGCAGGTCTCGAACACCAGAGACAAGTGGACGGGATTGCCCACATAGGAAGGGAGATAACCCTGTAAAAATCTAGTAAGTCCAGGGGCTATGAGGAGGCAGCCCCTCCACTGGACTAAGGCGCAGTGGGCCAACAACTCAAAAGGAGAAAACCGGCCTGATTGCAGAGACAGGAAGGCTTGGCGCTCCTTTTGAAAAACCTACACGCCGATGGGTAGAAGATGATAATAATTGTTGTTTTAAGGGGCCTAACATCTAGGTTATCGGCCACTGATGGTTTGGGTGATCATGAAGATGAAAAAGAAATGCAAACTTAAAACTAAAACTAACTACTAACCTACATACTAGAAGAAGAAATGGAAAACTAAAGGAGAATAAGGCAAATAAAGGACAGGAGGAAAAGAAATGCCCTCAACCCTCGAAGAATGCGGATTGAGGGACTTGGAAGGAAGGAGAGCCATGAAAGGCAGATAGAAAAGTGACAGAGGAGAGGGTCCTCCCCCGAGGTAAGGGACAAAAGGGGGAAACCGGACCCAGCTCAGGAATCCCTCGGGGTCGCCAACTCCCGAACTCACCAGCCGTGAGCCCCTGAGGGTGTAGCATTATCTAGGGTGCACCAAAAGTGGTGGGTCTACATACACCCGGCCTCCTTGAGGGCCTTGAGCAGAAGGCAGGAGATAACATGAAAAGAAAAAGAAGGCTGACCCCACGCAGAAGGAGGGAATCAGAAAAGATGACACAAGGGCCAATTAAGGCGGGAAATGAAGAGACTCCCTAGGCCTCGGATACCCTAATACCGTCGGGGTCGGAATGGAACAAGAGTTGACCAAGTGAGGTCGAAAGGAAAGAAGACGGAGAGGAGCCCGGCACAAGTAAGTGGAAGCAATGCCGGATTCAGCTGGGGCCACGTGGTCGCCAACCCACGTCCCACTAGATGTGAGCCCTTGGGGGAATGGGTAGAAGAGGATTCGACTAAGTAAGTAAGTAAGTAAGTAAGTAAGTAAGTAAGTAAGTAAGTAAGTATAATCATTACTTGCAGGAATTTCAGAGTAGTTGCGGGAAATGCTGTCCTTAATTTTCTAAACACACGTTACACCAACGTAGGAAGTTTTGGTGCACTCGCTGTAATTTATTCACACTGATATTTCGTATCGGTGTAGTTATTTCGTTCTCGTAAGCCTCCATAGTACGCGGATTGTTTCTGTACACCTTTTGTTTGAGGTTCACAAGTAAAAATCGCACACAGACATAATCCTCGGCTTATTATTCTGTCATCAATGATGTTGAGAAGAGCCGTCATGGGATACGCGACAGCCTACAGTGCTTCACCACAAGTCTTAGCTCTCTCAACTGAGGTATCTTGTCAGCTGCGAGTGTAATAAATGCAATGGTAGCATTCGGGACTCCCCGTCCTGCCCTTGTGTTATCGCTAAGTGCTTTTCAAGTGCCGGCGACTGATTACTCTCCGCCCGTCTCGCGGACAAGCAAACCTTCACGCAAGCAGCAGCCTCAGGTGGGTTGGTTAGCGCTCCTGGCTGGCCAACAAAATGCTCACACTATATAATTACTAAGTTTCGGATGTTAAGGAAAAGTCTTTTTTTTTTCCTGAGCTCATTTTACCCGAGATCTGAAAAATAAGTTTGAATGACGGGTCCCTGACCACGTTTAAAGCAATTTGATGTTGCCTATAAATGCATATTTCGGCCATTTATATTGATTTGGTCATATTTTAGTGATATAAGGTCATATTTGGTTATAATTTCAGCATTTTTGTTTACATTGAGGCGTCGTTAACAAGATACGTGTTATCTGCGTCGAGTTTCAAACACAGGATTTCCGAATAGTATTGTAGATACAGTATATTTTTCTTTCTTTTCCCAGAACAGGCAGATAGCAGGTTTAGAAGACCTGATTCCAAGATAATAATGTTATTGGTTTTACGTCCCTTTTAACTACCCTGGCTTTTAGAGACGCCGGGGTGCCGGAATTTTGCCCCGAAGGGGTTCTTTAACGTGCCAGTAAATGTACTGACACGGCTCCCTCGCATTTGCGCACCCTCAAATGCTAGCTGACTGCGCCAGGTTTCGAACCTGCAACCTTGGGCTCAGCAAGCGAGAACGTTACCCCTGAGCCACGCAGCCAGACCTGGTTCCAAGAAGGCGCACCTCTACGGACGTCTTTTAGCACATCTTTCTGGATAAGTTAGATTGCGAAACTGAACGCATGAAGTCACGGAACATGACGATAGTGTGCTTCCGTCTTTCAATAGGATGTCACTCCAGTAGATATATTTAGCTCAGAAGCAATTAGCAAACAAGGAAATGCCATGTTATGTCTTTTAGGAAACCCGAGCAAGAACTGCATCTCAAGGATATGATACTGAATGAATATTGAAAATTTTAATGTACTGTAGCTCTCTGCCAGTTTGTATGATTAAATGTGTCTGGTGTATTATCGCTGATCACGTTTAGGCACTTCTGACGTTTACTGTTTACCTATCCCAAAAATTCATGTCATATTTCACAGTTTTTTAGGTCATATTTTATAGTTTTTAGGGCATATTTGCTTGCATATTTTGTACGTCTTTAGGTCTTTAACTTCCGAACCCTAATAATTAGAATGAAATGTACTGCATCTGTCTCCAACATTACATCGCTTCAATAACAGACATAATCTGAAGGATATAACAGACGAACAAGTAGTCTACATTTCTGCACTCAATTTGTCACTCGTGAGATTAATCTTGTTCAGTGACAGCCGCATGTTAGTGGGAATTACTGTCACCATGCACTTGCTAGACTTCTTGATAACTTATCCTCATGCATTAGCATGAACTATTTGCAAGTAACACTGCATTGTGTGGGTAGTGAATAGTGATTTGTTGTTGTCTGTCCAAGAGGTTTGCACTTGTCTCGTGTTCTTCATTGAAAGCAAGAAAGGAAGCTTTTAGTTTTACGTGACCGTTAATCATGCGATCATGAGCCACGGGACCTGGAATCCGAAACACAGGACATGGCATTCCACTTCAAAAATCTCACATGGATTGACCGGGAATCGATCCTGGTTAACCTTGGTGAGAGGCCAACAGCTTGACCACTACGCCACCCTCCCTTCCTCCCCCCCCCCATTGAGAACATGGGTACATAGCCACTATAGTTAAAATCCTGCGTGGTGCGGATATAGTTTGCATGGCTGTGCAGACAGTGGATAAGCTGCGATTAATGTTTGGTGTAAATTAGCGGATAGTTTTTGGAATAAAATCCAAAATTATTGAATATCATTACTAAGATATGTTTATGACTAGGGCCCGGATGTTGATGCCGTAAAAAAAGGTTAAAAAATGCACTTAAAATTTAAAAAAAAATACTGTAAGGGCCTAAAAATTCAAAAAATGCACTATAAAATGGAGAAAATGATCTTATATTAATAAACACACCAATATTTCAAAATTTCGAAAAATGCACTCTGAATGGAGAAAATGAACTGAGACAAAAATATACACCCCTTCCCCTTTCTACCAAGCCACAACTGACCTTGCTCAGGTTTACGACGAAAACAAGAGCATCTGTAGACTACGGCACCGTTCTTCTGCATCCAAGATATATATTTTTCTACTAATAGCAATACCGAAATATTTTATTTCAATATTTAAATGATCTTGAATCAGCTACTTGCTTCTTAACTCTGAGAGACGTAACTCCCTCATATAAAGCTGTGGCATGACTAAATTGGGGAAAAAATGCCTTAAAAGACCGATTTCTCAAAAATATGACCACAAAAATCTACCAAACTTTAAAAAATGCTCTTAAAATGGAAAAATAGCAAATAATGCAAAAAGGTGCAAAATAAACAAGACATATTTTAAGACGGGGTGGCCCGTCCCGAGTTTCTATGTACTTAAGCATTGTTTTAGACAACTCAGTAAAAAGATGACATGCCATCAACATCCGGGCCCTACTTATGACATATCATATTCTTCCGTTAGTTTTTTTTTTCATGACAAATGTCAAATTTCAAATTATTTCATTAAACACAATTAACACTTTGAACTGAAAAGAGTTGCAATTCTGCCTGTATAACATTCATTATAAACATTGCACATGGCCAAAGGGAACGACATTCTCCTCAAATGTGTAAATGTGTTGCTTCAATACTTGATGCTTTATCCATTTAAAATATTATTGTAAACCCATTAGCCTCCTTGGCTCAGGTGGCAGCACGCCGGCCTCTCACCGCTGAGGTCTGTGGTTCAAATCCAGGGCACTCCATGTGAGATTTGTGCTGGACAAAGCGGAGGCAGACAGGTTTTTCTCCGGGTACTCCGGTTTTCCCTGTCAATATTTCATTCCAGCACCAATCTCCACTTTCATTTCATTTCATCTGTCATTTATTTAATCATTGCCCCAGAGGAGTGCGACAGGCTTCGGCAGCCGGCATAGTTCATATCCTCGCCGCTAGATGGGGCTTCATTCATTCCATTCCTGACCCGGTCGGTTGACTGGAAACAGGCTGTGGATTTTCATTGTCATTGTAAAGCCAGTAGATTTGGATAACAAACGTGCGGATGTGAATAAAAAACGTGCGGTAGCATGCTGAGCTTCTACGCCCAAGATCGCGGGTTTAAACCCGGCCGAAGTCATTGGATTTTTAAGAGCATTCCTTGAGAGGGAAAGTAAATCCAGTGGGCCTATGCCATAGATTTATGGCACGTAGAAGAACCTCCCACTAAATACAATTGTGTGAAGCTAAATTTATAGTTTAGATTTGATTAACGCTCTATTAAATTCCAACGTTCGTCGCCAGGTACCAGTTACGGTGGCATCTAGTAAAGAAGTTCGCAGCTAGGGGTCGTTGACGTTAGCATTTGGTAAAGTCGAACTACTTGAAATTGATCGTCTACAGTCGTTACCTGAATTACAGATAGCACACTCTATAACACAACCATCACAATTAAAACCGAATATCAGACAGATTCTACGCACACCCAAAGTACACGGGGCTACATGACCACGTTGTCCCAGCCCCTAAACTAAGGAAGCAACCACCAACAAAACTCAATCACTGTGTCGCTAAAGTGTGAGTAAGAACGACCGAGCATTAAACTGACATGTTTACATACAATGTATTGTAACTAGCGAGTGGCATTGAAACTACAAGTGATTTCTTCCTTATAATGCCTATTAATAACGGTCCAGCGAGTCGAGCGGGCGGTCGCGTGTAGTAAATGCGGGCCCGCGAGGATCATCCTTCACTTCCTGATTCCACACGGGCCACGCAAGGTCCAGACTATAACAAGTAGCATTCGCTTCCATCGTTAAGAACACGCGGATACTAACGAGGGATCAAATACAATCAATTCAATGTTTTTATTATTATTGGTTTGAATTGACTGTACTGGATTATTATAATCGCTATTATTATTTGTGATATTATTCATCCGACCTACCGATTATCTTAGTGATTTATATTAACTTCCCCTCCGAAGCAAGGCATACTGAAGGATTTTAACGCTCTTAAGAAATCCGACCACTTCGGCCGGGTTTGAACCCGCGATCTTGGGCACAGCAATTCAGCATGCTACCAACTACACCACCGAGGCATAAAACCTCTTCTTTTCTCTTCCTGGTATCTCCTGCCTTCAGCTCAAGGCCCTCAAGGAGGCATAGGGTGTGTAGCCCCACCCTTGATATTGCTACACCCTCAAGGGCTCACGGCTGGTGAATTTGGGAGTCGGCGAACTCAAGAGATTCCTGAACTGGGTCTGGTTTCTCCCTTTTTTCCATTGCCTTCTTGTCTTCCCCCTTCCTATCTGCCTTTCATGGCTCTACTTCATTCTGAGATTTTCAGTCTACATTCTTCGAGGGTCCAGGCACTTCTTTTCTTGTCTGTTTCTTTTCCTTTCTAATTGGTTTTGTTTTTTTGGTACTTTTCTTATTCTAGTAAGTCGCGTAGTGGCTAGCACTCTTGGCTGTTACTGCGGAGCTCCGGGTTCGATTCCCGGCTCTACCAAGAAATTTAATGCTGGTCTGAGGGATGAAATGGGGTACACATGGCCTCTTGAGGCTTAACTGAGAAGAGGCGGGTTCGATTCCTACTTCAGCCAACCTGAAAGTGGTTTTCTTGGTTTCCCACTTTTATTCCAGGAAAATGGCGGGATAGTACCTAAATTAAAGCCACGGAGGCTTCCTATCCAAACCCTACCTCAATTGTAAGTACACACACTAGTACATACATCATAGTGACCCAGGTTGTCAAACAAATTCTACTCACACCCAAGTATACGGGGCTACATGACCACGATTTAGCAAAGCACCTAAAAGAACCAACATCAAGAACAACCTCTTCTAGTACCAAGTTAGCTGTTATGTCAGTAGTTATATTATTATACTGTATTTGAATTGCAGCTAATGGCCATAGCAGGGTATTTTTTTATTGAACGCCCGTGGACTCCCATCAAGTTAAATTTCAAGTTGCTCCAACTTTTTCTACCAGATGCCACTGACACTGACACCTAGCGGTGAACGTTGGCACTTGATAGAGCGTTTCTTACCAAATAACCTACAAATTTAACTATACAATACCAACAATACCAAAAATCTATGAAATTGGCCAATCCGCTTTACGTCCCCTCCGAAGGAAGGCATACTGAAGGAATTTAACGCTCCTAAAAATCCGACGACTTTGGCCGGATTTGAACCCGCGATCTTGGGCACACCAATTCAGCATGCTACTGACTACACCACACACACCCAAGTACATGGCGCTGATGACCAAGATGTTCCAAGCCCCCAATAACGAATGAACAACATTAACAACAAATTTAGGAATAGGGACAGATGACCTCGCTGTTCCGCCCCTTAACCCTTTATAGGGCAAGACTATTTTTAGCCTACTTTCAATTTTTGAGAAAATGAAAGTGGATTTATGAGATCAACACAGGGCGAAAAAAAAGTGTGTCTGTCTGTGTGTGTGTATGTGTGTGAGTGTGTGTACTCTGAATGTCTGCCCCCCCCCCCCCCCTATCAATTCGAACACGGTGAACGCGAATTGAACGAAATTTGGTACAAAGGTAGCACTAGCAAAGGACACCTCAGTGTCATGTTTTATATCGCCGCCATCTTGACGAAAACGTAATGGCGGCCACACAAATGTTCAAAGCTTAAATCAAATTACGACTAACCTAATCATCCGATCTCTACCAAATTTTGCAACAACATATCTTTATGGGGGAAGCATCCTTTGACCAAACTAATAGGTCATCAGCCTAATAGTTTGCGGATGGCGGCCATCTTTGTGTGAAAATCGATTCCCCCTATTAATTCGAACACGGTGAAACCGAATGGAACGAAATTTGGTACAGAGGTAGTACTAGCAAAGGTCACCTCAGTTTCATGTTTTATATTGCCGCTATCTTGACGGAAACATAATGGCAGCCACACAAAAGTTAAAAGCTTAAATCAAATTACGATTAACCTAATCATCCGATCTCTACCAAATTATGCAACAACATACCTTTGAGGAGGGAGCATCCTTTGACCAAACTAATAGGTCATTAGCCTAATGGTTTGCAAATAGCGGCCATGTATGTGTGCAAATCCATTCCCCATATCAATTCAAACACGGTGAAACCGAATTGAATGAAATTTTTTACAGAGGTAGCACTAGTAAAGGGCACCTCATATTCATGTTTAATGTCCGTATAGCACGTTGTATTTCAACATGCTACTACAACCAACATTCAATTATACTCCTTGAAAAGTACAAAGAGTTATAACAATACCCATGCATTTAGGAGAAAGTAGGCTATATGTTCTTTACTGAACATCTTGTTTATTTTTAGGGTAAAAGCACCAGTCATTGACATGGTCACCTATAGTTGACACTCTGGGAAACAATCATTAAAAATAAGGAGTGATGCCTGCCTGTTGCGTTCAAATTTAGGCGGCAACTACTTGGGAGCCATCTGGTGGTACTGGCTGAAAACTAGTCAGATGAGGTGTTATGGGTTGGAGAGGGACGTAGTTCAGTTATGGTCACTGTTGCAAGATAGGGCAGCACATGCTTTCTTTGTCAGTTTTCTTAAGCAGGTGAGTTTGTTTTAGTAATTATATTTCCTCGTGTTGGCTTACTTCAGATAATCCTGATATGCAGTAGAGAAGATAAACAGATGTTCTTTCCATTGTTGTGTTCACAATAGAAAAAAGGCGGGTAAAAGTAGGGTTAGGTTTGGGTGTCGATTATTGGTTCACTAAATCCTGCCTGTAACCCTTAATCGACACCCCCTGTCAATAACGGGTGTTTCCCATATGATTTCAATTTGAAATCTTTTTGTTACTGTCAGAATATACTTTAAATTTTGATCTTTTTGGTAGTCCTTTTGGATCATTTGAATGACCTATACCAAAGGATGACACGGGGTGTCAACTTTAGGTTTTTGGGGTGTCAACTATTGGCGATTGATTCCAAATTCCTATATCTTTATTTACTTAGCCTATTTTATCAATGTGTTTGGTCAGTAAGGTTTGGTCTTTTGACTAATATAGAGCTATCTTTCGTTTTAGGCCACTAAATGAGTAAAAGGTCTAGGAACATTCGGAATTATGCTCCGGAGCAAATGGAGGAAGCAATGGAGGACGTAAAAAATGGCTCTTCTGTAAAATCAGCTGCTAAACGGCATGGTGTGCCAAGAATTACCCTTATGTATAAGGTACAGGACAAAATTAAGAAATCCCGAATGGGCCCAAACCCCATTTTATCCCCAGAGGAGGAAGAGGTGCTCGTGACTTGGATAAAATCCTTGGCAAAGGCCGGTTTTCCAATTGTGAAAGAGGAGTTAATAAACATCGTTCAACAACTTTTAACTCAATTAAATAGGAAATCCCAGTTCAAATCTGGCCGCAAGTGGTTTAAATCATTTTTGAACAGGCACCCAACGATTTCCCTACGAACGCCAGAAAACCTGACAACATCGCGGGCATCGGTGTCGGCAGGTCTTTTTGAATCCAAAAGGAGGGAAAATTTTAGCTAAGAAAGGAGATAAGAAGATTTATCAAAAGGTGAATCCAGATGACAAGGAATGTTTAACTGTCATGATAACAGCTAGTGCAGCAGGTGTGATGGCCCCTCCATTAATTGTGTTTAAATATGAAAGGATCCCATCAGAAATTGCAACCAGCATTCCCGCAGATTGGGGAATAGGTCGTTCAGAAAGTGGATGGATGACCGGAGCACTTTTTTATGAGTTTGTCAGCAATGTATTCTACCCATGGCTGATCAGCGAAAACATCGATCTTCCTGTAATTCTTTTCCTCGATGGGCATTCCTCACACATGACTCTCCACACTAGTGAATTTTGTTCTGAAAAAGGGATAATTTTAATAGCTCTTCATCCCAACGCAACACATCTGATACAGCCGATGGATGTTTCAGTTTTTAGATCATTGAAAGGCCGCTGGAAAGAGAAAGTTCATTCATGGAGAATAGAAAATATGGATTCGCCGATTCTGAAAAAGAAAGATTTTGCACCAATTCTAAAAGCGGTTCTTAATGACATCCCTTTCACAGCCATTCAGAATGGCTTTAGGAAGTGTGGTTTGGTGCCATGGAATCCAGCCACTGTGATAGACCATGAATTACCTTCTAGAAATGAAAATGCAAATGTAATTTCAGAAGTTGATGTGAAAGAGAACAATACAGCACTTAAGGTATTGGAAAATATCATTGGGAAAGAAAAATTATCAACTTTTCAAGGAGTCGAAGAATGGAAAGGAGAAGTAAAGGATACATCATTATTTTATGCATGGAGAGAGATCAAAACCAAGAGTAGGCCTGTTGGTTACAATGTGATCCCACAACTTGAGAAAAGCATCGATCATTTGACTGAGCATGAAGAATCACCAGAACCAGTGCCATCAACCAGCAAAACTATCGATTTAACACCAAACAGATTCCCCAGGAATGAAGGTGTAGTGCCATCAACCAACAAAACTATAGATTCGACACCAGACAGTATCCCTAGGAATGAAGATGCAGTGCCATCAACCAGCAAAACTATCGATTTAACACCAAACAGGTTCCCCAGGAATGAAGGTGTAGTGCCATCAATCAACAAAACTATAGATTCGACACCAGACAGTATCCCTAGGAATGAAGATGCAGTACCATCAACCAGAGAAACTGTTGACACAACACACAAACGGATCCCTAATAATGTCCCCAGTCCATTTAAAAATGTACTTTTCTGGCCAGATGTTTCTACGGTGCAGAAAAAGAGGAAAAGAGAAACATTACCATCCGTTGTCACTTCAAAGTCATGGCAGGAGTACCACAAGAACAAATTAAAGAAAAAGTTAGATTTAGACGAAAGCAAGAAACTGAAGGCTATTGATAGGCAAAAGAAGAAGGAACAAAAAGAAGAAGCAATGAAATTAAAAAATATGGCAAAGAAGACTGCAAGGAAAAGGAAGAAGCAGTGTGAAATAATATCTTCGGAGGAAGAAGAAGAAGAATGGATTCCGTCTGGAAGCAGTATTGATGATGTGAGTCTCCATCTCACAGACCAGTCCGAAACTGAAGATTTCGACCTTCAGCACGAAGATGGTGTCCAAGATTTTCCATTGTCCCCAAAGTTGGATCCAGTGACTTGCAATGAAACTTCCCCTGAATTGGAAGGTGAAGGCAGTGTTTTAACAGTGAATGAGCCAGTGGAAAAACCTCTATTAAGTGAGAGGAAGTTTATCAAGACATTGTCTTGCCCTGATGATGGTACTCGTAAAACAATCCAAGAAGGAGCTTTTGTTGTTTATCAAATAAGAAAAAATAAGAAATACTTCAAATATGTTCTTCAAATAACAGAGGTTCTTGATGAAAATTGTGCCACAGCGGTTACTCTCAACCCCCTCAATCGTTTAAGAAATGTTTTCATTAAAAATGAAAGTGATAAAAGGAATGTCTCTGTGGATGACATCCTTCAAATTCTACCTAACCCATTAACTTTTGGCAAGCCAAGCTCAACGACCCATTACCAGTTCCCTTGTTCAGTTGATGTGGATTGGTAGATTATTCACTGAAGCAGCAGATAAGTCGTTTCTAGAAATACATTTGATTTAAGCGGTGTAATTTTTGTACCAACAATTATAACTACTACTTATCTGTGTGGTTGAGATAGCCTATCTGTGATATATTAATACAATGTAAGGTATCAAGAGGATGCTGCTGTGTGTTTATGTAAGACTTATTCCTTATTAGGAACTTTTGTAATTTTGAGTTGAAGTATCTGATATCATTGACAATATAAGTAATTTAGTTATATTTTAGTCACTTATTATTAGTTATATTCTTGTGCTTATTTCTAATAAAATTGATAATGAATTTAGCTTAGCCTAGTTATTTTCCTTAACTGTCAACCATTGGTTCTGAAAGGTGTCATCTATTGGTGTTTTGAGATTTCTGGCGTGTCAATGACTGGTTCAATTTTTACATTTGAAACAAATGAAATATTCCAGCTAACAACTAAGGTTAGAGTTAAAACAAATATATCCTGTAAAAGAGAACAGACTGTAGATTATATTAACACATCAGAAGGAGGTTCAAATGGAAAATGAACAGGAGTAGATTGAAATGAAGTAGAAATTTCTCTTAAGGGTGTCAACGACTGGTGCTTTTACCCTATGTGTTTTTACATTTTAGTTTATTTTTATTATTTATTATTATAATTATTAATAATGTTATATTTTCTCTAATTTTAATGTTTATATATTTATTTTAATTTTAAATTTATGTTCTTCTAGATTAATAGATTTATTATTATTATTATTTTTTGCCTCCAGAGAAGCCGAGTGCAGGTCGTTCTAGTCGACCCTCGTGGGTGACCTGCGCGTCGGGATGAGAGATGGAATGAGTGAAGATGAATGAAATTGGGCAAGTATGTGGAAGGAAGCGGCCGTGGCCTATCAGAAGGTACCGTCTCAGCATTTGCCTTGAGTTGAAAATGGGGAAAACCACGGAAAACCATTTCAAGGACAGCCGACGGTGGGGCTCGAACCCACGCGTCTACCGAGTCAGCAGAGAGCTTGGCCCCATGACCTAACGCTTTAGCCAGCGTAGCCACTGCTGTCGATATCTTTTTATTGAATTAATTAACTAATTTCGAATTGATTTTTACAATTATTTTCATAATTCCTTTTTGTTGTGTTCATTATTTCAATGTTTTAATTCTTTTATTTTTGTAATTTTATTTATATGATTTTTATTTCTACATTTATATTTTATTTTTACACTTTATTGTTAATGTTTTTAGTTATATATTTTTTTAAATTTTATCACACACATTGCCTCAAGTAGATACGTAGGAATATTTGATTTTTAGAAATACTGGCACCTCGGCATGAAAATTCTCCGAAATTTCGCTTTAAGATTCAACTATCAGCATATTTGAAAGCATAAACTGTCGTTATGACAGGTGGTTAATAAAGAGACCAATATCCCATTAAGGGATAAAGCAACAACAACTAACTTAACTTAGGAATGGGAGTAGTGAGAACATGAAAACTGAGATACAGGTTAGAATGTGAAATTGGTTGTTATTATTTGATGTAGAATTCGTGAGCACGCCTTCAGAACCTGTCTGCTCATAACGTAATAATCTACCATATATCATACTTCCGCTTCATGTCAAAATCCCGCTGAGCTGCTGTGAAATACTTTTGGCGCGAAACAAATTGCAGATGCCAGCATCCAGACTTCCCCGTCATAACCATGTTAAATCTGTAATTACCTTTGCTTTATTTTACAGCACATCTAACAGAAAAAGAACGGGTCGTTTGTGAAATGGATTTCCTACATTTGGGACATACCGTAGTAATACTGTATTTCATACAGAGGATCGTATCAGGATAACTTGTTGCGTAAAAAATACTCAACTGGATTTGAAGAGTTGTATTTACAAAACCACATACTGAGGGATTTTGAACGCTCTTAAAAAGTCTGATGACTTCGGCCGGGTTTTAAACCACAATCTTGGGCATAAAAGCTCAGCGTGCTATCAACTACGCCACCGAAGCCACAACTTGTAATGTTGTAATGCCTGAATTAGAAGTCAGTCATGGAAAACCTCTTCTAAAATAGCTCAGGTTAGAAATCGAACCCTGTTCTTCACAGTTTTGCTTCATGAGGCTGAGTGTAACCCGTTCCAATCCTCAGACCGTAATTACATTTCTTGGCAGGACGTTTGGCACTGGAATCTCAATATGTACCCCGTGACCACAGAAAGCGTGCGATTTGAGTCTACTTACGCAATGAGCTCTTGTTGCCTTATTTATTGACCTGCTGTGTAATGCACATCACTTTCCTTGATCACCTGTTGACCCGCTGCCTCGCCTCGCCTGGCCGCGCAACTGAGTAACTATCTGACAGCCAGAGAGAGAAGTGTTTCATTTCGTCATGCAGTCCGGGAAATAATAAGAACACTCGCAATAATCCACCTGCTGCTCCGTGATTTACAACTGACAGTGTAGCCGCGGGCAACATGCACCGTGTCCAATCATTCTCTAAAAGCGCCGACTGGTCGAGTGTTTTCCAGTAGTGATTTCACCAGACAAATATGGCTGTTATTTCAGAGAAGAAACGATGTAATACTTAAATGTAATTTCACTGAAAGATCAGTAAGTTTGCATGAAATTTTCAGATTATCTTTGGAGTGGTCTGTCTGAGGTAGTTAATGCATAATACAGGATATTCCAAAATTTTCGCCCCATGGTCTACACCAGGCGATTCTCAACCCGATGCTCGTGAGCAAATCGGTGCTCTTTAAATGACATTTGGTGCTCTTGTCATACGAGCCAAAAAGAAAAAAGCTCGCGAGCACAAGTTCCCTAGATATCCATTCTTAAATTCAAATTCTATTGAACGAACCGGAATAATAGTGATTTCAGTACAAGTTTTGACAGTCAGAACCTTCCTCAGTTATGAGTAAAATAAAAAATATGAAACTAATTAATTATAACTTAGGAAGGTTACAAGCTAACCGGAAGTAGTAGTCTATTATATATTGACTTAAAGGTGGATTATATTTATTTTATCTATTCACAGGTGAAAAAAGAGTTATTTATTTACGTTTTAAGGGGCGGAACAGCGAGGTCATCTGCCCCTCTTAACAAAGAAAAAAATTATACAAATTTAGGTGAAGTTTATCATCTTGGCTTACAGGATTGAGCCACGTCGTATATCGGTTATTATTTCCCGACGTTTCGGCTGACAATTGCAGCAGCCTTAATCATGGGTAGGTACGAGTTGGTGTCCGTACTCAAACTAACGGTTGTTGCCAGTCAGATGTGCTTGCTTGCCCTGCGTTGACGTCACGCTGCTCGCTGATTGGTCCCCGCCCCTGGCAGTCGCGCGCTAGTAGCACTTTCCAGATGTTGCTGAGTTTGAACCCATCTTCGCGATTGAATTTATTGGGATGCTTCACGACCTCTACTGTATTGCCTCTATTCCCCCCTCTCTCCACTACTGGCTAACGTGTTTATGGCTAACTTCGAAGAAGAAGCGATCAAGGAGAGCCCATTGAAGCCTAAGTGTTGGTTCAGATACGTAGACGACGTCTTTTTGATATGGGAACATGGACGCACCACACTTCAGGACTTTCTAGACTTCATGTGCTCCAGACATCCGAGCATCAACTTCACAATGGAAGTAGAAGAAAATAATCAGCTGGCCTTCTATAAAAGAACAGATAACACACTCGGACACAGGGTCTTTAGGAAAGATACTCACACAGATCGGTACCTACATGCTAACTCAAGACATCCTCAATCGCAGAAAGAAATGGTAGCTAGAACACTCCTCACCAGAGCTAACCACATTTGCGATAAGGATAGCGTGAATGAAGAAAAGAAACAGGTTTGGAACACGCTCCTAGCTAATGGCTACAGCAAAGGACAAATAAATAGGGCCACACGGAAGGTAGAACAAAGCCGAAGACCTGGCAAAAAAGAACAAAGATAGGCCCCACCATAAAGCCTTTCTGCCGTACGTACAGGGGTTGACAGATAGAATCGCCAGGCTGCTCAAGAAACACGATGTTACTACTGTGATGCATCCTATAAACAAGCTGACACAAGTGGTGCGTAAATCAAACGAGATAAAGCTGCCAAACCAGGACGCAGGAGTTTACAAAGTGCCTTGCTCCTGTGGACAGGTTTACATAGGGCAAACAAAAAGACGCGTTTCCATTAGGATTTCAGAGCACATTCGGGACAAGAAACTGATAAACTACAGGTCTGCAATAGCTGAACATGCTGACGTCACGAGACACGCAATCGAATTTGATAAGGCCGAAACTGTTGATAAAATTCCCGGATACCAAAACAGGTTAATTAGAGAGACAATAGAGGTCGTGAAGCATCCCAATAATTTCAATCGCGAAGATGGGTTCAAACTCAGCAACATCTGGAAAGTTCTACTAGCGCGCGACTGCCAGGGGCGGGGACCAATCAGCGAGCAGCGTGACGTCAAAGCAGGGCAAGCAAGCACATCCGACTGGCAACAACCGTTAGTTTGAGTACGGACACCAACTCGTACCTACCCATGATTAAGGCTGCTGCAATGTCAGCCGAAACGTCGGGAATAATAACCGATATGCGACGAGGCTCAATCCTGTAAGCCAAGATGATAAACTTGACACCGGCCGCGAAAGCCTACGATCTAAATTTAGGTGAATTTAAAATTTAGAGGTTGGTTCATAAATATGACTTTAATAATTGCCTAAATTAAATAAAATTAATGATTATAATATTAGACAAAATTTACAGAAAGAAACATAAATACAAACAAGTAGTTCCGTGAAGAACTATACAGCCTATTTTTATATATCCTACTTATGTTAACTGCCACTATCAACATACAAAATTTCAGTTTAATTGCTGTAATAGATTCGTAGATATTGAGAACTGACTAAATATTTCGGATGGTCGCCATGTTGGATTTTTATATGTATAGGCGATAGAGTCATGTACCATTAAAGGAAAATTATTTCGTAGGTTCATTATTCCAACTTTCACTTCGATCGCATGATTACGACACAAGAAATAAAAAAAATCGCACAGCCACCATCCTGAGGTTATGTAAACAATTGAACTAAATTAGATACCAGTGCATTACAATGTGCATAAACATTTGCTGTACCAAGTTTCATTGCATTTGGATGATTAAATCGCGAGAAAAGTCTGTTTAAAACTTTCAACTTCGCTTGGCCGCCGTGTTCGTTTTGTAGTTAACCGGTTTTTGAAAGTCTCATCTCCGTAAAAAATTTAAGGGCGATACCGCTAATAGTTTCAGAGATATAGAATGCCGGTGAAATATTTCGCACAGCTGCCATCATGAGGTTATGTAAACAACTGAACGAAGTTGGATGTCGGTGCATTACAACGTGTATAAACATATACTGTACCAAGTTTCATTGCGTTTGGTTGGTTAAATCGTGAGAAACGTCTATTTAAAAGTCACAACTTCGCATGGACGCCATGTTGGTTTTGTAGTTACCAGGTTCAGTAGTTCCCTTTATCTCCGTACAAAATTTCAGGGTGATATCGGCGATAGTTTCGGAGATATTGAATGCTGGTGAAATATTTCGCACCGCCGCCATGTTGGATTGGTGAGACGTAACAAAATTTAAAGGACTCGGTCGGAGTCGCTCCGAATAGTGCTATAAACTTACCGAGTTCCATTGAAATCGCTCCAGACGTTTAGATTTTATTAGGGGACACGCACACACGAATCACACACACACGCACACACGCACACACAGACAGACACGTGGACAAAAGATGATCTCATACGCCTATTTTTTATAAATGAAAATAGGCTAAAAAAAAAAGAAAAAAACAACAATCCTGTTTTTTGAGTTACATGAAAGTGCTTATTTCATTCAATTGTCCACACGAAAATTCATCTTATCTGTACGAGCCATGCAAGCAGTTGCAGCATGCTTGGTGAGCGGTGAATCCCTAGCTATTTCAGAACTTCTGCGGGAGAAAGAGAGAGAGCAAGGAAAGAAGAGGAGCATGTTTGAGCATTATTATTATTATTATTATTATTATTATTATTATTATTATTATTATTATTATTATTATCATTATTACTGTTATTACCCACCTCGGTCACTTGATTTGACACCTGTAGGGGACGGTCTAGAATGAAGTGTATCGACAGAAACCAGCTTGCCATAATATGTCATAATATATAAACTATCCAACAGTGAGTACATTTTTTGAACTACCCTGTTTATTTTACGAACCAATACCGTATAATTTACGCCACAGTTTTTGGTCGGTCTGCCCCGGTTGCGCAGTCGTACAGAGGACAGTTGGTGAGCCTCAGGCATAAGCAATTAATACCTGAGTTTTCAGTTGCACGCGAAGTAACCTGAGGCTCACCGATTGTCCTCTGCATGACTGCGCAACCGGGGCTGACCAGCCAAAATTGTGGTGTTCGGGAGTGTCACATTTCAAAGTTTTGACTTCATCGGCCTGAAATCAAACTTGTAATCATGAAGCAAATACTCTGATGTAGGCTATGGAGAAAACGTTAGGTGGCAAATGTTCGGCAATATTCTCGGAATGCGAGAGTTAACTTAATACGGCAGCGCAATATCCGGGATGATAACTGGGGTCAATAAGTTAACAACACATCCACTGAGGGTTAACGAGATGTCCATGGAGAAAGCGAGAGATTGCGGAAGATTCCACCAACCAGTTCGATCAAACTCAAGTCCTATCTAGTGAAAGAAGCAGTGAATTCTGTACTCATAGGGTAAGTGTAGTTACGAACAGTCATCCTGTGCTTAGGTGAATTGTTCAACATCCAAAATTTTATTGTTGATTCATTTAAGAGCTGTTCGGTATCATGGTCATCTTATCCCGCGTAGACTGGTTGGTTGGTTCCTCAGTTTAGGGGCTGTGACAACGCGCTCATGTAGCCCCGTGTACTTTGGGTGTGTGTAGAATCTGTCTGATAACCGGTGTTAATTGCGATGGCTGTATTAGTGTGTGTTACCTGTTTTTAATTCAAGTAAGGACTGCAACCATTGAATTTTCAAATTGTTCCAACTTTTGCTACCAAACGCCACCGTCAACGACCAACTCGTTCTGAACTTTGTTACTAGATGCCACCACAGTCGGTTCCTGGTGAGGAACGTTGGAAGATAAGAGCGTTAGTCAAATATAACCCATAATTTACCTTCACATAGGTGTAATTAGTGGAAGGTTCTATATCATGACATAAATCTATGACATGGGACCGCCGGCTTTACTTCCCCTCCGAAGGAAGGCATACTAAAGGATTTTTGACGGTCTTGAAAAATCCGACGACTTCGGCCGGGTTTGAAGCCGCGATGTTGGGCATAGAAGCTCAGCATGCTACCAACTACGCCACCGAAGCCGCCAGGAAAGAGGCTGCCGTATCCTTAATTTAGGTGCAATTGTTGGAAAAAATTCGAAATATATAAAGAAGGACGTCCATTCATTATCCTCAGTTCATAAATACACCACCAGGGTACGACATACGAAGAGACGTTCATGAGACAAAGTATCGTCGGAAATCAGGGAAATAACTTTTTAGGCGGCTTCGGTGGCGTAGTTGGTAGCATGCTGAGCTTCTATGCCCAAGATAGCGGGTTCAAACCCGGCCGAAGCCGTCGGATTTTTTAAGAGCGTTAAAAATCCCTCAGTATGCCTTCCTTCGGAGGGGAAGTAAAGCCGGCGGTCCCATGTCATAGATTTATGGCATGTTAAAGATCTTTCCACTAATTACACCTGTGTGAAACTAAATTGGATAGGTTAAGAATGTAAACAACGCTCTTAGGTTGCTACGTTCGTTGCCAAGAGCCGACTGCGGTGGCGTCTAGTAGCTAGTTCTGAACTAGGCCTAGTAGTCGTTGACGGTGGCGTTTGGCGGCAAAAGTAGGAACTATTTGAAAATTCAAAGTTGCAGTCTCTACTTGAATTAAAAAACAGATACACACACTAATACAGTCATCACAATTAACACCGGTTATCAGACAGATTCTACACACACCCAAAGTACACGGGGCTACATGACCGCGTTGTCGCAGCCCCTAAACTAAGGAACCAACCAACCAACCTAACTTTTTTAGGCATGTTTATTTCTTTTTTTACTCTAATGTAGCTCATGTCTTTGATTAATTTGTGTACTAAAACAGATTTTCTTGTTCCCTTTTTGCCAGATACATGTAATATAAAAGCTGACGCAAGTATTTACAAAAGACATTATAACATGGAAACTGAGGCCAATACATAAATTCTGAGATTAGATCTTGATTCAGGGACAAATTATCTTCCAGAAACAGCTTGTTTTGTTTTTGTAACTGAAAACTGTTCTTTTTTTAGACCAGTGTAATCTTTTACATGCGCTGTATTCCCAACCCGTCAAAAATCCTAAAAAGGAAGCCATTTATGGTCATTAATGGAATGGCCTTGAGTGATAAAAATGATATACTTTTGTATGCCAGACGACCTTCATTTAAGCATAGCACTGAAACAGCCCGAACCTACCCCCAGCTATTGCTGCCAACTCTGCGACTCAAAGAGCCGACAGTGCTACCAATAGAAGCCAACATCATCTTGGTGAGATTACCCTGCCGACACCCGCATATATGTAACTTTGTCCGTGAACATTCTCTAAAATCCTCTGTGTTGCCCACTTTATTTTAAACTTTCGACCTTTAAAATTCTTCTATGAATTATTTGTGTTGGTAACAGAGCTAATTAATTAAGACTGCAGAAGTTGGCTACTTTGGCCGGATGAATGGACTGATACTACAAAATAACATTATATTCATTAGGAAAGAGGCTGCCGTAGCCTTAATATAGGTTCCATCTCGGCATTTTCCTGGAGTAGAAGTATAAAACCAGCCTCGGTAGCGCAGTAGGTAGCGCGTAAGTCTCATAATCTTAAGAGTCGCCTCCGTAGCGTAGCGGTCAGCATGGTTAGCTGCCGCCCCGGTGGTCCTGGGTTCGATTCCCGGCTCTGCCACGAAATTTGAAATGTGGTATGAGGACTGGAACGGGGTCTACTCAGCCTCGGGTGTTCCAAATGAGTAGAGGGGGTTTGATTCCCACCTCAGCCATCCTCGAAGAGGTTTTCCGTGGTTTCCCACTTCGTCTTCGGGCAAATGCCGGGATGGTATCTTCTTCAAGGCCACGGCCGCCTCCTTCCCTCTTCCTTGTCTATCCATCCTGCCCATCCATTACCTTCCCTCATGAGGCCCCTGTTCGCTTTGCAGGTGAGGCCGCCTGGGCGAGGTGCCAATCACACCTCACCAGTTGTATCCACTCCGATTAGATGTTCCCAGCTCTAGGACACTGCCCGTAGAGGCGGTAGTGGTGAGTTCCATCGCTGAGTCCGTGGGTTCCACCAACCTGGAGGGTAAACGACTAAGAAAAGAAGAAGAAGTAGAAAACCACGAAATTCACTTCTAGGATGACTGAGTTGGGAATTTAACCCGGTCTTTGAGGGAGTAACGGTGCAGATGACCTCGTAGTTCCGCCCCTTAAAAATGCAATAAATAACTAACTAACTAGACAGGAATGCTAGCTACTGTACCACGAGGTGGTCTAGCATCAAGCTAAACGCATTGAACCATGTAGTGAAGCATAGCACAATAGGGTCAGGGGTGGATCCGTAACCGGTAAGTGTATCTCCCAAAAATGCATGTTACTGCAATGACTTTATCTTACGCCATTATTTGTGTCCAGTCTCGCACACAACGCTTCAAGTGTACCGTGTGCATAAAGGGGAAGAGATGTAAACGTGGTTGGTCAGGTTCCGTACCTCTCCACGACACATGGCCTGTCTGTGTGACCTTCATCTGGATACCAGCTGGCTAAATGTCTGTTCTGTGTTATCTTGTTTATGTTTCTCCGATTTTTCGATGTTTGTATACAAAGCCATTTTGTAAAGTCTTCTTATCTTTTTCCCGAATGGTACGAACTTTTCTTCATTTTTTAATCCTAAACCACGCTTTTTTTTACAACATTTTAAAAGTATTTCCTTTTTGCTAACCTGCCCAATGCTGTAACACCCCCACTCACTCTGTATAAGCAAATGCAGGGATAGTACAATATTTCAAATCACGCGGCCACATGGGCGTCCGCAGGGGGGAGGGGGGAGGCAATGAGAAGCCGTGCCCTCTCCCCCCCCCCCTCCTAGAATCCCAAGAATATTTCGGTTGTTCATTGTCATACCAGTTTATTTCATAAATTGAAGTTACTGATAGTTAACTGATTTAGATGAAGGGATAATTCCACAGTTGTAATTTGGGATTATTTGATCTCCAGTTATTTTTAAAATTGGCGAACTGCATGATTTTTATTTTTGTCGATACACGGTGATACATCTACTTTTTACCTGTGTTTTAAGAAATTAACATTATGACGATGATTTACAAAGGAAAGCGAACTTCTATGGACAATAACTCTGAACTAAAAAAAATACGAGCCTTACAGTAGTCGCATACGATGTGTTACATCTGACATAGAAGAAACCTCACGTGAAATTGTTGATACACCGGTATTTTATACTATTATTGGCACAAATATTAATCTATTGTAAAAGGGAGTGTTTTACAGATATTGTAGTTTATAATACGGAACTCATTTTATTAGATGATTTGTAGCTTCCACCAGCACTAGCCTAAATAAAGAATACGATATGGATCAACTAGATTAATAGACGCGACACCGCTCATAACCTTAAATTCCTTATAAACAGGTCCTCTTTCATTCACAGACCAACCCGTAATTTCATATGGATTCTGTTAAAATGAGTCATATTGATATGATAAATATCGTTTAAAATGATAATCTTGTAGCAAAATATCTACTCCGTCCGGGATTCGAACCCGAGATCTCTAGATTCACACTCAAAGACGCTAACCCCGTGGCTATTTTGACTACGCAAATATTGTGCACAAGATGGTGACTTATTTCCACGTTCCGATAACACTGCATTACGGAATTAAGTTTCATTTATATTTTGCTTGTTTCGTTAATGTTCCTGCATGAAATTGAGTTTAAAATGCCTTATGAATAGGCCCTCTTGTGAATAAAGAGAATGCATTCAGCAATAGTTCGTGAAGGCTTGCTCAATTCTCGTATGAGCACAACGATTATATTAAGTTGATGACTGCATTACCGTTATGTGGGTTAATATTTGAATAGCCATTGTGCAGAAACATTATACCGGCAATGCTGACTACTTGCAATGTTTGATATTAAGGAATTTTACCATTTAAATACTGATGCGAAGACTTCGAACATATACCATGTGCCTTGTTTCAATCACTTGACACCAGAGTTCGCATGAGCGTTTACCGTTCAGTATGTCATATACATTCCACATGGTATCAATTTCCGACACGGCGCGCTCATTGTTTCTCTTACCACTGCCATCTGGATCGATCGATCGAGTTGGCAGTGCGTATTACACTTCCGTTCGATCCACCACTGCCAGCTCGATCGTTCCGATCCACTTCCGTCCCATTTTTCAAAATCACTCCCACAAAAATATCCATCAACCGAGTGGAAAGATGTTGCACATCAAAAATAAAAAAAACTATTCCTCTCATTCATGCCATAAAGATAATGTACCCAACGGTTTCAGAGCAGCCAAATAATGAATATCACGAAGCAAGTAAGGAATGAAACGAAAATTGCGGGGAGGGGGTACGTCTCATCATCACCAAGTGACAGGTAGGTAATGAAATGAAAAATATTACTCCCCCCCCCCCCCTCTCTCCTCCCCTGGGAAACATCCTTCAGGTGCCCAGGCGTCCACCACCATAACCATAGAGTGAACTAATTGCAGAGACATAATAACACAGGATATCAGACATACACACTAACTGTAATAAATCCGATTAAGAAACTCAAAGAAAGCATGTTGAGTTGTGTTCAAGTAGACCTGGGCCCGGTACTCGTTGGGAAACACGCTCTGAGAGAAATTCAGAGGCTTCATCAAAGACGCGGCTAAGCAGTAAATCATACATTTCGTTCTGAAGCAGCGAATTACTTCAAGTCTTGATCCCCCTTAAATCATAATACATCATCGCGATGCTTGTTATTTCTTTGAAAGGAATGACCGACACCCATTAACCTCTTCAATCACAACATCAGCGCCTATAAATTCGGCAACTTACAACACTTTGTTGTGTTACTGGCTGCATGCTAACACGGGATCAGGAGCTCAAAGAACAAAGTAAGGTACAGTATAAGGTATTAATGTGGAGCAGTTGTGCCAATTCATTCACAATGTTGGAAACGTGCCCATAATGCTGTGTGCTGTGTACACCAGTGCGCTGCAATAATAGCGGCTACTAATAAGCCGAGCGACGGTTAGTGCAGTAAAGCATTGCGCAATAAAATGTATATTTTCTCCGCTACGCTTCCGATCTTCTGTGAATCCCTGGAAGACTTTGTACTTTTCTGCATCCGTAGTTGCAGAGTGGCGTGTCGAGGATAAAATTATGACAGGCATTGTCTTCCTTTTCCGCACTTTTTCATTCGCGTAAATTCTTAAACTTTTCAGCGTCTACATTATACTTTTTTAAATATATTTTATTTTTATTTTTTTAGCGTATGGCTTTTTGTGCCGGGAGTGTCTGAGGACATGTTCAGCTCACCAGATTTTGTAGCTGCTTCTACGCGGACACCCATGGGGTGAGCTACATGTACCGTCGCGTGTGGAGTGTTGTCTGGGAAGGAAAGTTTTGAATGTAAGGCCTAGGAGTTGGAAGGTAGCGGCTGTGGCCTATAGTGTGGGACCAACCCCGGCATTTGCCTGGAAGGAAGATGGGAAACCCCCAGAAGACCATCGTCAAGGTTGCCGGCGAGGGGGATTCGAACCTCCTCGCCTCCCGGATGTGAGCGACTGCCTGCAGCCACGCCGTAACGACCACGGCTAATTCACCCGGTTACATTATACTAAACAAATACATTCGTAACAAAACAAGCAACAGGTAACTAAGGGCTTGCGTTCTAATAACAACATATAGGTGACGCTATTGACCTAGTATACATGAACAAACAACACGTAGCTAAGATCTTGCGTTCTAATAGCAACATATAGGTGACACTATTGACCTAGTATACATGAACAAACAACACGTAAATAAGATATTGCGTTCTAATAGCAACATATAGGTGACGCTATTGACCTAGTATACATAGATTAATAAACAACACGTAGATAAGAGCTTTTGTTCTAATAGCAGCGTAAAGATGATACTACCTAGGTACTGACCTAGTATGCATAGATGAACAAACAACACGTAACTAAGAGCTTGCGTTCTTATAGCAACATATAGGTGACTATATTGACCTAGTATGCATAGTCTAGATGACGAACACTAGTTGCCATGGCTACCATGATGACGCTATAGACAGACCTCCAGCTCAAAAAAATATCAATATGAAAATGGCAGATCAACACTGCTTTCATACGATTTGTGGGCTATTTAATTTTATAATATTTTAAATTATAACTGTTGTACAAGCTTGAAACACATATAAACCGTAATTAATTTTAAACATTTCATTGAATCAATCAAACAAAAAATATAAGCAACATATGTAGAATTTAGTTTCTACATTGATGATAATAGTCTCCCGGTATCGATACAATATTTTTTCCATTCGCATAGGAAACTTCCTGCTGCTCCCAGGAGAAGGGATAAGGACGTGTACGCAGCCAACCGAGGTAATCGGCGATGATAGCTTGAGCAATTCCTTACCGTAATCCTCCAGGTGTGTAGCAATTGCTGGTAATTCATTTAGGGGCTTTGCGAAATTGTGGTCATGTAGCCCCGTGTACTTGAGTGTGTGTACTTCTAATTGAGTCTGGATTAGGATAGGAGGCGGCCGTGGCATTAACTTAGGAACCATCCCGATATTCGTTTCGAGTAGAAGTAGGTAAACCACGGAAGACAACTTCCAGGATGGCTGAGATATGAATCGAAGCCACATATTCTCAGATCTGACTCATGAGGATGAGTGAAATTCATTACAGCCCTCAGACCAGAATTAAACTTCATGGCAGAGCAAGGAATCGAACCCTGTATCTCAGGGGTGACATCCTAGAATGATAGTCGTTACGCCATAAGGGGGTCACAATCAGGGGTGTATATAACATTTATTTCGTGTTTTGTACAGTACGTACTGCACTGCGAAGTTTTTAGTGCATACTGTTCATTGGTTTTTGTGGATCAAGAAATGGAGGGACACTGAATCTAAGTCTAGAATTTGGTTGGTTGGTTGGTTGGTTCCTCCGTTAAGGGGCTGCGACAACGCGGTCATGTAGCTCCGTGTACTTTGGGTGTGTGTAGAATGTATGGTAACCGGTGTTAATTTTGATGGCTGTATTAGTGTGTGTTATCTGTTTTTAATTCAAGTAAGGACTGCAGACATTCGATTTTTTAGTGGTTCCAACTTCTGCCACCAAACGACACCATCAACGACCAACTAGTTCTGAACTTTGTTACTAGATGACACCGCAGTCGGCTACTGACGACGAACGTTGAAACCTAAGAGCGTTAGTCAAATCTAGCTTCACACAAGTGTAATTAGTGGAAGGTTCTTTATCATGCCATAAATGTATGACATTGGACCGCCGGCTTTACTTCCCCTCCGAAGGAAGGTATACTGAGGGATTTTAACGCTTTAAAAAAATCCGACGACTTCGGCCGGGTTTGAACCCGCGACCTTGGGCATAGAAGCTCAGCATGCTACCAACTACGCCACCGAAGCCGCTAGTTTAGAACTGACTTTTTCCCTACTGTCGACCAAAGTATTATGTGCATACTGTGCAGTATAGCTCTTTATCAGCAATAACAGTTTTTGTATGGTTTACTGTATTGCAATGTTTTTACTGTAGACAACAATATACATATTGTTCAGTACAGTACAGTAGTCATTCTTGAGTTCAGAGATTGTTTATTTTAATGAAAAATCTGTAAATTCTGCACTTTCTCATAATCTGACATTTCTTGCGTTCCGACCATACTCTCAGTCCCAAAGGTGACGGATTACAGGGGTTGTACAGGGTCATTATCTATGTGCGCCCCGATAAACACGACAAGCTAAACCGGCTTTGACTTGCGCAGATAGCGGGCGGGCATACACGGTTCAGCCAGTGGTAGCCGCGCTCCGCTGACTCATATCGTAAGTTCACACGTGTTTTGTCATTCATATGGACGTGTATCTGCAAAGCTTAGACGTTAGTGTTGCACGTTTGTGATTACTGTGATTGTTGGTCATGCCCAGACACCAATTCACATTGCGTGAACGTGTGTATATCCATAATTCATACTTGAAAAGCAGAATAACTTTTTCTGAAACAAAACGAAAATTTTGAATCAAGTTTCCAGGAAGACCTGTGCCTAATGCTAGTACAATTAGGAGGCTCGCTAAACCTTTCAAGGAAACAGGCTCATTAATTAATAAAAGAGTTGGAAACATTCTTTCATCAGAAGATGTCAGGTGTGTGTTACAAGAGAGGTAGTACATTTTCAACATCGACTATGAGCACTGTAAGTACATATTATTGAACATGTTTGGTAAAAGTGTAAAAGTGCGCGCCACCACCAGCTGAACCGTGTAAGCGCGCCTGTGATCTGCGCCAGTGAAAGCCGGCTTAGCTTGCCGTGTTTTTTGGAGCGCACATAGATAATGACCTTGTACTATAGTAAACAATGGGTGTAAAACACTCCAAGAATGGTCGTTGTGAGCGCTGGGATTCAAACCCACCATCTGTGTATTTCCAACTGCTCTTTACAGTTATAGTTCGTGCCTTCACGCGCAAGGATACGCTGTCAATAATCAACAAAAGCCATAATTATACTTTCGGATTAAATCCTCAATTATTTTATAAACCACCGAATTGTTTTCCTAATTTGCCTGAAAGTATATTAACTGAATTCTTAGGATGAAGGAAGCTTTAATAAACAACCAAGTGAGTTAAATTTGGAATGTGAATCGCGGAGCCACTTCTAATTTTAAGTGTGAAATCCGGAAGAGCACCTCACAGGTCATTAAAGCACTGTATCATTTACATAATGAAGAGATGTCTCCTGAGGTGCAAGCAGAAAATAAGACACGTGTGTACAATTATGCCAGCACAAAGGAATGACATGTACACAGTGAGTGACTCTGGAATTCTCGCATTACGGTAATTGATATACACCAAGGGTGGCCAAAACGGCAAGGTGATAACTTTGATATACAGTAATATAATACTTGGTTTCTTTTATCACGGTTATACACTGTCGATGGTATTAAGTAAGCCCGCCGCCTCTTTGCGTAGTGGCTAGCATTATTGGTTGTCACCGCGGAGATCCGAGTTCCATTCCTGTCCCTGCCAAGAAATTTAATTTTGGTCTGAGGGCTGGAACGGGGTAAACTTAGCCTCGTGAGGCAAAACTGAGAAGAGGCTGGTTTGATTCCTACATTGGCCATCCTGGAAGTGGTTTTCCGTGGTTTCCCACTTCTACTCCAGGTGAATGCCGCGAGGATGCCTAACTTAAGGCCACGGGCGTTTCCTGCCCAAATACACACACTAATGATACAGTGATACAGGTTATCAGATAACTTGTACATACGCCTACGTACACGGTCCTACATGACCACGATATCGCAAAACCCCTAAAGAATTAAAAACAACTGTAATGACTAGGGTTCGGAAGTTTAAGACCTAAAGGAGTACAAAATATGCAAGCAAATATGCCCTAAAACTATAAAATATGACCTAAAAACTATGAAATATGACATGAATTTTTGGGATAGGTAGAGTATCACTAACATACAGTAAACGTCTTAAGTGCCAAAACGTGATCAGCGATAATACACCAGACACATTTAATCATACAAACTGACAGAGAGCTACAGTTCATTAAAATTTTCAACATTGATTCAGTAGCACAGCCTTGAGATGCAGTTCTTCCTCGGTTTATTTACTACACTATTCGGAAGTCCTGTGTTTGAAACTCGCCGCAGATAACACGTACCTGTTAACGACACCTCAATTTTAACAAAAATGCTGAAATTATAACCAATATGACCTTATATTACTGAAATATGACCAAATATGACCAAAACAATAAAAATGGCCGAAATATGCATTTATAGGCAACATAAGATTGCTTTAAACGTGGTCAGAGACCCGTCATTCAAACTCATTTTTCAGGTTTCGGTTAAAATGAGCTCAGGAAAAAAATATGACTTTTCCTTAACATCCGAGCCTTAGTAATGAATTATGCGATATCGAAGTGGTTTATTCAAACATCAAGCATGTTTCTATATGGGGGAGGTGAAACATGCACAGCTATGGTGGTTGGTACTTGGTATCGTGAGATTTGGACATACTGGTCTCCCCTGTTTGTTATGACGTCACACAGTGTAATGGGGCATGACAGCTCGCGGTGAACTCGTTCAAGCTCCACAAGATTTGCTCAGAACACCTCGACTCTCAGCGGAACCATAGCGGAAGTTTCAAGTCTTCTCTCAAATGTTGTTGTTGTTGTTGTTGTTGTTCATTTAGGTTTCCTTTAATGAATACTAGCATTACCCGTTGCGGCTTTGCCCGCGAATATTCTACTTGTAAAGAGTACACTTAGCAAAATCTGAATCATGAATTCTATGACTGATTTATCCTTGGTATGAATAATCAGACTTTATCAATTCAGCTACTGGTGCAGTGGTTAGGGGTTTGTCATTCCTTCATAGGTATATCGGAGTGAAGTTAGATTTCTGGGAATATCACAGACACTGTTAATTTAAGGGCCATTAAATGTGGTTTTCGGAGACCCTTTACAGTCGGGTGAAAAAGACATTTCGTACCACACTCACACGTAAAAATTGCGTGAAAACATTCTAGAGTGGCCCTTGACCCCCTTAAGCGCATTATACTGTATGTTTTGATGAATTTTACAGCTTAATTTGGTTCAGTGATAACCTTATAACCGTCTGGAAACTTTCACAGTAATGTAATGTTTGGAATTGCATTGCGTCTTACAGAAATTGATGGACCTGTGAGATTCTGTTACCATGGTTACCGTGTTGCATTCTTTAATTATTCCATTGTGAATATACATGTTTTAAGGTATTTATTTAATTGTGAGGCATTTAAAGAGTAAGTGAGTGCGTTTTGCTTACGCATTGGGTTATGCTGAACCTGTAGGTACTCCATATTCGTAGGTTGGTGTTAATGGGACCTTATTTTCGGTACAAAACCGGAATGGGACCTTAGCAGAATAATATAGGGAGGGATAAAATCTAGATTACCAGTACATCACAAAATCTAGTACAATAATACAGAGAAAAGGAAAGAATGCCGAGAAGTGACCAATTAACCCTTGACCGGTGGTGCTAATTGCAACGTTGTTATGGTACCACTTCGCATCGGTGACGACAACCGACAGTAGTGGTTACGCGGGCTAAAGCGCTGCGTTAGGTCAAGGGGCCAAGCTCTCTGCTGACTCGGTAGACGCGTGGGTTCGAGCCCCACCGTTGGCTGTCCTTGAAATGGTTTTCCGTGGTTTCCCCATTTTCAACACCAGGCAAATGCTGGGACAGTACCTTCTGACAGGCCACGGCCGCTTCCTTCCACATCCTTGCCCAGTTTCATTCATCTTCATCCATTCCATCTCTCATCCCGACGCGCAGGTCGCCCACGGGCGTCGACTAGAATGACCTGCACTCGGCCTCTCAGGAGGCTACACGACACAAAAAAAAAAACGGTGACGACTACGATTCTACCTAACTGATAATAAATACCACTTATGTCAACTGTTATTGCACTCTCCAGGCTAGCAGAATGGAGACTGTTTCAAAATAATTTTGTTTGATATTTATTTATTTTTTCTTTTTGGTTTCGATTAATTCTTAATTTTTCATTGTTTTCTTTTAAATTTTGAGCAGTTTTTTAACTAATTTTGACTAATTGTGATTGTTTTCTTCTTGTATTTGACTAATTTTGATTTATTGTCTTTTTTAGATTTTAACCCTTAGACGTTCAAGCTAATGGTTTATCGTTACCCCCTGTTTGTGCCAAAACTGTCAGGGTAACGATCTATCGTTACCGGCCTTTATTATTGATTGATTCGTTATTTACACGGCAGAGAGTCGCAATTTTCAGGGAATATGAAGAAAACCATTTTAACTCACGTGTATTTTCCGCGGGAACCACTAACAATCTGTAATTATATTAGTCTTAGAATCGGAAGTATGTGTTCACTGAGTTATGTGTCTTTCTTACATCGTGATTGGTGTCAAATTTACGTTTATTTTTCCCTGTTTTCGTTGGTGATTTCTTAATCTTGATATTTACTACGATAGCAAATAATATAGAATTCCTATTAATATGAATAACAGAGTTGGACAGTGAATTCCATTTTCCAAAATTATTTCAAAACGTTAAATCTATGTTTTCCACTGTTTTACATTTCTTTAACATTGATATCATATGGCACAGAGAAAGCACTTATGTTTGGTTAAGTGAATTATACATTTTATATTGGAAACATCTAATGTTAATATCTTTATTGGTCTGCCTTCCATCTCATTTTAAAAAAAGTGTGAGCACTGCTTGGTAAATGTGGCTCATAGTTTTCACAGATCCATCAACTGAGAGGTTGAAAGTAAAAGGGTTAAGTACTGTACGTATGCCTATTTATTTCGTTTTTTTTTAATACTTTTTGAGTTTTTTGACGAATGTTTACCAATTTTGATAGTTCTCTCTTTGTTTAATGGATTTCGACTAATTTTGATTTTCTTGTGTATATTCTTTGTTCTATTTTTGTTTTTGACTAATTTGCTCTGTATTGTACAGGCCCGGGGGGCTGTACCCCCTGAAAGCCACCCCCTATCTTTTACTAAAACCACCCCAACTGGCAACATCATAAGACCAGAACATTACCTTTACACGGCAAGAGGCGGCCACCCTGCTTGGGAGGTTAGCCAACTACTTGCGACACATACATAAACATCTACACAACAACTAACTGGGGCAGCTACGTCGACGGAATGCTGACCACGCAACGCCGAGAACTATAAGAACGGAGTCCTTTTTGGAGCCATTATCTGTTATACAGTGTGCGTCGCCGAAGGCCCTAGCCGACGTCTGCTCCAGCTGCATCATCAGGTGAGACTCAGCAAAGTGCTCAGAATCCTTTACTTTGTGAACACCCACTCATAATCTTGTACACTCTACTTGTATAATTGCATACATTCCCCCAAGAGGGACTTACAAATTCACACTCACTGACCAATAAACACATGGTCAGTAAATTACACTTGTATTGTTAATTACACTCCTCTTTACATCCTCATACCCTTCCTGACTCTCGTCACGATTGACCGTGACCATAGTAGCCAGTAATTGCTTGGTCAGACTCCATTGTGCTTCCCGCACGCGACTCGACTACATAACGTCGAGCCGCTGACGTAAGCACGCCTATTGTATTACCCATCCCGTCCAGCTGGCAGGCCGGTATAGTAGCCTGCATTTAGAGGTCCATCCCCTAATCAACACTTGCATCTTTGCAGGAACACCCCCTAGCGTTTAAACACTAAACAACACAGTACACTAGTAAGCTCTCCCAGCTACGGGAAGCTACTCTCTCCTAGGAACTACTTTCCAAATTATCACAGTGACACAAGTGTTTTGTCCCAAACCACCCCCCAACTAAGGGATCTAAAACATATTGGTGGAGGCGCTGCTACCACGCACAATAAGGGTAGGACTCATACAACGAGCCCTCGTGGTAGAAACGACCCATACCGCACACAGCCAAGCGAGACTAATTTTTTTTTCTCCTACATTACGTCCCACACTTTTTCTTTATCACACGGGGATTTGTATTACTACACCCACCCCCACCCTCCCCATAGTGCAAGATCGGTGGAAATTAAATGACCACGTTCAGAACCACACTAAGAGACTTTGCGCACCATTTGTCGGCTAGTACAACTCCACTCCTGCCGAAGTTAAAAATTAAGAACAGTGACTTGATAACTGACCAGACTGCAGTACAACTTCTTAGGAAACTCGAATTCAAGGCATCAGAGATCCGTGCTCAACACCCTGCAGCGGCAGCACAAGTCACACATTTTACACGATCCCAGGCCACTGAACACAGACAAGAATCACCAATATCCAGCGCTAGTGAAGTAGATTGCCTGCCAACACTCCACCCCATATTGTTGCAGCAACTGCAAATCACAGAGCAGAAAACTGATAATCTGCTCGAGCGCATCACACAGTTACTAGATACAGACACTGTTAAAGCAGACAATCACATGACAGAGGCAGTCCTAGACATACACACTATTTTAGAAACGGTGAAACAGGATTTAGACAGGACTGTGGACGTAGTCAAATCCACACAATACGACAACACACCATCAATCAGTGACGATATATCAGGTGACGAGCCACCTGGTAACGTAACACACGTGTCGTACACGGGGAGCGAGGCTAATTCCCCTCAGAATAACACAAACACCTCGGCACACGATAGCGGTGCGAACAGCATAAACAGATCACAATCCCTACACAGCCAACGAGAGACAGTCGAACAGGAAATGAACAGACACACAGAATACCCCATGATCCACCCCACAAAGTTCACGGGGGAAGGCCAGGATCCCGAGGAATACCTCAAGGCCTTCAATAGAACGGCTCGGATCAATGGCTGGAGCGATGAAGTCAGAAAACGGCTCCTCCCTGCATACCTCACGAAGGCAGCCATGACATGGTATGAGCTCCATGAGGACACCCTAGAAGATGCCACATGGGAGGAAATCACTTTATTGTTGATAAGTGAATTCCAGCTCATACCAGATGATGAGGACCTGTATGACCAAATTCGACAGAGGTCACAGGGACCTAAAGAAAGCGCCCAGTCGTACATCAACGCAAAGTTGCTAATGTGCGATAAATATAACGCAGCTATGACGAACAAGCAGAAAGTTAAGCTGTTAATGCAGGGCCTCAGACCATCCATCGTGGACAAGTTGTGCATTATGAACAACCCCACGGTCCAACACATGCTGAATAACATAAAGATAATAGAGGCAGGAAAAAAGATCACGGAAAAAGCTACGGAAAAAGCCGTGAATCAGCACTTTCATCCACAAAAGGACGACACTAGTCAGAAGATGGATGACTTAGTGGACAGGATGGAAAAATTAACGATAGCTGCCATCCAAGCAAGCGGCAGACCGCCTAGGGGTGAACAAACAGACACGGAAGAGCGCAATTATCCTGAATGGGACAGGGGGTACACGGAGAGGAGACACTACGGGAGGGAGGAAATTTACTATCCTCCACAGCGGCCAACAACACCACATACACAGGATAGGCCACACTACCCTCCGCGGTACTCACCGGTATCATACGCGGACGAAGAACCGACATACCCCTCACGGCGACCACCATCCCCGTACACACCGGAATACTACCCCGAAGAGTACGAACACACCATCCCCCGGCGAAGCAGCCCGCCACCAAGCAGGCAAAGCTATGCAGCCCCACAATATAGGGGAAATGGGGACTATCGGGAGAACCCATACATAAACATCTACACAACAACTAACTGGGGCAGCTACGTCGACGGAATGCTGACCACGCAACGCCGAGAACTATAAGAACGGAGTCCTTTTTGGAGCCATTATCTGTTATACAGTGTGCGTCGCCGAAGGTCCTAGCCGACGTCTGCTCCAGCTGCATCATCAGGTGAGACTCAGCAAAGTGCTCAGAATCCTTTACTTTGTGAACACCCACTCATAATCTTGTACACTCTACTTGTATAATTGCCTACATTCCCCCAAGAGGGACTTACAAATTCACACTCACTGACCAATAAACACATGGTCAGTAAACTACACTTGTATTGTTAATTACACTCCTCTTTACATCCTCATACCCTTCCTGACTCTCGTCACGATTGACCGTGACCATAGTAGCCAGTAATTGCTTGGTCAGACTCCATTGTGCTTCCCGCACGCGACTCGACTACATAACGTCGAGCCGCTGACGTAAGCACGCCTATTGTATTACCCATCCCGTCCAGCTGGCAGGCCAGTATAGTAGCCTGCATTTAGAGGTCCATCCCCTAATCAACACTTGCATCTTTGCAGGAACACCCCCTAGCGTTTAAACACTAAACAACACACTACACTAGTAAGCTCTCCCAGCTACGGGAAGCTACTCTCTCCTAGGAACTACTTTCCAAATTATCACAGTGACACAAGTGTTTTGTCCCAAACCACCCCCCCAAATAAGGGATCTAAAACAGTATTTTAGAATGCAAATATATTTGTCATTGATAGCACAATGGGCAATTAATTGTAAATATTAACTAATACATGTCATCCTTTTCAAGAGTGCATTTATATATTTGTATCTTGTACCCCGCCCATTAATTGGGCACAAACGTGTTGACCGAATGAAAAGCTACAAAAAGTCAATTTGTATTGGCAACACTGAAGAAAGAATGGCATCAAGTCTCCACATTTCTTGTGCTTTTTGTTTACCCCTGAAACTCCTCAGGATGCTGCGGTGTTTACAGGAATTGATGTGCCTGAGAGGGGTTACATGACGCAGTCGGTAGAGGCGCTGAGCTTCTAACTGAATGGGAGTGGGTTCGATCCCCACCCTGGTTTAATTAGTTAATATTCACAATTAAATGCCCAAATGGTTGGTTCCGTAGTTTAGGGACTGCGACAACGCGGTCATGTAGCCCCATGTACTTGTTGTTTTAGGAACAACACTACCACTTACGGAAACGCAAATGGCCCTGGGGTTCACTCAACCTACACCAGAAGCGAGTATCAGGGTAATTCCTGGGAGCAAAGACGGCCGGGCATATAGCTGACAACTCCATCTCATCTACAGTACAGTAGTGCCGATGTCACAAAGGGTGGAAGCCTCTACCTTCCAATAACCCCAGGGCCTCCAGGCCTGTAGGGAGTTGGCTTTGCTTTTGTCTTTGCTTTGACGTTCATGAGTCTCTGGAATTGTGTTTCTTGTTTCACTTATTTATACGGATGTTTAGATGTTTTGCCTCATGAGGCTGAGGGTCTCCTGTTCCAGCACTCAGACAAGAACTGAAATTTTTGGCAGAGCTGGGAAACAAAGCCGGAACTTTAGGAATGCTAGCCGCTACACCACGAAGTGATCGAATGAAACAACATCGATGTCCAAGCCCCTAAATAAAGCAACAAAAAGAAAAGTCCGCATCGTTGCGTAGTGGCTAGCATTCTTGGCTGTCACCGTAGAGGCCCGGGTTCAAACCCTGGCTTATTCAAGAAATATTATTCTGGTCTGAGCGCACGCCAGGCAAAACTGAGAAGAGTACACGGGGCTACATGACCTCGATGTCACTAAATTCCTATAAGAATCAACAACAACAGCAACGAAACAACAACTAGTTGAGATAACGTTTGTGAGGATTTCTTGTGAAACACAACTCTATTCTAAAGTAAGAATGAAAAAAATAAAAATGCCTACTCAATGTCGGTGCCTCTTTTGGCGTTATCAGCGTTGCGACTTCATATCAGAGCCTATAAACAAGCGTACTGTCGCCGTACGTCTCGTAAAACGTCCAGCAGACAAGGCGAGGCTGCGAGGCTACAAAGCCAAGCGCCTCACGTTACAGAATAGGCGATTTCCCGCGTGCTCTCGTCACTTTCTCCGACCAATAATGGAATACAATGTAAGTATGCGGTTACACTTTTGACCTCCGCTCGGAGTCAAGCTAAAATACCTCAACAGCTGTGCTCTCACAGCCGCGATATCTCCCTCCGTATCCAAAACATTCCCCTAGATTTGTGTTTTTGTACATGAAAACTGAAAGATGCGCAGGACGTGAAATATAAACCTGGCAAAAAATGTCTATCTGATTGCTGTTGGAATGTTATGAAGGTGGTTCAGAAAGTAAGCTTCATGCTTAGTACTGCTTATTCTAAATCCCTCCGCGTAGTTGTGCGTGTTAAATCATTCATCACGCCCGTGATGGGGAGCTGCAGTAAGTCAGGAGATCTAATGTTCGATTCTCGACGTGTGTTGAGGTTATCTAAAAGTGGGATTTTCTCCCAGGTTTCTATACTCCCCTCAATGTTGATGCCGGGATAGTACCTTATTTCAAGTCCCGGGGTGCGTACCGCATCTCCAACCCTAGTATTTAGTTACACACGCTACGACAGTCACCATAGAAACACAGGTTATCAATTAAAATTTAAAATTTAAAATTGGAATTTAAAAAATGATAATTGAGAATAAAAAATAAAAAAATTGAAAATTGAAAATTAAAAATTAAAAATTAAAAATTAAAAATTTTAAAATTAAAATTTTAAATTTTAAATTTAAAATCTAAAAATTAAAAATTTAAAAATTTAAAAATTAGAAATCGAAATTTGAAATTCGAAACTCAAAACTCGGAATTCAAAATTTGAAATTTGAAATTGAAATTAAAATTAAAAGTATATAAATACATAAAAACAAACAAACAAAATAACTTTTTGTCAAGAAGATACTCAATGGTGCTAGTGAGGGTCTTGAAGCCCTCAACCTAGATTTTTATTTTTGGTCGTATTGGCAATTAGTCAGGAAACCTGTGGGTGAGAGGAAAGCGCCACAAGGAGGGGACTTATCACATATTCTTAAACAGCCATGTCAGCTGTTGGTGATTTCGGCTGGGCGTATGCGACTTTGTAATACAGACTGCAATTAATATTTCATCAGTACGACATTCTTATAGAAGAGAATATATAAGATTTGAAGGAGATAGGACCAGTGCTCAATAGTGGAATGTAGTCTATTTTTAAACTAATCATACGTAATTCAAAATACGTAGCAGCAGTACTTTCCGTCGTAACTCCCTCTGTTAACATAACCTCACATCATGGTGCTATTTCTGGTAGAAGCCTTGAGGTCTTTGCCTGCTGCATAATGTGAACTTCAGTTTTAACGCTCATTACTGGCAAATGAATGCGGAACGACTTACACGGTTCTGAGCATTGTAAAACGAGTCTAATACCGTGTACACGTGAGCATTTCTAAAGCTAAGTGTGCAAAATCGTCTGGAGAGAGTTTAAATTATTCAATTTATCACACTTGGTACATTGCACACTAACCATCTCACTATATCTTCTGCTATCATGTCGCTTTGAACTGGACATGGTAGGCTCGAGCTTTCATCCCATTTCCCTCTTGAGTAAGGCAACATGTAGTGCCTACCAGCTGTACGGGTGGCCTTTACACGGGGCGAACTTCGCGAGCTGTCAGGACTCGACACTTCTGCAGTTGTTAGCTTGCTCGCTAGTACAGTATAACATTGAAACATAAAACTGCGTTAACGGTGTACCTGTGCTTGGAGCGGTTATATCTGTAGAGTTGTTGTTGATGTTGTTTGCGTCTTCAGTTGTTTGAATTGATGTAGCACTCCATGTCTCCCTGTCCTGATCTAATCGTTTCATCCCTACATAGCAACCACATGCTACATCCAAGGCAATCTGTTTAACATTTATTCTAACCTTGTTCTACCCCTACAGTTCATAACCTGGACCATTCCTTCCATAGGTAAGTTTGCAATGGGAGTCTTAGTACATGTGTCCTACCGACCTATCTCTTCTCTTCGCCCCCCAAGGGCTCACATCTAGTGGGACGTCGGTTGGCGACCACGAGGCTCCAGCTGAGTCTGGCATTCCTTCCACTTACTTGTGCCGGGCTCCTCTCCGTCTTCTTTCCTGTCGACCTCACTTGGTCAACTCTTGTTCTCTTCCGACCCCGACGGTATTAGGGTATCCGAGGCCTACGGAGTCTCTTCCTTTCTCGCCTTAATTGGCCCTTGCCTAATGTTTTCTGATACCCTCCTTCTGCGAGGGGTCATCCTTCTTTTTCTTTTCATGTTATCTCCTGCCTTTTGCTCAAGAAGGCAGGGTGCATATAGCCCCACCACTTCTGGTGCACCCTGGATATTGCTACACCCTCAGGGGCTAACGGCTGGTGATTTCGGGAGTTGGCGACCCCAAGGGATTCCTGAGCTGGGTCCGGTTTTCCCCCTTTTATCCATTACCTCTGGGGCGGACCCTCTCCTTTTTCACTTTCCTATCTGCCTTTCATGGCTCTCCTTTCTTCCATGTCCCTCAATCCACATTCTTCGAGGGGTGAGGTTATTTCTTTTCCTCCTGTTCTTTATTTGCCTTATTCTCTTTTTCTTTTCTACTTCTTCTTCTTCTAGGATATAAGTTAGTAGTAAGTTTTAGTTATAGTTTACATTTCATTTTCATCTTCACGATCAGCCAAACCATTAGGGGCCGATAACCTAGATGTTAGGTCCCTTAAAACAACAATTATCATCATCATCTTCTTCTCTTCATTAGCAGTCGCCAGAAACACTCTCCTCGACCACCCGTCTTAATACCTCTTCATTTGTAACTCTATCTACCCATCTGATCTTCATCATTCTCCAGTAAGATCATATTTCAAACGCTTTTATTCTCCTTTCTTCTGCTGCACCAACAGTCCAAGTTTCATTTTTCTAGAGCACCACGCTCCAGACAAAGGCTCTCAAAAATGACTTTCTTATACCTGAATCTATATTTGATGTCATCAGACTTATTTTCCGTAGAAATGCTTTCCTTGCCTGAGCCATCCTACTTCTAGAAAGCTAACTAATGCAATGGGTACCAAGTTGCGATTTCCGGACAATTTCGACATATCTTTACGATCCACATCCCCCAGACCCCAAAACCACCGTCAGTTAAAAAGTTTATATATACAGAGTCGTGGAAAAGGTTGCAGCAATTTCAGAGAATCATAGCTCAGGAACTATTTGAGATATTAAAACGAGTATTTTTGTGATAAATTAACCATCTCAAAATGTTTTCTTTCATTCCATATAATGTTTCTATGAAGTGTGCTCGACTGTTTCGTCACTCGGTCTAGGGCGTCCGGGGGACTACTTCACAGCAACGCTGCCTGTTTCCTGTACCTGTTCATACCACCGTCTAATGCAGGGCCATCCAGTCATTGCGCTCGGGGAGCACTGGGCAGTCAGACTATCGCTCCTTCCCCTACCACCACTACACTGTGGCAGCGAGGAGACGGACGATGTTCAGACCACGCTGAAGAGATATGATGATGATGATGATGATGATGATGATAATTGTTGTTTTAAGGGGCCTAACATCTAGGTTATCGGCCCCTAATTGTTTGGATGATCGTGAAGATGATAATGATATGTAAACTATAACTAAAACTAACTACTAACTTATATACTAGAAGAAGAAATGGAAAACAAAAGGAGAATAAGGCGAATAAAGGACAGGAGGAAAAGAAATGCCCTCAACCCTCGAAGAATGCCGATTGAGGAACGTGGAAGGAAGGAGAGCCATAAAAGACAGATAGGAAAGTGAAAGAGGAGAGGTTCCACCCCACAGGTAATGGATAAAAGGGGAAAACCAGACCAAGCTCAGGAATCCCTCGGGGTTGCCAACTCCCGAACTCAACAGCCGTGAGTCCTTGAGGGTGTTGCAGTATCTAGGGTGCACTAAAATGGGTGGGGCTACATACACCCTGCCTCCTTGAGGGCCTTGGGCAGAAGGCAGGAGATAACAGGAAAAGAAAACGAAGGCTGACCCCTCGCAGAAGGAGGGTATCAGAAAAGATGAGACAAGGGCCAATTAAGGCGGGAAAGGAAGAGACTCCCTAGGCCTCGTATACCCTAATACCGTCGGGGTCGGAAGAGAACAAGAATTGACCAAGTGAGGTCGATAGGAAAGAAGATGGAGAGGAGCCCGGCACAAGTAAGTGGAAGCAATACCGGACTCGCCTGGGGCCCCGTGGTCACCAACCCACGTCCCACTAGATGTGAGCCCCTGGGGGGACTGACTAGATACGTACGTACAGTCGTGCGGCCGAGAGCTCTTGTGGGATTGTTCACATATTAATAGGGCTGTTTTGCCATAACAAATATACCGCATATACAAATCGAATGGTACTCCGATGTATGGAAACGAAGTGTTAAGGAAAGAATATTGTGATTTATTCCAAACTGAAATGTGAACATATTAGAGAGAGACATTCAACAACAAATTGTGTTCTTTTTAACACATTACATCTCAATTGCACACTAAACATTTGGCATGTCCTTTATAAGCTGTACAGAAAAATGAAATTTTCCATTCTGCTTTAAAGACTGCTGCTTTACCACTCCTTCTTTTGTATGCTGTTCAGTCATGACCACTTGCGAAACTGATTTACTTAGACGCTATCAACAAAGCGCATTGGATTAGCCTAGTGACTGATGGATCGGCTGCACACTTCGCGCTCAGCCAGCCAAGCTCCTCCCACCACTTCTGAAACTACCTTCCAACAAAGCGCTCGGAGCACTGGCTTAGAGCGTGGCCGGAGCACTGTCTGGATGGCCCAGGTCTAATGCTATTAGCATGAGGAGGATCCCTACCATAAACACGTCGGAAAGTGCGCTGAACAGTTATAAAAGATTTAAACTCCACTAACCACAACACACCCTGTGCTTTCTGATGAACTGTTGCCATTGCAATCACACTCACTACTGAAACAGTGGCGTGGCAGCTTCCTGTCGCGCACTCATTCTGTGCATCGGCTGAAGGTCACATACGGAGTAGGCCTACAGTCACATCTAAAACTAAAACTCGATGAGTTCCTGATTAGTATTCAGGTCAAATTATTAATTTATCTCACTTACAACGGGAGGTATAATTTTGGCCTACTTTCGAACTTTCGATTTTTGAAAAAAAAAAAATGATAGTAGACTTCTGAAATCTATACAGGGCCAAAGTTGTGTGTCTGTCTGTGTGTGTGAGAGAGAGTCTGTGTGTTTGTGAGTGTGTGTACTCTGAATGTCTGTCCCCCCTCCCAATTCGAACACGGTGAAACCAAATTGAATGAAACTTTGTACAGAGGTAGCACTAGCAAAGGGCACCTCATATTCGTGGTTAATATCCATATAGGACATTGTATTTCCACAAGCTACTACAACCAACATTCAATTATACTCCTTGAAAAGGACATTTAGGAGAAAGTAGGCTATATGTTCTTTACTGAACATCTTGTTTCAAATTGCTGCAACCTTTCCACGTTCTTGTGGATACAAAACTACCATCATTTTGTGTTATAGTTTCAAATTTATACATTAAAATATAGCCATTCAAAATCCCAGTCGAGTTCGTTAATGGACAAAATCTGACTAAGGGGGTGGAAATGGAGGGCCTTATTCGAAAAAAAGTGAAATACCGCTATAACTTTCTTAGTAACTTATACAAAAAATCGAATCAATTCAAAGTTTGAACTATCCTTGGAATAAGGGCCAAAAACTTACCTTTGTAAAGTGTTTTGATAGCACTAACCATTGACCAAAGAGTAGGGAAAAATTGAATTTTGAGAGAAAACAAGTAGTTCCGTGAAGAACTATACAGCCTATTTTCATATATCCTGCTCATGTTAATTGTCTCCATCAACATACAAAATTTCAGTTTATTTGCTGTAACAGATTCGTAGATATTGAGAACCGTCTAAATATTTCATATGGTCGCCAGGATGGATTTTTATTTTTGTACTATTACATTAAGATTATTGTGTACGTGTGGTATTCAAACTTCAATCGCATGATTAGAACACAAGAAGTACAAACGAGATTTTAAAAGTACGCACACCAGCCATCTTGTGATTATGCAAACAATTGACATAAATTACATGCCAGTGGATCAACATTTGTATAAGCATTTAACGTGCAACGTTTCACGGCACTCGGATAGTTGATTCGCGAGAAACGTCCATTTAAATATTTATACTTCGCGTCGCCGCCATGTTGGATTTTTGCTCACCGGGTTACTGGAAGTCCTATAGGTGAACATATGTTCACAGTCTCTATGAACATAAAAAATTCAGTTTGGTTGCTGTAAAAGATTCATAGATATTCTAAATATTTCGGAAGCTCGCCATTTAGGATTGTTATATGTATAGGCCATAGAGTTATGTACCATTCAAGGACAATTATTGCCTAGCTTCATTATTCAAACTTTCACTTCGATCGCATGATTACGACACAAGAATAAAAACTTAATTTTAAAATTTCGCACAGCCGCCATCTTGAGGTTATGCAAAGAATTGAATTAAATTAGATGGCAGTGCATTACAATCCGCAAAATCATTTACTGTACCACATTTCACTGCGCTCAGAGAGTTAAATCACGAGAAAAGTCTATAAAATATTTCAAATTCGCTTGGTCGCCATGTTTTGTACTTTACAGGTTTATGAAATATACATAGATAAACTTGTATCAGTACCCTTTATCACCGTACAAAATTGCATGATGATATCTGTAATAGTTTCGGAGATATGGAATGTCAGTGAAATATTTCGCACAGCCGCCATTTTGAGGTTATGAAAACAATTGAACTAAATTAGACTCCAGTACATGACAATGTGTACAAACATTTGCTGTACCAAGTTTCATTACGTTTGGATAGTTAAATCGCGAGAAATGTCTATTTAAAGTCTCAATTTCGCTTGACCGCCATGTTGGTTTTGCAGTCACCAGGTTTTTGAAAGTCTCATAGGTGAACTTATAGTAGAGCCCTTTATCACCGTACACAATTTCAGGGCGATATCGGTAATAGTTTCGGAGATATTGAATGCTAGTTGGGTTGGTGAGACGTAACAAAATTTGAAGGGCACGGTCGAGGTCGCCGGGAATAGTGCTTTCAACTTACCGAGTTTCATTGAAATCGCTCCAGCCCTTTAGATTTTATTAGGGGGACACACACACACACACCTCACACACACACGCGCACGCACACACACACGGACAAAAGGTGATCTCATAAGCCTATTTTTTCAAAATTGAAAATAGGCTAAAAATCATACCTCCCGTAATAGTGACAATATCAAACCCCCGTAAAATTGTCAATATTCCTCTAAAAATTACCTAAACTTTTGTCTGAAAGAATTTTTGTTATGACCCACACTTACGCCAGGGGATGAACGAAATGTTTTCTGAATTATAAGATGTCTAATTGATGAAGGAAGAGCCAAACGATACCATGACAAAGCCATCTCACGAGATCACATTCAGGTTTCCAACTGTATTTGCCCAGTGAAAACTGGTTGGTTCCTCAGTTTAGGGGCTGCGACAATTCGGTCATGCAGCCCCGTGTACTTTGGGTGTGTGTAGAATCTGTCTGATAACCGGTGTTAATTGTGATGGCTGTATTAGTGTGTATCTGTTTTTAACTCAAGTAAGGACTGCAAACATTTAATTTTCAAATAGTTCCAACTTTTTCTACTAAACAACACTGTCAACGACCAACTAGTTCTGAACTTGGTTACTAGATGGCACCACAGTCGGCTCCTGGCGACGAACGTTGGAACTTAGAGCGTTAGTCCAAATCTAACCTATAATTTACCTTCACACAAGTGTAATTAGTGGAAGGTTCTTAATCATGCCTTAAATCTATGACATGGGACCACCGGCTTTACTTACCCTCCGAAAGAAGGTATAGGGCGGCTTCGGTGGCGTAGTCGGTATCATGCTGAGCTTCTATGCCCAAGATAGCGGGTTCAAACCTGGCCGAAGCCGTCGGATTTTTAAGAGCGTTAAAATCCCTCAGTATGCCTTTCTTCCGAGGGTAAGTAAAGCCGGTGGTCCCATGTCATAGATTTATGGCATGTTAAAGAACCTTCCACTAATTACATCTGTGTGAAGCTAAATTGGATAGGTCAAGAATGTAAACAACGCTCTTAGGTTTCTACGTTCGTTGCCAAGAGCCGACTGCGGTGGCGTCTAGTAGCTAAGTTCTGAACTAGGCCTAGTAGTCGTTGACGGTGGCGCTTCGCGGCAAAAGTAGGAACTATTTGAAAAATTCTAAGTTGCAGTCTGTACTTAAATTAAAAAACAGATAACACACACTAATACAGTCATCACAATTAACACCGGTTATCAGACAGGTTCTACACACATCCAAAGTACACGGGGTTACATGACCGCGTTGCCGCAGCCCCTAAACTTAAGAACCAACCAACCAACCAAAGAAGGTATACTGAGGGATTTTTAACGCTCTTAAAAAATCCGACTACTTCGACCGGGTTTGAACCCGTGACCTTGGGCATAGAAGCTCAGCATGCTACCGACTACGCCACCGAAGCCGCCTCCGGTGAAATCTACCTCCGCTTTTTGGCATGCTGAGGGGGATTTTTATATACTCTTTGCTTCTGCTTCCATAGTCGGGATTCAAACACGAAACTTCTGCTGTCCGATCAGGTACATCCTCAATGCGGTTCACATTTTCAACCTCTCCAAGGAAAAATTTGCCCTAAAGCCATTTCTATGTTTCTAAACTGTTCTATACCATGTTTACATATAGCTGGAATGTGTAACTATTCATAGTTCAAAGAATGGAAAGCCGCAATATTGTCATATACGTGGGATTGCAAGTTCAGTGACGATATATAGTTGAAGGTACGGCAGGTTGTTACACCCAGCTATTGCCAGCTAACATTTGTAACCAAACTGAGACACATCAATCAGCCAAGCCACATTACGAGTTGCTATTCTCGTGCAGAGCAAATGCATAATAAGAATACCGTTTTCTTCTAAATCGTTTTGAGTATGAATAATTCTGATCTGCATGTCATGCCGTAGTCATGCAAGTAAATGCCATTTTGGAACACATACAGTTGATATTTCAAAATAACTCTGTTCCTTTGTTAGATCAATATACATAAGGGAAGCAGAGTATCTAATTACAAGCAATACATGTGGTTTTGAAAACCATGTTCTATAGAAATCTATGAAACCATTTAGAGCGTTGCCTAATTAACTATTAATCCTTGAGCACTGACGAGAAAAAAATTAACACGGGGACTGGCGGTGGGTCATTTTGACCCATAGTGTGTTACTCCCTTTTTGTCGTAGTCTTACGGATTTTGTTGTTGTTGTATGAGTCTTCAGTCTTTTGACTGGTTTGATGCAGTTTTCCATGCCTCCCTGTCCTGAGCTAATCGTTTCATCTCTACATAGCTATCACACCCTACATCCGAGGCAATCTGTTTAACATATTCTAACCTTGGTCTACCCCTACAGTTCTTGTCCTCAACCCTTCCTTCCATAACTAAGCTTGCTATTCTTGGGTGTCTTAGTATGTGTCCTACAAACCTATCTCTTCTCTTCATTAGCAGTCACCAGAAACATCTCTCCTCTCCCACTCGTCTTAATACCTCTTCGTTTGTAACCCTATCTACCCATCTGATCTTCATCATTCTCCTGTAACACCACATTTCAAATGCTTCAATTCTCCTCTATTCTGCTGCACCAATAGTTCAAGTTTCACTTCCATAGAGCGCCACGCTCCACACAAAGGCTTTCAAAAATGACTTCCTAATACCTAAATCTATATTTGATGTCATCAGATTCCTTTTTTGTAGAAATGCTTTCATTGCCTGAGCCAACCTACTTTTTATATCCTCTTTACTTCGTCCATCACTGGTTATTTTGCTTCCTAAGTAACAGAAGTCTCGCTTTTCACCTGCCAATTTGATGTCCATAGAGGTTTCTGATTTATTTCGGCTGCATTCCAGTATTTTTGTTTTACAATTATTAATTTTCGTCATGTATTCTTTCCGTAAGACGGAGTCCAAACCATTCAAAAACTCATTCAAATTCTCAGGCGTGTCGGCCAAGATGACGATGTCATCAGCAAATCTCAGAGTTGAAATGATTTCTCCTTGAATCTTCACTCCCACTTTAAATTTTTCTCCAATTTCCTTCATTGCTTGTTCGATGTAAAGATTGAAAAGTATGGGTGATAAGTTGCAGCCTTGCCTTGCACCTTTTTGAATACCAGCTTCTCTCTCGTGTTCTTCGGCTCGATTGACTGCTGTCTGGTTTCTGTATAGATTGTATATCACCCTCCTATCCCTGTACTTTATTCCAATAGATTTCAAAAAGGTTAAACAATTTAGTCCAATCAACGTTATCAAAAGCCTTTTCTAAGTCTACAAATGCCATGAACGTTCTCTTATCTTTCCATATTCTACCTTCCAAAATCAGCCTAAGACTTAGTACAGCTTCCCTTGTTCCTACGTTTCTCCTGAAACCTAACTGGTCTTCACCCAACTCCATTTCTATCTGGCTTTCCATCCTTTTGTAAATTATTCTAGACAGGATCTTTGAAGCATGAGTAATCAAGCTGATTGTACGGTAATCTACACATCTGTCAGCTCCCACTTTCTTTGGTTTAGGGATAATAACATTCTTCTTGAAATCAGAAGGTACCTCACCTGTCTCATAAATCCTACACACCAAGTGAAATAACCTGATCAGACCTTCATCTCCTATGCAGCGTAGTAACTCAATCGGTATATCATCTATGCCTGGTCCCGGTCACTCCATGTGAGATCTGTGCTGGACAAAACGGAGGCAGACAGGTTGTTCTCCGGGTACTTCGGTTTTCGCTGTCAAAATTTCATTCCAGCAACACTCTCCAATATCATTTCATTTCATCTGTCATTCATTTAATCATTGCCCCAGAGGAGTGCGTCAGGCCTCGGCAGCCGGCACAGTCCATATCCTCGCCGTTAGATGGGGGCTTCATTCATTCCATTCCTGACCCGGTCAGAGACTGGAAGCAGGCTGTGGATTTTCATTCATTCATCTATGCCTGGTGCTTTGTTCCTGCTTATGTCCTCCAATGCTCTGTCAAATTCTGATCTCAATATTAAATCTCCTTTTGCATCCTCATCAATTTCCTCCTCCCTTTCCCTTATACAAACACTATATGTAAGCTTTCCATTTGTGTGCTTAATATTACAGCACTTAGTCTTCTTTTCCCAAAAGTATTCTTAATCCTTCAATAAGCTGTGTCTACTTTTCCTCATTTCAGACAATTTTCTATACCTGCACATTTCTCTTTCAACCATTCTTCTTTCGCTTCCTTGCACTTCTTGTTAACCTCATTTCTCAGACTTATGTACTCTGCTTTCCCCTTTTCATCTCTTACATTCTTGTGTTTCCGCCTTTCATCCATCAATTCTAGTATATCCTGAGTGATCCACGGATTTTTACCTATTCTTTCTTTCCTACCAATGTTTTCTTCTGCGGATTTTGTTATTTCATTCTTCAAAAGTGCCCATTCGTCTGCACTTGAAGTTTGTTTAGGGTTTTTCCATTAGTCCTTCCTTTATACTCTTCTTGAATCTTTCGTTTACATCTTTCATTTTCAGTCTATTGCCCACCTTTCTGGCTTCTGACTTTTCTTCATTTTTTCAACTTTAATCTGCATTCCATAACAACCAGATTGTGGTCAGAGTTTAGGTCAGCACCGGCATATGTTTTACAATCCAAAATCTGGTTTCGAAACCTCCGCTTGACCATAATGAAGTTGATTTGGTAACGCCCTGTATCTCCTGGTCTCATCCATGTGTATATTCTTCTATTGTGGTTATTGAATAAGGTGATAGCTATGACCAACTCATGCTCGGTGCAGAATTCTACCAGCCTGCTTCCTCGATCATTCCTTTCATCTAATCCGAAATCTCCTACTATCTTCCCTTCTCTCCCTTTTCCTACCACAGCATTCCAATCTCCCATTACTATAACATTTTCATCACCCTTGATATACCTCAGAATTTCAACTATTTCTTCGTAGACCTTTTCAACATCTTCATCATCAGCTTGACTGGTAGGCATATAGACTTGTACCACTGTGGTGCAAGTAGGTTTAGTATTGATTTTTGCTACAATAATCCGTTCACTATATTGCTCATAATATTCCACCCGCTGTCCAAGTTTCCTACTCAATATGAGACCAACTCCTGCTTGGCCATTGTTTGATTTAGTGCTAATGACCCTATAGTCACCTGACCAAAAGTCCTGTTCTTCCTGCCAGCGCATGTCACTAATCCCAACCAAATCCAACCTCAACCTATCCATTTCCTTTTCTAAGTTTTCTTACCTTCCACTTCCCAGCAGAAGTAATTTTACACCTGGTGTCTTCCTATGAACTATTCCCAATATAAAATGAGGATTATTTATATTTTTCAAATTTAACATGCAGACAAGTGGCAATAATTTTCGTTACAGTATAAATGACCTTGATAGTGGCGGTAAAGCAGTCACCTCATTTTTTTGAACAAAGGAGTTAATGACCAAGGTGTCACTAGACCCTAAACAGGGATCAACAAGAACGTGATCTATGTTATTTTTCTCCACCAAAATAGTTGGATTTCCCCCCTTATTTTTTACAGATTGTGTCGACTATCGTAAGCCGAAAAGTTTCATGCGAGGACTGGCGCCATGGGTAAATCTGACCCGACCATAAATGATATAGAAAGAACTTTAGTGTTCAAAAAGCTATGGACGTGTTTCTTTTGCAGGGTGAAGTTCAAGGCTAGGCTGCAACATGTGCAATTGATACGTGGAGTGTCAGTTGAGCGGAGAGCAACTCGCGTATCAATTTCACAAGCCTAGGCTAACCGACTGTTCTCTGTACGACTATGCAACTGGAACTGACCGGCCCAAAAACCGTTGCGTGAGCTGTATAGGATCTGATGATGATCGCTTGACGATCGAAACTGGCCATACATGTGAATTTATTAATCTCATATAATTTTTCATTAGAATTGGGTACAATCATGATGACCGACTGAAAACATTACATTTCAATTACTAAGGCAACACTGAACAAGAAGTTCCGTAACGAACTAAAGAGCCTACTTTTCTTAAAATTAAGATTCAATGATTAATCCTCAGTATATGAACCTATGCAGTTAGACATTGGATCTATCAGCACGCGTAAATGCATGTTGGCAACAAAGTCACGCGTGTGCTGGTCAGATATAATCTGAAATATTATGATATCTTGTTGTGCCAATTTTGGATGAAATCCATTTGTTAGTATATAAGTTACATGTATTTTAAAATTGGACATATCAGCAGGCATAGAATCATGTTGGCAGCACTGACTTATATGAATTACTCCAAATTAATCTAAAATGTCAGGTATTATACGTGTGCATAGTTTAAAGCTGTCGGCTAGCATACTTTCTGATATATTGGTATTTGGATAAAAAATAGAGAGAGCAATTATTAACAGTTGGCAGCCCTGGTGGATCTTAAGAATACGCTCAGTCACATGTGTTTATGTACTCATAGGACATACAAAATTTGGTTGAAATCCAATTGATAGTGTAGAAGTTATATGCATTTAAAAATTGGACCTTTCAGAAGGCTTAACATTATTTTGGCAACACTGGAAATTAAACTGAAATAGTATTGTCTACATGTGTGCCAATTTTGGAATAGCTCCCATGCATACCTTCCAAGATATACAATATGGAGCTCAAATTTTCATCAGATGGTAGAACTGACATCATTTTCAAATATGGGCTTGAGATATTCCGGTATACATCTTTACTCATACTAAATTTGGTTATGATTGCTGCAGACGTTTATGAGTTGATAGGGGGAGGGGACCCACACACAGCCAGACAGACAGAAGGACAGACAGACAGACAGACTGACACACATTTTCCCGGATCGATCTCATAAGTCTGCTTTTTCCTCATTTTTGCAAAATGTGAAAAGTAGGCTAAAAATGGCTTCAAATACCGTACCACCAAAAAAAGTTTAATTAAAAAAAAACATTTTCTAGGAAACGATTTTATACGTTTAAACCGGACATCACAGAAACGTTTCTGATCGAGAGCCCTAGTCTAATGTACCTAGTTGAAGACTCAATACCACTGTTAAATATAATATATAAATATATATATAGCATATGGCTTCTAGTGCCGGGAGTGTCCGAGGACATTTCCGGCTCGCCAGAGTTTGTAGCTGCTTCTATACGGACACCCATGGAGTGAGCTACAAGGACCGTCGCGTGTGGAGTGTTGTCTGGGGAGGAAGGTGTGAATGTGACGACGAGGAATTGGAATGTAGCCGCTGTGGCCTACAGTTAGGGATCAACCACGGCATTTGCCTGGAGAGAGGGTGGGAAACCACGGAGGGCCGCCTTCAGAGTTTCCGGTGGGTGGATTCGAGCCTCCTCGTCTCCTGGATGTGAGCGATGTAACGACTACAGCTAACTCACCCGGTAGATTAATACTACCGGTAAGAACTACTGTGTCATTAAGGAAGACTAAAAGGACACGGTGTGTGTAGTGCACACAAGGTGTTGTACACCCCTGGTCCAGTAACGGTGGACGCTCATGATAGCGAGGAGCAATGCAGTGCGGTCAGTCGGCCGGTCATTACGTCCATCATTACTCCTGTACCGCGTACATTAATTGGTAACGGGACAGTACGCGTGCCTACCTTCTTGCTCTTAATTGCTCCCGTCTTCCCTCTATCTCATTCCTGGGAGTTCATCTGCAACCCATGACATTAAAATCAATGAACAACAATACCTGAGCTTGGCACAGTGCGTTTACACCAAAAGAATGGCAAGATTGCCTCTATCAACATACAAAATTTCAGTTTGACTGCTGTAATACATTCCTAGATATTGTGAACCGTCTAATATTTCGGTTGGTCGCCATGTTCAATTTTTATATATGTAGGTCTTAGAGTTATATACTATTCCATGAAGAATATTGTATATGTGTAGTATTCAAACTTCAATCGCTTGATTAGGACAATAGAAGGAAAAACGAGATAATAAAATTTCACACAGCTGCCATCTTGTGGTCATGAAAACAATTGAAATAATAATAATAATAACAATAATAATAATAATGTTATTGGTTTTACGTCCCTTTTAACTATACTGGCTTTTAGAGACGCCGGGGTGTCGGAATTTTGCCCCGAAGGGGATCTTTAACGTGCCAGTAAATCTACTGACACGGCTCCCTCACATTTGCGCACCCTCAAATGCCAGCTGACTGCGCCAGGTTTCGAAGAAATAAATAAGATGCCAGTGGATTATATTTTTATAAGCATTTAGGCTACCTTACCAAGTTTCATTGCACTCGGATGGTTAAATCGCGAGAAACGTCCATTTAAATATTTATAATTCGCGTCGCCACCATGTTGGATTTCTGCTCACCAGGTTATTGAAAGTCCTATATATGAACTTATGTTCATAGCCTCTATGTAAATAAAAAAAAAACAGTTTGATTGCTGTAAAAGATTCGTAGATATTGAGAACTGTCTAAATATTTCGGATGGTCGCCATGTTGAATTGTTTAATGTATAGGCCATAGAGTTATGTACCATTAAATGAAAATTATTGCGTGGATTCAGTATTCAAACTTTCATTTCGATCGCATGATTACGACATAAGAAATAAAAACTTAATTTTAAACTTTTGCAGAGCCGCCATCTTGAGGTTATGTAAACAATTTAACAATGCCAGTGCATTGCAATATGTATTAACATGTACTGCACCATATTTCACTGCGCTCAGATGGTTAAATCACGAGAAATGTCTATTAAAATGTTTCAAATTCGCTTGGCCGCCATGTTCGTTTTGAATTTTACAGGTTTTTGAATGTTACATTGATTAACTTGTAGTTGTGCCTTGTATCACCGTACCACATTTCAGGGTGATATCAGTAATAGTTTTGGAGGTATAGAATGCCAGTGAAATATTTCGCACAGCCGCCATCTTGAGGTTATGTAGACAATTGAACTTAATTAGATGCCAGTGTATTACAATGTGTATAGACATTTGCTGTACAAAGTTTCATTGCGTTTGGATGGTTAAATCGCGAGGAAAATCTATTTTAAAGTCTCAACCTCGCTTGGCCGCCATGTTGGTTTCGTAGTTACCAGGTTTTTGAAAGTCCCATAGGTGAACTTCTAGTAGTGCCCTTTATCAACGTACAAAATTTCAGGGTGATATCAGAAATAGTTTTGGAGATATGGAATGCTTGTGAAATATTTCGCACAGCCGCCATGTTGGAATAGTGAGACGTAATAAAATTTGAAGGGCATGATCGGGGTTGGCCGAAATATTACTATGACTTTACCGAGTTTCATTGATATCACTTCAGCCGTTTAGAAGTCAATAGGGGGAGGACACACACACACACACATACACACACACACGGACAAAAGGTGATCTCATAAGTCTATTTTCATTTTCTTCATAAATTAAAATAGGCTAAAAATGGAACTGAGAAAACTGCAGTTAATACCTTCCACACATGATGATCATCTTATTGTCTGCGCAAGTGTTAATTAAATCTATGGCAATGTGTAATGGTTTAACTATAATGTATTACACATAATTTTAAAGGGAAGATTTCAGAGATTTATAAAATATAAAATAAAAAAGTTAAAAATATTGATTTTGACAATTTTAACCGTTCCGTACCCTCCTTAAATTTCTAGGATGAGCCAGGAATCGAGCCCGGGCCTCCATGGTGATAACTGATAACCAAGAACGTCAGCCAGAGACAAATCTAAACACTCAAGTAAACGGGGATGAATAACCTCGATTTCCAAGGCCCTCAAATGATTCATCACCACCAACAACGTAAATTAAGAAAATAGGCAATTATTGTTTTGTACAATAATAACAGAAAAGTAACAATGGTACTTCAATCGTTATTGTAACACCATTATTCTTCACATAAAGTAATGGTAAATGTAATTTAGTTACTTTTAGAAAGTACCAACTTCGACAGCGAGTTACTAAGTAGCTATTACAGCCAGCAGAGTTACATGTCGTAATCACACAAACTTTTCGGTACGGTATTCAAGGTTCTGAGTAAAATTCTCCAAGTCACGTCGGTACATCCCAATTGGAATTCCTCATAAAACTCCGACCCGGGTATCGCAGCCTCCTTGTCTCCACACACGAGCTTGGAATGTTGCTCTCCGCACATGGAGATGTTCCCCCCACAGAATATACAGTATATCATTCGAGACTGATGTCTTTATCGACTTTAATGGCTTTCACGAGATCTCGATAACAGATAATCAACAGATGACTGAGGCGGATCCCATTTCAAACGATAATTGATGTATGGAGAGCTTGGAAGAGCTAGTTAAAGTCGACTACTGGAGGACTGAAACTTGAGAAATAATAATACTAATATCACTAATAATAATAATACTAAAAGCAGAAAATTGGGATGGTTCCAAGAATGTAATGCAGATCTTACAGAAATCGGTATTCCGGAGGACAAAATGAAGAACAAGAATGAACTTGACAGACGAATGAAACCTAAACACTGAAAATGATATTGACTATTCACTTGTAGTCCATTATGTAAAATAAATAAATAAATACATAAATAAATTAATAAAGAAAGAAAGAAAGAAAGAAAGAAAGAAAGAATGGAATCAAAAATGAAGAAATGCTTGCACATAAATGAATACATAAATACACTAATAAATAAATAAATAAATAGACCTAAGATGTTTGACAAATGGTTCAGGGAGGTACGGAAGAATCTTCATCAGGTTGGACTGAATTCGGAAGACATTTCAAACCGCACTAAGTTTAGATCAGTTATCGATACATTCCAAGGATTTCACGACGAATCAAAACTGAACAGTGAACGACGACAGGCTGCCAGAGAAAGAATGCCAACTTTTTGGGCGGCGAAGATGGCTTCCAATAATGTGCAATCGTTGCCAAACGAGGTCTTTAAAGGCCTTAAACAAAAATAAAAATAAAAAAATAAATCGCCTAAATAAATAATATGGGGAGCGTGATGGCAAAGTGATTCCAATGCTCGTCCTCCACCCGAACGACTATGGTTATGATTCCCGGTGACAGTCGGGTGAAAGTTTCACCTGAAAAACCCATAGCTTCAGATGGGATATCCGACTGAACATCCCCGGTCAATACCCAAATGAGGCAGATTGGTTTCGGTAACCGCAAATAATATGGGAAAAATCCCTGACAGGTACCTAATAGTTGTTTCTTTTTCTTTTCGAGGGAAAATCGTGGGGAAATCTTCAAAAGACAGATTGCAAGCTACCGGACTTACAACTGTGCAAGATTCTTACTTACTAAAACCACAAACCCTATACTTGGCGTAAGGCCACCCCGGAACTGCCTGATCAGCCTTACTTCATGGTGGAGCGACTGTTACTACCAGGCGTCTGTAAATTTCATTTAACTTGATGATAGTAAAATTACTAATCATCATCCTCACAGTCTTCAGCAACCAATCTTCTCGGTTCCTCTTCTTTTTTGTTTTGTTTTTAACAGTTCAGAGATGTAGACAGCAATCTGTGCCCAACTCTCCCTGCTGCTGAGCATTTTATCCACCACATTGTCTGGTGTAATGACTCCAACTTTTGTTTCCAGAAGCCTTCGAAGTTTTCTCCACCTCAAGCATGCAAAGAACGTGTGCTGAACGTCATCCCATTGATCATCACAATAACGACACCCTGAACTCGGTGATATTCCCATTCGATGGAGGTATGCTTCATAATAACCATGTCCCGAGAGAAACATGGTAATATAATTAATCTCACCATGTTCCCTCGACAACCAAGGCTTTAGTTGCTTGATGAGCCTAGCGGTCCACCTGCCACGATGTTCACGTTCCCATTCTTCCTGCCATTCCAGAAGAGATCTGTCTCTTTTCTCCCTGTTCACGCGTATCTTAGAATGCTCTTCTTTGCACAAGTATATACCGCGCCTTTCCTTGGCCAGGATGTAAATGGGTATTGCTCCAGCTATTACTAGCACTACCGGTCCAGACACTGTACCTAATAGTAATAATATTAATAACACTAATAATAATGATGATGATGATAACTGATCAGGAAGCAATGGCACATGGCACAAGTCAGGACAGTTCCTATAACAATCTCCAGCACTGGCGTGATTCCGAACAACTCAAAGGAATTTTTCACAGATTTGAAATTAGACCCAGCTGATGCAGAAGACAGTCATACTTTCCACGTGCCGCATAGTAAGACTATTCTTGGCTAATCAAGCCTGAAGGAGTAAGGAGAAAAAGTGTAAATCTACTACGGAATGCGTCACCGAGAATTTGCTCCTTATGATGTATATCTTGGATTGTAAATGTTTTATTTCCAGCAATTTGGTTGAAGTCCAATGGACGTTACATGCAGTTAGACACTGGATCTATCAGCACGCGTAAAAGCATGTTGCCAACAATACCATGCGTGTGCTGGTCAGAAATAATCTGAAATATTATGATATCTGTTGTGCCAATTTTGGATGAAATCCGTTTGTTAGTATAGAAGTTACATGTATTTTAAAATTGGACATATCAGCAGGCATAGAATCATGTTGGCAGCACTGCCTTGTATTAATTACTCCAAATTAATGTAGAATGTCAGGTGCTATACGTGTGCAATGTATAGAGCTGTTGGCTTGCATACTTTCTGATATATTGATATTAGGGTAAAAAAATATAGACAGCATTTATTAAGAGTTGGCAGCCCTGATTGCTCTTAACAATACTTATAGTCATATCTGTTATGGTACACATAGCACATACGAAATTTGGTTGAACTCCAACTGATAGTATAGAAGTTACATGTATTTAAATATTGGTACTATCAGCTGGCTTATAATCATGTTGGTAGAACTGACGTATATAAGTTACTCCAAATTAATCTAAAATGTCAGAATATACGGGTGCATAGTTTAAAGCTGTTGGCTTGCAATACTTTCTGATATATAGGTATTTGGATTTAAAAAAAGAGAGAGAAATTATTAACAGTTGGCAGCCCTGGTGGCTCTTAAGAATACGTTCAGTCATATCTGTTTATGTACAGATATTACATACAAAATTTGGTTGAAATCCAATTGATAGTGTAGAAGTTATATGCATTTAAACATTGGACCAATCAGAAGGCTTAAAATTATTTTGGCAACACTGTCATAGTTGGCCTCCTGGAAATTAAACTGAAATAGTATTATATACATGTGTGCCAATTTTGGAATAGCTCCCATGCATACCTTGCAAGATATCCAACATGGAGCTCCAATTTCTAGTGCGTTTTTTCAGCAGTTGGTAGCACTGACATTTTCAAATATGGACGTGAGATATTCCGGTGCACATCTTTACTCATACTAAATTTGGTTTTGATTGCTGCAGCCGTTTAGGAGTTGATAGGGGGGGGGGACACACACACACAGCCAGACAGACAGACAGACAGACACACATTTTCCCGGATCGATCTCATAAGTCTACTTTTTCCTCATTTTTGCAAAATGTGAAAAGTAGGCTAAAAATAGTGGAACGTCGCCTCCGTGGTGTATTGGTCAGTGTGCTTAGCTGCCACCCCGGAGGTCTGAGGTTCGATTCCCACGAAATTTGAAAAGTGGTATGAGGACTGGATCGGGGTCTACTCAGCCTCGGGTGGTCAAAATGAGTCGAGGGGTTTCGATTCCCACCTCAGCCATCCTCGAAGTGGTTTTCAGTGGTTGCCCACTTCGTCTTCGGGCAAATGCCGGGATAGTAGTCTACCAACAGTCAGGTCACGGTCGCCTCCTTCCCTCTTCCTTGTCCATCCCTCCCATTCTTCCCATCCCGTCCCATCCCGAATGAGGCCCCCCTGTTCGCTTTGCAGGTGAGGCCACCTGGGCGAGGCGCTAGTCCCGCCTCCCCAGTTGTATTCCCCGATCCGATGCCAAGCTCCAGGACACTGCCCATAGAGGCGGTAAAGGTGGGATCCCTCGCTGAGTTCGTGGGAAAAGCCTACCTAGAGGGTAAACTGACTACGAAAAAAAAAATAGTGGAACTTATTTACGGAATTTCCCTCGTAATATGGTGAAAATAGCAATTATGAATTCAAACTCAGACCCGCTGCTTAATGATTTAATATTGGAGAGCAGGGAAGTAAGTATTCTCTTGACCGCCCTATGCTAAGCCTGTCGGCACGAACTCAACATCCACATTGCTCAGTATGCAGACATTGTAATGTGCTGTACGCTCTGGAATCATGCCACAACCAGTATTGGTTTTTGACCATCTGTTATGTCCAAGAATGGCATGCTGTACTTCATAAGCCAAACTCATTAAAAATATTGTTCCATTGTCGATGGCAGTATTTGTTTCAAGACCAGTTGGGGGATGATAGGAAAAGTTGAATACATTCATGAGCGCTACAGTGAATGTAATTAGGTTGTTTTATAATTGAGGCACTTAGATGTCGTGGTCATTCAGCCCCGTGTACTTGGATGTGTGTAAATATTTTGTCTGATAACCTGTCTTAACCCTTGAGTGCATAAGCCGGACCTCCGAGGGCCGGGATCTGATTTATTAATCATGAATGGTAAAAGTGTTCAGACCTCAAGTGTGAAGTTCCCAATATTCCTATCACAGTTAGGGATTTATTTATTTATTTATTTATTTATTTATCGTATGGATTTTAGTGCCAGGAGTGTCCATGGACATGTTCGGCTCGTCAGAGTTTGTAGCTGCTTCAAGCGGACACGCATAGGGTGAGCTACAAGTTCCGTTCAATATCAAGTAGTTCCAAATTTCGCTACCAGATGTCAATGATACGTAGTGGTGAACGTTGGAACTTTGATAGAGCGTTTCAACGAAATCTAACCTTGGATCTTTAACATGCCATAAATCTATGACATGGGACCAAAGCCAAAGGAAGGCATACTGAAGGATTTTAACGCTCTTAAAAAATCCGACAACTTCAGCCGGATTTGATCCCGCTATACAGTTAAGGAAAAAAGCAGAAATAGAACCAATCAGCCATTATTGCTTATAGTTGAGTAATAATGTAGCTTTACCACACATTTATATGAGCCATCTCATGTAATAAAATCAATCAGTTACCGGTGCTTATTGATTTTATGATACATGATGTGTGGATGTTGACAGAAATCTTGGCAAAATCCATAGTTTGTTAATTTAGTGATGAGTTCATGTGAGGTCGTCATGGTTTCAAGCTGTGTGGTGGTGTTTTAAAATCACACTTCCGTATACACAGGGTCTTTATATTTGCTTGGCAAGGACATTCTCGCCCACGCGCTCCGCCATTGACGGCTCAGTTGGCGGCTGCCGGGCGCTCATTTATACGGCAGAATACGGCGCTTAAAATAAGTATCATGCATTTTTACTCACCACGTTTACAGTAGATGCTGAAAATGTTCCCCATCCGCTGCCAAACATAATCGGCATCTTCTTATGAAGTTTCCGTTTACAAACATAGCCTACTCTCAGACATCCTTAGATACAATCACATACAAATATTTTATGATATCACACTATCCAAGACAATTTCGCAAATTTCCGGAGTACTACAAGGAGAGCCAATCAGTCCGATCCTATCCAATGTCATGACGGCTGACATCACAAAAATTATTATGGACACCTCAGCAACACTAATACTTTATGCAGATGATATGGTAATAGGCTCAGAAGATAAAGAAGAGCTACAAACGGTACTAAACAGTCTCACCTCATGGGCTCTGGAAAATTACTTCCAATTAAATCACGACAAAACTAAACAAATGATTTTCAGAAGAGCTGGAAAATTCTCCCCAAAGGACACACTGATCGTTTAAAATAATCACCTAGAAGTAGTTTCAAAATTCAAATATCTTGGAGTTACTCTCCAAACAGCACTGACATCATTCAACATTCATGTGAAAGAAAGAGCAACAGCAGCGATAAAAGCAATTTACAACATTCAGCAGCCCCAAAAACTCTCGATAAAAACGGCTATGACATTAAGGCTATCCACATAATTTGGGACAAACTAAAAGAGAACGACCTATTAACATTAGAGAAAGTCAAAGCCCGCTATATGAAAAGAGTCTTGGGTATCGGGAAGACAGCGCTGTCAATACTTACTTATGTCTTCACAAAAGAAATTTTCTTCGTACAAGACATTAGACTGCAGATGTTATTACCGTGCACCGAGCCCTATGCGAATGCCCTTCTAATACTAACAGAAAAGCAAAACGCTATCTGGGATAATTTCTTCTCAACTGACGCCATAATGACTGACGAATGGAAACAGGCAAACTACGAACTACGACACGTAATGACACGATACGCTACACATGGCTTTCACTACAAGTTCTGCAAAAAAAAAAAAAAAAAAAGATTCCACCAACCAACTGAAGCATGTGTGTGTGATCTATGCAGTGAATGCTGTTCAAGATATCATGCAAAATATTGCCGACAAAGAAATACATCAATAACCCAATTGGGATTGGAATAATGTACAGCTGGTTACTCAGTTTTGTATTTTGCACATTGTGCGCTTTTTCAATAATAATAATAATTTACACTAAAATGTAGCCTTGCTAATGCAGAATGTCACAAGCTTCATTTTGATTGCTGTACTCTGGTTTTTGTGTGAAATTAAAGCAAAGGGATTATTACTGATGGTCCATCATCATCATCATCATCATCATCATCATCCTTCCAAGTATTGGGGCCAAATGTCCCGTTACGGTCTTTCACTTTCCCTCCATCTCTTTATCGGACGTCCTATCGATCTATTTCCCCGTGGCTGGTAGCGAAGGATCTCCTTTGGTAATCTTCCAGGTTCCATCCTTTGGACATGATGCTTACAGTTCTCTTGGTATTCACAAATGTATGTAGTTATTGGTTTCACTTTTAGTTCCTTCAGCACATCCTCGTTTCTCTTATGATCCCATTTTGTATAGCCTGCTGTTCGGTGCATGAATGTCATTTCGCGTGCTGTGAGTCTGGAGATGTCCTGAGATCTTATTGTCCATGCCTCGCTGCCATAGCATAGGGTTGGTCTGGCTAATGTGTTACACAAACGCAAGCGTTTGGACAAGAGATGGCTTCATGACGTGATTGATGATTCCTGTCGTTCTGGTAAAATTAGTTATTTTTGCAGTTACGTCTCGTTCTTCTTGAAAAGATAAATTATATCCTAAGTACTTTAATTCGTTAACTCGTTCTAAAATTTTACCATCCAGACAAATTTTACTGGGGATAGGGCCCTTACCCTTAAAGGTCATAACTTTAGTCTTTTCAGTAGAAATGCACATGCTGAATTTTGATGCCACTTTCTGAAGGTTGAATACAGACCACTGCAGATCATCTTCAGATGCTGCTACCAATGCAACATAATCAGCAAATAGTATAGCGTCTAAATTTTTTAGATGCCTGCTGATAGGTATTGAACCATGTCTTTCACACCTCCATTCCTTTATTATCGCATTCATGTAGATTATGAATAGCAATGGAGAGAGTCCACAGACTTGTCTTACCCCTCTGCTGATTGGCTTCCACTCGGATTTATGATTACTTAACCTTACTGCAATATTTGAACTATTCAAAGATTCGTGGGCATTGGATTGAAATCACCTCATTTAGATGGTGAATTCCAAAGGGAATGAAAAGGGAGAAAACTGACCCAGCCTACAGTAGGAATCCCTCAGAATCTTCAATTTTGAAAATTTCCAGATGAAATATATTATGGGAAAATTTCAAGTCCATAGGGAAGAAAACATCACTAAATAGGCCAATAAAAATAAAAAGATTCTGAATTAAAAAATTCGACTGATTTACATTCTTTATTTAAATGTAATAATTTGCACACCTCAGTAGAACGTTTTTTTCGTGTGGCCTCCTGAGAGGCCAAGTGCAGTTCTTTCTAACCCAGTGGTTCCCAACCTGGGGCACGCCTACCCCTTGGTGGTACGCAACGAACCGATGAGGGGTACCCCAAAAATAAACGGTAATGGTGGGCGCCATGTTCCCATCGTACGTGTCAGTTGTCAGTGCCGTCTTATTCACGCATGTCAAGGTCAATGCTCCCAACCTACCACAACCCCAGTCACTTTCACCGCTGCACTGCTATTGTCTTGATTTGTCCATTTTTGCCAAACTGATCGCAAGAATTAATTGGTTTTCAATAAAATCAAAATTTAAAAAATCTTATGTACCGGTACTGTAAGTGTTTATTTTCCTCAGCTAAGTGTTTATACATCTTCATTTGCGCAATTAAATAAAAGCAAAATTGAAATGAAATGCATAGCCTACTAACAGCAAACAAATAATAAATTAAAACTATCAGTTATACTGCATTCAAAAAAGTAAGTTAGAAACACAGTTGTAAGTTAGTTTTTATTATTAATGTTTTTATTAAGTTATGTACATATTTCCCGTAAAATATTAAACGCTTTAAAGGTTACTTTTTAGGAGGTACTTTTTTAGATAAATATGCACAAAGGGGTACGGGAGGAAAAAAAGGTTGGGAACCGCGGTTCTAACCGACGCCCGTGAGCGCCGGGATGAGATATGGAATGGATGAAGATGGATGAAACTGGGCAAGGATGTGAAAGCAAGCGGCCGTGGCCTGTCAGAAGGTACCGTCCCAGCATTTGCCTGGTGTTGAAAATGAGAAACTACGGAAAACCGTTTCAAGGACTAGAACCCACGCGTCTACCGAGTCAACAGAGAGCTTGTCCCCATGACCTAACGCTGCGCTTTAGCGAGCCACCGCTGTTGGTTGTAGAACTGTGAAGCCACGGAATACCACATCCAGGAGCATGCCACGGCAGGTGAGTGGTTTTCGTGACGGACTACCAAACCTAAGCTTGCAGGTTCGCTCCTGGCCGTGGTAAGTGATTTTTTTGAAAGGTGGCAAAAATGAAGACACGCATGACATACGATGTTGGCATGTTAAATAACCCATTTGAATTCAGTAGGCCGTGTTCATAATGGCAAAATTAATCTCGGGATTTTCCGCCAACACAAAGTTCCTCATTTCTCTACTAGAAAGCGCTATAAAGTCAAAGAGCTTACATATCTAACCTCCTTGACTTTCATAGTGACTCAAGGAACAACGAAATTCGACATGCAAGATGCCCTCTGGGTGTCCAATAACAAAGCTTGCACCCGGCACCCGAGGCCATACGATATTATTATTACCACATCCAGGATGACTGAGATTGGAATCAAGCCCACCTCTTCTAAGTTTTACCTCATGAGGCTGAGTGTAGACTATTCCAGCCCTCATATCAGAATTAAATATCTTGACAGAGCCGTGAATTGAACCCGCACCTCCGGGGTGACAGCTAAGAATGCTAGCCGCAACATATCGAGGACATAAATGTTTGGTATTTTTCCCCATTAATATTGGGGACATATTCGTGTTGATCGACTGAAAAAGGCTTCAAAAAACTGTATATCTCGAGAACGAATTGAATTACAGCTTTGAAACTGTTAGCAGATGTTTCGAATGCAGAAAATCCAAAAATTTCTGCCGGTTTGTTTCGGAACACCCTATATACAGTATAGTTGCCTTGCATGACATCGCCTGCGGCGGATTTCCAGATTACATCAAATCCTCGTATGAGGAAACGCTGTATTGTTTCAGTAAACAGGCAGAGTTCCGAACAGTCGGAACACGACACCGTAGATGGGACGTCCCGTGAATAATAGTTCCAAGAAGAACTCTCATCTGGATTCGGAGAACAGCCCTATAAACGGTGTGTTCAGAATGTTACTATTATCTCTCAGAATGAAGCTCACGGAAGACATAGCATATATCTATAACGGTAACTTGCTAGGTAGGGACATAGGCTACTTTCTAAACTTGGGATTCCCAACCAGAATGCTCCAAACTTTGGGAAGTGTGCCGTGAAATGTCTTCATCTGAGTTCAAATATCTCACCACTAATTAAACAAGTTCGCACGGGAGCAGTTTATGGGATAAACGATTTCTTTAAAGCTTCCGGCAATGCAACTGTCTTGTAGTGTCGTAATTTTGCATTACGCGATATGACTTTTTTGGGGCCATGAATTTCATCCTTTTTTTTCGAATCGTTATATCTCGGAAACGGTCGGTCCCAAAAATAAGATCCGGCCCTGTACCGATTTTAACGCCCAACAATAGGGTTCCTCACAGGCCCTAACCCTTTCACCGTACCAAATTTCAGCTCGATATCGTGAAAATTGCGACCTGTAATTAGCTAAACGCAAAAATGTCACGCACATACGTACATTCATACATGCAGACAGTTCGACCCCGATTCGATTGGTATAGTTTTGAACCCTGGGCGACGTTTAGTTCCCGAGATATCGAAAAAAACTACCACGGCTATATGAAAGCCTATATGGATCTAGGCGATCCGGTTTTCATAACAAGTGCCAGGAATTGGATTTTCACGACATCTTTGTTCACAACTTGAGGCTATCCGTATTGATTGTACATTGTACAAATCGTACAAGCCATGCAGAGAAAGGTGAGACTGGAACATTCCAATTATTTGCAGAACACACCTCCTCTTATTTCTGTCTTTGCGATTTTCTCTAATTGTACCTCGGTTCAACCCTTCTTATCTTTCTTTTCTTTCACTTTTTTGCGTTACTTTTCGCGTGTTATTGTTTCTGTTTTGCTTCATTTTCGGTTCTTTAAATTATTATGAAAGCGTCTCCAGGCCAGAGGAATTAACCATAGGAGATTACATAGTAGAACATGACATTAGCGACTCCTTGGGAAAAAATTCTTACCCTCTTCAGACCAAAGGCAAAATTTGTATCTGAGAATTTTTAGTTGTGTCTATTTCATTAAATAATGGCAGTACGTTCTCTGGGGTTCGGAAGTTCTAACAGGGCCTTCTGATCGGTCCAAATTGGCCTGCAGAATTGAAAAAAGACTTTTCTTTTGAACGCAGCAGAATGGATCAAAACATCGCTACAGCAACAATATTCCAACACTGTAAAGTCTGCAGAACAAATGCTCGATATTGTATTTGTAGGCCTAAAAGGAATTTATCTTTGAACTATCATGTTCTAAGCAATATTGCTTGTTGCTTGAAGACAAAACTTTATATCTTCCAGACTCAATGAATTGTTGATGATCTCCTTCAATATGAAAACACAGCATTTTGAATATATCTGTGTTTCTAACCAAAACAAACTCGAAAATGGCAACATTGCCAAAAGAAAGAAACAGCCGACGATCATGCCTGGAAATACAGCTGCTCATGTTAGTCAAATTGATTATCAAACGTACTCTTAACACTGCGGTAATTTTTATCAACTCCAGTGAATTGTAGTCTTTCCTTGAGTGTCGTTCATCCCTACACGCCTTGGAATTGGCGTCCTGATTTGTTTGCTATGTCCGCTCAGAGATCCGGCTAAGATTAATTTATTTAATTTATTTAATTATTTATTTAATTTATTTAATTATTTAATTAATTAATTATTTAATTTATTTATTTATTTATTTATTTATTTATTTATTTATTTATTTATTTATTTATTTATTTAGCTTATGGCTTTTACTGTAGTGCCGGGACTGTCCGCACCCATGGGAGAAAGAGACGTGTAACGAGACATCAATAGTTGTATTGTTACATGAAATGTGCCCAAGGTGTGGTTGAGACCACGGATCCCAGTGCTGAGTACGTCATTGCTCCCACTTTTGTTTACCATCTCTTGATGAATGCAGTGTCTGTTGGCACAGGCTAGAGTAAAATGTGGCTTTTCACCAATATCTCAGTCTCATTTATGGGTGCGATTCTATGGAAGGTACTAAGGTATTGGTGGTGCTGATTAATTGCATTCAGGACACAGCTAGTGCCTGTGGAAGTTGAAAAAGGTTCTGCTCATAGGGTTAGTACAGTTGTACTGACTCAGTGAGGCAAGCAATAGAAAACAGCCTCATTTCGCACCTTGCCTAGTATGCCTCATTATAGAGTTGCCTCGGTTTTGTGGGTTTCTACCACATAACCTAATATGGTGGTGCTTTTTGAGGATCCAACCAGCCTGCAGGCGGACTACCTAACAGACAGACAAGGGAGTACCGGTTGAGCTAAGTTAGCGAGGAAAGAGACACGCGTGAACTGTCAAGGGACCTAACAAGGGGAGGATACGATGCATGCGTCACCGATTTGAACCATCTTTAGTACACGTGTAGGACATGACCAGGCGTATACCAGGTACAAGTAGTAAGGTGCGCTTCTCAGCCGTTTTCGAGATATTAATTAATTACAATTGCAGTGCGGCGCCTATGCGCGTTGAACGCTAGCAAGCAGCCAATGAGCGCGTGGTACAGCGGTAAGAGCTCTGCTTCGTAAGTGCGGGATCGCTGGATCGAATTCCACCGGTGAGCTTTTGCAGTGTGGTGTGTGGTTTTTTGTTGTAATCTCTGGCGATTCGTACAAATGAAGGCGTCGAGAACAATGTTTATTTTGCAGTTAATTGTAATAACGTGTTGTGTGAGCGGGAAAAGGGGATTTCAAAATCAACGTTTGCGACATTACCTAATGTACAGTATCGGCATTGCAAATACATTGGTATTGTACACGGTCAAGTGTAGCCTATTATATGTACCGATGTACATTTATACATTGAAGGCCCAGTCTGTTCCGTTCATTGTACGTCTGTGAACCATCAGAACACCCCGTACCCCGCAAGCAGTGACTCATGCTATGCGTATTGGTTGGAAATTGCCAATGGTTACAGAAATAAAGAAAGAAAACACAACACACTGCAAAAGCTCACCGGTGGGATTCGAATCGGGGATCCCGCGCTTACGAAGCAGGGCTCTTACCGCTGCACCACGCACTCTTTGGACTCTTGCTAGCGTACAACGCACATGGACGCCGCACTGCAATTGAGAATAATTAATTTCTGGGAAACTGCTGAGAAGCGCACCTTACTACTTGCACCTGGTATACGCCTGGGCATGTCCTACACGTGTACTAAAGATGGTTTGAATCGGAGACCCATGCATCGTATCCTCCCCTTGTTAGTTGTGCACAAGGTGTGATTGAAACCACGGGGGCCTAAACTGAGTTCGGCATTGCTCCCACTTTATGAAGAAGCAGTTGAACTAAGTTTACTGTGAGAGAGCGAGTGATAGTATAACATGAGATGTGCGTAAGTTGTGATTGAGATCAAGAGTTCCCAAGCTGAGTTCAAAATTACTCCCATTTCGTGTCCTCTCATTCGTCGGTTTGAATCACGGCCCTGATAGTCGCTATCCTGAGTATGTTTTATCCCGGATTTTCTTACATTCTCTCCAGGAAAATGCCGGGATAGTACCTTACTGCAAGTCCCGGGACACCTACCTCATCTTGTTTTCAAATACAGCTATACAAACTACTACAGTCCTCACGGAAACCCCCCAGGGGCTCACATCTAGTGGACGTGGGTTGGCGACCACGGGACCCCAGCTGAGTCCGGCATTGCTTCCACTTACTTATGCCGGGCTCCTCTCAGTCTTCTTTCCTGTCGACCTCTCTTGGTCAACTCATGTTCTCTTCCGACCCCGACGGTAATAGGGTATCCGAGGCCTAGGGAGTCTCTTCCTTTCCGGCCTTAATTGGCTCTTGTCTCATCTTTCCTGATACCCTCTTTCTGTGAGGGGTCAGCCTTCTTTTTATTTTCCTGTTATCACCTGCATTCTGCACAAGGCCCTCAAGGAGGCAGTGTGTGTGTAGCCCCACCACTTTCGGGAGTTGACGATCCCGGGGGATTCCTGAGCTGGGTCCGATTTTTTCCCCCTTTTTGCACTGACTTTGGGGCGGGACCTATCTGGCTTTCATGGCTCTCCTTCTTTCCAAGTCCCTCAATCCTCATTCTTCGAGAGTTGAGGGCATTTCTTTTCTTCCTGCTCTTTATTTTCCTTATCCTTAAATCGTTACCATTTCTTCTTCTAGTCTGTAAGTTTGTAGTTGGTATTATTTGTAATTTTCATTCTCATCTTTCACTATCATCCAAACCATTAGTGGCCGATAACCTAGATCTTAGGCCCCTTCAAACAACAATTATCGTCATAATATCATCACAGAAATACAGACTATCAGATAAGCTCAACAACATACCCAACTACAGGGTCTTTCATATAAAGTATGAACGCCAAGCGGCGGGTTTGTTATCCGCTAGTGTGGTGGCCTTGACCGAGCTTTTGGCGAGCCGTGGCTCCCTGCTTGAAGCGTGTGTACAATCCTCTATGAAATATTACCTTATAAAAGTTGCTAGAAGTGTCGTCCTTCCTGGGTTATACAGGCATTGTATCTGGTAACCACATTTTGGCTGACGCGAGTGAGTCATGCCACTGTATTTTTTCTGATTTTTTATTTTGTGTTTTTTATTGAGCACTGAACCAGTAGTGTCAAAGTTATTTACAATTACGTGAATCTGTGCTAGTGAAGGTGGCACTTCATCAGGAAATTGCTGAACAAATGCATCACGCACCCGCCGAGCCGACTCGTACTTAAAATAAGTTTTACATAAAAAAAATACGATGTTGCAATGATAACTGTCGCAACATGTTAGCAGCTGAGGTTCAGACTGTCGACTGACAACACCTGCACGCTTATTGCAAGGTCAAGTTTGTACTATGCGCGCGCTTTCAATACTACAGCAGGGGGCCGTGGCGCGTCACAAGCTCGGCCAAGCCGGCTTCAGCAGCGAATGACAAAACCGCCGCTCTCCGTTCTTACTTTATATGAAAGACCCTGTATACGGGGTGGAAGACGAAGATGTCCCAAGCCCCTTAAATTAATAAATTAACAAGAAGAAGAAGAAGCGATTGAGCTAAGTTTGTGAGGAGAGAGGCACGAATAACGGGATCTCGAGAGTTGTATTGTAATGTAAGATGTGCAAAAGGTGTGACCACGGGGCCCAGAGCTGATTACGGCATTGCTCTTACCAAATATTCTCTTAGAGAAGTAACGGTTGAGATGAGTTTGCGAGCAGAGAGAGAGACGTGTAACGGGACCTCAGGAGTTGTACAGGTATTATAACATGAGTTGTGCGTAAAGGTGTGATTGAGTCTCTTCACGAGCGATCCGTTATGTAACTACCGCTGAGGCGAGGCTGTATGCACATTAACTGCTTGTTTATGTCTGTGGAGACCAGCGACTGGAACCAATAACTCCAGTCTTCAAGTGCCTCTCATCGCCACTGGTGCTGATGTGGCGGTGTTTAAGCCCCCTCACATTATTAGGGCATTCATTTCTGTAATACACGGGCGGCAAAAAAAAAAAAATGTGGAGAAGAAAATGTATTTATCTACCATAGGCCTAGCTTTTTTATAAGACCGTCCTTTGTGGTCTCCGGGTACGTATTGAGATTCCGGTCCTAAAGATCCAGGGTTCGATTCCCGGCTCTACCTAGAAATTTAATTTATATATACAGTGGAACGTGGCTAATTCGAACTTCTATAATTCGAGTTTTTCTCTTGGTCCCTAGCATCTATATATATAAAGCACAAAGTTTGTCTGTCTGTCTGTCTGTCTGTCTGTCTGTTATGTATACAAATCTACACCGTTTCACCGATCTGAACCAAAATTTGTATACTTACCCTTTGGGACCCTGCGGGTAACCCTGTCAACATTAAATTTCGGACAGACCACCCCATGCCCTGCATTTAGGCCCTTTTGCACAAATCTACACCGTTTCACCGATCTGAACCAAAAGTTGTATATTTTACCTTTGGAACCCTGCGAGTAACACTGCCCACTTAAAAATTCGGACAGACCACCCCATTCCCTGCATTTAGGCCCTTTGGTCCAAATCCACACCGTTTCACCGATCTCAACCAAAATTTGTATATTTAACCTTTGGAACCCTGCGAGTAACACTGTCCACTTAAAAAATCGGACAGACCACCCCATTCCCTGCATTTAGGCCCTTTGGTCCAAATCCACACCGTTTCACCGATCTCAACCAAAATTTGTATATTTACCCTTTGGAACCCTGCGAGTAACACTGTCCACTTAAAATTTCGGACAGACCACCCCATTTCCTGCATTTAGGCCCTTTGGTCCCAATCTACACCGTTCCACCGATCAGAACCAAAACTCGTATTCTTACCCTTTGGTACCCTGCGAGTAACACTGTCTGCTGGAAATTTCGGACAGACCACGCCATTCGCTGCATTTAGGCCCTTTTTGCACAAATATACACCGTTTCACCTATCTGAACCAAAATGTGTATACTTACCCTTTGGAACCCTGCGAGTAACACTGTCCACTTGACATTTCAGACAGACCACCCCATTCCCTGCATTTAGGCCCTTTGGTCCAAATCTATACCGTTTCACAGATCAGAACCAAAATTCGTATTCTTACCCTTTGGTACCCTGCGAGTAACACTGTCCGCTTGAAATTGCGGACGGACCACTCCATTCCCTGCATTCAGGCCCTTTGGCACAAATCAACACCGTTTCACCGATCTCAACCAAAATTTGTATACTCACCCTTTGAAGGCCTGCGAGTAACACTGTCTGCTTGAAATTGCGGACAGACCACTCCATTCCCTGCATTTAGGCCCTTTGGCCAAAATCTACACCATTCTACCGATCTCAACCAAAATTTGTATATTTACCCTTTGGAACACTGCGACTAACACTGTCTGCTTGAAATTATGGAGAGGCTACTCCATCCCCTGCATTTAGGCCCTTTGGCACAAATCTACACCGTTTCACCGATCTGAACCAAAATTTGTATACTTACCCTTTGGAACCCTGCGAGTAACACTGTCCACTTAAAATTTTGGACAGACCACCCCATTCCCTGCATTTAGGCACTTTGGCACAAATCTACACCGTTTCACCGATCAGAACCAATATTCGGAAATTTACCCTTTGGTACCCAGCGAGTAACACTGTCTGCTTGAAATTGCGGACAGACCACTCCATTCCCTGCATTTAGGCCCTTTGTCCCAAATCTACACCGTTTCACCGATCTCAACCAAAATGTGTATATTTACCCTTTGGAACACTGCGACTAACACTGTCTGCTTGAAATTGCGGCGAGGCCACTCCATCCCTTGCATTTAGGCTGTGTGGCACAAATCTACACCGTTTCACCGATCTGACCCCAATTTTATATACTTACCCGTAGGAACCCGACAAGTAACACTGTTCACTTTAAATTTCGGACAGACCACACTATTCCCTGCTTTTTGGCCCTTTGGCAGAAAACTACACCGTTTCACCGATCTCAACCATATTTTACATAATTACCCTTTGGAACTCGACGAGTAACACTGTCCACTCGAAATTTCGGACAGACCACTCCATTACACGCATTTAGGCCCTTTGGCACAAATCTACATCTTTCACCGATCGAAAACAAAATGTGTATACTTACCCTTTGGAACCCGATGAGTAACACTGTCCACTTTAAAATTTGGACAGGCCACTCACTCTATTCCCTGCATTTTGGCCCTTTGGCACAAAACTACACCGTTTCACCGATCTCAACCAGATTTTACATAATTACCGTTTGGAACTCGACGAGTAACACTGTCGACTCGAAATTTCGGACAGACCACTCCATTTCCCGCATTAAGGCCTTTTGGTACAAATCTACATCGTTCACCGATCGAAAACAAAGTGTGTATACTTACCCTTTGGAACCCGATGCGTAACACTGTCCACTTGAAATTTCTCACATACCACTCCATTCCCTGCATTTAGCTCAGGAATTCCTCGGGGTTGCCAGCTTCCTAACTCACCAGTCATGAGCCCTTGAGGGTGTACCAGAAGTGGTGGGTCTACACACACCCTGCCTCTTTGAGGGCCTTGAGCAGAAGACAGGAGATATTATGAAAAGGAAAAGAAGGCAGACCCCTCGAAGAATGAGGGTATCAGGAAAGATGAGACAAAGCCAATTAAGGCGGGAAATTGAAAGACTCCCTAGCCCTCGGATACCCTAATACAGTCTGGGTCGGAAGAGAACAAGAGTTGACCAAGGGAGGCCGACAGGAAAGAAAACTGAAATGAGCCCGGCACCAGGAAGCAGAAGCGATGCCAGACTCAGCTGGGGTCCCGTGGTCGCCAACCCACGTCCCACAAGTTGTGAGACCCTGGGGGGGGGAGGTCAGTTGTTAGAATAGCTTGCTGATTCATCGCGAGGTGACTTGAGATTACTTTCCAGAGCCCGCCGTGTTATCTCCTGCTGTCTATGCTGATGCCAGCACAGGGCCGTTGCGAAACAGTGAGTGATTCCCGGTCAATCTAAATAGGACGGGGAACCCCGAACGCGTGTCATCATATTTCGTCATCATCTGCGATCATCTCAGGTTCGTACAGCTTGGACCTATATTCTTTGTCTTTGCCGAGCAGTACGCTCTTTCACTAGACGCATCGAGTACAGGCCTAAGCCAGAAAATAAGGTAGAGACTTTGGAAGACATCGAAGCTAGACACCTGAATTACCTATATCAGTTTTAAAATAACACCATGTTCGTTTAGTAGTCATTTTTCATTACCTTATTATTATCATCATAAGTGCAAATGACCTAGATGTTACGCGCATCATACCAATAATCACCGCTACATAAAGTATTTCTCGACTGTGATTTTTAAAATATTTATTTTTGGTTGGTTCTTAAGTTTAGGGGCTGCGACAACGTGGTCATGTAGCCCCGTGTACTTTGGGGGTGTGTAGAATCTGTCTGATAACCGGTGTTAATTGTGATGACTGTATTAGTGTGTGTTATCTGTTTTTTAATTTAAGTACTAACTGCAACTTAGAATTCTTCAAATAGTTCGTACTTTTGCCGTCACGACTACTAGGCCAAGTTCGGAACTTAGCTACTAGACGCCACTGCAGTCAGCTCTTGGCAACGGACGTAGACATCTAAGAGCGTTGTTTACCTATCCAATTTAGCTTCACACAGGTGTAATTAGTGGAAGTTTCTTTAACATGCCATAAATCTGACATGGGACCGCCGGCTTTACTGCCCCTCCGTAGAAAGGCATACTGAGGGATTTTTAACGCTCTTGAACCCGCTATCTTGGGCATTGAAGCTCAGCATGCTACCAAATACGCCACCGAAGCTGCCATATTTTTATTACAGTACATTGTGTACATTATAAGTTGAAGTGTCAATTCAATACCGGTAGTAGTTTCCCTTATCATCCTCATCATAAGAGCAAATGACCTACAGTGGATGTTACGCCCATTACACCATTAATCACCACACACAATAAGTCTTCCTCGCCTGTGAATTTTGAAATATGTATTTCTATTAAGGTAGTTTGTAAGTTTGACGTGTCAATTCAACAGTAGTTTTTATTATCATCGTTATCAAAAGGGCAAATGACCTAGATATTACTTCCTCATTGTCTTTGGGGGCAAATGACTTAGATTTTAAGTCCATTATATTTCTAAGGAGACCTTAAAACATTATCATCATTTCACCGGGCGAAACCGGGTACTACTGCTAGTTTTATATAAAATCAATGCTGAAAAATCGTGGTTAATTCGAATTATATTTGGGATAATTCGAAGTTTTATCTGTAAAAAGCCGATCGAAAGCCAAACAGTTGGATCAGGAATTCCTGAAAAACGACGTATCATTGGCATGCGGCCCCTACTCGATGGTTTTGCCTACATGCGTAACAATACCCCTGCGACGCTCCTTCCAAGGTCAATGCACAACCCCTCCCCCTCCCATTGTTTTGCAACGCTCCACATCTCTTAACTCATAACAGTGTCTGGTAGTGCGTGCTGACTGGTCTGATTAGACTTGTGGTTGTTGTTTAGAAGTTTGGTTTCGTCTGTGTTTTAAAGTAAGTGTACAGAACTAAGATGTCGTCATCAAAGCCTCGGGTTCCATAAACAACTTTGACTTTGGCGGAGAAAATAGCTGTGATTAAAAAAGTGGAAAAGGGAATGAAGGAAAAAATCTGAAATTGCAAAGGCTTTCGGGATTCCTCCAAACACGTTGTCAATATACCTAAAAAATAAAGACAAAATTCTCGGTTATGAAAATGAGAGTGGCAACAGCCGAAAAAGGTTGAGGGAACCGGAAAATTTGAATTTGAATATTATCTCTACGCTTTTCAAAGAACTTTCATAATTCGAATTTTTGGATATTTCGAATTTTTTTACTTGAGATTCGAATTATCCAAGTTTCACTGTATAACTTTTATATATAATTCTTTGAGGCCACCTAGGACCACGTTAAGTCTTGCTACACTTGGCAATAATCTTCGCTTTCCACTGAGCCCAGAATTCCCTCATTCTCTGTGAGTGGGCAATCTTGCGCTCCGTTGTCCAGGTGGTACCGTGTCTCATTTTCGGTCATGGTGTCTTATTTCGGGTTAGCCAATTAGTCAGTATCTTTTTGCGGAAGAGAACTGTATTGAAGGCGTCGTCGGGTTTTAAATGCTGCATCTTGAGGTCGTCTTTGTTATTTATAAACCAGGGCATTTTGGTTTTGGGTTTGGAGTTAAAAAAAATGAAAAATCTGTTTAGTCATACATAACTACTGGCTTCAGAACAGTTTCATAATGACGTAGTTCAGTAATTTTGGACAGGCATTTTTTGTTGTAGATTGTGCGCGATGTTTGATAGGCTATTTCGAATTTGCGTACTCGTTTCTTGAGTGCTTCTTTGTCCAGTCCACTTTTCATGATGATTTCTCACAAGTAATTACATTTTTTCACTCGGTTGATCTTCCCGTATTTTGTCTGGAGTTTTGCTGGGGCATCTTTGATGTTAGTCATTACTTCTGTTTTTTCGAATGATATCTGCAAGCCAGTTTGTTCAGCGATTTCTTTTAGAATGTCGACTTTTATTATATTTAATTGCAGCCAATGACTATTTAATTTTAATTGAACGCCCTTGGGCTCCCCATCAAGTTCGATTTCAAGTAGTTCCAACTTTGGCTACCAGAGATGCCACTGTCACTGACACCTAGCAGCGATCGTTGGATCTTGATAAAGCGTTTCTAACCCAAATAACCTACCAATTTAGCTACCTATTGTAGTGGTAGGTTCTTTTACATGCCATAAATCTATGACAGGGGCCCGCCGGCTCTACGTGCCCTCCGAAGGAAGGCATACTGAAGGATTCTAACGCTCTTAAAAATCCGACGACTTCGGCCGGGTTTGAACCCGCTATCTTGGGCATAGGAGTTCAACATGCTACCAACTACGCCACCGAAATCGCTAATGATAACGCTTCCCAAGTAAGAGAATTGATTGACTTGTTGTATGGTATAGTTCTTAATAAGAATTGTACACCCGCCTGAATCAATACTATAAAGAAAATTAATTATTATTTAACTTGTTTTTAGTACATGTTTCGAGGATTAATTACATTTTATCCCCTTTATCAGCTAAAAAACATATTGAAAGAACAAAATAAAACGTAGCACAGTAATAAGATACGTTATTAAACCTAATATGGTGCACCATATAATTTAGGTTATAAGATCAGAATAAAATGAAATGAAATAGATGGTGACGGTGATCAGCTGCTCATGACAAATACTAGTTCCGTATTGAAGCTTGAAATGGTAGATTTGGAATATCAATACTTCACCAATCCGTGTTGGTCTATAATTAATGAAGAGTCTGTATGCTTAAAGATCCGTTTTCAAGCCTTTTCAAATCAAAGCGGCATATGGTGTATGAGGTTAGAACAATGTTACATATAAAAATTATTTGTCTATTGATAAAAAAAAATTAAGAATAGACGAATCATTTTGTATACGTATGTAACATTGTCCTAACCTCATACACCATATGCTTTGAACTAACCTCTCTTTACCAAGAGATCACTTTCCATCACGTCGTGTTACTTGAAAAAAAAAAAGCCGCTTTGATTTGAAAAGGCTTAACAATTAATTCATTAATTATAGACCTACACGGATTGGTGAAGTATTGATATTCCAAATCTACCATTTCAAGCTTCAATACGGAACTATTATTTGCCATAAGCACCTGCAAGCTGATCACCGTCACCATCTATTTTATTTCATTTTATTCTGATCTTATAACCTAAATTATATGGTGCACCATATTAGATTTAATAACGAATGTTATTCCTGTGCTACGTTTTATTTTGTTCTTTCAATATGTTTTTAGCTGATGAAGGGGACAAAATGTAATTAATCCTCGAAACATGTACTAAAAACAAGCTAAATAATTAATTTCCTTTATAGTATTGATTCACTCGGGTGTACAATTCTTATTAAGAACTATTCTAGCATATCAATACGGAACCACCATGAGCAATTTAAATAATGTAATTGTTGTATGGTGTCATCATTTATCTTGATGTTTCTTCATTTGATTTCCTGACAGCTAATAATTTTGTTTTCGAACTTTTCAGTTTCAATTTTGATTATTGTAGGGTTGATGTCAAAACTCGTAGCATTTTACTTACGGTAGTTCCCTCTCTGAATCTGTAATTAATGCAATGTCATCAGCAAATCTTATACAATGGATTTCTTGTACATTAATTTTAATTCCTTTGGTCTTTTGTTTAAATTTTGATACATGTAGCGGAGAATATCCATACTAATATATACAAATGAGATGGTGTGTGTCTGTGTGTGTGTGTGTTACTCAGTCACGCAAGAACCACTGGACCGATTTATATGAAATTTTGCATGGATGTAGCTGATTTACCTCGTTAACATACAGGCTACTTTTGATTTCGATATTTTGCACTATTTAAAAATGGCGACCAATATAGTGACGTCACTACTCCCTTTGGTTTCGAAATTTCAAATTTCCATTCCAAATAAAAAAAGAACGCTAAGAAATGGCGAACTTTTGATGGCATATGCAAGGTTTAAAATTTAATTTTCTATCTGAAAAGCCCGTATCACTTTTCGTATATCTCCAACGGTTAGCGAGTAAAACCTAAATTTGTGCTATAAAACACGGTCAACGCCGAGCGATGTTAGTCTATAGCGCTCGAACAACTAGACATAGATAGCTGAAATTTTGCATGTTGGTTGATCCTAGTATTTTATATTTTAAAGACTGGCAGAGAGGGCAATAGACCCTTGATGCTCCTCCCACTACTGGATCCTGACCAGAACTGGTCCTAAAACTTACTTCGTAGTAGTGTTTCGCGTTCCCTGTGCTTGATAGCTCTTGTTATCTATTATCATAATCCGGTAATTTCTCAGTGGACAGTAATTCACATTCCTATTTTTGTTGGACTTGTAATCTTACACTAGTTAAGCGATCAACAATTTAGTCGCTAAGCCGACCAGTCTTCTATCTGACACAAGTTTGTTTCGCATTTATCAAAGATAACGTCTGTATTTAAGGAACTGACTACCGCCCTCCATCTGGTACGTGTGCCAGATAATACAGCTTACTACGCACTGCGGCCCGTGAAAGTCCGCCCAGGAAGATGGATGGCTCTCGTGAGAAACCTCGCTCATTCACCGCTACGCATTGAGCAATGGCCTACCATTCGTTTTCGTTCGCTCTTATTGTTAGTGGAAGTCACGATTTGCTTGCTGCTTCGTGTATGTTTTATATACGATAATAGCTATCCCATCACGGGCAATAACTTGCAAGCTTAATATTTTATAGAGCTACATTTGCTTCCTTCCTTATACAGTGCGCCAGGAAATGTTCTCCGCAGTGCGTACTGCTCGGGTCTAAGCTGCGTGAACCTGAGAGGAATGTGCATCGCGGACTATGAGAAGTGGCGTTGACGAGTGATGAGGTTTCTCGGTCCGTGCATAGTACAGAACCAAATACACACATCAAAAAAAGTTTTGCATCACCTCGGTTCCCAGATCTCCGGCATATAGACGTTGACTGTGTATATTGTATCCAAGAGACAGTCCCTTTGACTGTTCATAGATGTCACTAAAACTGCTCAAAGATGTAAACAACCATGCATGAGCAGGGCCTATTAGACGGAGGGGGTACGACAGCCGATCAGTTCCAGTCATTCCACCAGGACGAAGGTACGCTGCTCATGTTGTCTGTAGTTCTACCATGCCTAGAAGGTCAATACCGCAGTTCGATCGCGTCCGCATTGTTACTTTGTGTCAAGAAGGGCTCTCAACAAGGGAAGTTTCCAGGCGTCTCAGAGTGAACCAAAGCGATGTTGTTCGGACATGGAGGAGGTACAGAGATACAGGAACTGTCGATGACAGGCCTCGCTCAGGCCGCCCAAGGGCTACTACTGTAGTGGATGACCGCTACTTACGGATTGCCGCTCGGAGGAACCCTGACAGCAATGCCACCATGTTGAATAATGCGTTTCGTTCAGCCACAGGACGTCGTGTTTCAACTCAAACTGTGCGCAATAGGCTGCATGATGCGCAAAACACTCCCGACGTCCATGGCGAGGTCCAGCTTTGCAACCCCGACACCATGCAGCGCGGTACAGATGGGCCCAACAACATGCTGAATGGACCCCACGGAATTGGCATCACGTTCTCTTCACCGATGAGTGTCGCATATGCCTTCAATCAGACAATCGTCGGAGACGTGTTTGGAGGCACCCTGGTCAGGCTGAACGTCTTAGACACACTGTCCAGCGAGTGCAGCAAGGTGGTGGTTCCCTGATGTTTTGGGGTGGCATTATGTGGGGCCGACGTACGCCACTGGTGGTCATGGAAGGCTCCGAAACGGCTTTACGATACCTGAATGACATCCTCCGACCCATAGTGCAACCATATCGGCAGAATATTGGAGAGGCATTTGTCTTCATGGACGACAATTCTCGACCTCATCGTTCACATCTTGTGAATGCGTTCCTTCAAGATAACGACATCGCTCGACTACAGTGGCCAGCATGTTCGCCAGACATGAACCCTATCGAACATGCCTGGGATATGTTGAAAAGGGCTGTTTATGGACGTCTTGACCCACCAACCACTCTGAGAGATTTACGCCGAATTGTCGTTGAGGAATGGGACAATTTGGACCAACAGTGTCTTGATGAACTTGTGGATAGTATGCCACGGCGAATACAGGCATGCATCAATGCAAGAGGACGTGCTACTGGGTATTAGAGGTAGTGGTGTGTACTGCAATCTGGACCACAAATGCTGAAAGTCTAGCTGTATGATGGTACAACATGCAATGTGTGGGTCTCATGAGCAATAAAACGAGCTGAAATGTTGTTTGTGTTGATCTCTATTCCCTTTGTATTTAACGGTTCCGGAACTCTTGGAACCGAGGTGATGCAAAACTTTTTTTGATGTGTGTACATTGGTCGGTGACTCACTGACTCATTCGTAACACCATAGTGGTTTGAGCAACGGCCCTATGTTAGCAGTATTGGAATAGAAAGGAATACCAGATAATAATAATAATAATAATAATAATAATAATAATAATAATAATAATAATTCCTAATAATAATAATAATAATGTAGAAAAAATCTCGGCGACCATGAGGAAACGGCGGCTAATATTTCTTGGACACATGTACAGATTGGACAAATCCAGATTAACCAAGCAGTTGTTTGACTACTTCTGGAACAAAAGAACAACAATATCATGGTTTAAAGAAACTCGGAAAAACCTTTAGAGATCTAACATCCAGGAGGCCCAAATGTTGGAAAGGGATACGTTTCGAAACAGGATACACAATTTGGAAGGGTTTCATGACGAGAGACGAGCTACAAAGACCGGAAGGGCTTGGACGGCCGTACAACGGCAGCAGCACAGCGATCGCATGAAGGAGTACAGGAGACAGAGGAAATTGCAACTAAAACAGTGAAATTGTAGCGTGATCCTAAGTGGTCAATTCGCAAGTAAAAAAATAATAATAATAATACCGAATTTCTAAATTACATCAGTTTTAATACCCTGAGAATGAATCTCAGACAACGTGATTTGCTAGTCGTCCCCAAACCAAGATCATGCATGCTCTCAACAAAACTCGCCGCTTCATACAATGTGCCGGACAGCTAATCGCATCAGTGTGCATTTCGAAATGTTTGATTTCACTTTATCTTTGCAACAGTTAAAAAAAATACTAAGTCAGTACCTACAAAAATAAGTAATACAAATACATCTTGGAAAATGTCTGATAAAATGTCAAAATCTATGCATCATACTTTATGCAACTGTAGAACGAACCCTGTTGTTAGTCAAATCTAGATCATCTGCACAATAGTATTAAGTGATAATCACTAGGCATTAATTATTGCTGTTTTCACCCATTACTGATATTCATAATTTAATTACAGTTTACTTTCACTTTATCAAGTTGGCATTCAGCATATATTTGTGTTAAGAATAGATAAACTTGAGTATTGTACAATGTGAACTGTATTATTATTGCTTGTGTTTTTTTCTTTAATATATGATTATCATAATATGTAAAATTGTTCAGTCTCCAGTAATTGGAATTTTACTATGTTGGAGGCAATAAATAAATAAATACATAAATAAATACATAATTAAATAAATACATAAATAAATAAGTATTAAATAAATACATATCACGGCGGGCTGTTGACAGACCCTTCTCTTCTCGCCTGACCCTTCCCTGCTCTTTCTCCTCACCCCGCAAGTTCACAGAGCTGGGACCCGAGCAGTACATGCTGCTGCGAGAGTTACGTTGGCAGCATGGCTGCCGCTTGTATCAAAACAAACAAACGGTAAACTTTGTACTCACCACAGCCATTCATAACACACGCTGGAAGTGTGAACTGAGCCGCTCACACTTACTTATCAAATCCCGAACGGTATCACGGTTTGGACACACTGAATTAGGAAACCGCGCCAGAAATTTTAATTTTACATTTTCTGCAAACCAATCGCCTTCGCGAAAAACGTAATCCACCAAAAAACTCTTTCTTCAGTAGTAAGCATTAACGCCTGGATACTGTATACTGTTGCACGCTAGCAATAATCTAAAAAATTACGAACCTTGCAGTAGTCGAATATGATGTGTAACATGTGACATGTTATCTTACTATGTGCCTGCCGGGAGCACAATTCCTTGTTAACAGTGAACTCTGTTGGTCATTGAAATAACTACTTGTAAAACTCCAGTGACAAATCCTGACCGGTGTGCATGCGCGAGGTACGTCGTGGTACCAATGATTTATTGTAGGAATATCTTTAATGGGGCCTCCAACCCTTGAAGTAAACCGTATGCGATGTACTTTCCACATAGGGCTGTATGTTGGCTGACAGTACCTCGAATGCGTACATTAAATAAGAATAAAGCAAAAGTATGAAGATTTAATAAATCATAATTGTTTTCAGCAAATATGACATAGGCCTAATGAATATTTTCATACCAAAGAACGATACCTTGAAGATGATCTATTGTAGGAATAACTTTAATTGGACCTCCAAACTTTGAAGTAAACCGTATGCGATATAGATTCCACATAGCCACATGGCCGACAGTACGTAGTGGTACCAATCTCCACCACCACGCGCGCTCATTGTTTCTTCTTACATATTTCCGTCCCTTTTCCAAAATCAATCCCATAAAAAAATCCAGCAACCGAGTGGAAAGACACATCAATAATTGAACGCTCGCTTATTGCAATACACAATGACGATTTCGACAGCCTACAACCCACACGTGTGGGATTCACTCTGTCACGGACACAGTGCTGCCAACTAAACTGCTGAGGATAGCTCTGGCAGAAGCTCTTAGTCACTGCGGAGAACATTTCCTGGCGCCCTGTATTAAAAAGTAAACAGATAACTTTTAAAATATAACGCCTATCGATACAAAATTAAGAACATGTTTCAAACTTTCATTGAGATATTCATCAGCCAAATTGGTTCTATCTCATTGTTAAAACTAGTGTAACAATCTCTACATATTATAAAACCAAGTCCCCGATTCTTGGGTGTATTTTGATGCGATTTTCACCATTAAAGGATTTCTCGAGGAAGGTTTCTGTAGAAAAGCATTCAATTAAGACCAAAGAAGCCCAGTAGTTACGATTTCAGTGAATCGGGTCGAAGAAAAAACCTGCCGTGTGTCCGAGGACATGTTGGGCACGCCAGGGGCTGTAGTTGCTTTAAGCGGACACACATAGGGTGAGCTACAAGTTCCGTTCAATTTCAAGTAGTTCCAACTTTCGCTACCAGATATCACTGACAACTAGTGGTGAACGTTACAACGAAATCTAACCTAGAAATTTAGCTTCACCAAAGTTTAGTTAGTGGAAGGATCTTTTACATGCCATAAATCTATGACATGGGACCGCCGATTTTACTTCCCCTCCGAAGGAAGGCATACTGAAGGATTTAAACGCTCTTAAAAAATCCGACGACTTCGCCGGGTTTGAACCCGCGATCTTGGGCGTAGAAGCTCTGCATGCTAACAACTACGCCACCGAAGCCACGTGGGCCGTTTTCTACCCAAGTCCTCATTTACAAATTCACACATTATTATAGACATCACAGGGACACAGGTTATCAGACAAATTCTACACACACCGAAGTACATGGGGCTCCATGATCACAATGTTGCAAGCCTCTAAGAGAAGGAACAACAACAATTGAGTAAGATAATGCTCGTAGTCGCTAGGCTATGTGTGGTACCATCCCGGATACAAATACATGGCGGCTTCGGTGGCGTAGTTGGTAACAAGCTGAGCTTCTATGCACAAGGTCGCAGGTTCAAACCCGGAAGAAATCGTCGGATTTTTAAGAGCGTTAAAAATCCCTCAGTATGCCTTCCTTCGGAGGAGAAGTAAAGCCAGCGGTCCCATGTCATAAAGTTTTTTTAGTAAATTGTACCCTCCAGGTTGGTGGTTCCCACTGACTCAGCGAGGGAACTCACCACTACCGTCTTTCCAGGCAGTGTCCTAGAGCTGAGAACACTTGGTCGGATTGGATACAACTGGGGAGGTGTGATTAGCACTTCGCCCAGGCAGCCTCACCTGCAAAACGAACAGGGGCCTCATGAAGGATGGGAATGGAAGGGAAGATTGGGATGGAGAGGTAAGGAAGCGGCAAGTAGGCGGCCGTGGCCTTACAGTAGGTAAAATCCCGGCATTTTCCCGAAGACGAAGTGGGAAACCATGGAAAACCACTTCGTGGATGGATGAGTTGACCACGTTCCAGTCCTCATACCATTTTTCAAATTTCGTGGCAGAGCCGGGAATCGAACCCAGGACTTCCGGGGCGGCAGCTAACCATTATGACTGGCTGATACAGCTGACCGCTACGCTACGGAGGCGACGTCATTGATTTATGAAAAAGAACCTCCCACTAACTACACTTGTGTGAAGCCAAAATTGGTAGGTTAGAATTGATAACGCTCTATTAGTTCCAACGTTCGCCAACGGGTGCTGACTGTGATGTCATCTAGTAGCAACGTCCGCAAGCTACGTGTCGTGGATGGTAGCATTTGGTAGCAAAAGTAGGAACTACTTGAAATTAATGTCTCCAGTCCTTACTTGATTTTAAAAAAAAAACAGATCACACACTAATACAGCCATCACAATTAACACCGGTTATCAGACAGATTCTACACACACACAAAGTACACGGGGCTACATGACCGCGTTGTCGCAGCCCCTAAACTAAGGAACCAACCAACCAACATTAGTACAGATATCACAGGGAAACAGTTTTTATCAGACATATTCTACACACACCCAAGTATACGGGGCTGCATGATCACGAAGTTACAAGCCCCTAAGTGAAAGAACAACTACTATGTATATACGGTATATAATACGCTAAGGTGTATGTTTCACAAAACTCAAGCTCCTAAACCAGAGGGAGTTAGAAGGTGTGGTTTGTACCAAAATCTTCCAAATCGTCTCAAGAGTACAGGAAAAATCTTGCATTTCTTGAAAAGTCAACGGAAATATATTTATTTGTTAATAAAGTGCTTTTAAACAAATAAACAAGACGATAGCTCCTTGCAGAACTGTTTCGCGTACAGCCCGCATAGCGCTAGTGCCGGGTGGGTAGTCTGTACACATGGGGTGCGCACAACCCACAATTTGTTTAAAAAGTGCCTTTAAACAAATAAACATATTTATAGAAGCCCGCATAACAGTAAAGTCAGAGAGTTCTCGCACGATTTCGCTAGTTGAGTATGATGTGCTGATACAATTGCATGGTGTCCTCGTGCGCTGTGAAGAGCACTGTACACAAGTTGGCAGTGTTCGATCCCGTTCCTCTGATAAGAGTGACCGACATCACAGGCGCCGCGCCGCGAGCCTCCGGGCAGAGAGTGGGTCTAAACTGCTTGTTGTCCACAAACCGTAACACCTGCCTGGTTTAACACGTAAAGTGGTAACCTTGGACTACAACATGTCATCTTTAGTGTATTCAACCTGGCCCTGCCCGGCTTGGAGGACCTAGAGTTCTCAACTCGCGGTCCACGACGACCACCAGACACGTATTTACCAAAACAGCAACGATTCATTTCTATTCCAAACTATATGCTTGATTTCTTTTGTAAAGTTTTGGAATTCCGTCCCTATAGGCTTGAGATTAAGATTGAGATTAATAAATACATGTAAATTCTTCTCAGGATTAGGGAATTACCCCATCTCGTTTGGGTGCAATCGTGTTGACCGACTGAAAAGAATCAGATGTTGATGATGATAATTGTTGTTTTAAGGGGCCTAACATCTAGGTTATCGTCCCTTAATGGTTTGGGTGATCGTGAAGATGAAAATGAAATGCAAACTTAAAACTAAAACTAACAACTAACTTATAAACTAGAAAAAGATAAGGGAAAGAAAAGGAGAATAAGGCAAATAAAGGACAGGAGAAAAAGAAATGCCCTCAACCCTCGAAGAATGCATTGATGGACTTGGAAGGAAGGAGAGCCATGAAAGGCAGATAGAAAGTGAAAGAGGAGAGGGTCCACCCCCAGAGGTAATGGATAAAAGAGGGAAAACAGGACCCAGCTCAGGAATCCCTCGGGGTCGCCAACTCGCGAAATCACCAATCGTGAGCCCCTGAGGGTGTAGCAATATCCAGGGTGCACCAGAAGTGGTGGGGCTACATACAGGGTGCCTTCTTGAGCAGAAGACAGGTGATAACTTGAAAAGAAAAAGAAGGCTGACCCCTCGAAGAATGAGGGATCATGAAAGATGAGAGAAGGGCCAATTAAGGCGGGAAAGGAAGAGCCTCCCTAGGCCTCAGATACCCTAATACCGTCGGGTTCGGAAGAGAACAAGAGTTGACCAAGAGAGCTCGACAGGAAAGAAGACTGAGAGGTGCCCGGCACAAGTGAGTGGAAGCAATGCCGGACTCAGCTGAGGTCCCGTGGTCGCCAACCCACGTCCCACTAAATGTGAGCCCCTTAGGGGAAAAGCATCAGACTTTCGTTTACTAAGGCAACACTGAAAATGGCTTCAAACACCATAATTATGAAGGTTAACTTCCTCTTTCCCTAAATATAGTCTAAAAAGTGTTCTTCCTTGTTTATGTTAACAATAACCAACTAACAGTCACTGGATGGAAAAGCATCCAACAAATTCAGAAAGGTTTCAAAAAAAGGAAAACGAAGAGTTTTCAGCAAAGATTTTGAATTCGTCTAGAATGTTTACAAATTAGGACAGGAACATTTCTGATTTACTTTGTGTTCGACGATATCGAAATGTAAATATTATATGTCAGAAAACTGTATCATAATGAGGGTCATTATAGCACTACATTTCATTATGAAACAGTTTCTCCAGCCAATCAGAGCTTATTCATTGACCAATTAGGTAAGGATAGCTTCGCGCATGTGCTCAAAATCCAACATTTCGGACATGAATTACATGATTTGAAACTTCAAATTGGATATCGGATCAACCATTGTAGTTACAATCCCAAACACAAAGACAAAATCAGCACGAACCTATACGGTAACAAGAAAATACTATGACTTATGCAAGAAATTTATGAATCTACGTCCAGAAGTTAGCAACACAGCATCCTTCTACATAAATTACTGACATGGAAAGTGCACCGTCCCATATGTTCGCGCAAATAAACTGGCGAATATGAGACAAGAAATAGCACTGTACCTTAATAACCCGAACGCAAATTTCTACACAGCGCATTGCTTTCAAACGACATCGGTGACAATATTAGTGAATGCTAGTTCTGATCGACACTAGACATCATGCAGGCTGTAAACAATAGCATTGCCAAGCAAAGTAAATGTTCTCTGCTTTCGAAATTCTTTGACCCACGCATGCGCTCTGTTCAGTCAGCACAGCCAGCGCGCCCTGTTCACTAACTGAAGTTACTGAATCCCACAGATATGTATGAATATTTATGTTAAATCATATAATAAAGTTATAATTATCGTCGAACATAAACAATCGTATGCAACTCGCCTATAATGGTAATTAAGACACTCGAAGTTAATTGAATGTGCGTTTTGCTTCTGTGAGAGCGTAGTGAAAGTAGTGTAGTACGGTACATCGAATAATTGACATGTTTGTCCTCAATTGACCAAAATCTCTTTTGAAGTGCGTCTGCAAACTCCTCAAGTGATGTGTGTATCGGAACGCCCTGTGCCAAATTATCGCTCCATACTCAAGAAACTTCTTCTACTCGCATTTCTCGGTCTCATGGTATTCTATTTTCATCAAGATAACATCGCATATCACGCAACAATTCTGTAATTTTGTAATCTGATATAAGTTGCTTCAATTTCGGACTCTTGGTTATGCTTATGACCTGTTTACCATCTCTTGATGAATGTAGTACATTTGCATTTGTCTGTTGGCACAGGCTAGAGTAAAATGTGGCTTTTCACCGAAGTCTCAGTCTCACTCATGGCTGTGATTATATGGAAGCTACTGAGGTATGGGTGGTGCTTAGTAATGACATTCTGGGTGCAGTCAGTGCCTGTGGATGCTGTGAAAGGTTCTACTCATAGGGTTAGTACTGCTGTTTTGACTCAGTGAGGAAAGCAATGGCAAACTACCTCACTCCTCTTCTTGCCTAGTACACCTCAATATAGCGCTTTCTCGGATTTTGGTGGGTATCTACCCACATAACCTAACAGCGGTACTTTTTGAGGATCCAACCAGCGTTCGGGCTGAGTACCTAAATGCTATGCTTAGAATTGCCTATTTTGGTCTTTAATCCCTCTATCGCATCTTGAATTTCTACTATAACAGCTGATTTATCAGGGTGAGATTTATCCGTGATTTCAGAAACATTGAAAACTCAAGCCTGCTGCACATTATCAATTTTCTGGACAATTCAAGTAAGCGACTACTGATTAAACACACAATCGTTTAATCGTTGTGTGTAACAATTCACCGATTTCCTGTTTTGATTAACCCATTATTCGATAGTTAAAATAAATCGATTATAAGACCAACCCTACATCAATAGAAACGCGTCTCATAGGAAACATTATTTCTTCGTTCGCCAACAAAAATGAATGTTTAGAGGCAATTTATTGTTGGTCTTTGTTCAACGTGTTAGCCACTGTAGTTCCATTTTTTGATCCAAGAGTTTCAAGGCACACCCAGACTTTGTCCTCCGTTTTCACACACTTCTTCATTAAGTCGTAATGTTTCTTAGAGGACACAGACACCTTTTTTCTTTGTTCATGCCGACTCGTCAGTGAGGTCAATGTTCGTGTATTTAATGAGAAAACATTCAACTTCTGTATGGTTCACTCTGTTCTGTAATTAAGTGCAAGAGACACACAATCCTGGAGTGAAATCATCTACAACCATAAAGAGAAAGAAGAAGTATAAGTAAGTCAAGTCCTTCGCGTTACGTATGTATCAGCCATTTTGCGGGTTAAAATTGGCTGTACTCTGGTCTTGCGAGGCAAAAATTGATGATTTCCAATCCCAATACACAAAAAACCCATTCTATCACCGTTACTAACCAAAATAGCAACTGCCTGTAAGTTACAGCCACCGCTACTAAAAGTGACAGTCAGTCTGAAAGACTAGACTTTGTATCATTTTAAATGCTACAAATGCTGAAAAATGCTAGAAAGGCTGGAGGCTTCTCGCTTTGCTCGAAGCCAAAGACTCTTGACATGTTAGAAAATTATCTGCATAATACTTATCTTGCTTTATAATACTTTACCTTGTTTCAAATTACTCGCGAACGGCAAGTGCAAACCAAGGGCAAAACAAGGTCTAGCGCGCGGGATGCGGCACGCTCACCAGAGCGCGCGGGGACGTGCCCCTTTCATCCTGTCTAAAAACACTTATAATGGGCGATGTATTGAAGATAGAGATATGCTCTCGCGGACTTTTTTTGTAGAACTTTTCATGCTGACCAATTCTAGCGCTCATAGTATATTGAGATTTTTAACGGTTTGCCCAGCGTAAGCTTAAGAAGCGCACAGACGCCAAGTTTGTTTTCGACTTTTTCACTGAAATCATTACTGCTTGGCCTCCTTTGACTATACATAAATTATTTTCTACAGAAATCATTCCTGGAGATATCCTTTACAGAATGGTGAAAACCGCATCTAAATCCATCCAGTGGTTCTCGAGATTACCCGTGACAACCAAGAATCGGGGATTTTTGTCTCATAATAACGAAGTAGAGATTGTCGGGGGAACACATGCACCAAGCGGTACTATGACGTCACACACCTCAGTGCATCTGGGTGCATTTCGTTCCGTCACCGTAACGTAACGCCAGACCCCCAGCGTAACGACGAAGTCAACAAGATCTTTTAAAATGATAAAATTGTAACGGAATTGCAGTTACTCAACTTAATTAGTACCGTACCATCATTACCCCCTCGTTGCCGCAAAAGTAACGGTTACTCCCCGGACCTCCGTTTTAGCCCTCAGAGCAGAATTAAATTTCTTGGCAGAGACGGGAATTGAACCCGGACCTCCGCATTAACAACTAGTCACTACGCCACGAGGTGAACCATGAAAGGAAGTACAAAAGTACCAGCTGTCGTATGCGTACGGATTGATAAATAGTACCTTCAAAATGCAGGGTTCGATTCCTGTTCCCGTGTGACTAACTACATCCTCCTTGTGATTACCTGTCCTTGAGTGATCTGGACTTCATCCATCTTTGACCCACTCCTGACAAGTTGGTCGTGTCACTCAACTACTGGAGTGATCGGCAAGTGGCATCTTTACTACAGTGAGTATCTATCACGACTCGGCCGGTCGGCCGGCGCGCCGAGCTTATCTGCCTCCCGTTGACTCATCACTCCCCGCTCGGCATAACATAGCACTTCGCTCACTTTATCCGTGCATGACATGAGATAACAATTAAAATTAAGAAAATAACAATTAATTAAATAAGCTCGTACCTTATGACAGGAGATGTTGGAAATGTTCTCCTCCTACATCCACACATTTCCGGCACCGTCTTAGGAAACTCCGATTCATACGCATAGGTTCATCTCCCGTAATTGAGGCTATTTCTCTACGGATATGTTAATATTTCCCTCGGACGAAGCTTGGTTCCACTTACACGGGTATGGTTCGACGCAGAATAACAGATATTAGAGTACAGAAACCCCCCATCGCATATACGAAATTCCTCTACATAACGAATGGGTCGGAGTACGGTGCGCAGTGAATGGATACATTATTATAGGGCCTATCCTATTTCAAGGCACAATTAATGCACAAAGATACAGGGATAATATCCTCAAACCATTTTTTGACGAATTGACTGACACTAACTCTCGAAGTGGATATATTCAGCAAGACTCTGCCACTGCGCATACAGCTCATGACGCATTAAACTTAATTGAGGACATTTTTGAATACAGTGTAATTAGTACGGACTTATGGCTGTCACGGTCCCCATATTTAACTGTTTGTGACTTTTATTTATATGGGTGGAGCCTCCGTGGCTTAGGCGGCAGCACGCCGGCCTCTCACCGCTGGGTCCGTGGTTCAAATCCCGGTCACTCCATGTGAGATCTGTGCTGGACAAAACGGAGGCAGACGGGTTTTTCTCCGGGTACTCCGGTTTTCCCTGTCAAAATTTCATTCCAGCAACACTCACCACTATCATTTCATTTCATCTGTCATTCATTTAATCATTAACCCAGAGGAGTGCGTCAGGCCTCGGCAGCCAGCACAGTTCATATCCTCGCCGCTAGATGGGGGCTTCATTCATTCCATTCCTGACCCGGTTGGAGACTGGAAGCAGGCTGTGGATTTTCTTTCATTTATATGGGTGCTTAGATAATAAAGTGTATACAAGAAACCCTCACACGTTGGGCGAACTGAAAGAACATCCGGAGAGAAATGGTCTCAATTACGGAAGACTAACTTAAGCGTGTGAATCGGAGTGTCCTATGACGATGCCGGAAATGTGTGGATGTAAGAGGAGAACATTTCCAACATCTCCTGTTATAAGGTAGTAGTTTATTTAATTAATTGTTATTTTCTTAATTTTAATTGTTATCTCATGTCACGCACGGATAAAGTGAGCGAAGTGCTATGTTATGCCGAGCGGGGAGTGATGAGTCAACGGGAGACAGATAAATTCGGCGCGCTGGCCGGTAGAGTCGTGAGAGAGACTCACTGTACATCTGTTGTGGCGAGGACTCCTCCATTTAGATGCAACGGTATCTTGGTCATCATCCCTAGCTACTATAGTGTTGCATCCTTGTCACAGCCATTTAGTGGATAGCATCAGTTGTATTGCCTTCGTATAAAGGTGGGTGTTAAACCTTCAGTTGCAAAATTAATGTTACTGAAACCTATGTGGTTTTAATTTCTTTAAAATATTTAAAATATTTTTTTAGTTTCCTCAGAATAGAAATGAAATAATAACGCTTCCTTAATTAATAATGTGTAAATGAGTGAGATTAATTTTGTAGCTGAAGGTATAATACCTACTTTAAAAAAAGCAAGTCAAAACACAGCAAGAACGAAGTTTTGAATAATGGATAAACAAGTAGTTCCGTGAAGAACTATACAGCCTATTTTCATATATCCTACTCATGTTAATTGCCACTATCAACATACAAAATTTCAGTTTGATTGTTGTGATAGATTCGTAGATATTGAGAACCGTCCAAATATTTCAGATGGTCGCCAGGTTGGATTTTTATTTATGTACTATTACATGAAGATAATTGTGTTCGTGTGGTATTCAGACTTCAATCGCCTGATTATCACACAGAAGTAAAAACGAGATTTTAAAATTACGCACCGTTGCCATCTTGTGGTTATGAAAAAAAAAAAGTGAAATAAATTAGATGCCAGTGGATTAACATTTGTATAAGCATTTAACGTGCTAAGTTTTACTGCACTCGGATGGTTAATTCGCGAGAAACGTCCATATAAATGTGTATACTTCCCGTCGCCACCATGTTGGATTTGTGCTCACAAGGTTACTGAAAGTCATATAGGTGAACTTATGTTCATAGCCTCTATGAACATTAAAAAATCAGTTTAATTGCTGTAAAAGATTCGTAGATACTGAGAACCGTCTAAATATTTCGGATGCTCGCCATTTTGTATTGTTATATGTATAGGACATAGAGTTATGTACCATTCAAGGAAAATTATCGCCTAGGTTCATTATTCAAACTTTCACTTCGATTGCATGATTACGACACAAGAAATAAAAAAATAATATTAAAATTTCGCACACCCGCCATCTTGAGGTTATGTAAACAATTGAACTAAATTAGATGCCAGTGCATTACAATATGTAAAATCATTTACTGTACCACATTTCACTGCGCTTAGAGAGTTAAATCACGAGAAAAGTCTATTTAAAAGTCTCAACTTTGCTTGGCCGCCATGTTAGTTTTGTAGTCACCAGGTTTTTAAAAGTCTCATAGGTGAACTTCTAGTAGTGCCCTTTTATCACCGTACACAATTTCAGGGCGATATCGATAATAGTTTCGGAGATACTGAATGCTGGTAAAATATTTCGCACAGCCGCCATGTTGGATTGGTGAGACACAATAAAATTTGAAGGGCACGGTCGGGGTCGGCCAGAATAGTGCTATGATCTTACCGAGTTTCATTGTAATCGCTCCAGCCATTTAGAAGTTATTAGAGACACACACACACACACACACACACACACACACACGGATAAAAGGTGATCTCATAAGCCTATTTTTTTTCATAAAAATGAAAATAGGCTAAAAATGTGAGAAAATAACTCAAAAAATTATAAAATATTCTAATAAATTCAATATAATGACATAATAATGACGCGAAAAGCGAGAAAATGACCTAAAACCAAAAAACTTACAAAAATGACAAAAGAATGACTCAATACATATGCATTTCTGTAATGTGGGGACCATAAACAGGATTTGTATATATGTTAGCAATTTTTGTGGTGAACAATTTAAAAGATGACGTGTCATCAGAATCCGGGCCCTGCTAATAAGTATTTGATATCTTCTTAAAATGCATGAACAACAAAGTCACTTCATATGTTGACGTTCAGTGAAATATACTTAATGATAACGTTTCCATCATGTGGCGTGATTTAGTCGTCTCTACAGTTAATAGTTTCTCAATTTAATTTAAGTAAATTATATGCAAACGAACTGAAACATGTGGAATCCTGGGCGATTCTTGTCATAGATAGAGCATCGGATGTAAGTCGCATTCAAATGGCGCAGCAATCTCTCAATCTGGTTGGTCGTGACGATCACTGAGTGGTCAGGAATGCATTGCCTATTGGTGGCTAGCACATCGTGTTCTCATGGGAACTTCAGTTTACAACTTAATCGAATGCTAACGTCCAGTGGTTGTTATTGTTGTTGTTATACGGCAGCTCGGAATCTCTCTACAGATAGAGACGTTGGTTGGTTCCTCAGTTTAGGGGCTGCGACAACGCGGTCATGTAGCCTCATGTACTTTAGGTGTGTGTAGAATCTGTCTGATACCGGTGTTAATTGTGATGGCTGTATTAGTGTGTGTATCTGTTTTAATTCAACTAAGGACTGCAGACATTCAATTTTTCCAAGTAGTTCCTACTTTTGACGCCAAACGCCACAGTCAACCACCAACTAGTTCAGAGCTTAGTTACCAGATGCCACCGAAGTCGGCTCTTGACGACGAACGTAGGAACCTTAGAACGTTAGTCAAATGTTTAACCTATATATAGTTTAGCTTCACACAGGTGTAGTTAGTGGAAGGTTCTTTAACATGCCATAAATCTATGACATGGGACCGTCGGCTTTACTTCCCCTCCGAAGGAAATATTTAACTGCTGTTATAATGCCCCGCAGATATGCTAATAACCCCAACAGTTTTTGGCCCATTATGTGAAGAACATAGAGCCTCCGTGGATTAGGCGGCAGCACGCCGGCCTCTCACCGGTGGGTCCTTGGTTCAAATCCCGGTCACTCCATGTGAGATTTGTGCTGGAGAAAGCGGAGGCAGACATGTTTTTCTCCGGGTACTCCGGTTTTCCCTGTCACAATTTCATTCCAGCAACACTCTCCACTATATTTTCATTTCATCTGTCATTCATTTAATCATTGCCCCAGGGGAGAGCGACAGGCTTTGGCAGCCGGCACAGTTCATATCCTCGCCGCTAGATGGGGGCTTCATTCATTCCATTCCCTGACCCGGTCGGCCGACTGGAAGCAGGCTGTGCATTTTCATGTGAAGAATATAAAGATTTCAATAACTTCCAAACCTGAGCTAATCTAGATTTTTACCTGGCATTTTCAACTTCAGCACACTCAAATCCTTATAAATCAACTATTTTGGCCTTTGTAAAAAAAAAAAAAAAAATGTCTAGTTTAGTATAAAGGCAGTTGTTTTCACTTTAAATAGCATAAACGCAAATATCAGGAATGAATAACATAAATATTTGATATATCAACACTGACGAGTTTAATGATGCGTCTTATTTGTTGTCTGTAAGTTGTATCATAACCTTCTTCACTAGCTGTGACTCGGTATGAGATTTGCGTGGAATCATTCATTAATAAGTGGCACATCTCAATTACCTGGATAGAGTAGACTGCTTGTCGTCCGGTCGAGTGGCAAAACCATTCATCCAGTGTCTCGTAGGAGGACCGCCATCTGTAACAAGAGAAGAATGCTAGTTAATATTTGATAGTGGAATTATGAGCGGATGAGGTGAAAGCCTTGTATGTAGGTGACGTCACGCTCTGGCAGAGTAACTATAGCGTAACGAGTTCTTGGAACATGTCACCTAAGTACATAACGTCTGCTTACTGTGCACGGTATTGGGCTTCAGAACGAGGGCAGTGGAGCAGACGTACTGTCTGGCAATCATAGAGAAAATAAACATTCGCATTAACTATAATACTCATCTGACAGTAACATTAATTACAGGTCTTTGAGTTCGCAAGGGGCTTGGGAATAGGTCTATGAGCTGGCCTGGTTAGCCAGCCATCATTTAATTTTAGTTGTCTTAACATTTCTAGGTCAGACAACCATCCCTTAGTTTCAGGTGGCCTTGGAACCCATGGTTAACCACCCATCCTTTAGTTTCAGGTGGCCTTGAAAGCCATGGTTAATCACCCATCCTCTAGTTTCAGGTGGCTTTGGAACCCATGGTTATCCACCCATCCCTTAGTTTCAGGTGGCCTTGGAACCCATGGTCAACCATCCATCCTTTAGTTTCTGGTGGCCTCAGAACCTATGGTTAAACAGCCCTCCTTTAGTTTCAGGTAGCCTTGGATCCCCTGTTTAACCATCCATCCTTTAGTTTCAAGTGGCCTTGGAACCCATGGTTAACCAACCAGCCATCCTTAAGTTCCAGGCAGCCATAGAGCCCCTGGTTAGACGTAGGTATGAATTCCGACGCTGACAGCGGCTATCCTCAGTGTTCTTCCCTCGGATTTTACTACACTCTTTCCAGACAAATGCCGGGGCAGTACCTTACTTCAATACCCTGGGTACTTACCTCATTCCTCTCAATAATACAGCTACACACTGCACTACAGTCATCACAGCAATACAGTTTATCAGACAAATTCAACACACACTCACTCAACTACACGAGCCTGATGACCATGATATCCCAAGCCCGTATAGTTAATTAACAACAACAACAACAACAACAACAACAACAATGACTTAAAGCAAGAATCACCACCACCTATACCTAGGTATTTAGGTTAAATTGGCTCAAGACTTTGTAATAATATAGACTATATAACCCTGCGGTATAGCGGTGAGCTTTAATCCTTTATAGGTCAGAATATTATTGACGATATGTGTTTAGTTTAATTTCATATTAATTATTTTAGCCTAATGGTAATTATTATTATTAATTTTAATTTTTGTTTTCTTAAACATTTCTTTGTTCCTATTTATTTTATTGAAAATACAGCGCACAAATTGTGCATAGGGTTAATAAATAAGAATATACATTTGTGTTTTCACCTTCCACCTTCACAAAATATCACAATGGAAGGTCCCCGGTTCTATGATTACGTGGTACTGACTGCATTGTTTACCACATAATTTCCAAATACAGGATACGTCTATGTATGAAAGTACTCGGTGACGCACAGTTTATGGTGGTACCCATGAACCGCCATCGAGTTAACGAAGTGCCGCAGTTCTTGATTGGCGTCAGTCCATACCCTATTCGTCATGGCTTCCGTTATGTAAATTTCGAGCCAGATTTCATCTCTCTTCTTTACTCTCTCATGCATTAGTCTTTTCCAGGCGTCCGTAGATGGTAGTCCTCTCTTCGTCCGTAGGTCCTCAATGAAGAAGTTCTCCTTGGCAAGTTCGAACACTAGTCTAGATTTTGCATATTTTCATAATCCCAGGGTTGCTTTTAGGAAGCGCGACTTCACTGCCTCAAGCGTCCTCAAGTCCGCCAGGGTCAGTTTCTCCACGATGATTCATATCCCGTATTTGGTGATGGGCGCTATTTTCGCGTCAAATAATCTCAAAGCGGTTCACAAAGAGAATATAATGTCATATATGGCTTTAGTTGCCGCCGTTGCACGAGACTTAATGTGGAATCTGTAGGCTCTAGCTGTTGTTTGCATTGTCAATCCTAAGTATGTGAATGTATTTACAGTCTTGAGGGGATTCAATCCTAGTTATATCCTGACTCCCGAGGCCTCTCTGCCACCTTTCCGGAACGTCATTTTCAGTGTTTTCTCTGAATTAATTTTCATCTTGTTATCCTTTGCCCAACTGTCTATCTTTATTATGTCTTTTTGCACTTCATGTACGGAACTCGAAACAATGACCATATCGTCAGCGTATAGGTAGGCCTATATTTTAACATTTTCCGTTCCTAGTGTAGTTGATAATTTTGATAATTCTTATTTTAAAATTATTTTTATAATTTACTATAATTTTGATTTTTTGAGCTTGTTTATTTTTAATTTTTTCAAGCATATTTATTTTTAATTCCAATTTTTATTGTCATATTCTATATTTTTCAATCTATAATTTTCATTGTTAGACTATTATTTAAAAAACATTTTCAAGCACCAAAGGTCTAATATTTGGCTTCCAGAAATATTATTATACTAGCAGGTACCCGCGGCTTCGCTCGCGATCAAGACAATGGGGACGATGCATTATTGCTGATAATTGGTCTATTCTAGAGGTGGGTCCATTCTAATTCTGAAAATTTCTGATATGTAGCCTACAGTATATTGAATGGGCAGCAAAGTGGGAAATTTATAGAGTTGTGAAAGTCTGCAGGGTACGATGTTACATTATGTGAACACATTTGAAAATTACGTTTTTGGTTTTACCATCTTCTGCTGAGACATAACGATTTTGTTGTCCAGATACTCGTGAGCACGCCACATACAGTTGATCATGAGAAGAAATGGTTTTGTCTAAATGTACACCTACTGCTGTTAAATGTGTGTCATTGCGCTTTGTTAATAGAAATTGCTAATATTGTTTGAAGAGGGAACTGCACGCTTGCACACTGGAATGGCAAATCTATCGGAATATGGGGAATTAATAGTATTTTTCCTTAATCTATTCTGGGTGTAATTTTGACACACTTATTGATGATTTGAACGTCAACATGTCGCTATTAATAGAACTATAGTAAAATAACTCTCACCTTGTAACGTGTTTTTCGAGGGGTTTTTATGCAACTGGCATAAGTCAGTAGGAAGCCATTCTATATTTATTTACGCGGCAAATTGTTCAGCCAAGAGAATTTTTCATGTTAATTTATTATTATTATTAATTTATTATAATTATTATTTAGATATTTTCGGAGCATTTTATAAAAATTATTAGCATTCAGATAGGTTTTCTATGTCTTAGAAAACGCTATCATGCAAATTATTACGAACGACGATATCATAGAAAATTATCTGATTACGGAATTTTACGGAGTTTTTGTCAGTTAGGGTATTTGAGAGAGATGACTCACTGGGATTTCAAATACAAGCTGATTCCTGTCGAGAAGCATGACGCAAGCGGGCTCGCATCGTCCAGGAAAGGCGAATTGTTGGAACGGAAAACGACTTCTCCCTCTCGCGCGCCGAGTGTAATGACCCAGAGGAGGGGAAGTAGCGGCGTGCTCAGCCAATCAATGAGGACCACGTAAGCTGGAAGACGGCTCCGGAGAGGGGATGCAACGTGTGGATATATCGTTCAGCGCGCCGTCGAACGAGAACAATCTGTGAAACACTTGAGGAGTACGGTTGTACGCGGGAATCGCTCCGATGTTCCGTGGAGTGGAAGACTAACTTTGGTAAAACTTAACCAGTGGGGTTATACGTGTGTTTGGGTCCGATGTACGGACCATAGAATTATCTAATCTACCAGAATATCATCAAATTTCGACGGAGATGACGACGTCCAGGAGACTGTGGGAAGCACACAGCATCATCAAGTACGAGGGAAATGCTTTGGCAATTTCCAGTGGTAAGCGCAAATGACGCAGAAATACGCAATCTCTCATTTCTCGTTGTTTTACATTTCATATTTCAGTAACTTCATAGCTTGGAAATAAGAGTAAAATCAATTTATCAGACTACGTTTTCACGTAATTTTCTATCGGTAATCTTCAAATCGCAACGCTCCAATTTAAATTTTATTATTATTATTATTAATTTTGCTATTCTTGTTTTATATAATAAATTCATTTCTTTTACAATGCAATCTTTGCTTTCAGTAGGTAGCATTAGATATAGACCAATTCCTTCTCCTGATACAATTGTTAGTTGGGTTAATGATCAAATCATACCACGATCTGAGTGAATAGAGTCTTGAATGTGTTCTGCCAGAGCTAGACGTTGTTAAATACAAATTTAGATTTCAACATTGCATTGAGGTCTTGGCGCCCATTAAAACAACATAGCTTAGGCAAAGGTAAACAGTTACATTTATCTCCCTACAGTGTGGGCTAGCAAAACGTTTCATTTGTCGCTACCAACATGGGGCATTAATAACCGCTACACTTGTCGCTCAAAGTGAGGGCTGTAGAAACCATTTTCACGTTAAACTACAAGCTTCCTTTTTCCTTTGTAGAAACCATTACATTTGTCGCCGACAACTTGGGGCTGAAAACCTAATAACATTTGTGGAAGGAGAAGGGTATATATTTCTGTGCCTGTATTTTGGGGATTATTTGTCTTTATCAGTGTATATCATTATGGGGGATGAGAAAGAAAGACAGATGAGCTTACGTAGTGGTCATCAACGGGAGAGTGATGATACGAGCAGTATGTCGAGTGATGGTAGTACCGGGGTAGCGGAGGTAAATCCCGATACTGAAACAGGGAGTGTAGGCGGCCAACCAGAATTAAAAACTTTACTTCTCGAGTTCATGTATCAGAACAAAGTTAGTAGTGATGCCTTAAATGCAAAATTAGAACAGAATAATGCAAAATTAGAACAAAACAGTAGGGAAAATAAAGAAAGTACAGAAGCATTAAATGCAAAATTAGAACAGAATAATGCAAAATTAGAACAAAACAGTAGGGAAAATAAAGAAAGTACAGAAGCTTTAAATAAAAAATTAGAACAGAATAATGCAATATTAGATAAGAACAACAAGGAAATTAGTGTGAAAATGGAGCAGATTAGAGGAGAAATCAGAGGAGTAATGGAAGAGAAGGTTAAAGAGATCATTGCAGATGTAGACAAGAAATTAGGAAAAGTACAGGAGGAGTTGGAAATTAGAATCAGTACACAGGCTGAAAATTTAAAAGAACTAGTGCAACTGGAAACACAGCAGGTCAAAAAGCAATTGGGGGGAGAAATTGACAAAATTCAGGTAGCTACTAAAGAGGTTAAGGAACAGCTGGGGGGTAGAATTGAGAAAGTCCACTCACAAATAGTTGCAGAAGTAAATGATTTAAGAGAGAGTAATAGAGAGAGCATTAGCAAGATTGAGGAGAAACAAGCAAAGCTATATGATAAAGTAGAAGAATCAGAAGGAAACATTAAATTAACAGTAAACAGTATTGAGAGGAAGGCTGAGGAGAAAATCGCAGAATTAGAGTTAAAATTAAAAGCTAGGATCAGGCAAGAAAGTAGTCAGAATAGGCCAGTTTTTGTGAATAGCACACACAGGGAGGTAGAACTGGGTAAGTTCAGCAATCGACAGGGGTGCCCAATGGAGTTCATGAACACTATAGAAAATAAATTCGGGGAAAGGTTGGAAAATGGTAGTATTGAGTGGCGCCAGGTAGTTGAAATTTTAGAACAAGTGTTTGTGGGGGAAACGAGGAATTGGTTTGCTGTCTACAGAGACAAGTTTACTGATATGAATGATTTTAAAATGAAATTCTGTGAAAAGTTCTGGAATGAGGTTATTCAGTCGCAGCATCGTGAGGGAGTAGTGTGTGGTAAATATAACCCTAAAGGAAGCTCCACCATGACCGAATACTTTTTAGGGCAGGTATTAGTGTGTAAATATCTGGATGGCTTGAAGGAGGAAAGTGATGTGGTGAGGTTGCTACTTAGGCACTTTCCCTATAGGATCAAGGAGGCTGCTTGTATCCAGAATGTAAAGACTATATCACAAGTAGAAAATTTGTTAAGCACATTTGATGCACTAGGGAGAGGGGGTTATGAGGACAATTTCAATAGGAACCATGGTAATAATAATAATAGACCTAATGAAGCCAGGTATCAGGAAGTTCAAGGGAACGGTGGCGAAGGGGCCAACGCTCAAAATAGAAATAATAATAATCAGCTAAATCAGAACAGAGGAAATGGCTATGGTAATCAGTATCAAGGGAGGAACGATGATTTCAGGGGAAATCAAGGGAGGAACAATGATTACAGGGGAAATCAAGGGAGAAACAATGATTTCAGGGGAAATCAAGGGAGAAATTATAATGACAATAATTACAACCAGAATAGGGGTCAAGGAAGAGGACAGCCTAGTGGTAGTAATATACAGCAAAACAATGACAACACAGCCCAGAACAACCAGACCAGTTTAGTAGTTAGTAGTACTACGGCCAGCTGTAGCGGTTCTTTAAACGCGAACCAGGCTGCGAAGTAAGGTCAGAATCTCAGTCTGTAGCATGCCCTGTCCATACAATTATACAGGAACCCTATGACCTAAATGTAAGAAATGAATTATTACATGAACTAAATGATGAAGGTATTATTCAGGAAGTGGTTAGTAAGAGCCCCATAGTTAAATTTAACGTGTCCGAGGCGTACACAGATGTTTTAATTGATAGTGGTTGTATGAAGAGTTGCATAAGTAGTGCATTTTATGATAAAATGAAAGGAACTGGAGTAAATTTTGAGGAGATGCCAATTAAAAGCACGTTTGTTATCACAGCTGTTGGGAAGAGGTCTAAAGTAATTTCTAAGTAAGTTTTAGTAGACATTAAAATTAATAATCATGTAGAGAAGCAGATTTGTCTTGTAATTCCAAATTTAGTATTCAGTGTTATCTTGGGTTCAGAGTGGCTAAGTAGAGTGTCTGGTAACTTATATTATGATGTAGGGAGTTTGAAATTTAAATGGGGAGATTCTGAAGTAGAAGTAGCGTTCAATGACCATAGTCAGAGGAGTAGTATTGTAGGTGTGATTTGTACATTAAATGAGATATCGCCAGCCGTAGAGCGGGGTTCTCCATGTTTTGTGGGCAGTGTGATTACGAACGGAAGTCTAGAGGACTCGTTACGTGAAGCTGCATTTCAGGGTAATATAGAGGTGGAACAATGTGTTCGGCTCTATGATGTGTTATTGTGTAATAGGAGAGTTTTTGAGGATCGCATTGGTATGGCCAATTGCTATACACATTCATTGAACGTTATTGATAGGTCAGTATTCACAGGACATAGATATCCTGTACCTTTCGCTTATCAGAGTGCAGTTGAGGCACAAATTAACCAGATGCTTGAAGATGGGATTATTGAGCACTCTAACAGTCCATATGTTAATTCTTTGATCACGGTACCCAAGACCGACGGCACTGTTCGTATTTGTTTAGACGCTCGTTTGGTTAACAGTAGAATTAGTTCAGATCAGCTGAAATCTATGTCAATAGAGGAATTAATGCAAACATTTGAGGGGAAGAAGTATTTCACTTGTGTAGATTTGAGTTCCAGTTTTTGGCAAGTGCCACTTATGTACGAAGATAGACCATTTACAGCTTTTAGTCATAAATATAACCATTATCAATTTTGTAGAACACCTTATGGGTTAAAGAGTAGTTCAGCAGCTTTAATTAGGGCTTTAAACATCGCATTAGGGGATGACACAGGAGAGTTTGTAACCATTTACATAGATGATATGGTAATTATTTCACGCAGTTTTGAGGAGCATCTACGTCATTTAGATATAGTTTTTCAGAAGTTAGATCAGGCAGGGTTCACTTTGAAGCTGTCTAAGTCGTCATTCTGTCAGTCAGAAGTGACATTTTTAGGTCATAGAGTGTCGAGTAGAGGTGTGACACCAGAAGAAAGTAGGGTTAATAAGATACTTAACGCAGAGGTGCCACAGAATGTTAAACAGTTAAAAACTTACCTGGGAATTTGCAACTTTTTCAGGAGGTTCGTTCTTAAATACTCAGGGTTGGTAGAACCATTCAGGGAATTGCTTAAAAGTGGGACTCGGTGGAGATGGGAGTCCAAGCATGATCAGGCTTTTAGAGCGCTGAAGGAAGGTTTTGAGAAAGCTGTAGTGCTGAAGTATCCGTTAAAAGATAAGGAATATGTGGTTATGACAGATGCTTCACATATAGGCATTGCTGGAGTATTATGTCAGAAAGATGATGAGGGTAATCTGTGCATTGTATATTTAGCTTCGCGAGGACTGACAGCAGCAGAGAAAAGATACACGATTACTGAGTTAGAGCTTTTAGGTATTGTTTTCAGTTTAGGGAAATTTAGAATGTATTTAGTAGGGGGGAAATTTGAGATCCACACAGATCACCATGCATTACTGTATATGAGAACTTGTAAACTCAGTTCTAACAGAGTTAGTAGGTGGATTCTTGCTCTGCAGGAATACGAATTCACAGTAAAATATATTAAAGGTAAAGATAACATTCTTGCAGACATGCTATCAAGGGACACTAATTTATGTAGGGATTATCCTGTGGTTAAAGCAGAGGACGGTATTTTAATATGTGCATGTGTGGACAGTAGCAACAGGGCATCGTTACAGACACTGAGAAATATGCTAGTGGAGCAACGTGATGAAGTTAAGTTAAAGGAGCCACTGGCTAGGTTGGAAATAGGTGAAGAAGAGTATGTGAAAGTAGGACGGTTCACGTACAAGATGCAGGATGGGCTTCTTGCAAGGAAATGTAGGAATAATCGGTGGGCAATATGTGTTCCTGCCACTTTGCGGGAGGAGCTAATTTGGTTCATTCATAGGGAATTAGGACACTTTGGTGCTGCCAAAGTCTTCTATGAAATTGGTCGTGACTTCATTTGGAGTAAAATGGGAAGGGATGTTAGGAGGATTTTAGCTAAGTGTGACACCTGTCAAAGGAGTAAATATCCAGTTAAATATTTAGTGGGGGAGAGATCTGCAGTTCTCACCAGTAGTCCCGGCGAACTACTGTGTGTGGATTTATTTGGCCCGATCGTTAAAGGACAGTACGGCTACGAGTACATTTTTATAGTTATTGACGCTTTTAGTAAGTATGTCAAGCTATATCCGCTAAGGAAAGCCACGGGACTAGCGTGTAGCCGTCTGATCATTAATAAGTATGTACCTGAGTTAGGCATTCCTCTCAGGATACTATCTGACAGTGGACCACAGTTTACTGCAAAGAAATGGAGAACCAGTATGCAGGAAGCTGGTATAACACACGTTCATTCCTCTGTAAGGTACCCTCAGGGTAATTCTGCAGAGCGTCCATTAAGGGAAGTGGCTCGTCTTTTTCGGACTCTAGTGCATGACAAGCATGCGGCCTGGGTTGGACATCTTCCCAAGGTCGAGACTTGGCTGAATTCTGTCCAGCATGAGAGCACGAAATTGACGCCATACGAAGTTCACTTCGGAAAAAGACCACAAAATGAACTAGCGAGGGTGTTGGGATTAAATGAGGGTAAGCAACCGGGGATGGATTACATTGTCCAGTTGGCGAAACAGAATTTATCTAAGTCAGCACAAAAGAGAATTCGCAAACAAAAAGAAACTAAATTTGACCTATTCGAGCCGGGAGACAGAGTCTTACTTCGAGTGCCGAAACAGTCAAATAAGCTAGAGAAAGTCATGTCCAAGTTCTTTTATCTCTACGAAGGCCCATTTATAGTTTCCAAACGTATTGGGAAAACAGCATATGTGCTGGAGAATAGTGAGGGAAACAGATTATACGGGACGTATAATATACATAGTCTACGAAAATATGTGTCATAAAGTGAGGATGTTTAGCTGGCGAGCCAGCCTATCAAATGAGTAAGTGTGGTATTTGGTGCGTGGGATGAGATGGTCTTCCAGGCAGGCGTATCAGAAGTCGCACAGGGGGGTAGTATGTAAGTAAATGAGAGTTTTTAAGGTACAGGGAAATATGACGGGATTGTCGGATGCTCTTGAGCACTAAAATGTCTCGATACACCAAGGCCAGAATTTGGTAGCGCTGGTGAATTCCCATTTGCCTCCAAGAGATGGGTGAGCGCTTGTACATGGTATTTTTGCTTAAGGCGTCCACGAGGCAAAAGATGGGCCATCAGAATGCGAGACAGTCCTTTATGAAACTCATACATATCAGCACACGTGATTTCTGTTTACGGCCTCGCCATGTAAGATTTGTAAGTGTGTAATTTAAGGTAATTTGTACAATGGTATTATTTCTGTGTTGAGAACTAGTATTAAGTAGAATATGGTCTACGGGAACTTAACAAGACAGGGCGATTACGGCACAGAAATATTTGGTGTTATATGTAATGCGCATTTACTGTTTTTTTTTCAGAAGTCAATATTAATTTAATCTACTATAAAGAGAGATCAAGTATTCTGGTCACGAGGTGCTGTCACAATAGTGTGATCGTGTGCTCAGTGATACGTGAGATTAATTTCACCATAAGGAAGGGACCTCCAGTGAAATTAGGAAGTTCTATGGTGATATAAATATATCAGAACACCTTCAATGCGTGTGATATAACATCATAAATACATAGTGCTCACACATTAATTATGTCTATTTCTCCAACATAGAGAAATTTGAGAGGCGGAAATATCCGTGGAACACTATTCTATATGTAAAACATTGGACTGGTTGCAAAGTGCAATCCATAGTGACAACAAACTTTGACGCAAAGTGCGTGAAGAAAAATTATGAGTGTATATATCTGTAATTTAGGGTGATTTCATTTATGTAATATGTATTTTGGATGGGGTTTATTAACGTGTCTGGGATAATCGGATAATGGACCGTCGTCACGGTAAATCATCCGATGATCCGAGGCGAATATGTAACGTGTTTTTCGAGGGGTTTTTATGCAACTGGCATAAGTCAGTAGGAAGCCATTCTATATTTATTTACGCGGCAAATTGTTCAGCCAAGAGAATTTTTCATGTTAATTTATTATTATTATTAATTTATTATAATTATTATTTAGATATTTTCGGAGCATTTTATAAAAATTATTAGCATTCAGATAGGTTTTCTATGTCTTAGAAAACGCTATCATGCAAATTATTACGAACGACGATATCATAGAAAATTATCTGATTACGGAATTTTACGGAGTTTTTGTCAGTTAGGGTATTTGAGAGAGATGACTCACTGGGATTTCAAATACAAGCTGATTCCTGTCGAGAAGCATGACGCAAGCGGGCTCGCATCGTCCAGGAAAGGCGAATTGTTGGAACGGAAAACGACTTCTCCCTCTCGCGCGCCGAGTGTAATGACCCAGAGGAGGGGAAGTAGCGGCGTGCTCAGCCAATCAATGAGGACCACGTAAGCTGGAAGACGGCTCCGGAGAGGGGATGCAACGTGTGGATATATCGTTCAGCGCGCCGTCGAACGAGAACAATCTGTGAAACACTTGAGGAGTACGGTTGTACGCGGGAATCGCTCCGATGTTCCGTGGAGTGGAAGACTAACTTTGGTAAAACTTAACCAGTGGGGTTATAAGTGTGTTTGGGTCCGATGTACGGACCATAGAATTATCTAATCTACCAGAATATCATCAAATTTCGACGGAGATGACGACGTCCAGGAGACTGTGGGAAGCACACAGCATCATCAAGTACGAGGGAAATGCTTTGGCAATTTCCAGTGGTAAGTGCAAATGACGCAGAAATACGCAATCTCTCATTTCTCGTTGTTTTACATTTCATATTTCAGTAACTTCATAGCTTGGAAATAAGAGTAAAATCAATTTATCAGACTCCGTTTTCACGTAATTTTCTATCGGTAATCTTCAAATCGCAACGCTCCAATTTAAATTTTATTATTATTATTATTAATTTTGCTATTCTTGTTTTATATAATAAATTCATTTCTTTTACAATGCAATCTTTGCTTTCAGTAGGTAGCGTTAGATATAGACCAAATCCTTCTCCTGATACAATTGTTTGTTGGGTTAATGATCAAATCATACCACGATCTGAGTGAATAGAGTCTTGAATGTGTTCTGCCAGAGCTAGACGTTGTTAAATACAAATTTAGATTTCAACATTGCATTGAGGTCTTGGCGCCCATTAAAACAACATAGCTTAGGCAAAGGTAAACAGTTACATTTATCTCCCAACAGTGTGGGCTAGCAAAACGTTTCATTTGTCGCTACCAACATGGGGCATTAATAACCGCTACACTTGTCGCTCAAAGTGAGGGCTGTAGAAACCATTACAACCTTGGCCACTGAAGTACATTATGCAGTCTCTACCAGTGTTAGGCCTACATCCCAGGGATTGAAATTCCCCAACAACCCTTTTGCCACACATGTCTCTCTAAGTAATTAAAATTACTGATTGTTGCTGTTGTTGTTTGAGTCTTCCGATTTTTGACTGGTTTGATGAAGCACTCCATGACTCCGTCTCCTGAGCTAATCGTTTCATCTCTACATATCTACCACACCCTACATCCGAGGCAATCTGTTTAACCCTGGTATACCCCTACAGTTCTAGTCCTCGACCCTCCCATCCATAACTAAGCTTGCTATTCCTGGGTGTCTTAATATGTGTCCTACCAACCTATCTCTTCTCATCATTAGCAGTCACCAGAAACATCTCTCCTCTCCCACTCGTCTTAATACCTCTTCATTTGCTACCCTATCTACCCATCTGATCTTCATCATTCTCCTGTAAAACCACATTTCAAACGCTTCAATTCTCCTTATTTCTGCTGCACCATTAGTCCAAGTTTCACTTACTTATAGTGTCACGCTCCAGACAAAAGCTTTCATAAATGACTTCCTAATACCTAAATGTATATTCGATGTCAACAGATTCCTTTTCTGTAGAAATGCTTTCCTTGCCTGAGCTAACCTACTTTTTATATCCTCTTTGCTTCGTCCATCACTGTATATTTTGCTTCCTAATTAACAGAAATCTCTTACTTCCCGTAGCATTTCGCCTGCCAAATCGACGTCCATAGCGATTTTTGATTTCTTTCGACTGCATTCCAATAATTTTGTTTTACATTTATTGATTTTCATCATGAATTATTTCCTCAAGACGGAGTCCATACCATTCAAAAACTCGTTCAAATCCTCTGGCATATCGGCCAAGATGACGATGTCATCAGCACATCTCAGAGATGAAATTATTTCTCCTTGAATCTTCGCTCCCACTTTAAATTTTTCTCAATTTCCCTGATTATTGTGTTTTTAGAGATCTTTGAAATGCGTTGCCCCCGCAAATGGTGTAGATGCATTGTCAAAGGAAAACATTCCATGTTACGAACATCGGCCGCATAACCTGTACCGAAAGCCTATTCTGAACAGCAGTTCCTTGAACTCAGATTTGCCAACATTTTATTGTATCTTTCCATGTGGTATATCTCTGTACTTAACATACAGAAGAAATCATGTCTTGTGTAAATGTTGGAAAAGGTAGTGAGTGTGTTTTTTACCGGAGTGGATACTCGCTCGTAGAAATTCTTTTCAGTAAAATAGACTGGTTCACAATTTTGTTAGTGCACATTGAGGTATGTGACGGCGGGGTGCCTTATGTGTTACGGAAACGGCAATAGCCGCCACAGAGCTTCGTTGCTACTGAAATAACGACCAGACTGATATTTGTACTTGACTATACGGGATTTGTGAGTCCAGAGTTTATGAAATTGAACGTAGCTATATTGCTACCTTTATTTAGTAGCCGCTACTGTAGTGTTTAAAATTTATAGGTGGTATTAGAAGGCGCTTTCCCTGTTTTGTTTACCCCTGGCACTACAGTTCATGAAAGGCCTAGGCTTATCATGTGACCGCTTCCCTGCCATTTGGCCTGCAGATATTGTGGTCACGCGTGGTCAGTGCATCGTGTCACCTCGGCCGTTAATCTTGTTCTTCGTGACCGGGGCGCTGCCTCACTATCAGACAGCTACTCAATTGTCCTCACGAAGCTGAGTGTACCCCGTTGCAGCTCTCACGTCAGTGTCTAAAATCTCTGACGGAGCCGGGAATCGAACCCGGGACCTCCGGATGAGAGGCAGGCACGCTACCCTGTTCTTATTATGTTTATATATATCTTGAAAAAGATAATAAATGGATTGGCATTGCCTCCTACAGGGATATATAGAAAATCGGATGTCATACCTTGAGTTACTGTTGCCATTTAAATGGACTTTCCATTAGTTCATAAGTTTATCAGAGCGAGATAGTTTTCTGCGAATATCTTTGAAACTGTTGGTTTTAGGACCTTGCATCGAGGTGCGTAAAATGAGCTTAGTCCGGTCTTTATGCGACAACTTCGATATTTTGTCCCGGTTGAGTATTTTTGGTGACTTTTCAGTTATGTTGTCCGTTCCACGGGAACAATTATTTATTTCCGGATGAAAGGTAGCCTATATGTTATCCCAAGGTATAAGCTGTCTCCATTTCAAATTTCATCCAAATCCGTCCAGCCGTTTTTGTGTCAAGAGGTAACAAACTAACACACAGACACACACACACAAAGACTTTCACAATTATAATATATATAGGGATTTGAATTGCAGCCAATGCCCATAGCAGGTTTACTTTTTCCGAAATGTTAACACTTACAAAAAAAAAATGTTGATATATGGCTGAGATATTCAACCATCAGCATCATTGATAATATACATTGTCCTTATAGTAGGTGGCTAATATACAGACCACAAACATATAAAGGATTAAATTGCTCACCACGACTGCTATGGGGAGCTGTAGCAAGTCCGGAGATCGGAAGTTCGAATCCCGACACTGACAGCGGCTATCCTGAGTGTGGTTTTCACGGGTTTTACACACTCACTCCAGGGTAGTAGTACAATGCCTAGGACGCCCACTTCAATTCAGACCCTGATAATTACTGTTGTCAAACAATTTGAACACACACACCTATGAACCAGGTGCTAATGACCACGATGTCACCAGCACTTAAAACTATTTAACAACAGCATTATTTAAAGTCATTTAGTTGTAAAAAAAAGTCTAAAGAATTCACTTAAAAAATAAGCTTGCTACGGTGGGTGAGTGGATAGCGTGTCGGTCTACTAACCCCAAGGTTCGCTCCTGACCGTGGTAAGTGATTTTTGAAAGGCGGCAAAAATACGACAAGCATGCCATACGATGTAGGCCGTGTTCATAATGGCAAAATTAATCTCGGGAGTTTCCGCCAACACAAAGTTCCTAATTTCTCTACTAGAAAGCGCTATAGTGTTCAGGGAGCTTACATATCTAACCTCCTTGACTTTCATAGTGATTCAAGGAACAATGAAATTCGACATGCAAGCTACCCTCTGGGTATCAAATTACAAAGCTTGCACCCGGCACCCGAGGCCATACGATATTATTATTATTATTATTATTATTATTATTATTATTATTACTTCATAAATAAATTTTCAACCAACAACCCGTTTTGTAAAATGTGGAATACTTAGAGTAGGTGCATAACTTACGGGTTCATCAGCCTTCTTTCCCTAATGAATGCATTCGTCAAATAGTTCAGGTGCAATTTTAACAAGATGTTCAGTAAAGAACATATAGCCTACTTTCTCCTAAATGTATGAGTATAGTTATAACTCGTTGTTATTATCAAAGAGTATAATAGAACTATTCTTTGTTGAAGACCTTAGAAACGATTTACCTCTACCAAACGCCACGACCTAGATAAAAACTGCTACCATCATTGAAGAAAGAAAGAAAGATAAGAAGTATATCAAGAATGTTATGGATCTGGAGACATAATCGACCGGACTGGCGGCGTGGCTCAGCGGTAACGTTCTCGCTTGCTGGGCCCTAGGTTGCAGGTTCGTATCCTGGCGCAGTCAGCTGGCATTTGAGGGTGCACAAATGCGAGGGAGCCGTGTCAGTACATTTACTGGCACGTTAAAGATCCCCTTCGGGCCAAAATTCCGGCACCCCGGTGTCTCTAAAAGCAGCAGTAGTTAAAAGGGATGTAAAACCAATAACATTATTATTATTATTATTATTATTACGACCTGCCGTGGGCAACATCCAACTTTGAGTTGAGGCATGTCTTTACACGTCTGGTTGTGCATGGCTTTCACAACCCTAATTGAATTAACAAATCTTTCCATGACCCTACAGAGACGTGTGTATACAAACTATGTGGATATTTTCGATAATATAATCCTAACAGAGCGAGTGCATTCTAGCGGCCAGAAGAAGAAACTTTTCAATAAAATCTGGAAGTTACCTTTTTGGCAGCTAGATGTCTCGAGTAAATCTGCTGGCGAATTATGTTTTAATTAAATATATATTTTACACCATAATTTGCACAATATAACGCTTAATTTTAAAACATCTGAGTCATTACAAAACAATAAACATATAACATTTCAAGCAAAAAAACTAGCTCTGATCGGGTTTGAACCATAGGAATCTGAGCGACAGGCTATCGCTCTACCACTGAGCTAATTGTGTCAACGAATATCGTTCTATTTAAAATCACTTACATAGAACTTGTTAGCAAATAATGATTTATACTAAACGATTTCATCACTGGAGTATATTATTTATATATAAAGCATTTCATACAAAGTTTATTTATTTTTTATCAGTACGCTATATTGCATTCAATACTCAAATTAGTGAAATATAAGTCAGGCACAAGATATCCGCTGCCATCTTGTCTTATTAATGAATCAGCTGAGCTTTTTAAAATCACGTCTGCACTATAGTATTACAAAATAAACTTTTAATTTCGTACGTGCCTCTTCCTTTAGAACAGTTAAAACGATTCTCGGCTCGATAATCGGAACTGGTGGGTCCCATGATATGGATTATAAAGTTTGCATAATTCGCACGGCCGCCATCCTGAAATGGTATGGCAGACGACCTTGTAGTTTGGTCACAAGACGCATCCTATACGAAGGTATGTTGTTACCAAATTTGGTAGAGATTGGATGATTTGGTTAGTCGTTATTTGATTTTACGTTTTGAACGTTTGAGTGGCCGTCATTCAGTTTTAGTAAAGATGGCGGCGATATAAAACATGACACTGAGGTGTCCTTTGCTAGTGCTACCTTTGTACCAAATTTCGTTCAATTCGCATTCACCGTGTTCGAATTGATAGGGGGGGACAGACATTCAGAGTACACACACTCACACACACACACACAGACTCACACACAGACTCACACACACACATACACACACAGACAGACACACTTTTTTCGCCCTGTGTTGATCTCATAAGTCTACTTTCATTTTTTGCAAAAATCGAAAGTAGGCTAAAAATACTTCTTAAAGAACTGGAATGTTAATTGGTCATAGATTTTGGCAGAAAGCGTTATCATTAGAGCACATTATAAATGAGATATCTTAAACTGTATGACATAGACAAATATGTACGATATCTGTTTAAAATCTGGACGTATAAAAATACAGCGAGAAGATACACTTTATTACGGTTATTCACATATTCCCTTGTGAGAAGTCTTTCCAAATCGTAGCCCGAATTAATTGCTGTAACACATGCCAGATGTTAAATAAGATATATTTATTGCAGCCAACTGGTCATATAGTGAGTTACAACTATGATTATGAAGTAATAGAATAGACATGAAAATTATCACACAATCACTAACTACGAGGAGAGGAATGGTCCCTCGCAGAGTCTGTGGGTAAAGCCGAGCTAGGACGATAAACAATAATAATAATTTTAAAAAATGTAATTGTAGCCGTAGATATAAAATCAGTCAATAAATAAATCAATCAATCAATCAATCAATCAATAAGTCAATCCATGTCTCCCTACTTCAAAGTTATAGTCACATGTCAATCAGTGATGGGTCTTTTGAGCGTCTAGTATCAGTAAGACACTATATACTGCGTTGCAGACCGACAAGCGACTATTTCAAATGTGGTTACGATTTTCCAGCTCAAGCACTCACACCAGGAGATGATAATGTGATATCTGATATTTATTTATTTATTTATTTATTTATTTATTTATTTATTCATTTATTTAGCATATGGCCTTCAGTGCCGGGAGTGTCTGAGGACATGTTCGGCTCGCCAGTGGCTGTAGCTGCTTCAGACGGATACCCATGGGGTGAGCTACAAGTTCCGTTCAATTTCAAGTAGTTCCAACTTTCGATACCAGATGTCACTGACACTTAGTGGTGAAAGTATGAACTTTGATAAAGCATTTGAACGAAATCTTATCTAGAAATTTAGCTTCACACAAGTTTAGTTAGTGGAAGGATCTTTTAAATGCCATAAATCTATGACATGGGACCGCCAGCTTTACTTCCCCTCCGAAGGAAGGCATACTGAAGGATTTTAACGCTCTTAAAAAATCTGACGACTTCGGCCGGGTTTGAACCCGCGATCTTGGGCACAGCAGTTCAGCATGCTACCAACTACGCCACAGAAGCCGCTATATTACATCTTATAGTGATCACACAGTAGAAGACACGGGGCTGATAACCTCCTTGCCCCTGGGTTCTACAATGAGCAAAGACTATGAAATATGTTACACAGTGATTTGATTAGGAATTCCTTACACGAGCTGGGGAGCTGGAGGCTAACTCCATCACACATGTCTGCATAAGTAGGACCACCGATTACATCTCGCACAGAAATGACAACATAATGCCCTTTAGACGTATTCTTGAGACCAAGGCTTAACAAATACACTTTTAGAAAATAGCTAATTGCAGCACAACACTCCCGACGTGCAAATTACGCTAATATATTATTGAATATTTAATTTTATTATAGTCTGAGGCGAGTTTCAGCCACGCAATTTGATACAGTAATATTATATGCCGTAATTTTCTTATCCTATACAAGTCATTTACCTTGAAGGACCTCAAGCAATCCAGAAGGTAATGTCACTAGTTAGCGTTCGTCAATCCTTATCGAGTTCGAAGCCATTTTTAGCCTATTTTCAATTTTGAAAAAATAGGCTTATGAGATCACCTTTTGTCCGTGTGTGTGTGCGTGTGTGTGTGTGTGTGATTCGTGTGTGTGTCCCCCCTAATAAAATCTAAACGGCTGGAGCGATGTCAATGAAACTCGGAAAGTTCATAGCACTATTCCCGGCGACCTCGACCGTGCCCTTCAAATTTTGTTACGACTCACCAATCCAACATGGCGGCTGTGTGAAATATTTCACCAGCATTCAATATCTCCGAAACTATTACCGATATTACCCTGACATTTTCTACGGTGATAGAGGGAACTACTATAAGTTCACTTATGTGACTTTTGAAAATCTGGTTACTACAAAACCAACATGGCGGCCAAGCGAATTTGCGACTTTTAAATAGACGTTTCTCGCGATTTGACCAACCAAACGCAATGAAACTTGGTACAGTATATGTTTATATACATTGTAATGCACCAACATCTAACTTCGTTCAATTGTTTACATAATCACTAGATGGCGGATGTGCGAAATATTTCACCGGCATTCTATATCTCTGAAACTATTAGCGGTAAAACCCTGAAATTTTGTACAGAGATAAAGGGCACTACTGGAAGTCCACCTATAAGACTTTCAAAAACCGGTTAACTACAAAACGAACATGGCGGCCAAGCGAATTTGAAAATTTTAAATAGATCTTTCTCGCGATTTAATGTTCCAAGCGCACTGAAACCTGGCACAGGAAATATTTATACACATTGTAATCCACTGGTATCTAATTTAGTTCAATTGTTTACATAACCTCAAGATGGTGGCAGTGCGAATTTTAAAAATAAGATTTTATTTATTGTGATGTAGTCATGCGATTGAAGTGAAAGTTTGAATAATGAACCTACGCAATAATTTTCCTTTAATGGTACATGACTCTATGGCCTATACATTTAACAATCCAACATGGCGACCATCCGAAATATTTAGACGATACTCAATATCTACGAATCTATTTTAGTAATCAAACTGCATTTTTTAATGTTCATAGGGGCTATGAACTTAAGTTCACCTATAGGACTTTAAATAACCTGGTGATCACAAATCCAACATGGCGGTGACGCGAATTATAAATATTCACATGGACGTTTCTCGCAATTTAACCATCCGCGTGCAGTGAAACTTTGTACAGTAAATCCTTATACGAATGTTAATCCACTGGCATCTAATTTATTTCAATTTATTCCATAACCTCAAGATGGCAGCTGTGAATAATTTTAAAATCTCCTTGTTTTTTTCTTGTGTCCTAATTATGGGATTGAAGTTTGAATACTACACGTTCACAATAATCTGCATGTAACAGTACATAACTCTAGGACCTACATATATAAAATCCAACATGGCAACCATCCGAAATATTTAGTCGGTTCTCAATATCTACGAATCTATTACAGCAATCAAACTGAAATTGTGTATGTTGATAGTGGCAATTTACATAAGTAGAATATATGAAAATAGGCTGTATAGTTCTTCACGGAACTACTTGTTCAGTGTTACCTTAGTAATCGAATTTTAGTGGTTTTTTAGTCGATCAACAAGATTGCACCCAATTGTAATGGATGATTCCCTAATCCTGAAAAAAATTACATGAGATTAATAAATTCCAACCAGGGACCGCTTGAAAGGCTGGAGGTCAAGGAAACAAAGATATTACGCAAAATCTTAGGCTTCAAATTACTTAACAACAAATTAATCCCTGTCAAGAACGAAACTCTTTACCAAAAGACTGAAAACTCTCGGACACAATAAAAACAAGTAGTTCCGTGAAGAACTAAAGCCTATTTTCATATATCCTACTTACGTTAATTGCCTCTATCAACATTCAAAATTTCAGTTTGATTGCTGTAAAAGATTCGTAGATATTGAGGACCGTCTAAATATTTCGGATGGTCGCCATTTTGGATTGTTATATGTATAGGCCAAAGAGTTATGTACCATTAAAGGAAAATTATTGCGTAGCTTCATTATGCAAACTTTCCCTTCGATCACATGATTACGGCACAAGAAATAAAAACTTAATTTTAAAATTTCGCACAGCCGCCATCTTGAGTTTATGTAAACAATTGAACTAAATGAGATGCCAGTGCATTAGAATACCATATTCCACTGCGCTCAGATGGTTAAATCGCGAGAAAATTCTATTTAAACGTTTCAACTTCGCTTGGCCGCCATGTTCGTTTTGTACCTTACAGTTTTTTCAAAGTTACATAGATAAACGTGCAGTAGATCCCTTTATCATCGTAAAAAAATTCAGGGTGATGTCAGTAATAGTTTCGGAGCTATAGAATGCCTGTGAAATATTTCACACAGCCGCCATCTTGAGGTAATGTAAACAATTGAACTAAATTAAATGTTTGTGCTTTTCAATGTACATGAACATTTGCTGTACCAAGTCTCATTGCGATTAGATGGGTAAATCGGGAGAAAAGTCTATTGAAACGTCGCAACTTGCCTTGGCCGCCATGGTGGTTTAGTAGTCAACAAGTTTTTGAATGTTCCATAGATGAACTTCTAGTAGTGCCCTTTATCACCATACAAGATTTCAGGATGATATTCGCAACAGTTTCGGAGATATTAAATGCTGGTTAAATATTTCGCACAGCCGCCATGTTGGATTGGTGAGACGTAGTAAAATTTGAAGGGCACGGTCAGGGTTAGCCAAAAAGGTGCTATGACCTTACCTAGTTTCATTGAAATCGCTCCAGCCGTTTAGAAGTTATTAGGGACACACACACACATCGCACTGACACACATATGCACACACACACGGGCAAAAGGTGATCGCATAAGGCTATTTTTTTTTCATAAAATGAAAATAGGCTAAAACGGAGAATTGATATTTGTGGGCACATCCTTCGAATGAATTCAACTAGACTAACCAAATAGATCTTCGACTACTTTCGTATTAAAAAAAAACACAAAACCTCTTTGCTTTAAGGAAACTGAGAAAGACCTCTTAGAACTCCAAATTACTGACACCATGCTCATGGACAAAACAGCCAAAACCGTCACCAAGGATAAGAAACAACGGTTCCAAGTGAAACTCAAACAAAAGCGTACGATCCACATCTCTGCCGAAGAAAGGGAAGCAAGATCTCAAAGGATGAGGCAATACTGGGTCAAAAGGAAAGCTCAAAACAATAAAAGGTGATTGATTTCATGTACCCCAAAGCTGGGTGAAACAAATAAAGAAGAAAAAATACACTTGGATGATCAGTTGAGTTGAGACAGCGAGAGGTGGCAACTTCTTGGAATTGGACCACTCATCGCTCAAACAGCTAAGTACACAATCCACTATAACCAGAACATTTAGTAACAATCACATAACCACACTAAGCAAGCAAACTTGAAGGTCAATCACCACTATGAGTGTCTCTACAAAACTCACATATCTTGTCAAGTAGTGCTAGTTTATTTACTACTACAACTAAATAATTGTATTCTTCTTCTTTTTCTGTGGCTTTTCCCAATTAATTGGGGCCAACCAGGCTCATTTTGGTTTTGGTTGGTTGGTTCCTCAGTTTAGCGGCTGCGACAACGCGGTCATGTAGCCCCTTGTATTTCGGGCGTGTGCAGAATCTGTCTGATAACCGGTGTTAATATTGTGATGGCCGTATTAGTGTGTATTATGTGTTTCTAATTCAAGTAAAGACTGCAGACATTCAATTTTCAAGTAGTTTCAAGTTTTGTTACCAAACGCCACTGTCAACGACAACTAGTTCTGAACCTGGTTACTAAATGCCACCGCAGTGACCAAACATTATTCATCCCATAAGACCAGCTCGCATGGCCATGCATGTTGGCGAAGAAGCGGCACTACCAAACATTATTCATCCCGTAAGACCAGCTCGCATGGCCATGGATGTTGGCTAAGAAGCGGCACTACCAAACATATGCATCCAATAAAACAAGCTCGCACAGCTGTGGATGTTGGCTAAGAAGCGGCACTACCAAACTTCATTCATCCCATAAGACCAGCTCGCATGGTCATGGATGTTGGCTAAGAAGCGGCACTACCAAACATCAGTCATGCCTTAAGACTGCCTCACACAGCTGTGGATGTTGACTAAGAAGTGGCACTACCAAACATCAGTCATGCCTTAAGACTGCCTCACACAGCTGTGGATGTTGACTAAGAAGTGGCACTACCAAACACCAGTCATGCCTTAAGACTGCCTCACACAGCTGTGGATGTTAACTAAGAAGTGGCACTACCAAACATCAGTCATGCCTTAAGACTGCCTCACACAGCTGTGGATGTTGACTAAGAAGTGGCACTACCAAACACCAGTCATGCCTTAAGACTGCCTCACACAGCTGTGGATGTTAACTAAGAAGTGGCACTACCAAACATCAGTCATGCCTTAAGACTGCCTCACACAGCTGTGGATGTTAACTAAGAAGTGGCACTACCAAACACCAGTCATGCCTTAAGACTGCCTCACACAGCTGTGGATGTTAACTAAGAAGTGGCACTACCAAACACCAGTCATGCCTTAAGACTGCCTCACACAGCTGTGGATGTTGACTAAGAAGTGGCACTACCAAACACCAGTCATGCCTTAAGACTGCCTCACACAGCTGTGGATGTTGACTAAGAAGTGGCACTACCAAACACCAGTCATGCCTTAAGACTGCCTCACACAGCTGTGGATGTTGACTAAGAAGTGGCACTACCAAACACCAGTCATGCCTTAAGACTGCCTCACACAGCTGTGGATGTTGACTAAGAAGTGGCACTACCAAACACCAGTCATGCCTTAAGACTGCCTCACACAGCTGTGGATGTTAACTAAGAAGTGGCACTACCAAACACCAGTCATGCCTTAAGACTGCCTCACACAGCTGTGGATGTTGACTAAGAAGTGGCACTACCAAACACCAGTCATGCCTTAAGACTGCCTCACACAGCTGTGGATGTTGACTAAGAAGTGGCACTACCAAACACCAGTCATGCCTTAAGACTGCCTCACACAGCTGTGGATGTTAACTAAGAAGTGGCACTACCAAACACCAGTCATGCCTTAAGACTGCCTCACACAGCTGTGGATGTTGACTAAGATGTGGCACTGGCATATATCAGTCATGCCTTAAGACTGCCTCACACAGCTGTGGATGTTGACTAAGAAGTGGCACTACCAAACATCAGTCATGCCTTAAGACTGCCTCGCATGGCCATAGATGTTGGCTAAGAAGCGGCACTACCTAACATCAGTCATCCCATAAGACTGCCTCGCATGGCCATGGATGTTGGCTAAGAAGCGGCACTACCAAGCATCAGTCATCCCATAGGACCAGCTCGCACGGCCATGGATGTTGGCTAAGAAGCGGCACTACCAAACATCAGTCATCCCGTAAGACTGCCTCGCATGGCCATGGATGTTCGAAAAGAAACGGCACTACCTAACATCAGTCATCCCATAAGACTGCCGCGCACGGCCATGGATGTTGGCTAAGAAGCGGCACTTGCAAACATCAGTCATCCCATAAGACTGCCTCGCATGGCCATAGATGTTGGCTAAGAAGCGGCACTTGCAAACATCAGTCATCCCATAAGACTGCCTCGCATGGCCATGGATGTTGGCTAAGAAGCGGCACTACCAAACATTATTCATCCCATATGACTGCCTCGCACGGCCATGGATGTTGGCTAAAAAGCGGCACTACCAAACATCAGTCATCCCATAAGACCAGCTCGCATGGCCATGGATGTTAGCTAAGAAGCGGAACTACCAAACATCAGTCATCCCATAAGACTGCCTCGCATGGCCATGGATGTTAGCTAAGAAGCGGCACTACCAAACATCAGTCATCCCATAAGACTGCCTCGCATGGCCATGGATGTTGGCTAAGAAGCGGCACTACCAAACATCAGTCATCCCATAAGACCAGCTCGCATGGCCATGGATGTTAGCTAAGAAGCAGCACTACCAAACATCAGTCATCCCATAAGACTGCCTCGCATGGCCATGGATATTAGCTAAGAAGCGGCACTACCAAACATCAGTCATCCCATAAGACTGCCTCGCATGGCCATGGATGTTAGCTAAGAAGCGGCACTACCAAACATCAGTCATCCCATAAGACCAGCTCGCATGGCCATGGATGTTAGCTAAGAAGCGGCACTACCAAACATCAGTCATCCCATAAGACCAGCTCGCATGGCCATGGATGTTAGCTAAGAAGCGGCACTACCAAACATCAGTCATCCCATAAGACTGCCTCGCACGCAAGGGGCGTGGATCGCAGGTCCTCATCATACATCTCCCCCTTGTTGTAACTTTACAGATCACTGAACTCTCTGCATGAGTGGTTTGACTCTACTCATTATGTGCTTCTAATATATGCTTGTGCTGAAAAAAATAAAAATTCGCATGATCTCTGTACTGTTCTGGAAATGCAATTATAAGCCACGTGATATTCGATTGGCTAGACCGCTCGTAAATTCAGATATGGTCCTGAGAACCGTTCTTTCTGGTACCAATAATTTAATGTCTTCATGGCCTTCAAGTTCATGCTTTTTGCGGCTTGATGTTCATTAAACCCTCGCATTACACGCAATGCTAATCAATCAACCACGCTATCTACCTGGGGAGCCTCCAAGTTCTTTCTTACTTCCAACACACAAGGACGTAGGGGAATGTCGGGAGGTATCGAACAGTTTAACTTTTTTGCCATATTTTTTTATTGAACAGGAAATAAATCATGTAATGCATTTATAGGCATCTATATTCTCATATTGACTTACTCTCTTGACTATATTAAATCATAGTGAGAAACACGGACAATATGATCAAATTATGAGGTCATTACACTCTCGCATGTTTGAAAAACTGGAGGGTGATTTCGGACAGTGAATCTTTTTAACAAAAAGAGATTTTTCACGTACATAATACAAACAATTTAACGTTTAGCTATTCTATAAATATCAGACTTGTAAAATAATGCTTCTCCTTCAAGATTTGCACAGTTTTCATGAGCCCAACCTCTACAAATACTACACTGAATCCAATCTTCATTGAAGCTCTCTCCACTAATGATGCAGTCAGTTTTCCCATAATTTCCTGCATTGTCTTCAGTGAATGCAAGGGTTTTTTCGAAGTTTTCAAGGATTCCTGCTGACTTTGCCCTTTCTCTTCTTTTGTTCAGCCAAACGAGCTCGTTTCTCCAACAGTTGGTGTTTATATGGGGTGGAAGTCAAGACGTCGCTCTGCTCACGACGTCGTTTCCTTGCATCTAATTTCACCTGTGCAGTGCTGGGAAGGGGTGAGATTTTCTCCAGTAACACCTGGGATGTAGAAAGCCTGCTGTTGATCTCTTCAACTACAAGTGGTGGGGATGGCTGTGCAACTGGTGATGCTACTCGTCTTGAGGTTGATGGGAAATCTTGATTTGAGGGTACAAGTGAAGTTTGAGGCAGAAGAGAAGAAGGTTCTTCAATAGAAACCAGTGGAAAACAGGAACTGAACGATAACGTTCGCGATATTACAGAGTAAGGAATACTGTTTCTGCTAATGTACTTAAAATTCAATACCCTTGTTGCTGCTACTTCTTGGTAAAAATAAATCGTGCCGGCCGAAAATTACACAAAGAACAGAAATACACCACCGCTCATAAACGACCCCGCCTCTCGACTGAATAGGATGTCCTCATCCTTCAAACATGCAGGTGGACCTGTGAGTAACAAAAGAGGTTATGCCACATGCTGCTAACAAAGACATCTGCGACTGTCCGACACCAGCCGCCGTCCGTTACCACCAGATCCTCCCCTATCTACAGTATAATACACTAAGGTGTATGTTTCACAAAACTCAAGCTCCAAAACCAAAGGGAGTTAGAAACATCTTCAAATCGTCTCAATAGTACAGGAAAAATCTCGCATTTCTTGAAAAGTCAACGGAAATATTTTTATTTGTTTATAAAGTGCTTTTAAACAAATAAACAAGACGATAGCCCCTGGCAGAACTGTGTCGAGTAAAGCCCACATAGCACTAGTGCCGGGCGGGTAGTCGGTACTAATGGGGTGCACACAACCCATTATGCGAGAGTTCTCGCACTGGTCCGCTAGTTTACTCTATTCGTTAGCTCTAGAGTGTCCTCCTCTAAGGACCACCTAATGGTGTAGTGGTTAGCATTCTTGGATATCGGCCAGGTTCAATTCCCAGCCCTGCAAGATATTTAATTCCGGTTTAAGGGCTGGAACGGGTACACTCAGCTTCATGAGACAAAACTTGTTGAGCGATTTAGGGGCTTCACGACATCGTGGCCTTGTTGCCCCGTGTACTTGGGTATATGTAGAATTTGTCTACTAACCTGTATTATTGTGTTGCCTGTATTAGTGTGTGTATTTGTAATTCAGATGAGGATTGAGAAGGAGGCAGCCGTGGCTTTGCGTTCTTTAAATAAATATTTTCTTTAAAAAAATTAATTTTCTTTGTATTGATATGACATTAGTTATGGTTGGTTTGAACTCGGGACCCTTCGAACTGAATCCTATTAAGCTAACCAATTAGCCATTGCCACTGTGTCCAGCGATCTCCCTTTCTCTTCTACTGCCACTGTCTCCTTTCTTCCGCAATAACCGTCTCCTCTTTCTCTCTGCTACTATCACTGCAGAAATCCGCGAATATGTTCGCATGCCAAATAAGTTACGAGGATTTAATGCACAACAAAAAATAGTACAAACTACTGTACTTGCGTAAGTTCTTAAACCAGAATAATTAATTACGTCCTGACCCCTAATGTCATCAATCTCCCCCGGTTTTTGCGTTTTGTCCAGTGTCTATAGTGTCCAGTGTCCAGTGTTCAGTGTTCAGTGTTTAGTGTTTAGAGTGAATATTTTACCATGGTTTTAGTGCAGTATGAGGTCTCGTATTGTCCTCCTGCAAGAGAAATCTATTTCGGTTAACTAATGCTGGGTATCTCCATCTCAGAATTTCATGAACTCGTTCCAGCTGTTTGATTTTCTAGGTTTCTTAATCTGGCAATGTATGGCATGTTTTGATGCTCCAAGTTCTTCTGACAGCCTGCGAGTACCTCCTTGCCGAGTTTCTTCCAACACTCTGCGTGTATTCTCAATATCCCATAGTTTAGGTCTTTCAGAACGCGGTAAATCTGTAATGTTTTCTTCTTCAGTGTGGAAGCGTTGGGACCATCGTTGTCCCACACGCTCACTAATGACTCCTTCTTTACTTCACATAATATTTCGAGCACCGCCAGCTGCTTTGTAATCTTGTTTCAAGTAGTGCTTTAGGAGGACCCTAACCTAAAACTTTGTAAGTTCCATTTGTAGTTGTGTATCAGCAACTGACGACTGATGCATTCTCACAATATACGGAATTCTTGCAATGGCCTCCTGTAAATAGCGTTGGTTCCTCAGTTTACGGGCTGCAACAACTCGGTCATGTAGCCCCCCGTGTGTGTAGAATCTGTATGATAACCGGTGTTAATTGTGATGGCTGTATTAGTGTCTGATATCTGCAATTCAGGTAAGGACTGCAGACGATAATTTCAAGTAGTTCCTACTCTTGCTACCAAATGCTACCGTAAACGACAACTAGCAGTGAACTTGGCTACTAGATGCCACCGCAACTGGCACATGGTGGTGAACGTTGGAACTAATAGAGCATTTATCAAATATAAACTACAAATATAAGCTTCACAAGAGTGTAGTTAGCGGAAGGTTCTTTTGCATACCATACATCTATGACAAGAGCTCGCCAGACTTACTTCCCCTTCGAAGGAAGGCATACTGAGGGATTTTTAACGCTCTTAAAAATCCGACGACTTCGGCTGGGTTTGAACCTGCAATCTTTGGCATAGAAGCCTAGCATGCTACCATCAACGCTACCGAAGCCGCCCCTGTAAATAACATTGGTAAACCAAAGAAAACCAATTCTATCTTATTAAAACACCAAACTTAAAAAAAAATACAGTCAGTCTGAAGGACTAGACGTTATATCATTTCAAATGACGCATGCTACAAATGCTACACATGTTAGAAAGGCTCAGGAGGGCTTCTCGCTTCGCTCCAAGCCCCAGGACTCTTTCAACAGACTCCATTACCCATTAACTTAGGCTTCCCGCACGGGCCCCTCGTTAAGTGTCACCCTGTAATTTGCTCTGACATCCTGCACACCTCTTTAGGAGGCACCCTGTATTCTTATCTGGCATCTTGTATATCTCTTTAGAAGTCATCCTGTATTCTTGTGTGACATCTTGTACACCTCTTTAGGAATCACCCTGTAATCTTGTCTGACGTCTTGTGCACCTCTTTAGGGGTCACCCTGTATTCTTCTCTGCCATCTTGTACACCTCTTTAAGAGTCACCTAGTATTCTCATCTGGCATATTGTATATCTCTTTATGAGTCACCCTGTATTCTTATCTGGCATCTTGTACTGTATTTTGCTCTGACATCCTGCACACCTCTTTAGGAGGCACCCTGTATTCTTATGTGGCATCTTGTATATCTCTTTAGAAGTCACCCTGTATTCTTGTGTTCGCTTCGCTCAAAGCCCCAGGTTGCTCGACGCCGCAGGACTCTTTCAACAGACTCCAATAACCATTAGCTTCTGCTTCCCGTGTGGCTGCATGACGTCACGCACTCAGTTCCCGCGCGGCTGCATGACGTCACTTCCGTCTCCGTCTCAGTAACGCATAACGTTGGACCCAAGCATAACGACGAAGTCGACAAGATCATTTGAAATGATAAAATGTATATATTACTAGAGAATTCCTATTATTACGCTGTCATTAGGCATGATCTCTCAAGAATAAGAAATTCCCATTCTTCAGAAGAAGCTCCGTATGAGATTATTCTGGCGGAATATGATCCATAAAGATTGCTAACTCTAGTAATGTATCTGCTGTTAAGACCAGATAAGGGCTGAGCTGCTAATACAGCAATGAAGCCATCAGCGAACTCATGGTCTATAATTAAGACCATAAACCCATTATGAAACTCATAAAATGCAGGTGTTATTGCCAAAGAAGGGAAGTGTTTTCTCTCCTCGTTGAGCGCTGACGCTGGAACATCTGGGCGGGACATGGCACATTAGTCAAGGACTGACCAATTTAGTATAGGGCGATTACTTTAACCTAGTGTTGCTTAAAATGTACCAATGTTTGCACGTTATAACGTAGTGTAACGAGCCCTAACGGCACGCGAGGCGACCCCTGTGTTTTAGTCTTTATACGATTATGAGGACAATGCCGAGTGCTCATGGTTGAAACTTTATTTTAACTAATGATCCTATGAAAGTGTTAACATTTCTGAAAAATAAATATATTTGTTGGATATACTTGATGTACTGGACAAAACAACGAGAAATGCGAAAACCAAAACGCAAAGACAGCATCAAAAGCAAAAATAGCAAAAAATAGAAAGAAAAACCAAAATCCTAAAGCAAAGGCCTAAACACTGAGTCGAAAATCACAACAAATCCAAAAGCAAAAACAAAAACAAAAATAAACAAAATACTAATCCAAAAACAAACAGTAAACACAAAACACAAAACCAAAAACAAAACACAAATCACACAACACAAAACAAAAACAAACAAAACACAAATGAAGAAACAAACAAAACACAAATGAAGGAATAAACAGAATAAAAAAAAACAAAAAAAAACAAAAAAAACACAAAAACACAAAATCACAAAATCATATAGACTAACATAATTTTTGAAAAATTAGTCTAAACTACTGGCCTAAGAAGTTCACCTATAAGTTCACCTATGTGACATTTGAAAACCTGGTAACTACAAAACCAACATGGCGGCCAGTAATCTATTACGTCCTGTCAGCAATCTCCCCTTGTTTATTAATTGCAACAAGTTGTGATTTTTGTTGCACATTAAACATTTGGCATGCGAAAATATTCCCGATTTTCTGCTGGTTCGTTAGTTTTCCGTCAGAGTGTTTTAGAGAGGAGCATATTCGCCTGATTTGTGATTCATGAGGTGAGGGTGTAACAAGCAACACTTGAGTCTGTATAAACGCAAAATATTTTTTGAGCCAATTTTCATTTTATTAAAAATAAATAAAAAACAAGATGTTCAGTAAAGAACATATAGCCTACTTTCTCCTAAATGCATGGGTATTGTTATAACTCTTTTCCTTTTCAAGGAGTATAATTGAATGTTGGTTGTAGTAGCTTGTTGAAATACAACGTGCTATAGGGATATTAAACATGAATATGAGGTGCCCTTTGCTAGTGCTACCTCTGTAACAAAAATCATTCAATTCGGTTACACCGTGTTTGAATTGATCTGGGGAATGGATTTGCACACATACATGGCCGCTATTTGCAAACTATTGGGCTGATGACCTTGTAGTCAGTCATAAGATGCTTTCCACAAAAAAGGCATGTTGTTGCAAAATCTGGTAGAGATCAAATTATTAGGATGGTCGTAATTTGATTTATGCTTTTAACATTTGGGTGGCCGTCATTCCGTTTCCGTCAAGATGGCGGCGATATAAAACATGACACTGAGGTGCCCTTTGCTAGTGCTACCACTGTACCAAATTTCGTTCAATTCGGTTTCACCGTGTTTGAATTGATAGGGGGAATCGATTTGCACACATACTTGGCCACCATCTGCAAACTATTGGGCTGATGATCTTGCTGTTTGGTCAGAATATGCTTCCCACATAAATATATGTTGTTGCAAAATTTGGTAGACACTAGAATTAGGTAGGTCGTAATTACATTTTAGCTTTTATTATTTGGGTGGCCGCAATTACGTTTCCGTCAAGATGGCGGTAATATAGAACATGACACTGAGGTGCCCTTTGCTAGTGCTAACTCTGTACCAAATTTCGTTCCATTCGGTTTCACCGTGTTCGAATTGATAGGGGGAATCGATTTTCACACAAAGATGGCCGCCATCCGCAAAATATTAGGGTAATGACCTATTAGTTTGGTCAAAGGATGCTCCCTCCATCAAGGTATGTTGTTGCAAAATTTGGTAGAAATCGGATGATTAGGTTAATCGTAATGTGATTTAAGCTTTGAACATTTGTGTGGCCGCCATTACGTTTCCGTCAAGATGGTGGCGATATAAAACATGAGACTGAGGTGCCCTTTGCTAGTGCTACCTCTGTACCAAATTTCGTTCCATTCGGTTTCACCGTGTTCGAATTATTAGGGGGAATCGATTTTGACACAAAGATGGCCGCCAACCGCAAACTAGTAGGCTAATGACCTATTAGATTGGTCAAAGGATACTCCCTCCATAAAGGTATATTGTTTCAAAATTTGGTAGAGATCGGATGATTATGTTAGTCGTAATTTGATTTAAGCTTTGAACATTTGTGTGGCCGCAATTACGTTCCTGTCAAGATGGCGGCGATATAAAACATGACACTGAGGTGCCCTTTGCTAGTGCTACCTCTGTACCAAATTTCGTTCCATTCGGTTTCACCGTGTTTGAAGTAATAGGGGGAATCGATTTTGACACAAAGGTGGCCGCCATCCGCAAACTATTAGGCTAATAACCTATTAAATTGGTCAAAGGATGCTCCCTCCATAAAGGTATATTGTTGCAAAATTTGGTAGAGATCGGATGATTAGGTTAGTCGTAATTTGATTTACGCTTTGAACATTTGTGTGACCGCCATTACGTTTCTGTCAAGATGGCGGCAATATAAAACATGACATTGAGATGCCCTTTGCTAGTGCTACCTCTGTACCAAATTTTGTTCCATTCGGTTTCACTGTGTTTGAATTAATAGGGGGAATCGATTTTGACACAAAGATAGCCGCCATCCGCAAACTATTAGGTTAATGACCTATTAATTTGGTGTAAGGATGCTTCCTCCATAAAGTATGTTGTTGCAAAATTTGGTAGAGATCGGATGATTATGTTTGTCGTAATTTGATTTAAGCTTTGAACATTTGTGTGACCGCCATTACGTTTCCGTCAAGATTGCGGCGATATAAAACATGACACTGAGGTGTCCCTTGCTAGTGCTACCTTTGTACCAAATTTCGTTCAATTCGCGTTCACCGTGTTCGAATTGATAGGGGGGACATACATTCAGAGTACACACACTCACACACACACAGACTCACACACACACATACACACACACACACACACACACACACAGCCAGACACACTTTTTTTCGCCCTGTGTTGATCTCATAAGTCTACTTTCATTTTTTGCAAAAATCGAAAGTAGGCTAATAGGCTTATGAGATCACCTTTCGTCCGTGTGAGTGTGTAAGTGTGATGTGTGTCTGTGTGATATGTGTGTGTTCCCCTAATAACTTATAAACGGGTGGAGCGATTTCAATGAAACTCGGTAATGTCATAGCACCATTTTGGCCGACTCCAACCGTGCCCTTCAATTTTTTTACGTCCCACCAATCCAACATGGCGGCTGTGCGAAATATTTCACCAGCATTCAATATCTCCGAAACTATTACCGATATCACCCTGAAATTTTGTACGTTGATAAAGGGAACTACTAGACGTTCACCTATGTGACTTTTGAAAGTCTGGTAACTACAAAACCAACATGGCGGACAGGCGAATTTGTGACTTTAATAGACTTTTCTCGCAATATAACCAATCAAATGCAATGAAGCTTGGTACGGTAGGATGTTTATACACATTGTAATGCACCGACATCTAACTTCGTTCAATTGTTTACATAACCTCAAGATGGCGGCTGTGCGAAATATTTCACCGGCATTCTATATCTCCGAAACGACTACTGATATCTCCCTCAATATTTGTACGCAGATAAAGGGCACCACTCAAAGTTCATCTGTGAGACTTTCAAAAACCTGTTAACTACAAAACGAACATGGCCGCCAAGCGAAGTTGAAAGTTTTAAATAGACTTTTCTCGTGATTTAATTATCCAAACGCAATGAAACTTTTTACAGCAAATGTTTATACACATTGTAATGCACTGGTATCTAATTTAGTTCAATTGTTTACATAACCTCAATATGTATGCTGTGCAAATTTTAAAATCAAGTTTTTGTTTCTTGTGTCGTAATCATGCGATCGAAGTGAAAGTTTGGATAATGAACCCACGCATTAATTTTCCTTTAGTGGTACATAACTCTATGGCCTATACGTATAACAATCCAACATGGCGACCATCCGAAAGATTTAGACTGTTCTCAATATCTACGAATCTATTACAGCAATCAAACTGACCTTTTTTAATGTCCATGGGGGCTATGAACATAAGTTCACCTATAGGACTTTCAATAACCTGGTGATGGCAAATCCAACATGGCGGCGACGCGAATTATAAATACTTAAATGGACGTTTCTCGCAATTTAACCATCCAAGTACAGTGAAACTTGGTACAGTTAATGCTTATACAAATTGATGTTAATCCACTGGCATCTAATTTAGTTCAATTGTTTCCATAACCACAAGATGGCAGTTGTACGAAATTTTAAAATCTCGTTTTTACTTCTTGTGTCCTAATCATGCGATAGATGTTTGAATACAACACTTACCCAATACTCTTCATGTAACAGTACATAACTCTGAGACCTACATATATAAAAATCCAACATGGCGACCATCCGCAATATTTAATCGGTTCTCAATATCTACGAATCTATTACAGCAATCAAACTGAAATTTTGTATGTTGATAGTGGCAGTGAATATAAGTAGGATATATGAAAATTGGCTTTAGTTCTTCACGGAACTACTTGTTCAATCTCCAGCCCAATTTTGTCTATTTCCTCCAAGGACCTGAAGAACTATTTTTCCGCTGGTTGGGAAAATGAATGTATTCTAGTTATTTAATCTCGTCCGTATATTCAGTTAATAATATTGAGTGTTCTTCAGAGATGTGACTAAAAAAAGATAGCAACTGCGTTCTCACATGTGAATGTGCATTTTATTCCTCTCATTAATTTCCGCCCGCGGGGATATGAAGTGGTTCTCTCTGTCATTAACAACCTAAAGAAAATTATATAATTGAACAAATTACAGTCATTTGCGGTGCAGAAAGGAAATTAAAGTACGTTATGTGTGTTTAATTAGGGTAACCTTTGAATTATGGTCACACAGGTATGTTGTTTGAGAGTTATATTAATACATCTTCTTTGTCATATAGGCCTACAGTAGCTACGAGGAATATTTTGCGAAGAAACAAATATGGAAGATAGAAGGTAAGATGAAAAAAAATTGAGAGAATACTGAGCAGGAAACAAGGGTAGTACAGAATTATATAGTAGATGGACGAATGGACTGAACACAGAGAAAATCGAGAAACTGAGTAGCATTTATTTATCGTGTGGCATACACGAAAATTATTTATAAGATGACATCAAGGTTAGAAACACAATGAAGCGCCTGTGGTGTCCCTAGGAAGAAGTCGCCGAATTCACCACTGTAAGATGTTTGCGGGCATTCTTGAACTAGGTGCCGAACAGTCTGTTTATGATGATGATGATGATGATGATAATTGTTGTTTTAAGGGGCTAAAATCTAGGTTATCGGCCCCTAATGGTCTGGGTGATAGCGAATATGTCAATAAAGTGGAAACCAGAACGAAAATTAAATGAGAAGGAAAATACGTACAAAAAGAAACTCAGATTGAAACAACTTACAAAATGGAGAGCGGTAATAATTACAAAAGGGAGTTTAGAACGAAAATACTCACAAAAGGAATAGATTGAAAAATACGCACAAAATGTAGGTTCAGTGCAAAAAATACGTACAAAATGCAATGCACAATCGAAATACTTACAAAATGCAAATGAAATTCAAAATACTTACAAAATGCAAATGAGATTGAAAATACGCACAAAATGCAACTGAGGTTCAAAATACTTACAAAATGCAATTGAAATTGAAAATACACAATGCAATTCAGATTGAAAGCTCCCATTTCCAATCCAAAATATTCACAAAGTGCAATTGAAATTCAAAATGCTTACAAAATTCAATGGAAATTGATAATGCTTACAAAATGCCCGGTAGTTGCAAACTACTCATTTGCCTAGACAATACTTACAAAATGCAATTTAGATTGAAAATACTTACAAAATGTAATTTTGATTCAAAATACCCCAAAATGCAATTGAGAATCAAAATACTTGCAAAATGCCGATGATACAAAATGCAATTTAGATTGAAAATAGTTGCAAAAAGTGGGTTGGGTTGAAAATACATGTACAAAATGCAATTAAAATTCAAAATAGTCACAAAAGTCCCGGCCCGGATATTGAAAGAGTTACTAAAAAGCAATTTAGATTGTCGATCCTTACAAAATGCAATTGAGGTTGAAAACACTCGCAAAATGCAATTTAGATCGGAAAAATGTACAAAATGCAATGTAGATTGAAAATACCTACAAAATGATGTTGATGCAAAAAAAATCGAGGGAATTTAGATACAATAACAATTAACAATTAACAAAAACAGTGCGGGAAACTTAAAGAGAAAAGAAAATTTAATGAAAAGAAAACAAGAGATCTGACACCTCGAAGAAGGAGAGATCAGGAAAGATGAGACAAGGGCCAATTAAGGTGGGAAAGTGAAAGACTCCCTAGGCCTCGGATACCCTAATACCGTCGGGGTTGGAAAAGAATAAGAGTTGACCAACGGAGGTCGACAGGTAAGAAGACGGAGAGGAGCCCGGCACAAGTAAGTGGAAGCAATGCCGGACTCAGCTGGGGTCCCGTGGTCGCCAACCCACGCCGAACAGTCTGTCTTTCAGCACCGCACTCGCAACTTAATGAAGATCTTTTCCTCCACTTGTACAGGAGATCCCCGCATACACCGTGATTGGTCCGGATTATATTTAATTTTGACCAGGTCCTTCTAGGCTGAGGGAACCCTGACACCTTCTCAGTTAGGCATGGCATTACTGAACTCTCTGGAGTGGCAAACGAATTCCAATCAGATGACCATCTCTCAGTCAGGTTGAATTTGTTGGTTGCCAGATTCTCCGCTGTGCAGATAGGTGGATGTCTTGAACGTAATAGTTTCACATGTAGATCAGCAATGTCTCCATGGATTTGTAGTTGATTGATGGTCTGGATCTTTCTGAGTAACAAATATTATAGAAATCTATAGTTTGTATAGCAAGCATGTTGTTTACATAATGTATCAACAGAACCTTCTCACATTCTAAAGTTTCTGCAAATAAAATTACTAATCATCTTATAAACAAGAAGTTCCGTGACGAACTAAAGAGCCTACTTTTCTTAAAATTAAGATTCATGCCAATTATTAATCTACAGTATACGAACCTATCTAGAATGACAAAATTAATTTGGTAATATCGAAATGTCTAATTAGTTCAAAATATACCTGGTATAATGTAGCCTAATAGAGCACTACAGTTGGCAGCTCTGGTGACTGAATATATTCTTAGTTTCATCTCCTAAGGTACAGAATACAAAATTTGGTAAGTCCAATGGACGTTACATGCAGTTAGACATTGAATCTATTAGCACGCGTAAAAGCATGTTGGCAACAATGTCATGCAAGTGCTGGTCAGAAATAAACTGAAATATTATGATATCTTGTGCCAATTTTGGATGAAATCCATTTGTTAGTATAGGAGTTACATGTATTTTAAAATTGGAGCTATCAGCAGGCATAGAATCATGTTGGCAGCACTGACGTATATTAATTACTCAAAATTAATCTAGAATGTCAGGTGCTATACGTGTGTAAGGTATAGAGCTGTTGGCTTGCATACTTTCTGATATATTGATATTAGGTTAAAAAAATAGACAGCTTTTATCAACAGTTGGCGGCCCTGATTGCTCTTAAGAATTATTATAGTGATATCTGTTATGTTACACATAGCACATACGAAATTTGGTTGAAATCCAACTGATAGTATAGAAGTTACATGTATTTAAAAATTGGATCTATCTGCAGTCTGAGAATCATGTTGTTAGAACTAACGTATATAAGTTACTCCAAATTAATCTAAAATGTCAGGTACTATAAGTGTGCATAGTTTAAAGCTGTCAGCTTGCATACTTTCTGATATATTGGTATTTGGATATAATAAATAGAGAGAGCCATTATTAACAGTTGGCAGCCCTGGTGGCTCTTAAGAATACGCTCAGTCATATCTGGTAATGTACACATATTACATACAAAATTTGGTTGAAATCCAATTAATAGTGTAGAAGTTGTATGCATTTCAAAATCGGACTTATCAGAAGGCATACAATTATTTTGGCAACACTGTCATGTATGGCCGCCTGGAAATTAAACTGAAATAGTATTATCTACATGTGTGCCAATTTTGGAATAGCTCCCATGCATACCTTCCAAGATATCCAACATGGAGCTCAAATTTCTAGTGCGTTTTTTCAGCAGTTGGTAGCACTGTCATCATTTTCAAATATGGGCTGGAGATATTCCGGTATACATCTTTACTCATACCAAATTTGGTTTCGATTGCTGCAGCCGTTTAGCAGTTGATAGGGACACACACACACACACACAGCCAGCCAGCCAGCCAGCCAGCCAGACAGAAGGACAGACAGACAGACACACATTTTCCCGGAGCGATCTCATAAGTCTACTTTTTCCTCATTCTTTGCAAAATGTGATAAGTAGGCTAATAATGTCAAATCTGGAAAGACAGGTCAGAAACCAAAATTGGAGTTGCTAAGGGAACATGAACAAAAAGTTAACATGTTTTCTGACCCTTTACTATTTCAGAATTGAATACGGCTATCAACGACTGCAAGAATGGAAAGGCAGCTTGTTTGGACGATATTTGTGTGGATCAAATAAAACATTTTGGACCTGTGGCTAAAGGTTGGTTGCTATAATTGTTTAATAATTGCACCAACACCTGTAAAATACCCAAAATATGGAGGAAGAGTCGATTCATAGCAGTCCTTAAACCAGGGAAAGAGACACGTGATCAGAAGAATTATACACATATTTCATTGCTCTGCCACCTTTTCAAGGAACTCGAGCGCATGATTCTAAGAATAATCACTGAAATAATTGAACCCTGCCAAATTCCGGAACAAGCTGTTTTTCGAAGAGGTAAAACTTGCACATCACAAGTACTTCACTTCACTCAATATATTGAAGATGGATTTCAGAACCACAAAATTACAGGAGCTGTCTTGATTGATTTAACAGCTGCATACGATACAGTCAATCACAGCTTATTGTTGAATAAACTCTATCTGATGACGAAGGACTTTAAGCTGACCGAATTAGTCAGGTGTCTTCTACAAAATCGCAGATTCTTTGTAGACTTTCAAGGGCAGCATAGTTACTGGAAGAATCAGAGAAAGGGACTGCTACAAGGCAGTGTTTTAGCATATACAGGGTGTAACAAAAAGGTAAGGCACAAAATGCCGGACGCATGCTTCTCACGTAGACGAAGACATTTTGTTATTAAGAACATGGGTCCGAAGACGCTTCGTTGCCATGTTATACCTCATTGTCTCCAACGCATAAATCATGAAAAACACACAAACGAACATACCTGCATACCACATGCAGCTCTTTGTCACAGGAGATGTTCAATATGCCCTACGTGCGCATTGATACATTCATCAACCCACCGTCCGTCGTAGTGAATCTCGGATGTGCTGATGTATCCCTGGAGTACTGCGTATGGTTTCGCAGCCTTCCATAATACGGGCACGGAGACTCTGAACATCTGGTACAGGGGTTCGATACACACGAGCTTTCAAATGCCCTCACAAATAAAAGTCCAGTAGGTTTAGGTCAAGAGAGCGTGGAGGCCAGGCAATTGGTCCACCTCTACCTATCCATCTATCACCGAATCTGTTATTTAGAAGCCGACGGATATTAACACTAAAATCCCCATGATTCGAACGTTCTTGTGTGTTTTTCTTGAAAGAAAACCAAAAATACATACAATAAGAAAACCCTCTCCTGGAACACTAAAATCAGGCATTATAACACCATAATTAAGCCAGAGGCACTCTTTGCAGCAGAAACACTAGTCTTGAGGAGACAAGCGCAAATGGAAAAATTGGAAATCAAAGAGAGAAAAATTTTGAGGAAGCTCATAGGTCCTAAATTCCAAAATAACAAACGAGTTTTCTATAGGAACGACACCCTGTATGTGAAGTCAGAGAGACTTTCAGATACCATACGGAAAAGGAGGATTGATTTCTATGGACACATCTACCGGATGAATCCTGCCCGATTAACCAAGAAAATCTTTGGCTTCTTTTCCAAAAAGAACATCAAACCTAATTGGTTTACCGAAGTAGAAAAGGACCTGCGAGAGCTCCAGATTACTGAAACCATGTTGATGAATGGTAGAGCCAAAACCATGACCAAAGACAACACCAAGAAGTTCAAAGCCAGAGCCGTCTCCAGAAAACCGATGCAGATATCACAAGAGGAAAGAAAGAGGAGATCAGAGAGAATGAAGAAGTATTGGGAGAAAAGGAGAGCACAAGCATCTAAGAAGTGATTGATCTGACGTACCCCAAAGTGGGTGATTCGAAAAGAAGAAGAAGAAGAAGAAGAAGACAGACGGACAGACAGACAGACAGACAGACAGAAAGAAAGACAGAAAGAAAGAAAGAAAGAAAGAAAGAAAGAAATCCTTCAGTGTTGCTTATTAACGTTGATGATGTTGGTGTTGATTCTTTTAAGGGGGTTGCAACATCGTGTTCATGTAGCCCCGTGTACTTGGGTGTGTGTGGAATTCGTCTGATAACCTTTGTTACTGTGATGTACTAGTGTGTGTATTTGTATTTGAGGTAGGATTTGGGTAGGAAGTGGCCATGGCCTTAAGTTAGATACCATCCCAGCATTTGCCTGGATACAAGTGAGAAACCTTGGGAAACCATTTCCAGAATGGCTGAGGTAGGAATTGAACCCGTCTATTCTCAGTTTTGCCTCACAAAGTTGAGTGCACCCCATGCAAAAGTGAAATTTTTAGAAGTAATTCCTCCTTTTATGTGTGATATTTTAACACTTTTAAACTTACTTTGGTTTAATTTTGTCTGATAAAAATGTTCATGAAAATTCTGTGAAAACTATGCCATTTACAAAATAAAATAAAAAACAAGTAGTTCCGTGAAGAACTATACAGCCTATTTGCATATATCCCACTTATGTTAATTGCCTCTATCAACATACAAAATTTCAGTTTGATTGCTGTAATACATTCGTAGATATTGAGAACCGTCTGGACACAGGACTTTCTGCAAAACTATTAATTCAACATTTGACGACTCCAAGTATTTAAAAAAACTACATAAGTTATGAAATTTATCGAATTTCCACTTTCATCCGCCAGGCGGTAGTCAGCAATCTTCATTTTCCAGCTAACTACTCATAAATGAATCTAAATATTCTTAATTAATGCACAGTTATTACAGACAGATTATGTACGAAATACCAAAGGCTGGTGACATGTATCGTATCTGAAGCTTGTACACGCAATGAAGGTACGTTACTTAGGTAGTTAGTAAATTAGTTAGCTAGTTATTGTTGTTGTAAGGGGAGGAACAGGGAGGTCAGATGCTCCTCGTAACATAGGTAGACTATTATTGATTATATGAATTGCAGCCAATAGTCATAGCATTATAACTGAAAGCCCTTAGACTCCCAGTAAGTTAAATTTCAAGTAGTTCTAAATTTGACTACCAGATGACACTGTCACTGACACCAAGTGATGAACATTGGAACTTTGAAAGAGCGTTTCTAACCAAATATAACCTACACATTTGGATACACACTACCAATTATAGTGGTAGGTACTTTTACATGCCATACATCTAAGACATGAACCCGCCGGTTTACTTCCCCTCGTAAGGAAGGAAGACAGGTTGGTTTCTCAGTTTAGGGACTGTGACAACGCGGTCATGTAGCCCCGTGTACTTTGGGTGTGTGTAGAATCTGTCTGATAACCGGTGTTAATTGTGATGACTGTATTAGTGTGTGTTATCTGTTTTCAATTCAAGTAATGACTGCAGGCATTGAATTTTTTCAAGTAGTTCATACCTTTGCCACCAATCGCCACCATCAACGACTACTAGTTCAGAACTTGATTACCAGATGCCACCGCAGTCGGCTCCTGGCGACGAACGTCGGAACCTAAGATCGTTTGCCGAATGTTTAACCTATATTATAATTTAGCTTCACACAGGTGTAATTAGTGGAAGGTTATTTAACATGTCATACATCTATGACATGGGACCACCGGCTTTACTTCCCCTCAAAAGGAAGGCGTACTGAGGGATTTTTAATGGTCTTAAAAATCCGACGACTTCAGCCGGGTTTGAACCCGCGATCTTGGGCATAGAAAGTCAGCATGCTACCAACCACGCCACCGAAGCCTCTATTATAATATCATGTAATGGAGGTCGAGGAGGTAGCATGCTGTTATCAATAGACGGTTCGAATACCACATCAGCAGATGGTCTTGCCTTCCAATTATTGTTTTATTTCATTTTAATGCTCGGTTTTTCATTACATCAAATTCATTCATTCATTCGTTTATTTGCAATTGGGGGTGTGTCCCCCGGTGGCAAATTAGATATACATAACAAATAAATAATAGTACATAACAATTCACTAACAATTAAACTGGAGTATTTACACAAATAGTCAGCCTTTTCTTAAACACACCTATATGTTTGGGAAATGGCTCTTAGACTGCGGCAGGTAGAGAGTTCCAATTATCAATGGCACGGTTTACGAAAGAATATTTACCATAATTTCTTCGCTGTGGTCGGCTCTTAACTTTGAAAGGATGATCGCTCCTACCCATGTAAGTGGGCTTTTCCATACGTTTGCTAAGCTCACACCATGCTGGTTGATTTGTATACGTGTTGTACATAGTGCAGAGTCTAGATTTCATCCTCCTAGCCTCAAGTGATTCCCACCCAAGTATCTTTAACATACGGCTCACACTGCTCCTGGGATTAAAGTCACTGAGCACAAATCTAGCGGCCTTTCTTTGTACCATTTCCAACTCATTTATGAGCTCTACTTGATATGGATCCCAAACCGCCAAGGCGTATTCCAGAATAGGTCTTACAAGTGACAAATATCCTAATTCTTTAGCAGAGGTACTACTTCCTTTCAATACCCTCATTACAAAGTGCAGGGATTTGTAAGCTTTAGAAACTACACATCCTATATGACTACTCCATTTCATATCATTTCTTACGTGAACGCCCAAATATTTGCAAGAATCTTCTTCTACAAGTATTTCCGAGCCAATGTTATATTGAAAATCTTGCCTTCGCACTTTCCCTATTTTTATTAGACTAAATTTTCTTGTGTTTATTTTCATTTTATTTTCAATCGCCCACTTATAGACCAGGTTCAGGTCATCTTGAAGTACTGCATTGTCTTGTGAGTCATGTATCTTTCGATATATTACAATCATCCGCAAACAATCGACAGTCTCTGCGAATCCCATTTGGTAAGTCATTTATAAACGCCAAAAATAACAAAGTTCCGATTACGCTGCCCTGAGGGATACCCGACGTTACGGTAATTTCATCCGAGAATCAGCCTTCAACTTTCACTTTCTGGGAACGACCCGTCAAAAATTCTTGGATCCATAAAATTACTCTTCTATCAATCTTCGTCGAAGCTAATTTATGGAGTAGCATGTCATGCGGTACAACATCAAATGCCTTCGCAAAATCTATAACTACGGCGTCGACTGAAACTCCGTCGTCTAACGATTCGCTAATATCTTGAAAAAGTGATAGCATCTGACTCTCGCATGAGTAGCCTTTACGAAATCCATGTTGCCTATCATTAAACCATGATAATGTTTCCCACTGTTCCCTCAAGTAGTCGCAAATGAGATGCTCCATCTGTTTACAAACGATGGACGTAAGACTAACCGGCCTGTAGTTGCCCAATTCAAGTCTGCTCCCTCCCTTAAATATTGGGACTACCGTAGCTCTTTTCCAGTCATCCGGGATTTGCGCATTGTTTATGGACACATTAAACATCACCTTTAAGTATCGTGCCACGGCCCTACCACCTAGTTTAAGTACTTCACTAACAATATTATCAGGACCATTCGATATATTGTAACGTAATTTTTGTATTAGCTTTACAATTGCTGACTGGTTTATTTGGAGAAGTGGAGCCCCTGATTCACCGTTAAGGTCCAACACACAGCTATTGGATTTATTGAACACACTACCATAAAAGACATTTAATTCATTAGCAATGGCCTGCTTCTCAGTAATTAATTTACCGTCACCGGACATTATCATCGACAAATTATTTGAATTTCCCTTTCTTCTCCTAACATAACTGTAAAATTCTTTCCACCCATCGCCTCCCGAACCAAGTAAACCTTGCATATAATTGTCATGACCAGCCCTCTTTTTTAAGACGAGCTCTCTTGATAAAGACTTAAATTTCAACATATACTTGTCACTATCATGTCTTTTATTGTATAATTTCCTAATTTTCCGTTTAAGACTCCTGATTTCCCGTGTGTAATACTCAAGATCTGGGTTTTGATTCAGTAATTTAAATGGAACAAATTTATCAATAGCGCTATTTAAAATTTTCAAAAAGTTAGTCCACAGGATATTAATGTGATTTCCTTCCGATGCCCATCCTACAAATAGCTCATTCAAATACCCCTGAAATTTGCCCTGATCCGCCCTGTGATACTGGAATATGATCTTATTTGCTACATCAGAGTCTAATTTTGTAATGTCACCGTATCTAATATTTATTTCAACCCCAGAATGGTCACTAATTCCTGGTACTTTCAGACAGTTAATATACAGCTCTACAGGCCTTACGAGATAAACATCTAAGATATTATTGCCTCTAGTTGGGAAGTCAACTACTTGGGAAAATCCCCCCTCCCTTAAGAATTTGTTTGCAGCGCTCTGAGCTTGACCACAGCTAGTTGACTCACCAGACCAGTCTACTTTGGGGAGGTTTAAATCTCCGGCAATTATTATGCTCTTTTTCAAGTTTTATCATACAGTGTGTTGAGATGTGTTAAGTTATCTTTCGGTGCTCTATACGCCCCAATCACTTGAAGAGGGAATTTATTCTCTTTATCCTAAATTTGTACACATAACATTTCGTGATCCGTATCAGCCCACTTTAAGAAACTAGCTATATTTTTGCGCACACAAATAAATAGCCCACCACCTCGCTTCCCCTGATCCCTTCTGTACAGTACATTTCGTAGGTCCCTTGAATTATTTCATTACTATTTATATCCTCATATAACCAAGATTCAGTAGCAATGACAATGTCCGGAGAATGCGTCTCTACAAGATTCCAAAATTCAATTAATTTATTTCCTAAACTCTGACAATTAACCTGCAGTAATCTTAGAGTCTTACCTTCATTAATTATAATAAACTAATTTCTGTACGCGTTTTTATATTAGTAATAATTTCTTAGTCACCTCCGCAGGGCAGCGGTCAGCATGGTGCCCCGGAGGTCCTGGGTTCGATTTCCGGCTCTGCCAAGGAATTTGAAAAATGGTTTGAGGACTGGAACGGGGTCTACTCAGCCTCGGGTGGTCCAAATGAGTAGAGGGGGTTCGATTTCCACCTCAGCCATCCTCGAAGTGGTTTTCCATGGTTTCCCACTTCGTCTTCGGACAAATGCCAGGATGGTCCCTACTGTAAGGCCACGGCTGCCTCCTTCCCACTTCCTTGCCTATCCATCCCAATCTTCCCTTCCCATCCCTCATGAGACCCCTGTTCATTTTGCAGGTGAGGCCGCCTGGGCGAAGTGCTGATCACACCTCCCCAGTTGTATCCAATCCGACCAGGTGTTCCCAGCTCTAGGACACTGCCTGGAAAGGCGGTAGTGGTGAGTTCCCTCGCTGAGTCTATGGGAACCACCAACCTGGAGGGTAAAATTGACTAAAAAATAAATAAATCATTTCTTATTAACCAAATCCTGGGTTTCCTACAGGGAAGTGTTGTTTGAGTTAAAGATTTGAACATCAGCATTCAGCCCCGTAGAAGTTCCACTTTCATCCGCCTACTGCGCTCTGGCTATCAAATGTCTTATTCATAATATCCAAAGCAGTGGATATATCCACCTTTGGTTTGCAGCAAAGCACGTGTAAATACAGTATGTGCATGTGTAAAGGTAAGCACACTTTGCTAATTTGGAGGTCACCGTCATATTATTTAATTGGATTAACATTATGATGATGATGATGACAATTGTTGTTTTAAGGGGCCTAACATCTAGGTCATCGGCCCCTAATGGTTTGGGTGATCGTGAAGATGAAAATGAAAAGTAAACTATAACTAAAACTAACTACTAACTTATATACTAGAAGAAGAAATGAAAAACAAAAGGAGAATAAGGCAAATAAAGGACAGGAGGAAAAGAAATGCCCTCAACCCTCGAAGAATGCGGATTGAGGGACTTGGAAGGAAGGAGAGCCATGAAAGGCAGATAGGAAAGTGACAGAGGAGAGGGTCTGCCCCACAGGTAAGGGACAAGAGGGGGGAAAACCGGACCCAGCTCAGGAATCCCTCGGGGTCGCCAGCTCCCGAACTCACCAGCCGTGAGCCCCTGAGGGTGTAGCAATATCCAGGGTGCACCGAAGTGGTGGGGCTACATACACCCTGCCTCCTTGAGGGCCTTGAGCAGAAGGCAGGAGATAACAGGAAAATAAAAAGAAGGCTGACCCCTCGGAGAAGGAGGGTGTCAGAAAAGATGAGACAAGGGCCAATTAAGGCGGGAAAGGAAGAGACTCCCTAGGTCTCAGATACCCTAATACCGTCGGGGTCGGAAGAGAACAAGAGTTGACCAAGTGAGGTCGACAGGAAAGAAGACGGAGAGGAGCCCGGCTCAAGTAAGTGGAAGCAATGCTGGACTCAGCAGGGGCCCCGTGGTCGCCAACCCACGTCCCACTAGATGTGAGCCCCTGGGGTAGATTAACTTTAGGATCAATTCGGGTTGCCAAAGAAGACAAAGGATACCCGTAGAAGTTCTATTTTCATCCGTTTACTGTACTCCGGCTAACAAATGCCCTTATTCGTAACTAGCAACCCGCCCCGGCTTAGCCCGGGAACAGTTTTGAATACATTACGTGATAAGCGCTTTTTATTTCGATGTCAATGGACTACGACCTATATCCGTTTTACGTCTCGGCATGCTGGTTTAAAATCACTGACTGGACTATTAATTATATTATCATGGAGATGCATGTGCAACGAATTCATGTCAGACGTAATATTTAAGAATGGCGAGGTGCAAGAAACACAAATACCCCTTCCATCCAATCTTAAATCAAATTGCACTTTCAAGGAAAGTTCAAACACACCACTCTTTTCTCAAGTCTTAAACTCAACACGACTCGACAGTTTGCTGCTGGCTGTATCTGGGGTAATAGGCTCGCCCGCTAGCTAGGCTGTAACTGGAGTGATACGTTCGCCCCTAGCTAGCTCATAATCAGTCGCCTCAGTAATTGAATGAAAATTGATCAAAGAAATAAAAACGTCAATAAAAAAGTTGATGATTTATTGAAGATAGATATATGCTCTCGTGGACGTTTTGTAGAACTTTTCATGCTGAACAATTCTTACACTCATAGTATATTGATATGTTTAACGGTTTGTCCTGCGTAAGTTAAAAAGCGCACGGACGCCGGTTATTTTCGACTTTTTCACTGAAATCGTTACTGCTTGACTTCCTTTGATTATAAATAAATTATTTCTACAGAAACCTTCCTCAAGATATCCTTTACAGAATGATGAAAACCGCATGAAAATCCATCCAGTGGTTCTCGAGATTACCCGCGACATCCATGAATCGGGGATTCTGTATACCCACCGTGTGGTATACCCACGAAGAGGACCACGATGTCCAAACCCCTCAAATAAAGCAACAACAAAAATATGTTAGGAATGTAGAGAATGTTCAATAAATTGATAACAAATCCTAAAACCTTCAAGGTTGTCTAGACTCTAGAGAAATACATTTTATAATAATTTGCAGTTATTTGATATCATATTGCCAAATAATCTAGGGAGGGGGATTGGTGCCCAACCAAGCCTACCAGTGGTAACGACACGCATTCAATGTTGTGTTTCTGATCTTCCCAAAGCGGCTTCGGTGGCGTAGTTGGTAGCATGCTGAGCTTTTATGCCCAAGATCGCGGGTTCAAAGCCGGCCGAAGTCGTCGGATTTTTTAAGAGCGTTAAAATCCCTCAGTATACCTTCCTTAGGAGGAGAAGTAAAGCCGGCGGTCCCATGTAATAAATTTATGGCATGTAAAAGAGCCTTCGACTTGTGTGAAGCTAAATTATATGTTCGATTTGTCTAACGCTCTTAGGTTCCAATGTTTTTTCGTCAGGAGCTGACTGTGTGGATATCTAGTAACCAAGTTTAGAACTGGTTGTCGTTGACAGTGGCGTTTGGTAGCAGAAGTAGGAACTACTTGAAAATTGAATGACTGCAGTCCTTACTTGAATTAAAATACAGATAACACACACTAATACAGCAATCACAATAATTAAAAGACACGGATATTCAGTCTGAAAGACTGGATTTTACATCATTTTAAATGCTAGCAGCCGAGTACCAAGAAGGCAGTGCGAGAACAGAGTTTCAAGATTCTATTTTGTTTCTTCACTGCCTACTTGATTGTTCTCGCACTGCCTTCTTGGTACTCGGCTGCTACATCGCACTATGACGTCACACACTTCAGTGCATTCTAAGTACATTCCCCGAAGATTGTTAATATTTGCTAGATAAGCACAAATTATGAATACTACAATCGGGCGTACCCTGGGCAACGGAGGCCATAGGCCAGCGGCTGATCCTTCAACCACCGGGAGATATTACATTTTCGACCAGTCTTTTTCAAGACTTTCAATAACTTCAATAAACATCGAAGGCTTATCCAGAGATAAAGCACTCTTTCTCGCTGACATGTGCAACCGACTAAAGATCGACATCCTAGTGATGCTAGAAACTCACAGAGGGATCGACAACAACAGACCCAAAATAGACGGAATGCGACTGGTTGTCGAACGACCCCATGAACAATACGGCAGTGCTGTTTGTGTCAGACCAGAGATTAATGTCAAGTCATCTCAAATGACGTTCAGGAACAATATAGAAATCTTGACTGTAGAATTGGAATCCTGCTCTGTAACATCCATTTACAAACCACCCAATGAACTCTTCTTCTTTGAAAGGCCAAGTAACTTTGACAAGCAGAATATCAAAATTGTCCTGGGGGATTTTAATTGTAAGAGCATCAGTTGGGGATATAATATCACAGACAAGAATGGAGAGGAACTCGAGCAATGGGCAGAGAGGGAAGGATTGAGATTGATTCACAACCCCAAACTGAGACCATCTTTCAACAGCGGTAGATGGCATAGAGGTTACAACCCTGACAACATTTTCATAAGTGAGCAAGTGATAAAACATGTAGTTAAAGCGGTGGAGGAACCCATCCCTAGGACACAACATAGCCCAATCACATGTTCAGTTCGAGGAGTGGTCAGCCCTGAGGAAGTCCCTTTTAAACGACGTTTCAATTTTAAAAAGGCAAACTGGGAGGGGTTTTCCATTGAGCTGGATGAGGAACTGTCCAATTTACAACCAGAGCCAAGTCATTATGAAGACTTTGTTGACCTTGTGAAGAAGATCTCTCGTAGACATATTCCCCGAGGCTGCCGTAACCAGTTCATTTCTGGCCTCAATGCTGATTCTAAGGATCTGTTAAAAGATTACCAGGAGAAATACGAGACAGACCCTTCTGCAGATGACACCATTCAGACGGGTGAAGAACTCATGAGGAGCATCGCTGACGGAAGAAAGGAAAGATGGATGAACTTACTAGCAAACCTTGACATGGCCCAGAACAGTAGAAGAGCATGGAAGCTGGTCAAAAACTTGAGCAACGACCCTAAGAGTCCACCAGTGGATCTCACCAAGGTTACACCAAATCAAATAGCTCATCAGCTGCTCCGTAACGGGAAAACCATCACGAAGACTCAGCCGAAGCTGAAGCCTAGTGAAGATGAGAATAATTTTCTCGGTCGTCCTTTCACATCAGCAGAATTAGAACATGCCATCAAGCTGATGAAAGTCAACAAAGCTGCGGGCCCGGATGACATCAGGACAGAACAAATCAAGAACTTTGGACCAGGAACAATCCAGTGGCTGGTGAATATGATGAATAGATGTATCGAGACCCTGCACTTACCAAAGCTGTGGAGGAAAGCTCATGTGGTCGCACTGCTAAAACCAGGCAAGGAACCAACGGATGCAAAGAACTTCCGTCCTGTCTCTCTTCTTTGCCACCTATACAAGGCATTTGAAAGGTTGATCCTTGAAAGAATTGCAACATTCATTGATAACCGGCTAATTCAAGATCAAGCTGGATTTAGACCAGGGAAATCATGTTCCAGCCAAATTCTGAACCTGACACAGCATATCGAGGATGGCTATGAGAATAAACTTATCACTGGTGTCGCCTTTATAGATCTCAGTGCTGCATATGATACAGTGAACCATAAGAAGCTCATAGCCAAGCTGTACAACATCACTAAAGACATGAATCTAACAAATGTCATACGTGGGATGCTCCAGAACAGAAGGTTCTATGTTACACTTCAAGGGAATAAAAGTCGATGGAGGAACCAGAAAAACGGGTTACCTCAAGGCAGTGTGTTATCCCCATTACTATTCAACATTTATACAAATGACCAGCCAGAATATTTAGAGGCTAGGCGATTTATTTATGCGGATGACACCGCTATTGCTGTACAGGGTAGGAGCTTTGAGGAGGTGGAGGGAAAACTGTCCAATGCTCTTGAGAGATTAGACAATTATTACACCCAGAATCACCCGAAACCTAACCCTGGAAAGACACAAGTATGCGCATTTCATCTTCGCAACAAAGAGGCCCGGAGAAAGTTGAATGTTGTCTGGAAAGGACTGACACTCGAAAGCTGTGAAACGCCTCGATATTTGGGAATCAAGCTTGATCGTACCCTCAGCTTCAGGAAACATTGTAGAGAATTGAAGTGCATGATCAGCTCAAGAAATAGCATAATGTGGAAGTTAATAGGTTCAACATGGGGAGCGAACCCTCAGGTTCTACGTTCAACAGCATTGGGACTTTGCTTTGCAGCAGGAGAGTACGGATCATCAATGTGGGGAGCATCTGCCCATACCAAGCAAGTGGACATAGCTCTTAACGAGTCCACACGTATTGTCACTGGATGTCTGAGACCTACTCCAGTGCAGAAGATCTACCCTCTCGCTGGCATTGCACCTCCAGTTATTCGACGCAGGGTGGCAGCAGAGAAAGAGAGACAAAAGCTTGAAACAGATCCCCGATATTCTATGTTCAACCACAAGGTGACCACTCCTCGCCTAAGATCCAGGAAGAGTTTTATTAAGATAACAGTACCCCTCCATACCAAGCCAGACATCCGGCGTGTGTCACTCTGGAAACAAATAGTACCAGAGGGGTTTACCCCTAAAGAAGAACTGAGCAGTGGTAGTCATTTGGCTTATACCACCTGGAGGTCCTTAAACCGGATGAGAACAGGAGTGCCTAAGTGTCGTAGCAACCTTGTGAAGTGGGGTTATGCAGAAGATCCACGATGTGCCTGTGGAGAAATCCAGACTCCACAACACCAGCTCACGTGCAAAGATCTTAATGAAACCTGCAGCCAGGAAGACCTTATGTTGGCCACAGACCGAGGGATAAGAGCTGCAGAGTTCTGGAAAGGAAGAATTTAGTGTGTCTCCCGGACACGGAAAGTAAAGTAAGTACCCGACCGAATTCGTCGGATTTTTTAAAGAGCGTTAAAATCCCTCAGTATACCTTCCTTAGGAGGAGAAGTAAAGCCGGCGGTCCCGTGTAATAGATTTATGGCATGTAAAAGAACCTTCGACTTGTGTGAAGCTAAATTAAATGTTCGATTTGTCTAACGCTCTTAGGTTCCAATGTTTTTTCGTCAGGAGCTGACTGTGTGGATATCTAGTAACCAAGTTTAGAACTGGTTGTCGTTGACAGTGGCGTTTGGTAGCAGAAGTAGGAACTACTTGAAAATTGAATGACTGCAGTCCTTACTTGAATTAAAATACAGATAACACACACTAATACAGCCATCACAATAATTAAAAGACACGGATATTCAGTCTGAAAGACTGGATTTTACATCATTTTAAATGCTAGCAGCCGAGTACCAAGAAGGCATTGCGAGAACAGAGTTTCAAGATTCTATTTTGTTTCTTCACTGCCTACTTGATTGTTCTCGCACTGCCTTCTTGATACTCGGCTGCTACATCGCACTATGACGTCACACACTTCAGTGCATTCTAAGTACATTTCGTCCCGTCACCGTAACGTAACGCCAGTCCTCAGCGTAACGACGAAGTCGACAAGATCATTTAAAATGATAACACCGGTTATCAGACAGATTCCGCCAACTCCCAAAGTATACGAGACTACATGACCGTGTTGTCGCAACCCTTAAACTGAGGAACCAACCAAACGATCTTCCCGAGTATGCAATAGTCTTTGGTACACTCGGCTGTCTGATTACAGACTGCGTTAATGGTTCTACATCCACAGCCCCCTGTATGAGCAGATGGCAGCAAGCGGCGCGGCGTGAACACACGGCACGCACAGGGCAGACAGGCGGCCATGGCTGCAGGGTACACGAAGCCCGGGAAACAAATTAATTAGACTGACTCCAGACAACAGTTCTAAGGTCATTACATATTATTTCTGCCTGCGTGTGTCAATTTAATATTATTCTATTGACCTTGAACGAGTTAGTCTGAATAATTACTCAATACGTGATGCACTTCCTGAAGACAGTTGGCTGTGAGGTTAGGCACTCGCCACTGGTGTCCAACATTGTGAGATCAGCTCTGCCTCAAGAGGGTGAGTGTACACCGTTCCAATCCTCAGACCAGAATTACAAATTGGCATAGTCAGGAATCGAAGCCGGACTTCAAGGGTGACAACCAAGAATGCTTGTCACGACGCCATGCTCTTTCAATTAATAACGAATGCATCCTAAACCAGCATAGACACGATACCTACACAGGTTAACAGACACAGGCAGCATGCCTCAGTATTGATCATTATGTCTACAGCCTCAAAGGAAACAACAACAACAACAACAACAACAACAACAACAACAACAACAACAACAACAACAACAACAACAACAACAACAAATATTAGTTTCAGGTACTTGCATTGCAGTACTTATCAACGTAGTCCGTTACAGCGCCAGGCCGAAGGACTAGTTTGGTTCTCAAATAGCACTGATGCATCATGGGTAATGTAATTACAGAAAAACCCACGTTAGCATAAATAAGTATACAAAACCAAGAAATAATACTTATACAAATTTTCTTTTAAAAAACTAAAGTTTGATGACATGGATGTTTACTGCCTTTTGTAGTGGAGGATAGGCTCTGTAAATGTCATAATAATAAATAAGATTAAATTAAAATAAAAAAAATAAAAAATAAGGTAAGAAAAATTTTAAATTAAAAAAATAAAATTTAAATTTAAAATTCAAAAATTCAAAAATTTAAAAATTGCAACATTTTAAATTTAAAACTTAAAAAATTAGAAAATTAAATATTAAACAATTTAAATTAAGAAATTAAAAAAATAAACATTAAAAATTTTAAAATTATAAATTAAAAGCTAATAATTAAAAATATAAAACAAAAAGAATAAAAAAAATTAAAAATTAAATTCAAATAAAACAAGATGTTCAGTAAAGAACATATAGCCTACTTTCTCCTAAATGCATGGGTATTGTTATAACTCTTTGTCCTTTTCAAGGAGTATGATTGAATGTTGGTTGTAGTAGCTTGTTGAAATACAACGTGCTATAGGGATATTAAACATGAATATGAGGTGCCCTTTGCTAGTGCTACCTCTGTAAAAAAAATCATTCAATTCGGTTTCACCGTGTTTGAATTGATAGGGGGAATCCATTTGCACACATACTTGGCCACCATCTGCAAACTATTGGGCTGATGTTCTTGCAGTTTGGTCAGAATATGTTTCCCACATAAAGATATGGTGTTGCAAAATTTGGTGGAGACTAGATTATTAGGTTGGTCGTAATTACATGTTAGCTTTTAACATTTGGGTGGCCGCGATTACGTTTCCGTCGAGATAGCGGTGATATAAAACATGACACTGAGGTGCCCTTTGCTAGTGCTACCTCTGTACCAAATTTCGTTCATTCGATTCCACCGTGTTCGAATTAATAGGGGGAATCGATTCTGACACAAAGATGGCCGCCATCCGCAAACTATTAGGCGAATGACCTATTAGATTGGTCAAAGGATGCTCCCTCCATAAAGGTATGTAGTTGCAAAATTTGGTAGAGATCGGATGATTAGGTTAATCGTAATTTGCTTTAAGCTTTGAACATTCGTGTGGCCGCCATTACGTTTCAGTCAAGATGGCGGCGATATAAAACATGACCCTGAGGTGCCCTTTGCCAGTGCTACCTCTGTACCAAATTTCGTTCCATTCGGTTCCACCGTGTTCGAATTAATAGGGGGAATCAATTTTGACATAAAGATGGCCGCCATCCGCAAACTATTAGGCGAATGACCTATTAGATTGGTCAAAGGATGCTACCTCCATACAGGTATGTAGTTGCAAAATTTGGTAGAGATCGGATGATTAGGTTAATCGTAATTTGATTTAAGCTTTGAACATTCGTGTGGCCGCCATTACGTTTCAGTCAAGATGGCGGCGATATAAAACATGACACTGAGGTGCCCTTTGCTAGTGTTACCTCTGCACGAAATTTCGTTCCATTCGGTTCCACCGTGTTCGAATTAATAGGGGGAATCAATTTTGTCATAAAGATGGCCGCCATCCGCAAACTATTAGGCTAATAACCCATAAGATTGGTCAAAGGATGCTCCCTCCATAAAGGTATGTTGTTGCAAAGTTTGGTAGAGATCGGATGGTTATGTTAGTCGTAATTTAACGTAAGCTTTGAACATTTGTGTGGCCGCCATTACGTTTCTGTCAATATGGCGGCGATATAAAACATGACACCGAGGTGCCTTTTGTTAGTACTACCTCTGTACCAAATTTCGTTCCATTCGGTTCCACCGTGTTCGAATTAATAGGGGTAATCAATTTTGTCATAAAGATGGCCGCCATCCGCAAACTATTAGGCGGATGACCTATTAGTTTGGTCAAAGGATACTCCCCCAATAAAGGTATGTTGTTGCAAAATTTGGTAGAGATCGGATGATTAGGTTAGTCGTAATTTGATTTAAGCTTTGAACATTCGTGTGGCCGCCATTACGTTTCAGTCAAGATGGCGGCGATATAAAACATGACCCTGAGGTGCCCTTTGCTAGTGCTACCTCTGTACCAAATTTCGTTCCATTCGGTTCCACCGTGTTCGAATTAATAGGGGGAATCGATTTTCACACAAAGATGGCCACCATCCGCAAACTATTACGCCGATGACCTATTAGTTTGGTCAAAGGATGCTCCCCCCATAAAGGTATGTTGTTGCAAAATTTGGTAGAGATCGGATGATTAGGTTAGTCGTAATTTGATTTAAGCATTGAACATTTGGATGGCCGCCATTACGTTTCCGCCAAGATGGCGGCGATATAAAACATGACACTGAGGTGCCTTTTGTTAGTACTACCTCTGTACCAAATTTCGTTCCATTCGGTTGCACCGTGTTCGAATTAATAGGGGGAATCGATTTTCACACAAAGATGGCCGCCATCCGCAAACTATTAGGCGGATGACCTATTAGTTTGGTCAAAGGATGCTCCCCCCATAAAGGTATGTTGTTGCAAAATTTGGTAGAGATCGGATGATTAGGTTAGTCGTAATTTGATTTAAGCTTTGAACATTCGTGTGGCCGCCATTACGTTTCAGTCAAGATGGCGGCGATATAAAACATGACCCTGAGGTGCCCTTTGCTAGTGCTACCTCTGTACCAAATTTCGTTCCATTCGGTTGCACCGTGTTCGAATTAATAGGGGGAATCGATTTTCACACAAAGATGGCCACCATCCGCAAACTATTACGCCGATGACCTATTAGTTTGGTCAAAGGATGCTCCCCCCATAAAGGTATGTTGTTGCAATATTTGGTAGAGATCGGATGATTAGGTTAGTCGTAATTTGATTTAAGCATTGAACATTTGGATGGCCGCCATTACGTTTCCGCCAAGATGGCGGCGATATAAAACATGACACTGAGGTGCCTTTTGTTAGTACTACCTCTGTACCAAATTTCGTTCCATTCGGTTGCACCGTGTTCGAATTAATAGGGGGAATCGATTTTCACACAAAGATGGCCGCCATCCGCAAACTATTACGCTGATGACCTATTAGTTTGGTCAAAGGATGCTCCCCCCATAAAGGTATGTTGTTGCAAAATTTGGTAGAGATCGGATGATTAGGTTAGTCGTAATTTGATTTAAGCTTTGAACATTTGTGTGGCCGCCATTACGTTTCCGTCAAGATGGCGGCGATATAAAACATGACACTGAGGTGTCCTTTGCTAGTGCTACCTTTGTACCAAATTTCGTTCAATTCGCATTCACCGTGTTCGAATTGATAGGGGGGGACAGACATTCAGAGTACACACACTCACACACACACAGACACACACACACACACACACAGACTCACACACACACATACACACACACACACAGACTCACACACACACATACACACACACAGACAGACACACTTTTTTCGCCCTGTGTTGATCTCATAAGTCTACTTTCATTTTTTGCAAAAATCGAAAGTAGGCTAAAAATGGCTGCGGTACTGTAAGATCTTATGGCTGGTTCCTACCCACACTTTGCCACACGTGTTGGCTCAGGACACTAAACCTCGTAGGCAGTAGCTGTGAGTAAAGCTGAAAAATGTCGCAGAGCCCCTAAACGAAACAACAACAACAACAACAACTAAAGTTATTTTCCCCAACACATTTATTATTGGAGACTTACCTCGGGTCTGATGTCGCGAGGCACAGCAGCAAAGGCAGGTCAAGTCCCGGCGACGCTTACTCGGAGTTCTAGTTTTTGCTACACGTAAAGGTGCGACCACACACCAAGACTCAGACATGACAACTGCCGGACAAGTGCCACAGGAAGTTAAATCAACCACGCACCAGGCAGCAAGAACTTGGCGACTACAGAAAGTGGCTAGCTAGTCCCCCTATTTTCTTACCGACCTCCACCGCTATGCGCACTAGTAGACTACATACTGTATAGTAGGACGAGAGGACTCCGAGCTCAAAATTAGAGATGGTTGCTTGGTTCCTCAGTTTAATGGCTGCGACAATGTGATCATGTAGCCCCGTGTACTTTGGGTGTGTGAAGAATCTGTCTAACAACTGGTGTTAATTGTGATGGCTGTATTAGTGTGTGTTATCTGTTCGTGATTGCTTGCCACGGTGGGTGAGTGGTTATAGTGTCGGACTGCCAACCCCAAGATTGCAGGTTCGCCCCTGGCCATGGTAAGTGATTTTTGAGAGTCGACAAAAATCACGACACTCATGTCATACGTTGTTGGCATGTTAAAGAACCCATTTGAATTCAGTAGGCCGTGTTCAATGGCAAAATTAATCTCGGGATTTTCCGCCATCACAAAGTTCCTCCATTCTCTACTTGAAAGCGCTGTGGTGTCAAGGAGTTTAGATATCTAACCTCCTTGACTTTCATAGCGTTCAAGGGAACGATGAAATTCGACATGCAAGCTACCCTCTGGGTGTCAATTAACAAAGCTTGCACCAGGCACCCGAGGCCATACGATATTATTATTATTATCTGTTTGTAATTCAAGTAAGGACTGCAGACATTCAATTTTTAAGTAGTTCCTACTTTTACTACCAAACGCCACCGTCAACGACAACTAGTTCTGAACTTGGTTACTAGATGCCACCGCAGTCGGCTCCTGGCGACGAACGTTGGAACCTAAGAGCGTTAGTCAAATCTAACCGATAATTTAGCTTCACACAAGTGCAATTAGTGGAAGGTTCTTTTACATGCCATAAATCTATGACATGGGACCGCCAGCTCTACTTTCCCTCCGAAGGAAGACATACTGAGGGATTTTAACGCTCTTAAAAAATCCAACGACTTCGTCCGGGTTTGAACCCGCGACCTTGTAAATAGAAGCTCAGCATACTACCAACTACGCCACCAGTATGGTCCAGTAGGAGGTCTTCTAGTCTCGTGGTGCTAAATGAGTACCTGATGGATGCTCTGGCACGATGAGGCATGGAAAGGACCTGGTCACTCTACCACACATAAAACCACTTGATTAGTGATCCCTTAACACAGCCAGGGACCCTAATAGAGTTATCCACATCAACTCATGGATATGTATCTTATAGACCTAGATGACTGAACACTTGTTGTCTCGGTAACAACATAGGCCACGCACTTAAAAACACTTGAAACAGATTTGAATTTAGTAATGCTTTTTAGCCTACTTTCGATTTTTGCAAAAAATGAAAGTAGACTTATGAGATCAACACAGGGCGAAAAAAGTGTGTCTGTCTGTGTGTGTGTATGTGTGTGTGTGAGTCTGTGTGTGTGTGTATGTGTGTGTGTGAGTCTGTGTGTCTGTGTGTGTGTGTGAGTGTGTGTACTCTGAATGTCTGTCCCCCCCTATCAATTCGAACACGGTGAATGCGAATTGAACGAAATTTGGTACAAAGGTAGCACTAGCAAAGGACATCTCAGTGTCATGTTTTATATCGCCGCCATCTTTACTAAAACTGAATGGCGGCCACTCAAACGTTCAAAACGTAAAATCAAATAACGACTAACCAAATCATCCGATCTCTACCAAATTTGGTAACAACATACCTTCTTATAGGATGCGTCTTGTGACCAAACTACAAGGTCGTCCGCCATACCATTTCAGGATGGCGGCCGTGCGAATTATGCAAACTTTATAATCCATATCAAGGGACCCACCAGTTCCGATTATCGAGCCGAGAATCGTTTTAACTGTTCTAAAGGAAGAGGCACGTTCGAAATTAAAAGTTTATTTTGTAATACTATAGTGCAGACGTGATTTTAAAAAGCTGAGCCGATTCAGTAATAAGACAAGATGGCAGCGGATATCTTGTGCCTGACTTATATTTCACTAATTTGAGTATTGCATGCAATATAGCGTACTGATACAAAATAAATAAACGTTGTATGAAATGCTTTATATATAAATAATATACTCCAGTGATGAAATCGTTTAGTATAAATCATTATTTGCTAACAAGTTCTATGTAAGTCATTTTATATAGAACGATATTCGTTGACGCAATTAGCTCAGTGGTAGAGCGTTAGCCTATCGCTCGAATGCCTATGGTTCAAACCCGATCAGAGCTATTTTTTTTTGCTTGAAACGTTATATGTTTATTGTTTTGTAATGACTCAGATGTTTTGAAATTAAGCGTTATATTGTGCATATTATGGTGTAAAATATATATTTAATTAAAACATAATTCGCCAGCAGATTTACTCGAGACATCTAGCTGCCAAAAAGGTAATTGCACGCCGCTACTTATTAACTTCCAGATTTTATTGAAAAGTTTCTTCTTCTGGCCGCTAGAATGCACTCGCTCTGTTAGGATTATATTGTTCGATATTTCACCACTAGATGCCACGACTAGTCTACGCGGGGCTCCATTGATTACTATACCATTGGCATTCTATGCGCATCGAATTTGAAGAATAACAAGATGATACTACGATACATTTTTACTTTTTATTTTAAAGGGTTTGTAACAGCCTATTGTGCGTTATTTGAAAATGTTAATTGAAGTAAAGAACAAAACGATTTCACATAGTATCTGAACTCTACCGTTGGTGCTAGTTCAGGATATTAATTCTTTTATTTCAGCCAAATAGCAATCGAAAATATCCACATAGTTGGTATACACACGTCTCTGTAGGGTCATGGAAAGATTTGTTAATTCAATTAGGGTTGTGAAAGTCATACGCAGCCAGACGTGTAAAGACATGCCTCAACTCAAAGTTGGATGTTGCCCGCGTCAGGCCGATTATGTAATAATAATAATAATAATAATAATAATAATAATAATAATAATGTTATTGGTTTTACGTCCCTTTTAACTACTGTTGCTTTTAGAGACGCCGGGGTGCCAGAATTTTGTCCCGAAGGGGATCTTTAACGTGCCAGTAAATCTACTAACACGGCTCCCTCGCATGTGTGTACCCTCAAATGCCAGCTGACTGCGCCAGGATACGAACCTGAAACATACGGTCCAGCAAGCGAGAACGTTACCGCTGAGCCACGCCGCCAGTCCGGTCGATTATGTCTGCAGATCCATAACATTCTTTAGATACTTCTTATCTTTCTTTCTTCAATGATGGTAGCAGTTTTTATCTAGGTTGTGGCGTTTGGTAGAGGTAAATCGTTTCTAAGGTCTTCAACAAAGATTAGTTCTATTATACTCTTTGATAATAACAACGAGTTATAACTATACTCATACATTTAGGAGAAAGTAGGCTATATGTTCTTTACTGAACATCTTGTTTGTTGTTGACACTAACATTTGGATGCTTAAATCGCGAGAAAAGTCTATTTTAAAGTTTTCTATTTCGCTTGGCCGCCATGTTCGTTTTGTAGTTAATAGGTTTTTGAACGTCTCATAGGTGAACTTCTAGCAGTGCTCATTATCACCATACATAATCTCAGGGTGATATCATTAATAGTTTCGGAGATATAGAATGTCGGAAAAATACTTCGCACAGCAGCCATGTTGGATTGGTGAGACGTAAGAAAATTTGAAGGGCACGGTCCGGGTCAGCCAAAATGGTGCTATGACCTCACCGAGTTTCATTGAAATCGCTCTATACGTTTAGATTCTATTAGGGGGACACACACATACACACACACACAGACAAAATATGATCTCATAAGCCTATTTTGTCATAAATCAAAATAGGCTAGCAATTGAACGACTTTTACGGCAGTAACTTTTAGGACTTTGAGCCCAAAACAACGAGATTGTTGGCAACAACAATGAACTACAAGTTCACACTTCACTCGCTATCTCACGACGGATAGACGTACACAGGGCACTTTCAATCGTAGTTAACATTACATGATGTGATCTTATTCTTTAAATGCCTTGTCTTTCAATATTATTGACGTTCAGCAGACCCTAGCATGATCTGCTGTTTGTCCATAGCTTTTCTAAACAGTGGCACTGTATTCAGTCCAAATCACTGGGCTAAGTTCCTTAGCCAGGTCTAAAACTTTGACGTCGGAGTTCACATTCCGCTCTAATATATTGTGGGCAGGGTGAACATATTTTCCACCCTGACAATGATGAAGAGCTTCTACTTTCTAGGTGACCTTAAGTTGAAAGAATGTCGCACTAGACATTCCTCACATACACATTTACATAATAACATAGCATTGGTGGTAGAGTCTACAAATTAAATAGTGGTGTAGATGTCATTACTTGCCTGCCATTGTGACGGCTCTCTAATTTAAAGCCTCCCCGCCCGCCCTAGCAGCACCTTGCGCCTGGGTGTCAGTATTGTTCAATGACATACACCACTTATTAGATTTGGCTTCGGCATTGTTCACGAGAGGTGTTTTCACAAAACTAAACAAGATGATGTATGTATTTACAGAATTTCCTTATTTATAATTATGTGTTCATTTATTGTTCCATCGATCGACTTAGCCTTGTTGAAACAGGTGATAAACAACATTGGGCGTGGTCATTACTCGGGAAGGTGACCGTTGCTCTAATAAGGGAACCTCGCGAACGTAAACTACCCACTCTGTGTAAGGATTGACGTACATGTTGATCAGAAAAGAACGTAAATATTTGTGATTGTGGTATTCGTCCCTTCATCTTCACAGCCATTATCATCATCATCATCCTCATAATTATCAGTATCATTTTCAATATTATTATCATAGATTGTCACGGTGGGTGAGTGGATAGTGTGTCGGTCTACTAACCCCAAGTGATTTTTGAAAGGCGGCAAAAAAAAACGACATACATGTCATACGATGTTGGCATGTCAAAGAACCCATTCATTGGGCCGTGTTCATAATGGCAAAATTAATCTTGGGAGTTTCCGCCAACACAAAGTTCCTCATTTCTCTACTAGAAAGCGCTATAGTGTTCAAGGAGCTTAGATATCTAACCTCTGTGACTTTCATACTGATTCAATGAACGACGAAATTCGACATGCTAGCTACCCTATGGGTGTCAAATTACAAAGCTTGCACCCGGCACCCGAGGCCATACGATATTATTATTATTATTATTATTATCATCATCATCATCAGAAATATCATTATCATTATCATATCACCATACGTCCATCGTTTGCGCTCGTTGGGCAGCGGAAAAACAAAGACTTGAAGCTGAGATTGGTCCATTAACGCCGGACAATATAGTTGGAATTATGCTGAGGAACGAGCTCAGCTAGGATACGGTCGCTTTCTTTGTTGAGGTGGTCCTTCGTCAGAAGAAGTCGGATGGGGACTTGCACGATTTAGTTGATTAAGTCTGCGATCCGCGGACTATGAATTGAGAAGTAAGAAGGTGATTGTGAAGTAAGGAAAATAGCTCCATCCTGAAGTAATACGAAAGCGGTCCCAGGATGGGTTTTGTCAAGAGAATAGGGTGTGATTGTTAATGGGTAAGAATCCCACACACTTGAGGAGTGCGGACCCTCCTCAAAGTCTGATGTAAGATTTTCCACTTCCCATAGCTGCTTCGGTTGCGTAGTCGGTAGCATGCTGAGCTTCTATGCCCGAGATAGCGGGTTCAAACCCGGCCGAAGCCGTCGGATTTTTTAAGAGCGTTAAAAAACCCTTGGTATGCCTTCCTTCGGAGGGGAAGTAAAGCAGGCGGTCCCATTTCATAGATTTATGGCATGTTAAAGAACCTTCCACTAATTGCACCTGTGTGAAGCTAAATTGGATAGGTTAAGAATATAAACAACGCTCTTAGGTTTCTACGTTCGTTGCCAAGAGCCGACTGCGGTGGCGTCTAGTAGCTAAGTTCTGAACTTGGCCTAGTAGTTGTTGACGGTAGCGCTTAGCGGCAAAATTAGGAACTATTTGAAACATTCTAAGTTGCAGTAGTTAAATTAAAAAACAGATAACACACACTATTACAGTCATCACAATTAGCACCGGTTATCAGACAGATTCTACACACACCCAAAGTACACGGGGCTACATGACTGCGTTGTCGCAGCCCCTCAACTTACCAACCAACCAGCCACTTCCCACGTAAAAAAAAGATACGAGCCTTACAGTAGTCGCATATGTTGTGTAACATCTGACATAGAAGGAACCTCACATCAAATTGTTGATACACCGGCATTGTATGTCTACCCCTTATTATTCCCGTTTTCCTACGGGGTCGGGGATGAGATGCGATGGAAGTCTTTGCTGCGGATGGTTTTTTACGGCCAGATGCCCTTCCTGACGCCAAACTCACGAGAAGAGTTAATGAGAAATGAAATGAATGATGGTGAATGAAACTGGGTAAGGATGTGGAAGGAAGCGGCCGTGGCCTGTGCGAAGGTACCGTCCCCGAATTTGCCTGGAGTTGGATGGGAAACCACGGAAGGCGAATTGTTGATACACAGGTATTTTATAATATTTTTGGTACAATTATTAATCTATTGCAAAAGGGAGTGTTTTACAGATATTGTAGTTTATAATACGGAACTCATTTTATTAGAGGTTTTGTAGCTTCCACCAGTACTCGCCTAAATAAAGAATACGATATGGATCAACTAGATTAATAGACGCGACGCCGCTCATAACCTTAAATTCCTTATTGATAGGCCAACTTGCGAGTAAATGCAATGTTTACAGCAGCAGATCATGAAAGGCTTGGCCAGTTCCCGGACCTCTTGATTCACAGACCTACACGTAATTTCATATGGATTCTGTTAATATGAGTAATGTTGATATGATAAATATCATTTAAAACGATAATCTGGTAGCAAAAAATATCTAACCAGTCCGGGATTTGAACCCGAGATCTCTAGATTCACAGTCAATGACCACACGAATGTTAGGTACACGATGGCGACTTATTTTCACGTACCAATAATACTGCATCACGGAATTGTTTCATTTATATTTTGCTTGTTTCGATAATGTTCCTGCGTGAAATTGAGTTTAAAATGACTTATGAATAGGCCCTCTTGTGAGTAAAGAGAATGTATTCAGCAATAGTTCATGAAGGCTTGCTCAGCTCTCGTATAAACACAACGATTATATTATATTGATGACTGCATTACCGTTATGTGGGTTAATATTTGAATAGCCATTGTGCAGAAACATAATACCGGCAATGCCGACTACTTACAATGTTTCATAATAAATCATTTTATCATTTAAATACTGATACGAAGACTTCGAACATGTGCCATGTGCTTTGTTTCAATCAGTTGGCACCAGAGTTCGCATGAGCGTTACCGTCAGAATGTAAGTGTTCAGCAATGCGATCCAGCTGGTAGTGCGTCTTACACACTTCCGTCCAATCCACTTCCGTCCCATTTTTCAAAATCACTCCCACAAATATCCAGCAACCGAGTGGAAAGATGTTACACAACAAAAGAAAATCATCAATTATCATTATCATCATCAATCATCATTATCATCATATTAATATTATTATTATTACTAAAATGCATTATGCCTATTCAGAGAGCGCGTTTGAAGTTGTTAGTTGGCCTGATAGTTTTCGCCTTCTTGTCCGCCCAAAATCTCTTCATGAATACACAGTGTTGCATCTTGCGTTCTGTGAACCACTTCCTATCAGTTTTCTTTTTAGGTTTCTCCTCAAATTAGTACTTGCCTACTATTATACTAACGGTTTCACGATTTTCTGTGATGTTATCTTGGATATTTATTTCTTGGAGGTCCACCTTAGTTTATTCCAGCCATTTAATTTTGACCGTCTTTGGTTACTTTCAGGTAAGAAAGACCCTTCTAGGGGTCAAAAGGGAATTAAAAAATATTTTATGGCGTTTTTAGTTATTTACAATGTAGAGAACTAGAATTTCTCAAAATAAAAGTCGAAACAATATGAAAAATGGTCATTTTATAAGATATAAATGACTATGCTGCACCATGAAAGACAACACCCACTCTTACTGAGATTTACGTTTGTGCGTATAACTCCTGAACTATTAACGACAGATTTCTGAACTCACTTCTGGTCTGCTCTGTTGAGCGCAGACATTGTGTTGGTAACAATGACAACTTCCGGCATTGTTTGTGTTACGAGTGGTTACTGAACATCGTCATAAAAGTAAAATCAATGTGATTTTGCACTGAGCTACTGAAGAAAATGAATATTAAAATGTTAAAGAAATAAAAAATAAAATTAATCTCTGTATCTCTCTATATATAAGAATGAAAGTTTGTCTGGGTTTTTTTTCTGAATTTCTACGGAAATTTGCGTTATTTATGCGTTTCAGACTGTTTTATGAGGGATGCGCGCGAAAATATTTTTTTGTCTGTCTGTCTGTCTGTCTGTCTGCTCTGTCTGTAAGTCTGTCTGTCTGTCTGTCTGTGGACAAAGTTGTTCCCTTATAACTCGAGAACAGCTGGGTAGACCAACGTAAAATTTGGTACAGATATCCTTCAGAGGCACGACAGTAATCATTGATGTAACTCTTCTCTGTACCTCTCATAAAAGGGGGCCTACCCCCTTAAAATACATGCTGAAATAGGCGTAGAAGGGCGAGACAAAGCTCATTTTCAGCCCCTCAATGTGAGAAACAAAACTCGGGGACCCTAAAGGGCCCTCAAAAAACACATTTTAAGGCCCTAAAACCAACAGTTTTTGAGATATTTCCAGAAAACTAATTTCATTTAATACAATAACGAAAGAACCCTACCAACCTGGGCCCAATGTCTGGGAAGCCAGGCTCTGCCTGTCACAAGTCAGGACCAAAGGGGAGTACCGGGTGAGTTAGCCGAGGTCGTTGCGGCATGACTGTTGGCAGTCGCTCACATCCGGGAGGCGAGGGGTTCGAATCCCCCCGCCGGCAACCTTGAAGATGGTCTTCTGTGGTTTCCCATCTTCCTTCCAGGCAAATTCCGGGGTTGGTCCTTAACTATAGGCCACAGCCGCTACCTTCCAACTCCTCGACCCTCCCTTCCAACTTTCCTCCCCAACGGTACTTGTAGCTCACCCATTGGGTGTCCGTCTCCAAGCAGCTACAAAAATGGCGAGCCGAACATGTCCTCGGACACTCCCGGCACTAAAAGCCATACGCTAAAAAACAAAACAAAGGGGAGTGATAGAGGAGTAACACCTCTTTAAAAAACCTTGGTCCAGCTGGCCCGGCTGGTAGTCCCTTGTAAGGGCCCCTTACCAGTTACGGTAAAGTCCTCAACGACAACTGTGGTGGAGAAGGTAGCCTTTGGTACAGCATAGGTGGCGGAAGAGGCATCCCAGTGCTCGGGATAAGTAGAGCAAAAGGTATCTGTTTTGACTAAACTGATATCAGCATTTACCCGATAACGTCTGTTCCCCATGTTAGGGGCGGTTATCAAAGGCGTCTGTTCCCATATTGGGCGGCCTATTATGATCCATCTGGCGATTCGATCACAGATGTAACATCGAAGGGGAGTAAACCTCCTTCCAAAATAATCTCAACTTAAGACATGATGGTAAACCACAACGGAAAATATACTCCAGGAGGTAAAGAATCCTCCATCACAAGAAACTGTGATGCAACTGGGCCTGCGGAGTCTGGAGAGCCCAAAACATCATGTGAGGAAGAGTCGGAGCTTCCTAGAACTTCACGCATAAGACCTAAGCAAAAACATCTGCTAGGCACACTGAACATCAATACGCTCATGAAAACTGGTAAACTGAAACAACTGACAGATGTGCTGAATAGACGTAATATCCTCATTCTTGCTTTACAAGAAACTCGATACACGGACGAAGATGCTTTTGAGTCTGAGGGATATAGAATTTACAAAGGGAAAGCTGGCATCAAAACCAAACAAAACAGTACAATACTTGGAACAGCTTTTATGATTAAACAAAGTTAACAGAATCAATAACAAATTTTACATCTTCAACAGAACGAATTTCACTTCTCTCATTTCGATCAGGAAACAAAGGCTATACTATAATCAATGCTCATGCTCCTACCAATGAGGACAATAAGAACAATCCAGAAAATGTTGAAGAGTTTTGGGAAATGTTGGAACATGAATCATCAAAGATACCTTATCATCACGTTAAAATCTTAGTTGGTGACTTTAATGCACAGATTGGAAGAGAGAGAAAATTTAGAAACATAGTGGGTGACTTCCCAGCTCACAACCGCACTAACAGAAATGGAGAGAGACTCATAAGTTTCTGCAGACTATTTGATCTTAAATTAATGTCAACCTTTTTTAGGAAATTACCGAGGAGAAAGAAAACATGGTGCTCTCCAAATCCACATTTAGGTTCATATCAATTGGATCATGTAGCAATTACAAAACAGAACTTTAGAGAAATCATGAATGTTAGAGTAAGGAGAGGATTAAATATTGACTCTGGCTTTTTTTTGCCTGAGATCAAAACTAAATTCCAACCAAATAAATCCAAGCCAAAAATTCCAAAAAATCCTAATATAGACACAAAAGTTTTATCAGAAAATGAGACTGAATTTATCAATAAACTGCATACTAAAGATAAGCGTAACTGGGAAGAGATCAGAGATGTAATGATAGAATCAGCCAAAGAATTGGGACAGCCTCCAAGGAAAAGGAAACACCGATGGTGGAATACAACATGTGATGCAGCGATCGAACGTAGATTAGCGACTTGGCAGTTATGGAATTCCAGGAAACGAGAAGATGACTGGATTAATTTTGTAGAGATCAGAAAGCTAACATCCAAAATCATCAGGATAGAGAAACGTAATTATGATAAGAAGCGATTGGAAGAGATAGATATAGATTTTAAAAAGAACAACACCAGACAATTCTCCAAAGTATTTCGAGAGGAGATCCAAGGATACAAACCAATGAACCTCCATTTCAAGGATTCAACTGGTAGACTGGTCACTAATAATAAAGACAACTGCGAGTTACTAGCTAAATACTTTGAGGAACTTCTTAATTGCGAAGAACCTTTAGAAAGACTACAGTTTACATCATCACAAAAAGAGAACCCTCCGTCAGAACCACCAACTGTCCAACAAATAGAACAATATATTGACAATCTTGAAAATAATAAGGCACCTGGTGAGGATGGGATACTAACTGAAATGTTGAAACTCGGTGGTAAATTTGCAGCTGAAGCTTTACACAAAGTTATCAAGGAATGTTGGGAAAAAGTAACAATTCCAAATGATTGGAAACAGGCAATAATCCATCCCTTGCACAAGAAAGGAGATAAGACAAACCCCAACAATTATAGAGGTATTTCCTTACAGCCAATCGCATACAAAGTTCTTTCTAAAGCATTGCTACACAATCTGGAAGAACAAGCAGAACATACTATCGGCGAATACCAAGCCGGATTTAGAAAAGGGAGATCTTGTTCAGAGCAAATTTTCAATCTCAAAACAATCCTTAGAATCAGAACAATACGTAACCTCAACACAGTTGTATCTTTCATTGATTTCAGAAAGGCTTATGATTCAATAGACAGACAGTCTGTATTCCTAACGCTAGCAGAATTAGGGATAGATAAAAATACCAGACAACTGATTGAACAAACACTAACAAATACAACCTCAAGAGTTAAATTTCTAAACGACATTTCAGAACCCTTCCAAATCAAAACCGGAGTTACAAGGTGATGGGCTTTCACCACTTCTATTTAATTTGATATTAAACAAAATCATGAAGGAATGGGAACTTAAATTATGCGAACGAAACATTGAAGGGGTCCATTTGGGGCAAGGAAAAGGAAGATTTGAGGTGAAATGTCTTGCCTTTGCTGATGACATAGCAATCATTTCAGAAAACAGATTTCAAGCACAAATAATGGTTGAAACCCTACATGAAATAGCAATAAAAACTGGTCTTCAGATTTCATATGAAAAAAACCAAATATATTGAACACAGACACAATGGAGAAAAATATCTAACAACTCAACATGGACAGATTCAAAGAGTTGATAAATTTAAATATTTGGGAGAATGGATCCAGTCAAATGGACTTGATAACACATCCTGCAAGAAGAGATTCTGAAAGATGGAAAATGCCTATAAACTCACCCAACATAGATACAACAAACGATCAATTTCATTCCAGGCAAAAATCAGGCACTACACAACTGTAATTAAACCAGAGGTATTATACGGATCAGAATGTTTAACGTTGAACAAAAGAGGTGAACAAGAGGAACTGGAAAAGAAAGAAAGGAAAATACTTAGGAAAATTTTGGGTCCCCAAAAGAATAAAGATATTTGGATGAAGAGAAAAAATGAAGACCTTTACCGAAATGTGGAAAAAATTACAGACTCAATTAAAAGACGGAGACTACGATTTTATGGTCACCTTCATAGAATGGATAGCAGCAGGCTAACTAAGAAAATTTTTGACTACATCTCCAAATTTAAAAAAAACACCACTAGATGGCTGGAAGAGATACGGTGTGATCTGCAAAAACTGAAGATCACAAACAACATCATTTCTAATAGGGTGGAATTCCGGCGACTGATCACTACTGCAGATTTTTCGATTCTGCAAGTTCCACATTAACCACGGAGAGTGTTATCAGCGGAACAGAGGCAGGCCATCAGCCTACGTATGAAGAAGTTTTGGGAAGAAAAGAAAAAACGAAACAATGTACCGTAGTCTTAGGTTCAAAGCGGTCTATAATTGGCCAAATTCTAAATATATATATATATATATATATATATATATATACATACAATAACGAAAGAATGCAAGCCGGTAACCATGACAACGGAATCTCACAGGTCCATCTATTGCTGTAAGACGCACTACAATTCCATTTTCCCCCAGGGGCTCACATCTAGTAATAAATAAAATTAGTTTAAAGTAATTACAATTAACTTTAAATAAAAACAAATAAATTATCTTAAATTATATTCTGCCCAATAAAGGGATAAGTCATCATTATCACTCACTGATTTGTTTTGTTTCTTTTATTTTGTGCCTACTGGAGAAGTTTCTTTGTGAATGAGTTGTGGCGCAATGCCTTTGGGAAGGCAGATATCACTGAGCCTCAGATAGACAACGAGGCGCCACTTCCTCGGCGGCTACATTCCTCTGCTTAGCATTCAAGTCAGCTCCCAACAGGGCTTTCACAAGAAGAGCATCTTTTTTTAAATATGTATTCCTTAGTTAAATTAGCTTCATTTGGGTGGACTGAGTTTGAAATTTCTCCAGGGAAGAATTTTCTTTCACACTCAACGACCAAAATACAACATTTTTCTAAACTGAATGGGGGTCATCCTTAAAATACGTTCGCAAATATGCCATAAAGTTTAAGCTCCCTTCCCCGATTGTAACACACATTGTAACAATTCTTCATAGCCCCCCCCCCCCCCCCAAGTAAATGTCCTAAATAAATAACCACCCACCCCTTGTTCAAAATGTGTTGCGCAAATCAGCTTATGGAAATAATCCACTTTACAGGCCCGTGCTCCAGCAATCAAAGATGGGAATATATTTCTTAAATCACGAGAATACTGCACAGGATGCATTTTACCTTCCCTAAATTATTTCAAGTCACAATCTCAGCCTATTTTCTTTTCCACTGTACCTTATCTTACGAATCAGCATCATCAGTATTTTCTATTTGAGAACGAAACTTAATGGTGGCCATTTATTTGAAATGGGTTAATAAAAAAAAATCCTTACACTTTACTTGAGTTGGTATTTTATTTGTAGAGGTCATTCGTTCGGAACCCAGCACTCATTTGTTTACGGACCGCAAACAAAAGAACGATCGTAAAACATAAAACATAAAACATGGGCGTTCATTTGAAAATACTAATTTTCAAAGAAAATAAACAGACATTGTGGATGTAATTAGATGAAATGGCATTTTTCAAGTTCGATGATACTTGAGAGCATCGTAATAATGGTGCTTTAAGGTTTACCACAACGCAAGGGTATCGCCAGACTCGAACAAACACAAGTAAAAACAGCGTAGAACTTGCTGATACCAAGAACATGGAAATATTCCTTATCGTGTTGGCAGCCATTAAATTCAAATGATTTTCAGTCGGCCAACACGATTGTACCTAAATTGTAATGGATGTCATTCGCTAAGTCTGCGAGAAATGACATGAGATTAATTAATTACACTTCGATAACAAGTTTCGATCGTCAAGTGATCATCATCAGGTCATTTACACTCAGGTATTAATCTGTTTGTTTGAGTCTTCAGTCTTTTGACTGGTTTGATGCAGTTCTCCATGCCTCCCTGTCCTGAGCTAATAGTTTAATCTCTACATAGCTACCACACCTTATATCCGAGGCAATCTGTTTAACATATTCTAACCTTGGTCTACCCATACAGTTCTTGTCCTCGACCATTCCTTCCATAACTAAGCTTCCTCTTTCTGTGTGTCTTAGTACCTATGTGTCCTACCAACCTATCACTTCTCTTCATTAGCAGTCGCCAGAAACATCTCTCGTCTCCCACTCGTCTTAATACCTCATCGTTTTAACCTTATCTACCAATCTGATCTTCATCATTCTCCTGTAACACCACATTTCAAACGCTTCAATTCTCCTCTTTTCTGCTGCTCCAACAGTCCAAGTTTCACTTCCATAGAGCGCCACGCTCCAGACAAAGGCTTTCAAAAATGACTTCCTAATACCTAAATCTATATTCGATGTCAACAGATTCCATTTAGAAATGCTTTCCTTGCCTGAGCCAACCTACCTTTTATATCCTCTTTGCTTCGTCCATCACTGGTTATTTTGCTTCCTAAGTAACAGAAGTCTCCTACTTCCTTTACTTTTTCACCTGCCAATTTGATGACCATTGAGATTTCTGATTTATTTCGGCTGCATTCCAATATTTTGTTTTGTTTTATATTTATAAATTTTCGTGCTGAAGTCTTTAATCTATGTCTACGAATATGTACGATAAGATATAATCACTGCAGGGGCGGTGCATTATTAAGGGCCAAAAAGGACCCGTCCACCCAGGGCCGTTATGCCGTATTGCACAAAATTTATTTTATTAATATGTATACAAATTACTTTAAATTTCAGACATTCTACTTAAAATAAATGTTTTACCTTCTAAAATCTCTAAAAGAATTCAGTATATTTAACTCATTCCTAGCTTAAGTTCCAGGCAGTCTCTTGCAGTGTATTATAGCCTAATAGCGAGGGCCTCTCTATAGAACCTTCTATGTAAAGTATATGAAGTGAATGGTCAGGAAGAAAACAGTGGACATAGCACTGTCTTGCACGCAAATTCCTCTGTTCTATGAAATGATTTTCCTTTCTCCTCAAGAGACTGAAGAAAGGGCCTATACTGTTGCATTGGAGTGAAATAGAAGATCTCTCCATTTCACTTCCTGCTTCTGCCTCCGTTTGCAGGTCAAAACGGATTACGGAAGATGAGTCCACCCCATGCCCTTAAACAGGTACTTAGCCATTGTTCGCAGATTGCTGATTTTACACAAAAATATATGTATACATTTTTAGTTGTCTGGTGTTCCAAGAAATCCCACTTCTGTCATTTTCATTTCCGGTCAAGTCCTACATATACCATGGTGAAATTCCTTGTAGTATTGAATGAATTGACGATTTACAGTGACAAAAAGTGACATTATCAACATAATTAATCACCTTAAGACAATTTCAAATTATTCCATCAATCAATCTAATAATGTTTACAGGAGACGTCCAATACTGCAAAGAATTTCACCACAGGACTACATTTAAATTAACACATCTTGAATCCAGGATTATAAAGACGATAATGAAAGATAAGCAACTTCAAATCGAATAAGACGTAGATGATTAACAGTGAGAGTGACTTAATACACACGGTCATGGATGTCAATGCTGTCGCTGATCACCGACCATTAACGAGCCTGGTGGGCCCCATTCGGCTAGACTGGATATTCTCATGTAGTACTTAGCGGCCTCACAGCTGGGCGTCGCGCCGGGCATTATAAACGCACATCAATTCTGCTCCACTTTCCTCGTGCAGAAAGTTCAAGCCATTCCCACAAACAAACACAACACACATTGCGTCTCGCATGAAGGGAGTTCCCAATCACGTCCAGCAAGTTCGTTACAGCTCCTAGAATCTACATATTAACAGCAGGCAAAATAATTGGTTACTCATTCACTGATTTGAGGTACAGGAGAGGACGACAACCTGTAGTTCCACGGGCTCCAGTTCTCGGCCAGGCCTTCAGAGAAATGTGTTATTAACTAAAAACCATCAACTTCCTGTATTAACGGGATGCCAACAATGGACAAGTGTACAACAAACAAAAGAACTGTAAAATTAAAGTTGTACAGGATCATTATCTATGTGCGCCCCGATAAACACGGCAAGCAAAGCCGGCTTTGACTGTCGCAGATTACGGGCACGCGTACACGGTTCAGCTGGTGGTAGCGCGCACTTTCACAATTTTACCAAACATGTTCAATAATGTGTACTTACAGTGCTCATAGCCGATGCTGAAAATGTCCTCCCTCTCTTGTAACACACACCTGACATCTTCTGATGAAAGAATGGACAACAATCTCATCTAATTATTGTTCTGTAAGAACACAACGTTGTCTGTTAACTTTTTTAAATTATTTACGGAGCCTGTTTTCTTGAATCGTTTAGCGAGCCTCCTAATTGTACTGGCATTAGGCACAGGTCTTCCTGGAAACTTGATTCGAAATTTTCGTCTTGTTTCAGAACAAGTCTTTCTGCTTTTCATATACGAATTATGGATATACACACGTTCGCACAGTGTGAATTGTTGTCTAGGCATGACCAACAATCACAGTAATCACAATACTCACTGAACGTACAACACTAACGTCTAAGTTTTGCAGATACACGCCCATATGAATGACAAAATGAGTCAACGGCGTGCGCCATCCACCGGCTGAACCGTGTACGCGCGCCCGCGATCTGTGCCAGTCAAAGCCGGTTTAGTTTGCCGTGTTTAGCGAGGCGCACATAGATAATGATCCTGTATATCTTGTATATCGTCACTGAACTTGCAGTACCACGTATCGTGCAATGCTCCTCGTTTCCATTAATTTCCTTATGATTGGTAACACCTCCCAGCATATGTGGATGTGCTGTCCAACAGAACAATTCACGTTAGGTTCATATTCTTGTAAAGATTCATGAAGAACGAGTAGATCCGTGAAGAACTAAATACCCTATATCCATACAGTATATCCTACTGGTCTTTTCCATTGAAATCTCTCTCAGCTGTTGAAAGGATTTCCCGTGTGATGCATACTAAAATAACGTTTATGTTCGACGATATCGAAACGTAAATATTATATGTCAAAAAACTGTATCATAATGGGGGTCATTAATGTACTATTTTTCATTATGATACAGTTTCTCCAACCAATCAGAGCTCAATATTTTCATTCATTGACCAATTAGGTAAGGATAGCTTCGCACATGCACTCAAAATCCAACATGTCGGACATGAATTACATGATTTGAAAGTCGACAATGTAGCCTGTAACTTATTGGATCAACCACTGTAATTATTTTATTTAGCGTATAATGCATACATGAGAGCAATTAAAATATATACATTTTCAAATAAAAAAAAATACAGCATTAGGACCCTCCATATATGGGCTGCCAGGTCTTGAATCCATTCAAGAGCTTGTGGAGTGGCTGCATAGAGCTCTACTAAGGTCCCAGAGTACATGTATAGAGGGCATTCCTGCACAATGTGCTTGATGGTTTGCACTTCATATCCACATTCACCACGAGGCGAGTCTATCCAGCCCCACTGATGTAAGGCTGCTCTAGTTCGAGCAGTGCCACATCGAATTCTGTTGAGACGGGACCAGACAGCTCGAGGGAGAGAGAATCCAGGTGGTTTGTTGGTAAGATCATGTACTTAAAATAGGCCACGAGGTGGAGAGATAGACCATTCAACTTTCCATGAATTTCGGGGGTTGAATGGAGCTGAAATAAGTTCCATAGCCGTCTTGTAGGATGGTTTTCGTGATTTTAACCTGGATGTAGAAGGTTGATTGACGTCTTGGTGGATTGTGAGAACTTCACTATCCATAATTCTGTGCCCCAGTCGGGAAAGAGATTGCTGTCTCCTGATGTGAGGAGGAACAATATTACACAGTACAGGTAGCCACTGTGAGGGAGTGCAATGTAGAGTGCCAAAGATAATCCGCATTGTCTGGCGGTGTTGAATATCAATGGGAGCTGTTCAACCATACATCTGCACAGTATTCAGCTGGAGAGTATACGACAGCCAAAGCAGCAGTCCTGAGTGTGTTGGCAACAGAACCCCATGATGTTCCAGCTAACCTACTTAGTTAGTTATTACGGTTTTTAAATTTTGCTGCTGTTTTTGCAATATGCTCTCTGAAAGTTAATACCCTGTCCAATATCACTCCTAAATACTTATGGGAGCTGTAGTTACAATCCCAAACACAAAGACAAAATTAGCACGAATCTTTACAGTAACAAGAAAATACTATGAAATATGCATGAAATTTAGGAGTCTACGTACAGAAGTTTGCAACACACCATCCTACCCTAGTCTATACCGACATGGAAAGTGTGCACCGTCTGTAATGTTTGCATTAACAAACTGCGGAATATTGCAATATAAATAGCACTGTACCTTAATATCCGCAAGTACAATTCTTACGCAGGGCATTTCATTCGTAAGATTTCACCGACAATTTTAGTGAATGCTGTTGGTGACATAAACACACCAGAACGTCATGGAGGAAGCATGCGTATGACATCAGATCCGCAAAAATATAATCCAGCTCTCTATTCAGTATATGGATTTCTTATGCGAAACTTTTCCGCCATATGTCATAATTGTTATATTTGGGAATCAATTGATTTACCTTCCGTTGACATTCTTTACGCGTCGAATTTGAAGAATAACTAGTTGATAATACGATATATTTTAATGTTAAAGTTTGTAACAGCTCATTTTGTGCTATTTGACCAAAATAACAAACTGATCCAACATAGTACCTGTGCTCTATCTGTTGGTGCTACTTCAAGATAAACAATGTTTGAAAGCTTTGGAATTCGTTATTGGGTAGAGATCAAATGCTGAGCCCACACAATTCCCAAGAAAAAGAAGAAGTCAACCGACAGAATCTCGACAGATATTTGTGAATATTTATGTTTGAACGTATAATAAAGTTATAATTATCGTCGAACATAAACAGTCGTATTCAACTCGACTATGATGGTAATTAAGACACTCGTATGTAAATTATAAGACTCGCTTCGCTCGTTTTATAAACATACTCGTATCTTAATTATTGCCATTATAGGCTCGTTGCATAATGTACTATTAGTACACGACTTACTGTGTGTCTACACCAATACCATAACATTAAGAAAGTATGTGCTAGAGTATAGGCTATAACTTTCACAATCAGTGATTAAGACTTCTCCCGCGAGATGCGATCTTTCTGTAACAAGTCAGGAGAGTAAAAAGTCTAATGCAAAAACTTCAAGATCGCATCAGTTCGAAAGTTTTATTTCTCGTACCCTATTCTAGCGATTAAAGAGACGATTTTTTAAGACGGGCTGTTATAATAATCATAATATACTGGTACTAAATTTTGTAGCTTACTTTTCTTAAATTTCCAATTGATTAGATGATGATGATAATTGTTGTTTAAAAGGGCCTAACTTCTCGGTTATCTGCCCCTAATGGTTTAGCTGACAGTGAAAGATGAGATGAGAATGAAAACTATAACTAATACTAACTACAAACTTACATACTAGAAGAAGAAATGGTAAACAAAGAAAGGATAAGGCAAATAAAGGACAGGAAGAAAAGAAATGCGCCAAACCCTCGAAAAAAGAGGATTGTGGGACTTGGAAGGAAGGAGAGCCATGAAAGGCAGATAGGAAAGGGAAAGAGGAGAGGGCCCGCCCCAAAGTCAGTAGAAAAAGGGAATAAACGGACCCAGCTCAGGAATCCCTCGGGATTGCTAACTCCTGAACTCACCAGACGTGAGCCCCTGAGGGTGTAGCAATATACAGGGTGCACAAGAAGTGGTGAGGCTAAATACACTCTGACTCCTTGAGGGCCTTGGGCAGAAGGCATGAGATATCATGAAAAGAAAAAGAAGGCTGACCATTAGCAGAAGGAGGGTATCAGGAATGATGAGACAAGGGACAATTAAGGCAGGAAAGGAAGAGGCTCCGCAGGCCTTGGATACCCTAATACCGTCGGGGTCGGAAGAGAACCAGAGTTGGCCAAGCAAGGTCGACAGGAAAGAAGACGGAGAGGAGCCCAAGTGGAAGCAATGCAGGACTCAGCTGGGGTCCCGTGGTCACCATCCCACGACCCACTAGGTGTGAGACCCTGGGGGGCCGATTGATTAGTTATCACTACCAATAATAGTGAGACACACCCGTCCTATCATCAGTTGTGTGTCCACTTGTAGAGTTCTGTTTTATCGAGATGGCCGTACGCATGGCTAAGGTGCATGAGGAGGTACAGTTGAAATCCTTGCTTCCTGGTCGGTAATTGTGTTGGACCTGCCTTAATTGTTTCCGTTAACTTAAGATCAGCCGGTGAGATGAGGCAGATTGTGCTATATGGTACATCTCAGCCAGGGAGTCACTGGTTCAGATCTGCGAGATTACAGCATGTTGCAAGGTTACTAAGTATACAGGCATCTTTCAACGTACAGTAAATCGTATGCCAACAAAGCATGACATTTTAGTTCGTGGTAAATTTATTACAAAAACAAGATGCTCACTAAGGAACATATAGCCTACTTTCTCCTAAATGCATGGGTATTGTAATAACTCTTTGTCCTTTTCAGGGAACATAATTGAATGTCGGTTGTAGTAGCTTGTTGAAATACAACGTGCTATACGGCTATTAAACATGAATATGAGGTGCCCTATGCTAGTGCTACCTCTGTAATAAAAATTAAAAAAAACATTCAATTCGGTTTCACCGTGTTTGAATTGATACGGGGAATCGATTTGAACACATATATGGCCGCTATCTGCAAACTATTGGGCTGATGACCTTGTAGATCATTCAAAAGATGCTTCCCTCAAAAAGATATGTTGTTGCAAAATTTGGTAGAGATAAATGATTAGGTTGGTCGTAATTTGATTTAAGATTTTAACATTTGGGTGGCCGCCATTACGTTTCCATCAAGATGGCAGCTATATAAAACATGACACTGAGGTGCCCTTTGATAGTGCTACCTCTGAACCAAATTTCGTTCAATTGCGTTTCACAGTGTTTGAAAACATAGGGGGAATCGATTTGCACACATACATAGCCGCCATCTGCAAACTATTGGACTGATGACTTTGTAGTTTAGTCAAAAGACGCTCGCAATATGATGTTGTTGCAAAATTTGGTAGAGATCGGATGATTAGGTTAGTCGTAATTTGATTTAGGCTTTGAACATTCGTGTGGCCGCCATTACGTTTCCGTCAAGATGGCGGCGATAGAAAACATGACACTGAGGTGCTCATTGATAGTGCTACCTCTGTACCGAATTTCGTTCAATTCGGCTTCAGCGTGTTTGAATTGATAGGGGGAATCGGTTTGCACATAAACATGGCCGCCATCTGCAAACTATTGGACTGAAGATATTGTAGTTTGGTCAAAATAATTTGATTTAAGCTTTTATTATTTGGGTGGCCGCCATTACGTTTTCGTCAAGATGGTGGCATTATAAAACATGACACTGAGGTTCCCTTTGCTAATGCTACCTCCGTACCAAATTATGTTCAATTCGAATTCACCGTATTTGAATAGATAGGGTGGGGGGGGGGGGGGGAGGCGGTCGATTTGCACACATACATGGCCGCCATCCGCAAAGTATTACGCTGATTACCTTGTAGTTTGGTCAAAAGATTTTTCATACATAAAGTAATAATGTTGCATAATTTGGTAGAGATCAGATGATTAGGTTGGTCGTAATTTGATTTAAGCTTTGAACATTTGGGTGGCCGCCATTACGTTTCCGTCAAGATGGCGGCGATATAAAACATGACACTGAGGTGCCCTTTGCTAGTTCTACCTCTGTACCAAATTTCGTTCAATTAAGTTTCACCGTGTTCGAATTGATTCATTAGACATTCAGAGTACGCGCGCACACACACACACACACACACACACACAGACTCACACACAGACAGACACACATTTTTTGGCCCTGTGTAGATCTCGTAAGTCTACTTTAATTTTTTGCAAAAATCGAAACAGGCTAATATCCTGTCTTCAAGTCTTGAGTATCATTCCCACCATTTTGTAGAGAGAGATCTAATTGATTTCCGCCTCAACCTGGGATTCTCTATGGATCGATCTACAGGAGTAACTTACTGTAAGGGGGAACATACTGCTTAAGGATCCAAAACAATAACGATTTTAATATAACTGCGCCTGTCATAAATCTTGTGCAACAATTATATACATTTCCAAGGAAACACAGACATATTGCTATTACAAGCAAAGTTTTCAAAATTAAAATCGATACTATATTTATCCATTTTTCAAAATTTGGTTCTTGCTTTGTGCTTATCTTCAGCGTCACCGTCATATATCCAATGTTGATAGGAATTTTTGGAGTTTTCTTATTTTAGTGTGGGTGTTAAACATTCAGCTACAAAATGAATCTCACTCAAAACCGTTGTGAATTTAATTAGTCTTTTTATAAAACGTTGAAGATATTTTTTGAGTTTACTCAGAATAAAATGTAAATAATGACACTTAATTAATTAATAATGTGAAAATAGATGAGATTCGTTTGGTAGCTGAAGGCTAAACACCAAATAAAAAAATAAAAAGAGCAAAAGTTAAAAATTCCTAGGCTATAAACTTGTGAGATATGAACGAAATGGTGAAGGTCAGCACAAAGCAAGAACCATATTTGGACAAGATGTTCAGGAAAGAACATATTAGTTATAACTCTTTGTCCTTATCACCTTCTATGTTCTTCCAATTCGAAGTAAAAAATTGGCACACAGGATTTGAGCAGCGGCGTTCAACCATAGTTTATAATTTACCCCAGCATTTGACAATTTCATCAGCAAACACTCCAAACAACGTAGGATTTCAGTATATTGACACCGATCTACTTACAATAATTGAAACTTCAATGGTCTGAACGTATCACAGGGAGAAACACATTTAATATACCTACTGTACAGCTAACTTTTAATCGCGCCTATCCCTGGGGAAGAGTGCGTTCTATCGGCAACAAGAGGAAACTTTTCAATTACTCCGTAGGCATGGGTTCACTAACTGGCCGGTATAGAGCGCAGCTCACATCTAGTAGGCCGTGGTTTGCTCCGGCATAGGTCAACTGGTTGCTAGTAGATGTCACGATGTCACTCGTGCAGACCCAGTGGAGAATGTTGTATTAATGATACATATATTTTCCATTGCAAAATGCACAATATAACGCTCAATTTTATAACGTCCCAGTACTGAAGTAACAATAACTATAAAAAGTCAAGCGAAAAAATACAACTCTGATAGGTTCTGAACCCCGGTCGGCCAGGTGAAAGACTACAGCTTTAACCACAGAGCTAAACATGTCCTCCCAAGACGTTATCAATTGATTTACATGCAACGTCTTAGCTGTTTTCCTTTTCTACCACTACGAGCGCTAGTGTGAGTCAATGCAGAGTTTCACTTAAGCCCTTATAACTAGTTCCGGTGTGAAGATTTTTCAAAAAAAATAAAAAATCCTGAGGTTATTGAACCAAGGAACACATAAAAGAAAGCATTAGACTATGTGGAGACGTCAATTTTAGTCGTCGGATTTTTAAGAGCGTTATAAATCCCTCAGTATGCCTTCCTTCGGAGGGTAAGTAAAGCCGGCGCGGCGGTCCCATGTCATAGATTTATGGCATGAGAAAGAATCTTCCACGAACCACACTTGTGGAAGCTAAAATTTGTAAGTTAGTTTGATAATGCTACATTAGTTCCAACGTTCACCGCCAGGTGCTGACTGCGATGGCATTAAGTAGCCACGTCCGCAGCTAGGTGTCTTGGATGGTAGCAGTTGGTGGCAAAAGTAGGAACTACTTGAAAAAAAATATCGTCTGCAGTCCTTCTACCTGAATCACAGATAACACACACTAATACAGCCATCACACTTAATACCGGTTATCAGACAAATTCCACACACACACACACGCACACACACACACACAAAGTACACGGGGCTACATGACCACGCTGTCGCAGCCCCTAAACTAAGGAACCAACCAACCAACCAACCAACCAACCATACTCATTTTCAAGCACATTAGCAGGCTGGTAATTGTAGTACACCATGCTCATATCCAGAAGTCCAAATTTTATAGCCAATACGTCAATTTGGCTACGATTTGAATCAAAATGATAACAAGTAAAGAAACAAGCGTTTTAGACTGTTTTTCCGGAACTGCATTTAGCTGGAAGTGACTTTCGAAATTTGTATTTTTAGCCTACTTTTCTCATTTTGCAAAAATTAGGAAAAATTAGACTTATGAGATCGATCTGGGTATTGTGTGTCTGTCTGTCTGATCAGAAAGTATGCAAGCCATCAGCTCTAAACTTTGCACACGTATAGTACCTGACATCCTAGATTAATTTGGAGTAACTAATACAGTAATCCTGTGCTGCCAACATGAATCTAAGCTTTCTGATTGTTTCAATTTTTAATTACATGTAACTTCTATAGTAACAAATGAATTTTATCCAAAATTGGCACTATAATGGATCGTAATATTTCAGATTAATTCTGAGCATCACATATAGGACATTGTTCCCAATATGATTTTACGCGGACTGATAAATCCAATATCAAACATCATGTAACGTCCATACTATCCATTGGACTTCAAACAAATGTTATATGGGCATTCTATACCTTAAGAGATGGAACTAAGAATATATTCAGAGTCACCAGGGCTGCCAACTGTAGTAAGTTATTCTATTAGGCTGCACTATTTCAGGTGTATTTCAAATTGCAGTACATAGAAATGTTAGTATTATCAACTTGATTTCGTCATTATTCCAGATAAGTCTATTTAGATTGACATGAATCTTAAATTTTAAGAAAAGTAGGCTCTTTAGTTCGTCATGGAACTACTTGTTAGTTTGCTACATTTCTCCAAGGCTCATAAATTGAAACCTTTCCGGACACTTTAGCCCTTCAACGTTTGGCGCAATTGAGAAAATTGCTTAAATTTACGTCTTTGCTAAAAAGAGGACCCCTACTTTGTCTACTGAGATAATGAGTCGTCCAGTTGCAAAACTCGTTTAATCCACTCGTGAATAAGAATCATTATCATGAGAAAGTTTTCTCTGGACTTTGCCTCGCGTATCTTTTGTGTTTGTTGTTTTCTACTTTTTTTCTTTTTGCTTTGTGTTTTTGGTTTTGTGTTTTCTTTGTTGTTGTGCATTTGCTTTTGAATTTTACTTTTTGCTTTTCTTTGTTGGTTTTGGTTTAGTGTTTATTTTCTGCTCTTGCTTTTTTGAGTTTTGCTTTTTGCCTTGTGTTTCTTGTTTTTTTATTTCCTGCTTTTGTTTTTGATTTTTTCTTTTTGCTTGGTGTTTTTGGTTTTATGTTTGCTTTCTGGATAATCAAAATAAAACAAAACAAAATAAAAAACAAACAAAAAAACGAAATAAAATTAAACAAAACAAAATAAAAAATAACAAAACAAAATAAAACAAAATAAAATAAAATAAACCAATTAAATACATAATTTTACGACATGATGCTTATTCCCAAGTGGATTAAACGATTTTTGCAACTGGACGACTCAAATGTTTTCTACATTAACCGGGAGTAGTCGCACACAACTGAACAACGTTAATAGTCGCGGGGACCCATTGAACCCCATGTGTGAATATTAAAAATTCCCAAACCTTTGTCGCTTAAATTAATTCTTATTACTATGAGCATAGAATTACATGTTCAAACTTTATTTAGAAACTAGTCAACACTCACTCTGATACTTTAATAATGGCAATGTTCAAGTATAGGGTAATGGAAAAAGGTGACCTTATTTTGATTTGTAATAACTCAGGCTGTAATATAGGGAGGATAATTTAATTATTTTTACACCAAAAGATAGAGAAAATCATATAGTTTTGTTTACTAATTTAGTAGGTTTCGATGTGAGCTCCACAAGTGGCACAACACACATCCAAGCGATAGTCCACCGTCAATGTCCGCCGAATGATGTCAGGAGTCACAGTTGCTATCGCATCGGTGATTCGTGCCACAGGTGGAGCTCACATCGAAACCTACTAAATAGGTAAACAGAACTTTATGATTTTCTCTATATTTTGGTGTAAAAATAATTAAATTATATTTATTACAGCCTGAGCTATTACGAATCAAAATGAGGTCACCTTTTTCGATGACCCTGCACAAACTTTAAAAAAATGTTACCTCGTGGTATCTGATAGTAGAGAGACAGATTTTCAAGCATAACGCAGCAAAAGATTGTCAACATTCATGCAACACATTTTTAAAATCCTTTTAATGCAATGTTTATTTACTTGGTAAAACACTGAACAAAAACTAATTTTCCATGTTCACCACCAGCATGTTTCTTACACAGGGAGCATGTGGACCTTGTCGTCCATTGTCAGTACAAGAATACAAATTAATACATGAAGTTTCAACAGGAGCAATGCCGACCATAGTGGCTACGCTGGCTAAAGCGCCGCGTTAGGTCATGGGGCCAAGCTCTCTGCTGACTCGGCAGACGCATGGGTTCGAGTCCCACCGTCGGCCGTCCTTGAAATGGTTTTCCGTGGTTTCCCATTTTCAACACGAGGCAAATGCTGGGACGGTACCTTCTGACAGGCCACGGCCGCTTTCTTCCACATCCTTGCCCAATTTTATTCATCTTCATCTATTCCATCTCTCATCCCGACGCGCAGGTCACCTACGGACGTCGACTAGAAAGACCTGCACTCGGCCTCTCAGGAGGCCAAAAAAAAAAAGCAATAGTAAATGAAACTTAACTTACCAGCGTTAGAGCAAAGAAGAACGGTATTAAACAAAGACGTCAGCTTCAGGCAGCTACCGGGAGAGGGCACTCAAATATTTAATTTACGCAGCAATTAAGGACAAAAATATTTTGCATGGGGCCCAGTGGACACCGCGCGACTATTCTCGGAACCCTTTATAGGTCCTTGGGATACTATCTTCCCACCATTTATTTATAGAACGGTGTTAAGGATAGAATCTTCCCACCCCTTTCATTTTAAGCAGTTCCACATGCATCCACAAGCTAGATGCAGAGAAATATTGAAAACCCATTAATTTGATGTATACTGTCATCGGAAACCAAAGGTGGGAAGCATATATCCCAGTGGTCTCCACAGTACACGTGCTCGCCAGTTCGGTTGTGTTGAGTGAATGCAATGCATTGTTTTACAGAAGAAGGTGTCTTTATTGAAGATATGAGATTTATAAACGTTGGTATATAACTGAAATACAATGTTTATGATGGTTTTGGTCACTTGAGTAAATATATTTCAGCTAGAATGGAAATAATTATCCTGCTCAGGGTGTTTGCCATAGAATAGAAGATTTTTAAAACTAATATTCTGTGTTTTTAGTAAATACTATTATGAAATTATTGAATTACATTCGAATATACTAACCTTTAACATTCCAAAATCACTTTTATATTTTTTGTTCAGTTTTCGGCAAAGATGATATAGGTCACTGACCTTGTTTTGCGTGGGAGTTACGTTTTTTTTTAAATTATAGATCGTGATGTGTGTTTTATACTGTTACGTTTACGGTTCTTGAAATAACCGGTCAGGCATATACAAATACACTACCGTACTTCTTTATTTAGCAAACCTTACACTACTAAATATTAATGTAGTGTTCATTAATATTTAAACTGGGAACGTCGAGCTCTAGTCTTTCTGAAACTACTACACTCCAAGTCTCAACACTGCCTTTTCACCGAATCCTAAATCTCTTCTCTGTCGTATCGTCGCCTTCTCGATTCATCCACTGCCAGCTTTCCGGATCAACTCACAATTGCAGCCAGCGCGCCACGCGCTCGCACGAGTCTGCCACCAGGTGCGCTCACACGTGTCTGTCACACTGTCCCCTCCTTAAGATTGTTCCGTCCCGGAGCAGACACCTCGTCTTTGGGACCAGCAGCATGCCAGAATTTCAATCCCTGTGCGCCGAAAGACTTCTTCTAGCATGCTTCTTACGATCCTCCAGTCCAATCCATCCTGCCCACAGCCCAACTTGGGCACAGCTAATCTGGATATGTTCCGCTGCAGTAGGAGCTCTCGCATCGCAAGTAGACTATCCCAGACGGCACGATAGGTCGGTTTCTGATGGGAAAGTTCTTTCGTCACTAGATAGAATAGCGATCGCTCGTTCCTGGGTAAATACAACACGTTTCCGACACGAGGCTCTTGACGCTGCAGCTCTTCAATCCCACCATACTTCCGCCGGAATACTTGGGCGATTCCTCGGCTCATCCTCAGGTCCTTAGCCACAGAGTGAGCCAAGGCATACTCACTGGAGGTTTGGAATAAATCCTGCCGAATCTCAGTACTGACGCCATAACAAACATTGCGTTCAGTACCACATTGGGACATGAATTCTTCGAACGATCGTTCCGACTCCGGGACTCGACATATACGGGCGAGTTGCCCGTGCTCCTCGTCATGGTTGTCGCCCAGGAACGATGCCAGCCGATTGAAGTGGACCACTCGGGGTTTGCCATTCGGTCTCCTCCTGATACGGTAGACGACGTCGTTAATCCTCTTCAGTACCTCATATGGTCCGTCCCAGGAGCGTTGCAGCTTTGGAGAGAACCCTCGCCGTCGTTTAGGGTCGAAAAGCCAGACTAGATCTCCTGCTTGGTACCCGCCTGATTCGGCTCTTACGTCGTATCGCTCCTTCATCCTGTCGCTCGCATTCTGAATGTTTGTGCGAACGCGGTCGTGAATGTCATCCATCCTTCGACGAAGGCCGGAGATGTAGTCCTCCCCAACGACATTATCCTCAGGTTTGCAACCGAACGCCAGGTCACACGGCAACCGCAGTTCTCGGCCAAACAGCACATTAGCTGGTGTTTGGCCTGTGGTCTCATGGATAGAAGAGCGATATGCCAGTAGAAACAAGTGGAGAAACTTGTCCCAGTCCCGCTGGTGGTCGGAGACAATTTTCGACAGGTATTTCTCTACTGTCCTGTTCATGCGCTCCACCATTCCATCGGACTGTGGGTGCAGGGCAGTCGTTCTCGTTTTCCGGATTCCGAGAATCTGGCACATCTCCTGGAACACCGACGACTCGAAATTTCGCCCCTGATCGGAATGCAGTTCCAAGGGTACACCAAATCGGCTCACCAGCTCCTTTATTAGCGTCTCGGCAACCACCACAGCTTCTTGGTTGGGCAACGCATATGCCTCTACCCACTTGCTGAAGTAATCTATTGCCACCAAGATGTATTTATTCCCACTCTCAGTCGTAGGGAAAGGGCCCGCTACATCGATGGCGATCCGTTCAAACGGGGCACCAACGTTGTACTGTCTCATCGCTGCTCTTCCCTTCTTCTGTGGCCCGTTCGCAGTGGCACAAACCACGCACTTCCTACACCATTCACGTACGTCATCTGAGTAATTAGCCCAATAAAACCGCTCTCGAACTTTCTCCATGGTTTTTCGAACTCCAAGGTGCCCCCCAGAGGTTCCATCATGCAGCAACTGTAGTACCTCGGGCACTCTGTTTCGTGGAACAATACCCTGTAGCCTCTCCTGAGCCCCGTCCTCTCTCCCCAGTACCCTCTTTAGCACCCCGTTTTCCAAAATCACGGAATTCCATTGAGCCCAGTAGGCTTTCACAGTGCGCGTGTAGGGTGCTACCTCTTCCCAAGTCGGTCGTTGCTCAGACGTCTTCCACCGCAGTAGGTGTTTTAAGTCCGGGTCATTTTCTTGATCCTTACGGATTTCCTCAACCTTCCAGTGGTCGTCGATCACAGTGCTTCTTCTCACTGCTGCAACTTTTTCGTCAATCCGATTGCAGTGCTTGCAGTCTTGTGCGCATGGTCTCCTTGACAGAGCATCAGCATTTCGGTGCTTAAGGCCAGCCCTGTGTTCAGTGTCGAAGTCGTACTGCTCGAGCCTTTCAATCCACCTGGCTACCTGTCCCTCCGGGTTCTTGAAGCTCAGTAGCCACGTAAGCGCTGCATGATCAGTCCGTAGAAGGAACTTCCTCCCATAGAGATATTTGTGGAAATGCTCCACTGACTTCACTACAGCGAGCAATTCCCTTCTAGTTACGCAGTAGTTCCTCTCCGGTTTAGAAAGAACCTTGCTGAAGTAAGCTATCACCTTTTCTTGCCTACCTTGCAGTTGGGAAAGCACGCCACCTACTCCCACATTGCTAGCATCGGTGTCCAAAACGAATAGTCCTTCCGGTTGTGGGTAACTCAGGATAGGAGCATTGGTCAATACCTCCTTCAGTTGTTCGAAGGCTTGTTGACAGGTCGCGTCCCACACAAAACTCCGACTTTCCTCGGTAAGTCTGGTCAGAGGCTTAGCAATGTTAGCATATCCTGGCACGAATCGACGGTAATAGGTGCACAGTCCGAGGTAACTCCTGACTTCTTGCTTATCTTTCGGTACTGGCCATTCCTTCACCGTGTTAATCTTTTCCGGATCCGCGGTGACTCCCTCTCCGGAAACAACATGGCCGAGGTAGTTAACTTGTTTCCGAAACAGGAAGCACTTCTTGGAGTTAAGCTTAAGGTTGGCTTGCTTAAGACGTAAGAACACCTGGTCGAGATTTCTCAGGTGATCTTCAAAAGTTCTTCCCAGAACGATGATGTCATCCAGGTAGACCAAGCATGTTTCCCAAGACAGCCCTTTTAAAACGCGATCCATCAGTCGTTCAAAGGTCGCAGGGGCATTACAGAGTCCGAATGGCATAACTGTGAAGTCCCAAAGCCCAGAACCAATCGTAAAAGCGGTCTTCTCCTTGTCCCTGGGGTCCAATCCTACCTGCCAGTATCCACTCTTGAGATCCAACGTGGAGAAGATCGTGCTCCCACCCAAGGTGTCTAGGGTGTCATCGATGCGTGGTAGTGGGTAACTGTCCTTTTTCGTCACATTGTTCAGTTGACGGTAGTCTACACAAAACCGTGTAGATCCATCTTTCTTCTTCACCAGGACCACTGGCGAAGCCCATGGGCTGCTTGAAGGTTCAATCACCCCATCGCGAGCCATATCATTTATTATCTGCTCTGCTTCCTCTCGCTTGGCTAGTGGTAATCTTCTGGAAGTCTGGCGAATTGGTCTTGAGTCACCCGTATCGATGCGATGTTGAACCACGTTCGTTCTTCCGTTACTGGTCCCGTCCTGGAAGGCATCCTTATGACGTCGAAGAAGTTCCCTCACTTCTCGGCTCTGCCCAGGATTAAGCTCTTGACACGCTGCCTCGATAAGACCGTCGAGCCACACCGAAGATATATCGGATGAGGAAGTAGCTGTTTGTACTTGGCGTACGACGGAGGACACAGACGAACAGCTTCCCAAACTGGTTCCTTTCCGAACGATTACCGAGCGATCATTAAGGTTCATTACTCGCACAGGAATTTTCGCCCCTGCACGGACCAAAGCTCTGGCTACCAGTATTCCACGTTCAGGTTCATCGTCAGCAAACCTAGGCCCTACCATGACGACACAGCCATGAGGAACTCCACCATCCGGCTTTCCTTCTACCATCACTTCACTAAGCCCAGGTAGTACAAGATCTACCGCTGCGATCACCCGTACCGATGAGGCGTTCCTCCTCTGCAGCACTACTTCCTCGTTTCCGACTCTCAAAATCCCACTCTCCAGGTCCAGTCTAAATTTATACTCAGTCATGATATCCATCCCGAGAATGACGTCCTCCTCCACTTCAGCGACCAAGACACGATGGCGAAACTGGGTATCACCGATGACGAAGTTGACGTCTACCTCCCCGTGAACGTTGGCTGGTTCCCCCGTAGCCGTTCGCAGTGTCCATCTCGTGGTTGTTACTGTTCGTCTCACGATGCCTGGTCTGATTATTGTCATTGTGGCCCCTGTATCCAGCAGTAGGTCTCTGGGCTCTCCGTCCACATGGCCACTAATAAAAATAGATTTGGCTTGACAACCCAGAGACGCGACGATAGAAGTGGGGGCATTTCTGGTGTTGCCACTGGTTGACAGTCGCCCCTTTCTATCAACCCTGTTTAGTTTTCCTGTGGCTGGTGCTTCCCGTTCATAAACTTAGGGCATCGATCTCTGAGATGCCCCATCTCCCCGCAGCCCCAGCACCTCGTCCGTTTCTTCTTGGACTGCAAGGCTTGAAGTACTTTCTCCACGATTTCTTCTATGGAAGGCACTGGCTGGACCTCCTTGTCTCTCTCCAGAGCTCGAATGCGAGCCTGGCCGCGCACGGATTGTTCGACAGCCTCAAACTCAAGAGCCAGAGTCAAGGCATCATTCAATGTTTGCGGACGTGCCAGTTTCACAGCCCGCTGCGTATCAATCTCGCGGAGCCCATCGAGAAACTTCTCGGTAGCAAGACTCTCATACACATCGCTGGGCACTGTTGGATAGGCGCTCCTAACGAGACGTACTATGTCTGCTTCGAACTCCTGTAGGTTCTCGTTGGGTCTCTGACAACGGTTTCTCAACTGGGAGCGATACAGCTGTTCCATGTGACGATGACCGAACCACATTTCAAGTTTCTGTACAAGAATGTTGTAGTTCTGCCTTTCCGACAAGGGAACAGCCTGCAGGACTCGTGGGGCCTCCCCGCGCAGCGACAAACTCATCAATGAAGCCTTCGTGGCATCCGCCCATCCATTAATCATGGCAGCGGTCTCGAACAAGGTGAGGTATTCTTCCCACGCAGACTTCCCATCGAAAGTCGGCAGGTCAGTCCGACCAAACGCGGAAACAGGTATACGCTCCTTACCTTCCGATGGTCCACCAGCGGTAATGATTTCGTTTTCCTGCTTGTCTTTATTTGGAAGCACACCGCTCGCAAGCTCGTCCTCAAACTTCCGCAGGGATTCTTGAAATTCTTCCCTCAGTTTGGTTTCGGTAGTGAGCGTTACTTCTTGAAGTTTCCTCTCGAGGTTGGCAATATTTTCCATTAACTTCCTTTCCAAATTCTCTGAGTTTTCCGCTATTTTCTTTTCCAAGTTTTCTAATACCTGACACAAACCCTCAGTCCCACCAGTAATCTCGAAAAGAAATGTTTCTGGATCCTCACCTGTGTCCACCAGTACCTGTCTTAACCTCGCTTGCAGCACAGATTTTATTCCCGTAGAATCAACTTCCCTTTCTTCCAGTTCCTGACGTAACTCCGAAACCTTCAGTGCTGAAAGTTTAACTTTCCTGGTCGTCATTTCACACTCTAAAATGCGGTACCTCAAGACTTTCACTATGTATTTACTCTATAGCCTGACCCCACACGTCTGACACCAGTTGTTACGTTTACGGTTCTTGAAATAACCGGTCAGGCATATACAAATACACTACCGTACTTCTTTATTTAGCAAACCTTACACTACTAAATATTAATGTAGTGTTCATTAATATTTAAACTGGGAACGTCGAGCTCTAGTCTTTCTGAAACTACTACACTCCAAGTCTCAACACTGCCTTTTCACCGAATCCTAAATCTCTTCTCTGTCGTATCGTCGCCTTCTCGATTCATCCACTGCCAGCTTGCCGGCCCAACTCACAATTGCAGCCAGCGCGCCACGCGCTCGCACGAGTCTGCCACCAGGTGCGCTGACACGTGTCTGTCACAATACATTATATCCGGTTAAATAAACCTCATTATTGAGTGATAAACACAGTATCATCATAAATTGGATATGGGAGATTATTACCCCATTGCTCATTTAAGAAAACATACTGTCGGGTGTGGGCAGTGGGATAATAATTTCCCACCCCATATTTCATAAAATAGAATCCACACCCCTAAAATTGTTGCATATTCCTACTCATCTATCACCCCCAATTACAAATGTGAACAAAAAAATATACCCCCCCAGTCTTTTGTCCTATAAAGGGTTAAAAAGAAAGTTGAATAAAAGCAAGAGGAGGAATGCAGATTTTTCCAAGAGCTATTGCCTAATGAGCATATTTGGGAGAGCTATGCTGCGGCGAGCCTAATGCAGGCCCTTCAGAATGAAATGCTCTTAACATTCCTCACGAATAAAAATGCTTGATGAAGAGTTTATAATATTTCTGTCTCTGTAAAGGTCAAGGTCTCCTTGTTCTGGCGCTTCCAGTGACACCGCCTGGAGTGTAAATTACTATAACTAAAACCAAGTACATCTCTGAAGTGATGACGGTCATCAAAAGTAACTCTTGTTCTTGTTCTTCTATTTCAAGACAGCTGTGTCAGATAGCTCGAGCTTTCCCTTCTGTGTTATAAAGATTTATTCAGCCAATTGGGCATAGTAGATACAAGGTGTACCAAAAATTATTAATTTATACATATTTACAGTTTTAGTTTTATTTTTTATTTTTAGCGTATGGCTTTTAGTGCCGGGAGTGTCCGAGGACATGTTCGGCTCGCCAGTTTTGTAGCTGCTTCGAGACGGACACCCAATGGGTGAGCTACCAGTACCGTTGGGGAGGGAAGGAGGGAAGTTGGAATGTAAGGACGAGGAGTTGGAAGCTAGCGGCTGTGGCCTATAGTTAGGGACCAACCCCGGCATTTGCCTGGAAGGAAGATGGGAAACCACAGAAGACCATCTTCAAGGTTGCCGGCGGGGGGATTCGAACCTCCTCGCCTCCCGGATGTGAGCGACTGCCATCAGTCATGCCGTAACCACCACGGCTAACTCACCCGGTTTAGTGTCAGTGTTAGTCAGAAACCCCTATGGATGTCGAATTGGCAGATGAAAAAGCTAAAGGAAGTACTGTAAGTGACTTTTGTTACTTAGGAAGCGAAATAACCAGTGATGGACCAAGCAAAGAGGATATAGAAAGTAGGTTAGCACAGGCAAAGAAAGCATTTCTACAGAAATGGAATTTGTTGACATCGAATATAGATTTAGGTAATAGGAAGTCATTTTTGAATGCCTTTGTCTGGAGCGTGGCGCTGTGTGGAAGTGAAACTTGGACTAATGGAGCAGCAGAAAAGAAGAGAATTGAAGCGTTTGAAATGTGGTGTAACAGGATAATGAAGATCAGATGTGTAGATAGGGTTACGAATGAAGAGGTATTAAGACGAGTGGAAGACGAGAGATGTTTCTGGCAACTGCTAATGAAGAGAAGAGATAGGTTGGTAGGACACATACTAAGAGACCCAGGAATAGCAAACTTTGTTATAGAAGGAAGGGTCGAGGATAAGAACTGTAGGGGTCGGTAGACCAAGGTTAGAATATGTTAAACAGATTGCCTCGGATGTAGGGTGTGGTAGCTATGTAGAGATGAAGCGATTATCTCAGGACAGGGAAGCATGGAGAGCTGCATCAAACCAGTCGAAAGACTGAAGACTGAAGACACAAACAACAACAGTTAGCTTACAGGTAGACTAGTCACTATACTCCCTGTTCGATTGTTACATGATGTTATGTGGTAGGCCTACTAGCTAGCCGGTATCGCCTAGTATCTTTAACGGTTTACCCAGCGTAAGCGTAAGGATTGTGATATAACTGGAAGATACATCATATAGCAGCGAGGTCCGATTCACTATAATCAAACCATATTAACAAGCAGTGCTTTAAGGTACATTTATATCCATTCTATTCTTATTTATTGACATGTTTTCAAATCGTTTTGTGAGCTTTCTTTTTATTTTTTGTAAGGATATCCGTTTCCTCTGGCATTTTTGTAAACTTAGTTTCAAGATTACAGTTGAACTCGAAGCTCAAGGGACCGAAAAAAAACTTCATGTTATCCACGAATTCGAGTTATCCAAAACGGTCGTTTGGGAGGGGGGAGGGTGTATAATAATGGAAAACGACCTTTAAAACATCAAATTCTTTTATTTGATGCTTTTTAATGACTTTAATCTTCTCAGCTAGCGTCAGTGTCTTCAGCTTTGAGCCCATGTTGAGCGACTTGGTTTTGAAAGAGACATGGTAACCTATAAACAAAGAAATTTGCACTTAAATCCGGCTCACTTGCTGTGATTGTAACCAAACGCTCACTTGCCTGTTAAGACACGATGCTACCGGCTCGAAGACTCGCCGCACACTGACGAAGCAGACGCGGTTTCTAGGGGGGGTCACGGGGGTCATCACGCGCCCTCCCCCCCCAAACGGAGACCAAATTTTTTTTCAAACTCAAAAAACGAAAACACAATTACCAGACAAATAAAACTTAACGAATTTTAACTGAAAAACAGTTTTTTTTTTCATTTTATTCAATACTGAAATGTCTTTATTCGAATTATTATGTTCTGTTACAACTGTACATATTTACAACTTCAAAGCTCTTATATAAAAACGATTATTTATACAACAAAATCAACTCGTCTACTTTGTTTAACAAACCTTGTGATTACCGAATCGATGTCTATAGTGATGCCACGATGAATGTGCAGCAATGCACGGATAAGAATTTTGGGCTTTTTTCGCATCAAAAATTTTTGCCCACGTCCAAACTTCAAGCTTGGTTGGCAATTTGAGCTGTGACTTTCTCCCTTTGTCGGTACCAACTCGACTTGCCGAAACTGTAACGTACCTTGATACTTTTCTCGAAGCTCGATGTAAAAGTCGCAAAACACGCCGTTGCAATTTGTACGAATATTTTTGGTTCGCTAAACGCATCAAATTTCTATCCATCAAGCTTGCAAAAAAATTGGTCTGGTTTTGTACGTTTTGTGATTCCGTTTTTAGTGATACCATTTTTCTTAACAATTTCGATTCTCTGACCCCCCCAAGCCAAACTCTAGATCGTTTCTCTGCCCCCCCCCCCCCCCCCCCCCCCCCACACACACACACACACACCAAACCAAACTCTAGATCCGCGCCTGTGACGAAGCATGAGGGAAGGGGAAGAAACGCTATCCGAACTTTGCCGATCATCCCCGAACACCAAATTTGACCTAAGAAGTCTGCTTTCCTTCCGAGGCGTTGTCGAAGCAAGAGGGGGAAAGCGATAAAGAGACATGCGCGTACTGACCTTGAGCGGAACCGAAAATCAAACTGAGACTGGGCTTGAAACTGACAAAACCTGTTTCAGCCAAACAAATCTATATGACTTCCGGAACCAAACCTTCGGGTTATCCAAAAAAAATTCTAGTTATCCACAATTTTTTTTTCATTGTCAGTATAGGAAATTCAAGGGACCGGAGAAAAACTTCGAGTTATCCAAGTTCGACTGCATTTTAATTCAATCTACGCTGACGAGGGTGTCATTGAACACCGAAACATGTACGTATAAGCAATAATTAAACTACATTCTTTATTGTTTGACATGTTGGTTTTGAATCACATAGTAGTTAAATGTCTGTGTTGTCAACACTTTGCTAGTCCATAAGTGAAGTAACAACAACAACAACAGTAGCCCATTTAGTCCGTGATACTGGATGATTGAGGCGAGAGTATGTGTGCAGACAGGTAGACGTGCTCAGAGCAAGCAGCAAACCATATCGTTCCGGTCACAGTTTGCAAGCTGACATTGATCTCACGCAACCGTTAGCTCACAGCATTGCTCTTGACCGTTCCATTGCGTACTCCTCTCTACACATAACGAGTTCTTGGAAATAAGTTCAAACCACGCTGACCATTCCGTTACTCCAGGATAATACATTCTACTGTCAGAGGCGTATGCTGAGGGCAAGGCCATAGAGCGCGACCAAGGGCCCCAGGATAAGAACTTCCGGGCCTCTTATTTTCTATTCGTTCCGTGACATTATCCCCTTCCCCCCCCCCCCAAAAAAAAAGGGTCTCAAAATCTCAGTTGAAAAGACCAAAATAATGTCGAACATAAAACCCCACCAAAAAAGCTTCAAGTGGGCAAACAATACATAGACATCGTCAAAGAATTTAAATATCTTGTGGAATGGATCGGCTGGAATGCGCTAGAGAAAAAGGCAATGGAATCTATCGGCTGGAATGCGCTAGAGAAAAAGGCAATGGAATCTAGGAGAAATAAAGTTGAATTGGCCTTCCAATTTACGAAGGACACGTCTTATAACAAGCAGTCTCTCTCCTGGAATACCAAGATAAGACATTATAACACGGTAATTAAACCAGAAGCCTTATATGCAGTCGAAACATTGTCTCTCACCACCCAGGGACCGCTTGAAGGGCTAGAGGTCAAGGAAAGAAAGATAATTCGCAAAATCTTAGGCCCCCAATTTCATAACAACAAATTAATCCATGTCAAGAACGAAACTCCTTACCAACTCTTTGGTTTAAGGAAACCGAGAAAGACCTCATGGAACTCCAAATTACAGACACCATGCTCTTGGACAAAACAGCCAAAACCGTCACCAAGGATAAGAAACAACGGTTCCAAGTGAAACTCAAACACTAAAAAGTGATTGATTTCATGTACCCCAAAGTTGGTTGAAACAAATAAAGAAGATGAAAAGACCTCCGTGTAATTTAGTAGACTACTGTATATCTAACTAAAGAGAGCTATGTCCTATTGGAAGAAAGGGTACGAAAGTTAGGATTAGAAGTGAATACAAGTAATACTGGCAAGAAGAGAGCCGCATATTAAATTAGATTGCAAAGAATATCAAAGAATAGAAGAATTCAAACATTTGGGCTCTATAACAACGGAGGATAACAGAACATCAGTGGAAATACAAGAAAGAATAAAAAGTGGAAATCATGTTTAAATCCAGAAATGTTAGTAGGAATATTTAAGTAAAAATTTACATTAGAATAAACAAACCTGTGGTTATGAATGGATCGGAAGGTTGCGTTCTGAATAGAAGATAAGAAGACTGGCTGCGAAGATGGGAAAGGAAGATATTGGGGAAAATATACGGGCCAGAGAGAGAGGAGGAAGGTTGGAGAATAAGGACAAATGTGGAACTACAGGAACTCTTCGGACAGGCAGATATTGTGGTGAACGTTAAGCAGAGGAGAAGGTGGGCTGGACACGTAGGCCTACAGAGAATGCCAGAATCGCGTAGTGTCAAAAAGGTGTTTATACAAAGACCGGATGGAAGAAGGAGAAGAGGAAGACCCGGGAGACGGTGGATAGAGGATGAGGAAGACGACCTTAGGAGTCCGGGAATCAGGAACTGGAGAAGGAAGGCGGAAGATAGAGATGAATGGAGACATGTGGCCAAGGTTCTTCAGGGACTGTAGCGCCGACCAGTAAGTAAGCAAGTAAGTAAGTAAGTAAGTAAGCAAAAAATAATATCTAATTAAATAGGAATTTACTTGTTCTTCAGTTATTCAGAGCTGTATTATTGTCCCCCATTGATTGTTTTATTTTACTTTTTGATTTTGATCAATGTGGAACAAGCAAGACTTTTTTCAGAACCATATTAAGTAAATCGATTTTTCAAATATTGATTTAGAAGAAACTTTCCATCCTATAGCAACTCCTTAATTTAAATTACATTAAATAATAATAATAACTCTGGCATCTTTGGCAATTCCCTGGAAGAGAAGCTAAACACATTAATAACATTAATTTTGTTTTCGTTATGACGTTCTGCGGACTCTTCACCAGTTGTTGTTGTTGCATTAAATAATACTAGCGGACACGTGCGAGAACACTCGCATAATGGGTTGTGTGCGCTCCATGTGTATAGACTACCCGCCCGGCTCTAGTGCTATGTGGGCTTTATGCGACACAGTTCTGCCAGGGGCTATCGTCTTGTTAAGTTGTTTAAACGCACTTTATAAACAATTTCCGTTGACTTTTCAAGAATTGCAATATTTTTCCTGTACTATTGAGACGATTTGGAAGATTTTAGTACAAACCACACCTTCTAATTCCTTCAGGTTTAGGAGCTTGAGTTTTGTGGAACACATACCTTAGCGTAATAATATAGCCTTGTCAGAAGAATTAAACAAGGTGTTCAGTAAAGAATATATAGCCTACTTTCTCCTAAATGCATGGGTATAGTTATAACTCTTTGTCCTTTTCAAGGAGTATAATTGAATATTGGTTGTAGTAGCTTGTTGAAATACAACATGTTATACGGATATTAAACATGAATATTAGGTGCCCTTTGCTAGTGCTACCTATGTACGAGATTTCATTCAATTCGATTTCAGCGTGTTTGAATTGATATGGTGAATTGATTTGCACACATATATGGCTGCTATCTGCAAACTATTGGGCTGATGATCTTGTAGTTCAGTCAAAAGATGCTTCTCACAATAAGGTATGTTGTTGCAAAATTTGGTAGAGATCAAATAATTAGGGTTTTCGTAATTTTATTTAAGCTTCTAACATTTGGGTGGCCGCCGTTACGTTTTCGTCAAGATAGCGGCGATATAAAACATGACACTGAGGTGCCCTTTGCTAGTGCAGGCTCTGTACCAAATTTCATTCAATTCGGTTTCACCGAGTTTGAATTGATAGGGGGAATCGATTTGCACACATACATGGCCGCCATCTGCAATCTATTGGGCTGATGACCCTGTAGTTTAGTCAAAAGACGCTCGCCATATAAATATATGTTGTTGCAAACTTCTGGTGGAGATCGGATGATTAGTTTAGTCGTAATTTGATCTAAGCTTTGAACATTTGGGTGGCCTCCGTTACGTTTTCGTCAAGATGGCGGCGATATAAAACATGACACTGAGGTGCCCTTTGCTAGTGCTATCTCTGTACCAAATTTCGTTCAATTTGGTTTCACCATGTTTGAATTGATAGGGGGGGGGGCAGACATTCAGAGTACACACTCACACACACACACACACACACACACACACACACACACACACAATTTTTCGACCTTTGTTGATCTCATAAGTCTACTTTCATTTTTTGCAAAAATCGAAAGTAGGCTAAAAATCTCTAGAAATAACTTTCAGTGATTTTTCTTACTTAGCCCGGGCCCCAGGGGTACAGTTCCGTTTGCCCTTGACTGCCGTCGGGCCTGGCTGAGCAGAACTCTGGTAAAGCTCCGAACCCTTCTGAAATGCTACCTTTCCACCTCCTGGTGTAGTGACTAGCGATCTTGGCTGTCACCCTAGAGGTCCGGGTGCAACTCCCAACTCTATCGAGAAACTTAATTCTGGTCTGAGGGCTGCACGGGGTCCACTCAGCCATCCTGGAAGTGGTTTTCCATGGTTTCCCACTTCAACTCCAGGCGAATGCCAGGATAGTTCCTAACTTAACTCTGGATGAGTAAGGTGTAGTTGTTACAGCACTATGAGGAAGGTGGGGTGTATATCAACCCCAATTATTAAAGTTTAAATATAATGAGTGAAGATGAAATGAAATGTAAATGAAGTTAATTTTAAATAGCAAAGGAAGCTGCCTATGCAATTCCGAGCGAGGCGCGCCATTACGCGTGGTTGTGCTCCATCTCGGCAACGCTGTACAGCCTTCCGTGTATCAGCTAGCTACTGAACCATGTCATTTTATCCCAGACAAATACAAACTGATATAAACTAAGTGAATTCATTTACGTATTTCACAGTCATACAGCATAACCTTTTGATATATAAATATTACAACGTGACTAAAAACGAAATTTTCCAACCAACCCGAACCGAAAAATGTTACCTTACAAATATGACAACAACTTTGTTTCTTGGACACACAAAATTTTGAAATTAATAAACCAGTTATAAAACATTCCAATGTATACTGTGTTAAAATTTTTATTCGATTTGATGACGGGGTTTTGCGAAACTTCTTAAATGTGACGCATGGTTAAAACGGACACTTTTTGTGTTCCAAATCCGATAAAAATATTAAAATATAAAGTAAAAATTCCTAACCTACATGAACTAACGGAAAATAGAACGACGAAAATGATGACGTAATTGGAGTTTATCTAGGCCTATTGGTTACTTCACAAACAACCTTCAAACTCGAGTGCACATAATATTTTGGTCGACAGTAGTGCCGATGTCACAAAGAGTGGAAGCCTCTACCTTCCACTACTCTCAGGACCTCCATGGCCTGTACTGAGTTGGCTTTGCTTTGCTATTGTAAGTGTTTCTACGTTTTTATTTCTTCCAACAATCTGCCGTGGTGCCCGAGAACGCTAACGCGCTACCTCGGGTTCGATTCCCACCTAGGCCGTCCTGAAAATGGTTTTCGTGGTTTCCCATTTTCACCACCATGCAAATGCCGGGATGGTTGCTTTCAATAGGTCCACAATCGATTTCCTTCCAAAATCCCTTCCCCGTCACGAAAAGAAAATAAATCTCCATTGGCTGCGTTAATAAAATTATTATTTCTTCAAAATTCTCCAATCAGTGGAAATTTTAATTTCTAGCTTCGGAGCGAGTTTACGAGCTGTAGGATGACCAGGTAGAAAAGAATGTTGGGGGCGGGACTCACCGTAAGTTGCTGCTGTAGAGTTTCCCCCACTTGGCACTACGACTCCACCTTGCACAAGCACAAGGTCCAATGACAAAGAAACCAGTAGGAGCGAGAAAGAGAGAGAGAGAGATACTTCCCCTACCTGACGCACCTGCGCAGAAGAAAGACTAGCAGTGGAGAGACAAGGGAGCTGGAAACACTCTCTCCTACTTTGGTGCGCTTGCGCATTGAAACATTCTTTTCTACCTGGTCATCCTATAGCGAGTGAGCCTATCACCCCAGAGTTGCCCAGTAGCAAATCGTCGAGTCATGTGGAGTTAAGACTTCAGAGAAGAGGAATTTCGCTGTTAACCGCGGCTTCTCTGAATTGCGTCTGGGATCAGCCGTCCGCGCGCCTCTTAAGCTTACGCCGCGTAAACCGTTAAAAATACCGGGCGGGTGAAGCCGGGGGGGGGGGGGGGAAGGTTGCTAGTTACAGTATAATGATGATGATGATAATTGTTGTTTTAAGGGGCCTAACATCTAGGTTATCGGCCCCTAAGTTAGAGTATAAGAGGAGGCCTTTACCCCTACCCTTCATGGGGAAACAAGGGTATTTATAATATTGAACGTTAGGGGCTGCGACAACGCGATCATGTAGCCCCGTGTACTTAGGTGTGTGTAGAATCTGTCTGATAACCGGTGTTAACTGTGATGACTGTATTAGTGTGTGTTATATGCTTTTTTAATTCAAGTAAGGAGTGCAAACTTTTGAATTTTTCAAATAGTTCCTACTTTTGCCGCCAAACGCCACAGTCAACGACTACTAGTTCAGAACTTAGCTACCAGACGCCACCGCAGTCGGCTCTTGGCAACGAACATAGGCACCTAAGAGCGTTGTTTACATTCTTAACCTATACAATTTAGCTCCACACAGGTGTAATTAGTGCAAGGTTCTTTAACATGCCATAAATCTATGACATGGGACCGCCGGCTTTACTTCCCCTCCGAAGGAAGGCATACTGAGGGATTTTTAACGCTCTTAAAAAATCCGACGACTTCGGCCGGATTTGAACCCGCGATAGAAGCATAGAAGTTCAGCATGCTACCAACTACGGCACCGAAGCCGCTGCTGAAAAAGATATCATTGAATATGGAATCTTGTTCGTTAAAATCAATAATGTTATTTGTTTTACGTCCATTTTAACTAGTGTGGCTTTTAGAGACGCCGGGTTAACGGAATTTTGCCCAGATGGGGATCGTTAACGTGCTAGTAAATCTACTGGCACGGCTCCCTCACATTTGCGCACCCTCAAATGCCAGCTGGCAGCGGCAGGATTAAATACTGCAACCTTTTGTAAAGCAAGTGAGAACGTTACTACACATTTTAGTATTGACCTGGCAGATTAAATAACAGAAATATTTACAGACACAGATTCCACACACACCCAAGTACACAGGACCAAATGAACTCAATGTCCAAGCACATCAAATGAAACAAGTAGTTCATTGAAGAACTAAAGCCTATTTTAATATATCCTACTTATGTTAATTGCCTCTATCAACATACAAAATTTCATTCTGATTGCTGTAATGGATTCGTAGATATTGAGAACCGTCTAAATATTTCGGATGGTCGCCATGTTGGATTGTTATATGTATAGGCCATCGAGTCATGTACCATTAAAGGAAAATTATTGCGTAGGTTCATTATTCAAACTTTCACTTCAATCGCCTGATCACGACACAAGAAACAAACAAAAAACATTTTAAATTTCGCACAGCCGCCATCTTGAGGTTATGTAAACAATTGAACTAAATTAGATACCAGTGCATTACAATGTGTATAAACATTTTCGGTACCAAGTTTCAATGCGTTTGGATCATCAAATCGCGAGAAAAGTCTATTTAAATCTTTCAACTTCGCTTGGCCGCCATGTCCGTTTTGTAGTTAACCGGTTTTTGAAAGTCTCATAGATGAACTTCCAGTAGTGCTCTTTATCTCCGTACAATATTTCAGTGTGATACCGGCAATAGTTTCAGGGATATAAAATGCCAGTGAAATGTTTCGCACAACCACCATTTTGAGGTTATGTAAACAATTGAACGAAGTTAGATGTCGGTGCATCTCAATGTGTATAAACATATACTTTACCAAGTTTCATTGCGTTTGGTTGGTTACATCGCGAGAAACGTCTATTTAGAAGTCGCAATTTCGCTTGGCAGGATGATATCGGTAATAGTAATAGTTTCGGAGATATGGAATGCTGTTGAAATATTTCACACAGCCGTAATGATGGATTGGTGAGATGTAACAAAATTTGAAGGGCACGGTCGGGGTCATCTGGAATAGTGCTATGAACTTACCAAGTTTGATTGAAATCGCTCCAGCCGTTTGGATGTTATTAGGGACACACACACACGAATCACACACGCACACTCACGCACACACAGACACACGGACAAAAGGTGATCTCATAAGCCTATTTTTTCATAAATGAAAATAGGCTAAAAACAACAGCAAAATCAACAAAATGGGATGCTGTGCGCACGGTTTGACTGCTTTCAAGTAAACTAGGTTAGACAATGTGTTTTTTTTAACATCTTGGACATGAATATCCGTTAAATGTTACACGCTATTCTTTTGTCTTTCCATTTCTAAGCATAGAGACAAGGTAACTGTGTCAGTTAATTTACAGAAGCGAGTCTGTCAACTGAATGCTCATTGTTTGTATCTTGTATAATGTACCAAAGTGGATGACGGAGATTTGTTGGAAAACGAGCGTCATCCATAATTCATGAGGCTGTCTGCAGGTGATGGGACCAGACAACTGCTCTGGCGTTAGGGAAGGTCAGTGTGCTGTGTTTCCCCTTACCATATGCTCGCGTTTTTACACTTAGCATTTAGAAAAATCCACAAACCCCCCCAAGTGGTTGTTGACGTTGTTGTTTCATTTAAGGGGATAAGGAATCGGCTATCTTACCAATGTTAAATTTGTTTAATTTATGTTCTTTTCCTCAGAATCTAATAAAGGTATGATAAAGAACTTTATGTCACATTTTAATCAAACCTTACTTGACATACCAGTGGAGAGTATTTCGTATTGGACTTCAGGATAGACAAAAATTAACTTTTTAATGTCAAAAAATATAATTACTTTTTCTAAAAAACAGCCAAAACGCACATAGTTTTATGTTAAAGAAGGAAACTTGTCTATTAAATTATTTACCACTACGGCATGAGAAGAAAGTATGGTGAACAGATAACAGCTGACACTAGTGTAATTCGTGGAAGGTTCTTTTACATGCCATAAATCTATGACATGGGACCGGCGGCTTCACTTCCCCTCCGAAGGAAGTCGTTCACTTCCCCTCCGAAGGAAGTCGTACTGAAGGATTTTAAGGCTCTTAAGGCTCTTAAAGAATCCGACGACTTCGGCCGGGTTTGAACCCGCGATCTTGGGACCAGCAGTTCAGCATGCTACCGACTACGCCACCGAAGATTAATATCAGTTATCAAATAACCGATTAATTCGGACAGAAAGATAGATTAATTGCTAAAAATAATGTTTAATCGATTGTGCTTTTTATAGATTGGCCGTTTAACCAATTGGTCAAATAATCGATTGTTTTGTCGATTAATCGATGTACTTCGCTCCTTTCACTACTCTTTCTATAGAAGTCAAGCAGACATTTCATTAATTAAAATATATGGTATCATTTATTTTTAATGTTCCCTCTTTGTAAAAACTAGGCTAAAACACAGTAAACCAAAATATTCCTGCACTAAATTGTAAACATCGAACAAGAATTACAAAATTTTTACTGTTAACTTTCCATTTCCTTTTTTCGAAACCCTTCTCAATTTGATAAATGTTTGTCCTGCCACTGTCAATGACTCTTATCTGGTTATTGTTAACATAAACAAGGAAGAATGAGGCAAAAAGCAATTTTTATAGATTTCTATACGTCATTCCGAAAATAAGCGTAACTCAACTTCAGCAATAACCTCTCATTTAAACTTCTTTCCTTATCTTGTGTCTACCAGTACTAATCAATTTATCGATTCTTTTGTTAGCCGATTAATCTATTATTCGGTTAGTCGATCAATCGATTCAACTGTCTGCCGACTAATCCATTGATCGTTTTCGATTAATTTCGAATTACTTGATTAATCATCATCATATATATTATTTCAGTAGTATAGATCCCTCCTGCGGCGCTCACAAGCGACCGATCGTGACAAATGGGCATTCAAATCAAAGAAAATAGACTTTAGCAGTGACGAATTGCACTCTAATTTCATAAATATCTATAACTAGCAGGAGTACCCATTCTTCGAACGTTCTTCGGTATTAATAACCAGAGCTACTGTTGCAATGGTTAGGGGCTTGGAACCTGTTTATTGACAAAGCAAAATGATTAGTTAAAATGTGCTCTCAAATTAAATTCACCTAACTTGTTCTTCCTGGCGTGATAATAAAATTGAAAACCTCGTAGACGAAACGCAACGCACGTCACATAAAAACTTACCCTCACCGTTAAGTCAAATCCACAGGAAGACCTCTTTAATAAATTATGTGGTGCATGAAAATTCAGGTTTGTTAGTCTCCAATGGCGCAAATTCCTAAAAGACATAAAAATACTATTTCAATTCAGGAATTTTTGAAAATAATGTTGTTGTTTGGAGTTATAATAGACCTTCTGTACGACATATCGCACGTGTATATTGCGTGAAAAAATATTAGGCTACCCCTAGACCCCCTTAAGCACGTTATATATATATTGAGGAATTTTACAGCTTAATTTGGTTCCGTGATAACCTTATAGCCATTTGCAAACTTTCATAGTAATGTAATAAATGGAACTGCATTGCGTCTTACAGAAATAGATGGACCTCTGAGATTATGTTGCCATGGTTACCGGCTTTCATTCTTTCATTAGTTTATTAAATGAAATTAGTTTTAGGGAAATATCTCAAAAACTGTTGGTTTTAGGGCCTTAAATTGTGGGGCCCCCGAGTTTCGTTTCTCTCATTGAGGGGCTGAAGATGAGTTTTGTCTCACCCTTCTACGTCTATTTCAGCATGTATTCTAAGGGGGTTGGCCCCCTTTTATGAGAAGTAAGGAGAAGAGTTACATCAAAGAACAGTGTCGTGCCTCTGATGGATATCTGTACCAAATATTACGATGATCCACCCAGCCGTTCTCGAGTTATAAGGGAACAAAAATTGTCCACAGACAGACAAAAATGTTATAAAACAGTCTGAAAACAGTCTGAAACGCGTTAATAACGCTAATTTTCGTAGAAATTAAGAAAAAAAACAGACAAACTTTCATTTTTATATATTGAGAGATAGGGATTTCTTTTAAAAATGACTTTTAATAACATATACGAAGTGTGCGATTTTCAGATACTGTTGCTAAAGGAAAATACGCTCCATAATTGCTGTCCACTGTGACGCCTGTTTCATGTCATTTTAATGTTCTGAGGTCTTTCCTTTATCATTTTGCGTGGATTTCAGAAACAGTAAATCAATGGAATGAGTACACAAATCATATAATTTCAATCATATCGAATAATGGGTGAATGTTATGATGATCCAATTTTCAGTGATTGCCTTCTTAAGTTAGGGAACGTAGAACTGGGAATTCTAACTGAAATGTAAATAGTGTTCTATAATCATGTGGTTAAAATAAAAACATAACAACCTTTCTCCCTAAGTCTCTCATTATAAACCGATTGGGGAAAGTTTGGTTTATGAACATGCGAGATTTCTCGCACGGGTCCGCTAGTCGATTATAAATCGATTGACCGAACATCGCCTATTATCAGTTCTAGCATCGATTATTGTATGAGTAACGAATTGCGTTACATGTAACGCACTATCGATGTCCAGTGAGACCTTGACGAGGTTCAACAGGTCAGTAACGACAACCATATCTGTATTATAAAACTCGCTGGATCGGTAGAGAAACCGGTAGTGGGACATTTTAGGTAAAGTCAAGTCTGCAGATGCTGATAAATAATGGAATTAGGAGCATTTGCTCTTCAAAGAGTGTCTGCGCATGTTGTCTGTACGATCGCTGTATCATAGTGAGTATAATTACTTACCGTATCTCAAGCGGTTCAATGAATTATGAGCCAGGTAGCTCAATGGAAGCAGCAGTCACAACAACACTTCTTCAAATTGTTTAACATTGTCTCTGAACATAGGAGGAGCTGAAGACATCAATTCCAGTATTTCAGACTAAACGTCTTCTACACACGATTATACCGAATTTCCACTTTCTATATGATTAGGCCTATAAGTGAATAAACGGAAAACTAAAGAAATGGTAGTTCAGAATAATATAGAAGAAATTAAAACCATTACAAATAACAAGAAGTTCCGTGATGAACTAAAGAGCCTACTCTCTTTAAATTCATGCCAAGGATTAATCTATATAGACCTATCTAGAATAATGACGAAATTTAGATGGTAATATCGAAATTTCTAATTAGTTCGAAATACTGTATACCTGGCATAATGTAGCCAAATAGAGCACTACAGTTGGCAGCCCGGGTGACTGAATATATTCTTAGTTCCATCTCTTAAGGTACAGAATACAAAATTTGGTTGAAGTCCAATGGATAGCATGGACGTTACATGCAGTTAAACATTGGATCTAACAGCGCGCGTAAACTCATGTTGGCAACAATGTCATGCATGTATTGGTCAGAAATAATCTGAACTATTGTTGTGCCAATTTTTTATTAAATCCCTTAGTTAGTATATAAGTTACATGCATTTTAAGATTGGACCTATCAGCAGGCTTAGAATCATGTTGGCAGCACTGACGTGTATTACTTACTCTAAATTAATCTAGAATGCCAGGTACTATACGTATGCAAAGTTTAGAGCTATTGGCTTGCATACTATCTGATATATTTATATTAGGGTAACAAAAATAGAGACAGCATTTGTCAACAGTTGGCAGCCCTGGTTGCTCTTAAGAACACGCATAGTCATATCTGTTATGGAACACATAGCACATACGAAATTTGGTTGAAATCCAAATGATAGTATTGAAGTAACATGTGTTTAACAAGTAGTTCCGTGAAGAACTATACAGCCTATTTTCATATATCCTACTTATGTTAATTGCCACTATCAACATACACAATTTCTGTTTGATTGCTGTAATAGATTCGTAGATATTAAGAACCGACTAAATATTTCGGATGGTCGCCATGTTGGATTTTATATATGTAGGTCCTAGAGTTATGTACTGTTACATGCGGATTATTGTGAACGTGTAGTATTCAAACTTCAATCGCATAATTAGGGCACAAGAAAAAACAAGGAGATTTTAAAATTTTTCACAGCTGCCATCTTGAGGTTATGGAAACATTGAAATAAATTAGATGCCAGTGGATTAACATTCGTATAAGGATTTACTGTTCCAAGTTTCACTGCACTCGGATGGTTAAATTGCGAGAAACGTCCTTGTGAATATTTATAATTCGCGTCACCGCCATGTTGGATTTGTGATCACCAGGTTATTTAATGTCCTATAGGTGAACATAAGTTCATAGCCCCTATGAACATTAAAAAATGCAGTTTGATTGCTAAAATAGATTCGTAGATATTCAGTATCGTCTAAATATTTCGGATGGTCGCCATGTTGGATTGTTAAATGTATAGGCCATAGAGTCATGTACCATTAAAGGAAAATTATTGCGTAGGTTCATTATTCAAACTTTCACTTCGATCGCATGACTACATCACAAGAAATAAAAAATTAATTTTAAAATTCGCACTGCCGCCATCTTGAGGTTATGTAAACAATTGAACTAAATTAGATACCAGTGGATTACAATGCGTATAAATATTACCTGTACCAGGTTTCAGTGAGCTTGGAACATTAAATCGCGAGAAAGGTCTATTTAAAATTTTCAAATTCGCTTGGCCGCCATGTTCGTTTTGTAGTTAACCGGTTTTTGAAAGTCGCCATGGACTTCCAGTAGTGCCCTTTATCTCCGCACAAAATTTTAGGGAGATACCGCTAATAGTTTCAGAGATATAGAATGCCGGTGAAATATTTCGCACATCCGCCATCTTGTGATTATGTAAACAATTGAACGAAGTTAGATGTCGGTGCATTACAATGTATATAAGCATATACTGTACCAAGTTTCATTGCGTTTGGTTGGTCAAATCGCGAGAAACGTCTATTTAAAAGTCGCAAATTCGCTTGGCCTCCATGTTGGTTTTGTAGTTACCAGGTTTTCAAAAGTCACATAAGTGAACTTATAGTAGTTCCCTCTATCACCATAGAAAATGTCAGGGTAATATCGGTAATAGTTTCGGAGATATTGAATGCTGGTGAAATATTTCGCACATCCGCCATGTTGGATTGGTGAGTTGTAACAAAATTTGAAGGGCATGGTCGAGGTCGCCAGGAATAGTGCTATGAACTTTCCGAGTTTCATTGAAATCGCTCCTGCCGTTTAGATTTTATTAGGGGGGGACACACACACGAATCACACACACACACACACAAACACACACACACACACGCACACACACACGGACAAAAGGTGATCTCATAAGCCTATTTTTTTCAAAATTGAAAATAGGCTAAAAATGGACTTCTCAGTAGGCTTAGAATCATATTGGTAGCACTGACGTATATAAGATACTCCAAATTAATATAGAATGTCAGGTACTATATGTGTGCATAGTTTAAAGCTGTCGGCTTGCATACTTTCTGATATATTGGTATTTGGATAAAAGAAATTGAGAGCATTTTGTAACAGTTCGCAGCCCTGTTGGCTCTTAAGAATACGCTCAGTCATATCTGGTTATGTACACATAGCACATACGAAATTTAGTTGAATTCCAATTGATGGTGTAGAAGTTATATGCATTTAAATATTGGACCTATCAGCAGGCTTATAATCATTTTGGCAACACTGCCATGTATGGCCTCCTCGAAATTAAACTGAAATACTATTATCTATACGTGTGCCAATTTTGAAATAGCTCCCGTTCATACCTTCCAAGATATCCAACATGGAGCTCAAATTTCATTTGCGAGTTTTCAGCAGTTGGTAGCACTGACATCATTTTCAAATACGGCATTGAGATATTCAGGTATAGATCTTTACTCCTACCAAATTTTGTTTCGATTGCTGCAGCCGTTTAGGAGTTGATAGAAGGGTGGGGGGACACAGCCAGACAGCCCGACAGACACACATTTGCCCGGATCGATCTCATAAGTCTACTTTTTCCTCATTTTTGCAAAACGTGAAAAGTAGGCTAATAAAAATTGGTGGCTTGAGATTATTGAACAAGTGAAACAATTTTGGTTCCTTGGTAGTATAAACACAGAAGACAATAGATGCTTAATGGAAGTGAAGAGAAGGATTGCACTGCCAAAACAGGCATTTATGACAAGGAAAAACATTTTATCCCGCAAAATATGAATATAGATGTAAAAATAATCCTTTGCAAAATCATTTATATGGAGTACACTGCTCTATGAAAGTGAAAGTTGGACTCTGGGTAAATTGGGAAAGAATCGACTTGAAGATGCTGAAATGTGGATATGGTGGAAAATGACAAGAACGAGCTGGATGGAAAGAAAACCAACCTGGAAGTCTTAAGGGGAGTCAAAGAAGAGAGAGAAAATTAATGAAGGAGATGGGAAAGAGAAAAATAAAATGTATTGGACATGTCATGAGACACAACATTTTCATCATTAACATTCTTGAAGGGAAAATGCAGGAAAAGAAAGGAAGAGGACGACCTAGGACGAAGTGTTTGGAAGACATCAAGAATAGAATGGGATGTGACAATTACATGGAACTGAAATGAACCGCCAACGACAGAAGAGTGTGGTTGCATCGATGGTGATGATGATGATGATGATGAAGATATTATTCCAATTGACTTGAACTTGACGTAGGACACAATAATAATGATCCAAATCAAATTTTAAAGTAAAACGCCATTATAGATTCATTAGGCAATAAGTTAATCTTGTCTATATTCAAGATGGTGGTTGCACGTAACTTTCCATCTGCTGTCTCTAGAATCCACGGATGTGGATTGAAATAATCTGTAATGTAAGTATATCAAATTGAATACTATGGGTTCACCCCCAGAGGCAGTGACTAGCATTTATGGCAAAGACCGTGGAGGGCCGAGTTCAATTATGGGCTTTGTCAAGAAATTTAATTCCGCTCTGAGAGTTGGAATGGGGCTGATTTTTGTGCCTCGTGAGGCAGAATTAATAAGAGATGGGTTCGATTCCCAACTGGGCCAACATGTAAATGCTTTTCCGTGGTTTTCCCACTTCTACTCCAGGCAAATGACGGGATAGTACCTAAATTAAGGTCACGGCCGGCTCATAACAAATCCTAGTCCCACTTACAAATACACACACTTATTCAGCCATCATAATAACGTAGGTAATCATACATAATCCACATACACACACCCAAGTACAGGGGGCTATATGACCACGCTGTTACGAAACCCCTAAATGACTCAACACAAAAAGCAACAACCACTTCGACTTCAGGCAAATGCCGGGATGGATCTTAGCTTATGGGTGCGAATCTCATCATCATCATCTTGTACAGTTTCCAGCCCCAGGCTGGGTCTGTTTGGAACATAAGCCTCGCCACTTAGTTCTTTCTTCCCACCACCTCTCCGCTGTCACTCTGGTCCAGTCCTCGCCTCTCTTCTTGACACATTCCTCCACTCCTTTCAGCCATCTATCTCTTGGTCTTCCCCTTGGTCGTTTCTTCTGCATCTGCATCTCATGTATCCTCGTGGGAATCTTCTTCTCATCCATTCTCTTTAAGTGTCCATACCACCTCAGTCTTGATGTCTCAATCCTACCTTGCAAGGGCTCCTCTTCACCATTTCCCTGACCTTTTCATTCCTCACCCTGTCTCTTCTTGTTATTCCGATCCTACTTCGCAGGAACTTCATTTCACCTGCCTGTATTCTGCTTATATCTCTTTTCTTCATTGTCCACGTTTCTGAAGCATAGGTCAGTATCGGGATATAGTAGCTTCTGTATAACACTTCCTTGCTTTTTTGTGGGACATCTTTATTCCTCACTAAGCTCCTAATGCTTCTCAGAAATGCTTCTGCCTGTCTGCCACGTTCCGTAATCTCTTTGTCATTTCTCCCATTTTCCTCCACTATACTTCCCAAGTACTTGAGACTTTCCACCTTCTTCAGCTGTCCACCTCCAAGTGTTATCCCACTCATTGGTCTGTCCTTTTTCCTGGTCGTTAACAGGATCTCACATTTACTGATGTTGAACTTCCATCCGTACTCTCCCACTGTTTCTTCCCAAGCCTTCAGTTGCTCCTGAATTTCCTCCTCCTTGTTTCCCCAGACCATGAGATCATCTGCAAACACCATTGCTTTCATCTTATCTTCTCCTATCTTTCCTGCTATCCGTGTCATTACCTCGTCCATAACCACAATAAAGAGAAGGGGTGACAGCGCACTACCCTGTTTCAGGCCACTCATTTGTCTGAACCAGTCTGTTCTTTCCCCTCCAACTTTCACACAACTCACACTTCCACAATACATCTCCTTCACTCTGCCTACAGTCTCTTTTTCCACTCCCATGTTTTCTATTGCTTTCCAAACCATCTCCCTACACACACTATCATAGGCCTTTTCGATGTCCAGGAAGGCCATCAACAGATCCTCTCCAAATTCGTAGTGGTGTTCCTGGAGCTGTCTCACTGAAAATATGAGATCCACTGTTGATCTCCCAGGTCTGAATCCATACTGTTCCTCTCTCAATTTTCTCTCCACTTTGGCTCGTATTCTACTTTCTAATATCTTTTCATATATCTTGGCACAGTGAGGTATGAGTGTGACACCCCTGTAATTTCTGCACTCCTTTCTGCTTCCTTTCTTAAATATTGGGACAATTAATCCTTTCTTCCAATCTTCTGGGGTCTTTTTCTCCTTCCATATCACCCTCATCACACGGTACAGCCACTGTTTCCCAACCTCCCCTGCTGCCTTCACCATTTCAACACTCACTTCATCCACACCTGGTGCCCTTCCTCCTTTCATCTTGTCTATAGCCATTTCCAGTTCTCTCCAAGTCAGGTCCTTTTCCATTCCTGTGTTGTCTTCTCCATCTTCCAATACATTGTCTTCCTCCCTATGACCATTTGGATTCAGCAAATCCTCAAAGTACTCTTTCCACACGGTCTTGAGTGTCTCTTTGTTGTGTACCTCATTTCCGTTTTTGTCCATCATTACCACATCCTCTCGCAGACCTCTTCTCTTACTTTTGACCATCCCATAAAGAACTTTCTTATTTCCTCTGCTGTCTTCCTCCATCATCTCCGTCCACTTTACCATCCACTTCTTCCTCTCCTCTGCGACAATCTTGTTTGCTTCTTTCTTCTTTATCTTATAATCTTCCCTTGCCAGATCAGTTCTTTCCTGGAACCACACTCTGAAAGCCTTGTTCTTCCTTCCCACAGCTTCTTTTACTCTCTCATTCCACCATGGTGTCTCTTTACACCGCTTTCTGTTGCTTGTTCTTCCACATACTGCCACTGCAGCTTCTACCATTGTGTTTTTGAATTGCTTCCATTCCTCTTCCCCTGTTTTAGGATTGTCTGTTGGCATCCTTTCCCTTCTTATCTTCTGGAATTCTTCCTTGACTTCCTTTTCCTTGAGTTTCCATACTTTGATTCTCCTTTCCTGGTACTCTGTCCTCTTGCTATCCTTAACAACTCCCAGGTTCCTTACAAGTATTCTGTGGTCGCTATCTCCACTTCCCCATTCTAACCTCAATTACACACACAACTACAGATATCACATTAATACCGGTTACCAGACAAATTGTCCTCTATTATAACCCAAGTACATGGGGGTACATAAATGAAACAACAACAACGACAATAACAACAACAAACAAACAAACAAATAAAGATTCTCAGAATGTTAACAAACTCTCCGAATGCAGATCTCCTTGGGAGAATGGGTGAACCTGTGATGACGTCAAGTTCCACTCTACTTGTGGAGCGCGACCCGCCCACCCCACGCTCACAGGTGCACACTGGCCGCCCGTGACATTTCTCCTCGCCCTGCCATGTCGCCTTTGGCACGATCTCAATGAGAAATGGGTTTGTAATTTTACTCCACCAAGCACGATGGTCGATTCCACCACCGACCTATCTTCAAATGGATTTTCAGCCGTGTGTTATTTCACAATGTGCAAGCCTACTTCAAGACCTTGTCTCATAATATTTTCATCCTTTCATCCATAATATCTCGTTGTTTTTATTTACTCAACGCGCAAGTCTACTCCAAACCCCCTGTCACATGAAACTTTTATCCGTTCCTAATGTAATATCTCTTTGTTTTTATATACTCAATGCGCAAGTCTACTCCAAGCCCCCCACCACATGATACATTTAACCGTTCCCACTTTAATATCTCATTGTTTTGTACTCAACGCGCAAACCTATTCCAAGCCCCCTGTCACATGATACTTTTATCCGTTCCTACTTTAATATCTCATTGTTTTGTACTCAACACGCAAACCTATTCCAAACCTCCCGTCACATGAAACTTTTATCCGTTTCTACTTTAATATCTCGTTGTTTTTATTTACTCAACGCGCAAACCTATTCCAAGCCCCCTGTCACATGATGTTTTATCGTTCCTATTTTAATATCTCGTTGTTTATTTTTTTGTACTCAACGCGCAAACCTATTCCAAGCCTCCTGTCACATGAAACTTTTATCCGTTCCTAATTGAATATCTCGTGGTGGGTTTTTTTTAGTTTTTTTTAAATCAACGCTGAAACATATTCCAAGTCCCCTGTCACATGATACTTTTATCCGTTCCTACTTTAATATCTCGTTGTTTTGTTTTGTACTCAACGCGCAAACCTATCCCAAGCTCCCTGTCACATGATAATATCTCGTTGTTTATATTTACCCAACGCACAAGCCTACTCCCAGCTTCCTGTCACATGATATGTTTATCCATCACTACTTTAATATCTCGTTCCTTTTGTTTCTTTTGTTTTTGTTTTGTAAACATCGCACAAACCTTTTCCAAGGCCCCTGTCACACGATACTTACTTTTATCCATTTCTACTTTAATATCTCGTTTCTTTTGTACTCAACGTGCAAACCTACGCCAAGCCCCCTGCCACGTGATATTTTTATCCGTTCCTACTTTAATCTCTCTTTGTTTTGTACTCATCGCACAAGCCTACTCCAAGCCCCCTGTTACATTATACTCGTTCTTGTATCCATTCCTACTTACATTTATCCTTTACTTCTCAGCGCGCAGGCCTGCTTGTTGGCATGCATGGGCAGCTCCACAAATGTTTCTTCTTTTTCTTCTTTTGTTAATCAAAACAAACAAATTCTTGATATGTTCTTGATTTTTAGGTTAAGCTGATGAAGAATACGCAGTGCTCGAAATACCTAAACCTTAAATAGTATCATCCCCCGGCGAAGCAGTGCGTGTTAAATCGCTCAACACGACCGTGATGGGGAGCCGCAGCAGGGAAGAAGAAACTTCTTGTTCTTAATTTGCACATTTTGCTCATCAGCCCCGAGTACTTGGGTGTACAGTATGTTGAATTTGTCTGGTAACCTGTACTTTTGTGGTGACTGCACTGCAGTTATGTGTGTAGCTGTAATTTCTAGGGTTGGAATTGTAGTCGATGGCCCAAAATTTGAAATCAGGTACTATCTCGGCATTCTTCTGGAGTGACGGTAGAAAACACCAGGGAAAACCCACAGCCACTGTCAGCACCGGGATTCAAACATCGAGTCTCCAGAATTACTGCAGCTCCCAATCGGGTCAAGGTAAGTGATTTAACGCGCATGGTTGTGGCGCAGAGTAGACCGGGTTAGATTAGCGGTAAATACATGAGCGATTTTCCAAGGTGAATTATCACGTCTGTTGATTTAGATTCCACGTAAAATGGCTCATGATCGCAACATTAGCAGACACGTAAAACTACAAGCTTCTTTTCTTACTTCATCATTAACTGATTCTGAGAGATCAGTGTCAGGAAGGGTATCTGACCATAAAAACCACTGCCATATTGAAAACCGATGATGATGATGATGATGATAATTGTTGTCATAAGGGGCCTAACATCCAGGTTATCGGCCACAAATGCGTTAGGTGATAGTGAAAGATGAGAAGAGAATGTAAACTATAACCAATACTAACTACAGACTACAAACTTACATACTAGAAGAAGAAATGGTAAACAAATAAAGGATAAGGCAAATGAAAGACAGGAAGAAAAGAAATGCCCTCAACCCTCGAACAATGCGTATTGACGGACTTGGAAGGAAGGAGAGCCATGAAAGGCAGATGGGAAAGGGGAAAGAGGAGAGGGACCACCCCAAAGTCAGAGGTAAAAGGGGACAAAACGGACCCAGCTCAGGAATCCCTCGGGGTCACCAACTCCCAAACTCACCAGCCTTGAGCCCTTGAAGATGTAGCACTATCCAGGGTGAAAGTGAAGGGGTGGGCCTACACACACCCTGCACCCTTGAGAGCCTTGTGCAGAAGGCAGGAGATAACATGAAAAGAAAAAGAAGACTGACCCCTCGAAGAATGAGGGTATCAGGAAAGATGGGACAAGGGCCAATTAAGGCGGGAAAATGAAAGACTCCCTAGGCATGGATACCCTTATACCGTCCGGGTTGGAAGAGCACTGGAGTTGGCCAAGAGAGGTCGACAGGAAAGAAGACGGGAGAGGAGCCCGGCACAAGAAAGTGGAAGCAATGTTAGACTCAGCTGGGGTCCCGTGGTCGCCAACCCACGCCCCACTAGATGTCAGCCCCTAGGGGGATATTGAAAATCATCTCTCCTCCCTCCTTACCCAATTGAAAGGGTGCGAAATGATACTATTTGATTGAATGTCACAGGAAGCAACGTCTTCACTCGCCCAGATACGAAGACAGGAATGAAAGTGAATGTGCAGACTAGCGAGGTAGTCTGTGCCAGCTGGAAGACCAGTTCGGGAATGTTTCCGTCAGATATGAATCTCTTTAACACTCAGTAATGTAGTACGTAACATGTGGCCAATTTAAACCAATTAAACATACTTAATGATCCCTCTCCAGATACTGAACGAGTATTGTTCGAAAGTTCTTTTTACCACAGTTCGCGGAATATAGCCATTGAGCTTCTTGGAAAATGACAATACGTTATTATTAACACGCCAGTCTGTTGAGAAATATTGTTTTATAAGATAATTAAACACGTGATGGAGAGATGTACAGGATGCGTATAAATGCCTAACCAAATACCCGGCTTCGCCCGGGTCTATAATAATCAGGGGCTCAAAACTATCATTCATTTAGCAGAGCCCTATCCTGGGCTACCACACCCTACATCCAAGGCATCTATTTAATATATTCTAACTTTGGCCTACCCCTACAGATCTTGCCCTCGACCCTTCCTTAACCCTTTATGGGATAGTGAAAATTTACAGCCTTTTCCAGTCGACCGACCGGGTCAGGAATGGGATGAATGAGCTCCCATCTAGTGGCGAGGATATGAACTGTGCCGGCTGCCAAAGCCTGTCGCACTCCTCTGGGGCAATGATTAAATGAATGACTGATGAAATGAAATGAGAGTGGAGAGTGTTGCTGGAATGAAATATTGACAGGGAATACCGGAGTACCCGGAGAAAATCCTGTCTGTCTCCACTTTGTCCAGCACAAATCTCACATGGAGTGACCGGGATTTGAACCATGGACCCAGCGATGGGAGGCCGGCGTGCTGCCGCCTAAGCCACGGAGGCTACTTTATGGGATAGTGGTCTCTATATTAACCACCTGACATAAGGATAGTTTATGCTTTCAAAGATGCTGATAGTTAAATCTTTCAGCCAAATTTCGGAGAATTGTCATGCTGAAGTGCTAGTATTTCTAAAATACAAATATTATATACGTATCAACTTGACGTAATGCGTTGGATAAAATTTAAAAAAATTACAACTAAAAATATTAACAATTAAAGCATAAAAATAAAATATAAATAATAAAAGAAATAAAAAATATAACTATAAAACATTAAGAAAATAATTGTAAAAATGAATTCGAAATTAGTTAATTAATTAACTCAATAAAATATCAAAATTTAACCTAGAAGAACATAAATGGAAAATTAAAGATAAATATATAAACATTAAAATAACTAGGGAAACGAAAAATAACATTATTTATAATAATAATTATAATAAATTAAAATGTAAAATCACATAAATGTAAAAAAAAATAGTTTTAAAGGGTTAACTTAACTTGTGGATTAACACAAGGGGTGATAAGAAAGTAAGGTTACAAAGCCTGCAGTGAAACGTGTATTTCATACAACCAATACAGCCAACTGGATTACGTTATTCTTCGACATAGTCTTCATATCGGTTTAGGCACTTGTCACTTCGTGAGATGTGTTCATGAATATTTTCTCCTGGTAAAAATCCTGTCCTTGCGAGTTCAACCACGTTGTATTTAACAGCGAGTCGTTGACCTCCTAGGTCCTTCTTCAAGTGAGGAAACAGGTAAATTTCGATTAGAGTCTAAATTTTTCCCACGCCCCCTTTTACCTTCTCCATCCTTACTACTCTGTCCGCCGTTCTAATTAATAAGGCGCGTTTTTCTACCAAGGTCCATACAGTAGTTTATAGCTGCTCTCTGGTGACGAACGGGGGAATTTTTCTAGTTTTGTAAACTCTTTGACATACATTATTTGGTCACATTGTTTTAATTCTATTAAAAACAGAGGCAACGTTCCTTTCGAAACGTTTAGAGTTTAAATTTTTTATGTTCGACCCTGACTATGATATGGCAGAAAACTGTACTATAATGAGGCTCATTATAACACTATTTTTCATTATGAAACAGTTTCTCCCACCAATCAGAGCTCAAGAAACAGTTGTTTGACCAATTAGATAATTAGATGCGCTGAGTTCCACGGCCTTCTGATTTAAATTTCACTGCCTGGCCTAGTGTCATAGTAGGGTGATCGAGGAGGCCATGGTCAAATACAAGACATTCTCTGCGTCTCATGCGCTCTGTTCACTACATAAAACTGGCGAAATCTCGACAGGTATTTATGAATATTTATGTTCGAACATAAAATAGTTTATCGTCGAACATAAACAGTCGTATGCAACTCGCCTATAATGGTAATTAAGACACTCGTATGAAAATTATAAAACTCGCATACGCTCGTTTTATAAACATACTCGTGTCTTAATTATTGCCATTATAGGCTCGTTACATGATGTACTATATTTTTATGTTCGACCCTGGCGAAATGAAAATATTATATGTCAGAGAACTGTACTATAATGAGGCTCATTATAGTACAAGTTTTCATTATGAAACAGTTTCTCCCACCAATCAGAGCTCAAGAAACAGTTGTGTGACCATTTAGGTGAGGATAGCATCGCACCTGCGCTCACTTCCATGGTCCCCTATTTTAAATGTCACTGCGCGGCGAGTGTCATAGTGAGGTATTCCAGGAGGCCATGGTCAAATACAAGGTATTCTCTGCGTCCCATGCGCTCTGTTCAGTACATAAAACTGGTGACATCTCGACAGATATTTATGAATATTTATGTTCCAACATAAACGAGTTATAATTATCGTCGATCATAAACAGTTGTATGCAACTCGCCTATAATGGTAATTAATTATTGCCATTATAGGCTCGTTGCAAAATGTACTATATTTTGACATGGCAATAAATTAAAAGCATGAATAATTTTAACAATATTCCGGATAATGAAAACCTTAATCAACATATCGTTAATAATTGTTTACTCTGCTTCCAAAAGATCAGTATTCTTTTTACTTCTTTTAGCGTTTCACCTGCCAATTTGATGTGCATAGGCGTTTCTGATTTTTTCCGACTGCATTAGGTCTACATTATTTTTTTTTTTTTTTGTTCAATTTTGTCATGAACGCTGGGAGTGGTCTTCCTTGGTTTTCCTCTTCAACTCCAGGCAAATGTCGGGATGGTTCCCAACTTAAGACCACGGCCGGCTCCTTCCCAATCCTCACCTGAATTACAAATACACACACTCATAGAGCCATCACAGGAACACACTCTATCAGACAAATTAAACACACATACTCAAGTACACGGGATTGAATGATCACGTTGTCCAAGCCTCTTAAATAAAATAACAACAGCAACAATATTATAAGCAAGTTTTTACATCCATCCATCTAGCACTTACATAAATAAGAGGTAAGGAAGTAAAACTCAGCAATGAAAACTCAGCCAGTGAGTTAAAACTCAGCAATATTTCTAGGTTTGTGCCGGGCTGAGTTTTAATTCACTGGCTGTGAAAGCCAAAATGCCATCTTTTTGGAAGCCTTCATAGGGAGGTTATGGCTGCTGGAGCTTTTAGTTCTCGCAGTGGAGAGGCGCTGGTGCACTTCATAAAAAGGGAAGTAGCACGCAGTTCGCTACTCCTGTGGGGGTCCGGGCTGGGACAACACGACCCCGCTGATGAGCCAGCTTGGTGTCCTAGGCGAAACCCCACACAAGACACGGCACAAAACTAAGAAAATTGCTGAGTTTTATTTCACTGGCCGTGAAGCCAATATACCATCTTTTTGGAAGCCTTCATAGGGAGGTTATGGCTGCTTGAGCTGTTAGTTCTCGCAGTGAAGAGGCGCAAGTGCGCTTCGTAAAAGGGCGGTAGGGCACAGTTCGCTACTCCTGTGGGGTTCCGGGCGGGGACACCAAGAGCCCACTGATGAGCCAGCTTGGTGTCCTAGGCGAAACCCCACACAAGACACGGCACGAACCCAGAAATATTGCTGAGTTTTAATTCACTGGCCGTGAAGGCCAATATACCATCTTTTTAGGCAGAGAAGTGTTTGTAAGAAAATCACAGTGCATAAGATCCTTGTGGGGAACAAATATCGAACTGCAGACTTCGTAATTTATTGCCTCACTTTACACATGGCGCGGTGGGAGCCATGCGGTTCCACTTGCGGTTGTTAGAGAATTGCAACACCTCGCTACCACGAGCTGACTACAATTCTAAAGGACATAAACCACTCGTTACTCATTGCATTACTTAGTTTTATCACCTGCTCACGCCCTCCCTGAGTGGAATATCGGTGATAAAAGTCAACTGCTTGAGGTATACGAACTCCTGGCCGCTAACCAATAGTGCTTCTACTGTATGTTATTTCCAGGGAAGGGCATGTTCTCTTTAACTACGTTACAGTTGTTGTTGTTGATTGAGTCTTCAGTCTTTTGACTGGCTTGATGCAGCCTTCCATGCTAGCCTGCCCTGACCTAATCGTTGAATCTCTGGTTGGTTCCTAAGTTTAGGGGCTGCGACAACGCGGTCATGTAGCTCCGTGTACTTTGGGTGTGTGTAGAAACTGTCTGATAACCGGTGTTAATTGTGATGGCTGTAATTAGTGTGTGTTATCTGTTTTTAATTCAAGTAAGGACTGCAGATATTCGATTTTCAAGTAGTTCCAACTTTTCCTACCAAACGCCACCGTCAACGACCAACTAGTTCTGAACTTGGTTACTAGATGCCACCGCAGTCGGCTCCTGGCAACGAACGTTGAAACCTAAGAGCGTCAGTCAAATCGAACATATAATTTATCTTCACACAAGTGTAATTAGTGGAAGGTTCTTTATCATGCCATAAATCTATGAGCGGGACCGCCAGCTTTAATTCCCATCCAAAGGAAGGCATACTGAGGGATTTTTAACGCACTTAAAAATCCGATGACTTCGGCCAGGTTCGAACCCGCGACCTTGGGCTACCAACTACGCCACCGAAGCCGCTCGTTTCATCTCTACATAGCTACCACACCATACATCCGAGGCAAACTCTTTAACATATTCTAACCTTATCTATCTCACGACTCTTCCTTCTATAACTTAGTTTGCTATTCCTGGGTGTCTTAGTATGTGTCCTACCAGCCTATCTCTTCTCTTGATTAGGAGCCGCCACAAACATCTCTTCTCTCCCACTCGTTACAGTTATAATTTAGAAGTAACGCAGTTACATTACCGTTACCTTAATTGTAGCCCATCTCCTGCTGTAGTGGCTAGCGTTCTTGGCTGTCTCCCCGGCTGTCCAAGTTTGATTCCCGACTCTGCCAAGAAATGCAATTCTAATTTAAGGCCCAGAACGCGTTCTACTCAGCCTCGTTAGGCACACAGAGTAGAGGATGTTTCGATTCCCAAATCACACATCCTGGAGGTTGTCTCCGTGGTTTCGTACTTCTACTCCAGGTGAATGCTGGGAATTGTTCCTAATTTAAAGTCACGGCCAACTTCTTTTCCCAATCCTCAACTGAATTACAAATACCCACACTAATACAGTAATCACAATAACACAGGTTATCAGTCAAAATTAAACACACACTAAAGAGAAAGGGCTAAATGACCACGATATCCGCTTTGAGATGCGGAGTCAAAAAATGGTCCGAAAATTTTCCTATATACTTTATTTTTTGAAACCTTCTACTAATGTTCTTCCTGTTTTGTTCAACTCCGTGATTCTACACCATAAGTTAGAACTGGCTCAATGAAGGTATTTTATCCATTTCAGTTTTGTATTTCACGTCAAAAATTTGGAACCCAATAAAAACTGCAGAGAGTAGTACTCTTTGTTAGCATTCTTTAATTATAATAAGTATAGTAATAATAATACTAATACTAATAATAATAATAATTTATAGCAATATGAAGGAACACAGGCATAAGCCAAATACATTCCTTCTTGACATATCCAGTTTAAAAATATATATATATATTAATGATTGACTGCTTCCAAGTAACTCATAAAAAGCAACCGTCCTACCGTTGATGATAATTAATAACGGAGTTACCGCTTATTGGCAGTAAAATAACGGTAACTAGCAACGGTATTACAGATAAGGCGTTACACCCGAACGTTGGTCGTAAACCATTCATCAGTGGAAAATATAGTTCACTTGAGAAGTTGTTACTAATTTGAAAAAATATTTGTTGCATTCCCCGTGCAGTTTCATCTTCTGAGAAAAATAAAACAATGTTCATCCAGCTTTACGCCACTGGAATTTGTAGCAGATTCGAGACTGAACTCTCTTGTCCACATGACCATTACTGAAATAAATGATATCGAATTATGAGCCATTATATAATCCAAGGTCTATTAGCATAGCCGTTAACGTTCTTCTAGAGACATTACTTTAATTATTATACTCCGCGGTTTAGTTATTTATTAACCTGTTGTTTTGTGTACTGGACTTAGTTAAACATTGCGTTCCTCTCAGTGGGGTTTCTCGCCATCACGGGCCAGTGCATTCTAAAATACTTCCTTGGACATTGACCCGATTCGCAAGGTCATTTCACTTCCACGATATCAATTGTAAATACTCTAACCACAAAAGGTGAAAGTCACTGCCACCATTACTCTCACTCACATTTCAATGGGCATGGCCATTCTCGACACATTCAGCAGGTGCCGTGTTTTTTCAGTGCGCGAAGAGGCTGCAGTAAGCGGTCAAGGGGACTCAGCTTGTATAGAGATTCAGAATAGAATATCCTCTGTTCCAAATCTCGGATAGCCAGAAATTGGGAGCGAGAGTAATATTTATTGTAACCATCGCCTGCTACATGTGATTATTAGTTACAGTGAATCCCTATTTTTTTATTTTTTTATTTTTTTTTTATTTATATTAATATTTATATTTATTTATTTATTTATTTTATATTTTGAACCCTTATCATTGTGTCCAATAATAATGTTTCATATTAATAAAAACGATGGAAATACTAAATACATGATATGCTGGATATTTGAGTAATATTGATGTAGCTAGAAATCTGGACTTGGTAAGACATGCTACGTGCTGGCTGGAAATGACCTATAGTTTCACAACCAATGTTATTCTTGGATTTCTGAGAAAATCAGATATGACGCTGTGGCGTACGTGACCATCGAAGGGCAAAATGCTGCGTACAAGGCAAGGAGTGAGAGAGAGGAGAATAGTCGTGACGTCAAAATAAGGGCGGGATTTGTAAGGTCAGAGCTCCAACGCCAACTTATCTGACCAATAAGAAAACATGACGCCAGAACATAGCGTCAGTGTGTTTTGCGCGGCAATCGGATATAAAAAGATCTAGCGATCGGTTTGCTTGTTCGACGGCAGATTCGCGACCTGTGAGAAAATACAAGAATTTTGAGAGGTCACACATAATTATAGGCCCATTACTTAAAATATTGAGGAGCTGTTTTTCTCCCACCATTGAAACTTTAGGCTTTCTGTATATATACACATGTCTGAGATGAATCGGGGCACTCCTAATTATTCTTCGACAGTCATTTAAGACGTCCTTAAGACGATATGGTTTTAAAATTATAGTTGTGTGTCGGCAACGAAGTTGGAAATTTTCATAAATTGTGAGATGGCAATTAGCCATAGAATAGGGAAAGTCGACGATTCTGCATAGGACGATCTGAGGAAATAAAATACTTAGAACGCAGATAGAACAGTTTAAAAACTTTGATATAATTGTGTGTTAACAGCAGCAAAATGTCGACCATGGAGAGAAGACAGCAAGCTTCATCCTCCATTACCATCAGTGTTATGGGCTAACGGCCTAATGATGGGAATTGACGAGGCGGGAGGCCTCTGGAAAGCAGTTTAAGTGATGAGTATTAAAAAATTGATTTATTGATTTTGGACGAGGGGAATCGCGAGAGATGTGTGGAACTTTGTATAGATTTTATTTGTGTGGTTTAATTTAAATTTTAGGGTTTGATTTCTTAACTGACATGCGTGTAGTAAATTTTGGCTTTGCGTGACAATTATGTTGTACAGTAAATTTTGTAATATAAATGTTTTCCTTATGTATACGTAATTCTTATTGCGAAACGGCCGCATCGATTAACGTATCTATAAAAAGTGTAGCCGTGAATGAGAACCTAGGAACGACAATGATAAATGGACTGATTTAATGATATGTTAAACTAATTACTACGTGGGGGGGAATATTTGCATTTTGTTGCATTGATAACTCGGGCTAGGACTGATCCTGTTATTTATTTCTTTATTGTCATTTGGACATGTTGTATGTCATTATCTGAGAGGTGTGCTGATTAATGCTACGACGAGATCTTCGAGAAATGTGCCACGTGTTTTTTGGGTGTAAGTGATGATGATGAGGAGAGGTAAAGCCTGTCCATGACTGCGATATCATTCCGGCAAACTAGTTATCCGTGGGGATAAGTTTGACCTGGGAATGTATTCTTAAAAATCCCTGAGAGGATGTTTTGAGATAATGTGTTATTTATTTGTACGCGTTTAACAGGTGGCGATTAGCAAAGGTGCTGTACGCTGGCTATGGGCCAGAATCTATATTTAGCATGGCACTAATTACTACTTGGGGGAAGAAATCAGCCACTCTCTCGGTGATGCGATAACAGGCCCGGTTGTCTCCAGCTCGTTATGACACGTTATGTTTGCTTTAAAGCCTAATGAGTTAAGGTTATTTTATTTGGTTTAATTTGGGAAGTTGCCATGTTGTCGATCCAAGTTTCTTTTATCATTACTACGACTTATTTGTTCATTGTAAAACGCCAAACTTTCCGGCGTGAAAATTAAAAGTTGTATTTTGTTGTTGTTGGCTCTTATTTTCAAGGCCATTGTATTCATATAAATATAATTTGGCAACCGGCCAAACTTGTTCATGTCATGTTATGCTATCCTAGTGTTTAAGGTATAAGACGGTAATTCCGCAGCCCTTATTTTAAATAATACACACGTGTATTTGGTTGTGGTAATCTAAGGTTAGAGCATGTCAGTAGTGTATATAAATATGTAATTGTTGTTCCCACATTTCCGTAATTCATCCTTCGCAGTACGGAGTCCGTTCCCGAACCAACTGTTTTGGTCGGAAACGAGCGCCCGTCAAAATGCTCATTACTTGAACTAGTCTTAAAACCCGTGTCGCTCATAAATATTAAATTTTTTTGTACTATTTTATTTGTTTGTTATATTCGGATCTTGTGATCCGTTTTTCTTTTGTTACTCTGATTTAGGTGACATTGCAGTCACAATGCTTGTTGACAGCTGTCATACCGTGTCGTCATGGTACGTCAGGCTGGTCAGTTTCAGATCTGTTCACGCGAGTGAACAATAAAAGGGTGGTTATAGTTTACCTTTTATGTTTGATTCAGTTAATAAATTTCATTGTTAGTAGATCCTGTTGTTTTTCTTGGCTTTATAATAATAATAAGTTAACCTTATGAACCTTGGAAGTTATGTTGATAGCAAAACCTCTAAATCACATTCACAAGAATCCATTACGACCCCGAAATTTTGAATCTTGTCTACATGCTATTTTCCAAAGGGTTTATAAGAGTTACTTTGGCGCCCAACGTGGGGAATTTGTGTTTAGAGTAAAAAAATAGATCACCGGCATGTGATAAGTTTATTAACGTAAGTTAGGCGAAGATAGTACCGCCAAATGTTTGAAAATATAAAGTCATGGAGTTTGCAATAAAGTAAATGTGGAACAAGTTAAGTGTTTGAACTTTGATTAAAATTAGAACAAACTGTTCCAGGCGCCCAATAAAATTAAATTAGCTTTGTGTAGAAAAGCCAAACTCAAAGAATTATTTGACAGGAAGGTTAGACCTTAAAAACTAATTAATACTCTATTAATTGGTTAAAATTTGTAAGTAAAGTAAGGTCAGGAAGATTATAACTGAATCAAAGGGTTAAAATTAAATGGAATAATAAGTAAATTATACTCAGTGATGCTATAGTTTGTGGGAGTAATTTAAAGTAAATGAACTGAGTATGTAAAGGGTTAATGTGTATATATTTAATATATGTGAGCGCGCGTATCCAGGGCTCCGCCCTTATGTCATTTCCCTATGTCTCAAATATATTATTGTTGTGATGGCAACTCTGGGAGAAATTCGCGAAGTGATTGAACTAGCATCCGCTCGTACGCGAGAACAACTTAGTGAGATGAGAAAGGACATAACCAATGAAATACAGACACAGTTAGCGGCAAATAGTGAAGAAACGCAGACACAGTTAGCGGCAAATAGTGTAGAAACGCAGACACAGTTAGCGGCTATAAATAAACAATCGGCAGAAACGCAGACACAGTTAGCGGCAAATAATGTAGAAATGCAGAAACAGTTAGCGGCAAATAGTGTAGAAATACAGACACAGTTAAACACAAAACTATCTGAAGTTAACGAGAATATAAATCAGAAAATCGCTACACAAAACATTCTGGTTAGTGAACAATTACATAGGCAGTCTGAGAAAAACAATGAAATGTTAAACGCACAAGACGAAAGGAACACTCAAAATCTAGCTGCGCTAACGGTAGAAATCAAAGAGCACACAAAAGAACAGCTAATCCAATTAGCAAAGGACGTTAGCACTAACAATACCAAACAATTAGGAATAATAAAAGGTATCGAAGATTCGTTTAAAAAGGAAATAAAAGGAATGGATGAGACTGTTATGGCAAAACTAGCACAAATCGAGCAAGCGTGTTTGACCAGCTCATCTGAGATTAAAGAAGCACACACAAACTTAGAAAAAAGGTTTGAGATGATCGAACGAGGGACACAGGGTATGCAAGATCAGATAATTACAGTAGATAACAATATCACGGGCTTAGTGACGGAACTCAACAAATTAGAAATACAATCAATTAAGAAATGGAAAAAGTTAGAAATTGACCAGGAAGAAATTAAACAAACATTAGAACAGAACAACATTTCTCTGGGAGAAAGGATAGATAAACTTGAAGATAATCAGGAGGCTAATCAACAGGAAGTCGAAAAACGCTTTGTTAAATTGAAGGATACTATTAGGAAAGATTGGACCAAGATGAGCGCTGATTCGAAAGATGAACGGCTCGCAGTAAGCAAGAAGCTAGGGGAAAATAACGCAAAAATACAGGCGTTAGAAGAAAATATGAAGTTAAGATTTCAAATTCAAGAGGACCGCATGATAAAATCGGAGTTGCAGTCACTTGGACATAATACGATGTTTGCGACACTAATGGAAAAAGGGAAAGGGGAGAATGCGGAAAGAGAGCACACAATAGACAGCCACGAGCTTGGGCAAAGTCCAAGAACGGTAGACACGCAAGCATTCCAGAATTATGAGGGTCGTAGCTCGACACCTCAAAACACACAACTTCCCACGCAAGTTATACAAGTCATCCGTGGAAACGAATTTAAACCGAATAAGTTTTTACCAGAGAGCGGAGGGACACCTAAAGCTTTCTTAAGGGAACTGACAGAATATTTTTCGGACCAAAATGTTAGCTCAACGCGACAATTAAGAATGGTTGAAAAATTTTTGGCGGGCTCAGCACTTACCTGGTATCTTGGATTTAAGAACACATTTAAATCAATGGAAGGTTTCCACAAGGCCTTCCTAAGCAAATACTGGAGTGGGTCGTATCAACAAAGCTTGCGAATGGACTTATACTCGCGTAAATACCATTCCACGCATCAGACGAAATATGCAGATTTTTTCGCCATGCAACTTGTCAAATTGCAAGATCTTGATAATCCCCCTAGCGAAATGGAGCTAATAACTACTATAGGAAAACAGATGCCTATTAGCGTTCAGCAATTCTTGGTGGCGGCAAATATTACGACCGTGGTCCAGGCAGAAGAGGTATTAAGGAAGATAGATGAAACCACTAATTACATCAACCCGAGAGAGAAGAGACAGATAGAGTTAGTTAATGCAGTCGAAGTAGTCAAGACACCGAACAAAAACACGAGGTCGCAAGCTACAAACACTGAGGATAACCAAAGACGGCAGAGCACCGAAGAATATGAGCCGAGATCTCAACCGAGATACGAAAATAGGGACAGAAACCATAACAATCAGGAAGGAACTAACCGCTACCGGAACACAAACAATCAGCAGTGGCGAGATAATAGGAGATACCAAACGTCATACAATAGGAATAATAATAACGCACCTTACAATCGAGGATGGCATGGAGGACACTATAATCAACAATATAGGCCCAGAGACAATAGGCGTTACAACCAACAATATAACGCACAAAATAACCAGCGGTTTAACGAGCAATCGGATCCAAGGGATGATCAGAGAAATTGGAACGAGAGACACGCTAACCCGCAACAATACCTGGAGGAGCCACGTAACATGGAAGGAAATAATGATAAATGGGAAAGAGCGATAGATCGGCGGAAGAATCCCGACAACCACGAGGAGGAAAACGGAACACATCAAATGTTGGAGGCCATGCATGTAGAAACCCAGAGATATTTGGAAGAGCTGCATGGAGAAGAAGAAAATAGAGCAGCCGACGATAGGAAACAGAAGAATAGCAGGAGAGATTCGCAGACCGTGTCAGGCAAGGGTCTCGAAATATGGTAAAAAAGGTTATTGTACGGGAATCGGAGAAGAAGAAGGGAGAAGGAAGAAGATGGCAACGCGGGGAAGAAGAAGGAGATGACATCACGGTAAAATGGAGAAGAGACAGGAGCGGCTTAAGGAAGTTCAACTAGGGGTTACGAATTTAGGTAACAACGCCTACAGAGTCCGAGAGGTGAGCACAGGAAACATGGCAGTATATAATATCTCATTTAAAATTGTATCATCAGAGAGAGCCATACGAACCGAGAAATAATGTTACTGCAGCAAATTAAACATTCGCGTTATAACATACAACAAAAGATACGGGGGTACACTAGTGGTTAAAGCGCTCAAAAGACAGCTCTGACGTGTTTACAAGTTCAGGCGGAAGTCGTTAATGAATATGTTGATGTTTTGAAAGAGTGAGAGGGGAGACGAGTAGCAAGGAAAGAGGCCGGAGGGCATAAGTATACAGGAATTTCCTAATGAGTTTGGAACGAGACGGCTACTGAAACAGACAGAGGCGGACAGTCATTATATTTGAGGGTGACCAGCAACTTCAAATTTGAGCCAGAAAAGTAGGGGATGTGAAATTCGACTTCATTTGAGTTCGAATTTCATCAACTAGGGGTCGGATGAACCCTTATCATTGTGTCCAATAATAATGTTTCATATTAATAAAAACGATGGAAATACTAAATACATGATATGCTGGATATTTGAGTAATATTGATGTAGCTAGAAATCTGGACTTGGTAAGACATGCTACGTGCTGGCTGGAAATGACCTATAGTTTCACAACCAATGTTATTCTTGGATTTCTGAGAAAATCAGATATGACGCTGTGGCGTACGTGACCATCGAAGGGCAAAATGCTGCGTACAAGGCAAGGAGTGAGAGAGAGGAGAATAGTCGTGACGTCAAAATAAGGGCGGGATTTGTAAGGTCAGAGCTCCAACGCCAACTTATCTGACCAATAAGAAAACATGACGCCAGAACATAGCGTCAGTGTGTTTTGCACGGCAATCGGATATAAAAAGATCTAGCGATCGGTTTGCTTGTTCGACGGCAGATTCGCGACCTGTGAGAAAATACAAGAATTTTGAGAGGTCACACATAATTATAGGCCCATTACTTAAAATATTGAGGAGCTGTTTTTCTCCCACCATTGAAACTTTAGGCTTTCTGTATATATACACATGTCTGAGATGAATCGGGGCACTCCTAATTATTCTTCGACAGTCATTTAAGACGTCCTTAAGACGATATGGTTTTAAAATTATAGTTGTGTGTCGGCAACGAAGTTGGAAATTTTCATAAATTGTGAGATGGCAATTAGCCATAGAATAGGGAAAGTCGACGATTCTGCATAGGACGATCTGAGGAAATAAAATACTTAGAACGCAGATAGAACAGTTTAAAAACTTTGATATAATTGTGTGTTAACAGCAGCAAAATGTCGACCATGGAGAGAAGACAGCAAGCTTCATCCTCCATTACCATCAGTGTTATGGGCTAACGGCCTAATGATGGGAATTGACGAGGCGGGAGGCCTCTGGAAAGCAGTTTAAGTGATGAGTATTAAAAAATTGATTTATTGATTTTGGACGAGGGGAATCGCGAGAGATGTGTGGAACTTTGTATAGATTTTATTTGTGTGGTTTAATTTAAATTTTAGGGTTTGATTTCTTAACTGACATGCGTGTAGTAAATTTTGGCTTTGCGTGACAATTATGTTGTACAGTAAATTTTGTAATATAAATGTTTTCCTTATGTATACGTAATTCTTATTGCGAAACGGCCGCATCGATTAACGTATCTATAAAAAGTGTAGCCGTGAATGAGAACCTAGGAACGACAATGATAAATGGACTGATTTAATGATATGTTAAACTAATTACTACGTGGGGGGGAATATTTGCATTTTGTTGCTTTGATAACTCGGGCTAGGACTGATCCTGTTATTTATTTCTTTATTGTCATTTGGACATGGTGTATGTCATTATCTGAGAGGTGTGCTGATTAATGCTACGACGAGATCTTCGAGAAATGTGCCACGTGTTTTTTGGGTGTAAGTGATGATGATGAGGAGAGGTAAAGCCTGTCCATGACTGCGATATCATTCCGGCAAACTAGTTATCCGTGGGGATAAGTTTGACCTGGGAATGTATTCTTAAAAATCCCTGAGAGGATGTTTTGAGATAATGTGTTATTTATTTGTACGCGTTTAACAGGTGGCGATTAGCAAAGGTGCTGTACGCTGGCTATGGGCCAGAATCTATATTTAGCATGGCACTAATTACTACTTGGGGGAAGAAATCAGCCACTCTCTCGGTGATGCGATAACAGGCCCGGTTGTCTCCAGCTCGTTATGACACGTTATGTTTGCTTTAAAGCCTAATGAGTTAAGGTTATTTTATTTGGTTTAATTTGGGAAGTTGCCATGTTGTCGATCCAAGTTTCTTTTATCATTACTACGACTTATTTGTTCATTGTAAAACGCCAAACTTTCCGGCGTGAAAATTAAAAGTTGTATTTTGTTGTTGTTGGCTCTTATTTTCAAGGCCATTGTATTCATATAAATATAATTTGGCAACCGGCCAAACTTGTTCATGTCATGTTATGCTATCCTAGTGTTTAAGGTATAAGACGGTAATTCCGCAGCCCTTATTTTAAATAATACACACGTGTATTTGGTTGTGGTAATCTAAGGTTAGAGCATGTCAGTAGTGTATATAAATATGTAATTGTTGTTCCCACATTTCCGTAATTCATCCTTCGCAGTACGGAGTCCGTTCCCGAACCAACTGTTTTGGTCGGAAACGAGCGCCCGTCAAAATGCTCATTACTTGAACTAGTCTTAAAACCCGTGTCGCTCATAAATATTAAATTTTTTTGTACTATTTTATTTGTTTGTTATATTCGGATCTTGTGATCCGTTTTTCTTTTGTTACTCTGATTTAGGTGACATTGCAGTCACAATGCTTGTTGACAGCTGTCATACCGTGTCGTCATGGTACGTCAGGCTGGTCAGTTTCAGATCTGTTCACGCGAGTGAACAATAAAAGGGTGGTTATAGTTTACCTTTTATGTTTGATTCAGTTAATAAATTTCATTGTTAGTAGATCCTGTTGTTTTTCTTGGCTTTATAATAATAATAAGTTAACCTTATGAACCTTGGAAGTTATGTTGATAGCAAAACCTCTAAATCACATTCACAAGAATCCATTACGACCCCGAAATTTTGAATCTTGTCTACATGCTATTTTCCAAAGGGTTTAATTTATTTATTTATTTAATATTTATTAATTTATTTATCTATTTATTTATTTATTTATTTATTTATTTATTTATTTATTTATTTATTTATTTATTTATTTAGCGTATGGCTTCTAGTGCCGGGAGTGTCCGAGGACAAGTTCGGCTCGCCGGAGGCTGTAGCTGTTTCAAGCGGACACCGAAGGGGTAAGCTACAAGTCCCGTTCAATATCAAGTAGTTCCAACATTCACCACCAGATATCACTGACTGCTAGTGGTGAACGTTTGAACTTTGATAGATCGCTTAAAGGAAATATAACCTAGAAATTAAGCTTCACACAATAATTGCAGTTAGTAGAAGGATCTTTTACATGCCATAAATCTATGACATGGGACCGCCGGCTTTACTTCCCCTCCAAAGGAAGGCATACTGAAGACTTCGGCTGGGTTTGAACCCACTATCTTGGGCACAGCAGTATGCTACCAACTACGCAACCGAAGCCGCAAGTGATTCCCGCAATAGCCCAATACAGTGTGATTATTTTTCTGAAGCGGGGCCAGCGGCCAGCCTACTGAACTCGGACCGCAGATTGCACGGAGGTCTGTAGAAACCGTAACAAAGTACATAAATTAATGGTAAATTCGCCAGAAAATCATGATTAAATAACTTACCTTTTACACAGTAGATTGTTAAGTTATGTATTGTTATGGACTATTGAGGAATTGTTCGTCATGTGAGCATCATGAGATCCAAATCTACTAAACGCTTCTCCCTTCCTTCCATAAGAGCACCAAGAGTAATCCTTGCCACGACGTGTTCGGGCCAATGCTTGTGCCAAAGGGGGCTTATTAATTGACCATCCAGCCAACGTGAATTATTACATTTCTATGATGACGCACCCAGTGTAGTGAAACTATTAATCATGTAGGTTATTCATTCTGTTAGCCCTTGAAAACTGGCGTGAAAAAATATTTTGACCCATTCTGTGTCACCAGTGCCGGATTAAGGTAAAATGAGGCCCAAGTCAATCAGATTTTTGGGGCCCCTTTATTTTTTCAAATATTTTTTAATTTTTAGCACCTGTACACTTAATAAAGTATATACAAAGAGTTCTTTTTATCAAGATGAATAATACACTTTTTTATTAAATCATACATATATACATACAGTACATTTCAATTGGAACGATCATCATTATTTGAAAATATTTCAGGTGATTTGTTGAACAATTTAACAAATCATACTGTTTTTTACTTCTGTAAAATGTAATCATTTTTTTTTCTGTTTTTCTTTTTCGGTCAATGAAATCTTCTACAATGTCATCAAAATCAATTTACCGCAGGACATCTGACTTGGTATGCATTAAACTTAGCATGTCTAATCGTTCTTGTGACATGATACTTTTTTGCGCTCTTTTGATCCGTTTCAATTTTGAAAACGAGCGCTCCGCAGAACAATTCATGAGGGTCAGGAAAACACGAGAAGCAATTCCAACGTTCGGGAATACAGACTCAAGCTTGTCTCAAATAAGAATTTCGTAAAGTTCAGAATGAGTGAACTCAGTTTTTAAAGGACATCGTAATTTAATATAGCCTAATGCTGAAACAGTCTCAGTTCTGGATAAAAAATCTAAATCTTCGGAATAAAATTGAACTAAATTAGAAATTGCTTGGGGGCCCCAGATAATTGGGGGCCCTAGGCCTAGGCCTAGTCGGGCCTAATGGGTAATCCAGCACTGTGTGTCACTACTTTTTGTCGTAGTCGTACGGATGTTAATGAAGTAATTTTACACCAGGTGTCTTCCTATAAACTATTCCCAATATAAAGTGAGGTTTATTTATATTTTTTCAAATTTAACATGGAGAAAAATGGCAATAATTTTCGTAACACAAAAATTGGCCTTTCTAGTGGAACTGATGACCAAGGTGTCCCTAGACCGTAAACATGGATCAATAGGATCGTGAGCTATGTTATTGTGCTGCACCAAAATAGTTGGATTTTTCTCCTTATTTTTTACAGACGTCCCGACTAAAGTAAGCCGAAAATTTTCTCGCGAGAACTGGCGCCATGGGTAAATCCGACCCGACCGTAAATAATATAGAAATAACTTGAGTGTTCAAAAAGCTAAGGACATAATTCTTTTGCAGGGTGAAGTTCAAGGGTAAGAAGGAAGGTACAGAAAGCGACAGGAAATAAGGGTTGACCAAAACGAAAATATAGAGCATTAATTAAGCCTCGGCTCAAAAATACGCATGCGCTAGTCCTGGCGGATTAATGACGAAAGTATTAACCAGATGTTTACACACCCACAATGTTGACTGTCAACACTGATATGGATCTCCCAATCTTCAATAAAAAATAATATCGTGGTCGCACTCACTGTGAACGTTACTTTAATGCTAAATGTAGAGATAAGCAAATCTCAGAGCAGACTTCTGTTAGTTAGGAAGCAAAATAACCAGTGATGGACGAAGCAAAGAGGATATAAAAAGTAGGTTGGCTCAGGCAAGGAAAGCATTTCTCCAAAAAAAGGAATCTGTTGACATCGAATATAGGTATTTTGAAGTAATTTTTGAAAGCCTTTGTCTGGAGCGTGGCACTCTATCGAAATGAAACTTGGACTATTGGCGCAGCAGAAATGATGAGAATTGAAGCGTTTGAAATGTGGTGTTACAGGAGAATGATGAAGATCAGATGGGTAGATAGGGTTACAAACGAAGAGGTATTAGGACGAGTGAGAGAGGAGAGATGTTTCTGTCGACTGCTAATGAAGAGAAGAGATAGGTTGGTAGGACACATACTAAGACACCCAGGAAAGGCAAGCTTAGTTATGGAAGGAAGGGTCGAGGACAAGAACTGTAGGGGTAAACCAAGGTTAGAATATGTTAAACAGATTGCCTCGGATGTAGGTTGCGGTAGCTATGTAGAGATGAAACGATTAGCTCAGAACAGGGAGGCACGGAGGGCTGCATCAAACCAGTCAAAAGACTGAAGACTCAAAGAACAAGAGATAAGCAACTTTGGGAATAGGGTGTTCGTATCCATAATGCATGCGCCATCGTTTATCATCCACGGTATTGTGTGTTGGCTGTATTCGATGATATTAATTGATTTTACACATGAAGTAAGCTGATAATTTTCATAATTGTCAATAATTCCCGTCGAAGCCATGCTATGGTGTATAATTACTATCAGATCACTGTTGTGCGAATTACAAACCAGCGTCGCGTGCTAACAGATAAGTGAACAGAATTCTGCGAAGCCCTGCTTCTAGGAATGGCAGTAGAATGGGATGGGCGGTGCATCGCTAACCACTGGATTATCGCCCGAACAGAGCATGGATCGCCAATCACAAAAACAAATGCCGCCAATTTACTGAGAAGAAACGACAGTTCTTGCTAATTAAGTATATAGCATGTGGTAAAAGAAAAGACCGCCAACAACTATAAAATAATTTTGACGTGGCTGCCATCTCTTTGCTCATTAGACCTGGATTAGTTGTACAAAATATAGTTACAATTTTGGATAAAATCCATTTGTTAGTATATAAGTTACATGTAATTAAAAATTGAAACTATCAGAAAGTTTAGAAGCATGTTGGCAGCAGTGATGTATATTAGTTACTCCAAATTAATCTAGAATGTCTGGTACTATATAATAATAATAATAATAATAATAATAATAATAATAATAATAATAATAATAATAATAATAATAATAATATCGTATGGCCTCGGGTGCCGGGTGCAAGCTTTGTTATTTGACACCCAGAGGGTAGCTTGCATGTCGAATTTCGTTGTTTCTTGAAGCACTATGAAAGTCAAGGAGGTTATATATCTAAGCTCCTTGAACACTATAGCACTTTCTATTAGAGAGATGACGAACTTTGTGTTGGCGGAAACTCCCGAGATTAATTTTGCCATTATGAACACAGCCTACTGAATTCAAATGGGTTCTTTAACATGCCAACATCGTATGACGTGGTGTCGTAATTTTTGCCGCCTTTCAAAAAGCACTTACCACGGCCAGGAGCGAACCTGCAAGCATGGGGTTAGTAGACCGACGCGTTAACCACTCACCCACCGTGGCAAGCTAGGCACTATATGTGTGCAAAGTTTAGAGCTGATGGCTTGCATACTTTCTGATATAGGCTATTGATATTTGGATTAAACAAATAGAGACAGCATTTATTAACAGTGGCAGCCCTGCTAGTTCTTACGAATACGCATAGTCATAACTGTTATGGTACACAAAGCACATACGAAATTTGGTTGAAATCCAATTTTACTATAGAAGTTATATGCCGGGGCTGCCATCTCTTTGCTCCTTGATGCCCATTAGACCTGGATTAGTTTCCCTGTAAGGGCTCATTAGATGAGTAGCTACCCTCAGGATGATAATCACTGAGTTGAGCCTGGCTCGAGGGACGTGAAAAATAAAAGCCTAGGTTGAAAATTTTCTTTGTGAGTCTGTTACTATCCATTCTTTATAGATGTTCGTAAAACTGTAAACGCCGTTTCCTTATGGTATCTGTGAAGTTCTCTGTAACTTGATAAATTTCTTGTATTTTTTTGCATCCAAATTCCATTTTCACACTTTGGTCCTAAGATTTTACTGAGGATTTTCTTTTCACCAATAATGGTTGGTTGGTTCCTCAGTTTAGGGGCTGCGACAACGCGGTCATGTAGCCCCGTGCACTTTGGGTATGTGTAGAATCTGTCTGATAACCGGTGTTAATTATTGTGATGGCTGTATTTGTGTGTGTTTTCTGTTTTTAATTCAAGTAAGGACTGAAGACATTCGATTTTCAAGTAGTTCCAACTTTTGCTACCAAATGCCACCGTCAGTGACCAACTAGTTCTCAACTTGGTTACTAGATGCCACCGCAGTCGGCTCCTGGCGACGAACGTTGATACCTAAGAGCGTTAGTAAAATTGAACCTATAATTTAGCTTCACACAAATGTAATTAGTGGAAGGTTCTTTGTCATGCCATAAATCTATAACATGGGACCGCCGGCTGTACTTCCCCTCCAAAGGAAGGCATATTGAGGAATTTTGTAACTCTCTTAAAAAATCCGACGACTTCGGCCGGGTTTGAACCCGCGACCTTGGGCATAGAAGCTCAGCGGGCTACCAACTACGCCACCGTAGTCGTTGCCAACAGTAAAAATAGATTCATATGCATTTGTCTATAGAGCTTCTGTTTTAACGACTGTGTTATAATGTCTTAATTTTGCCTCGATGATATTCTTTTATTGTATCTGATCCAAGTAATTTTGTAGTTTTATTATTATTATTATTATTATTATTATATTAGAGAATGAATTCTGATAAATGCCACGATATGATGATCACGATGATGATGATAATTGTTGTTTTAAGGCGCCTAACATCTAGATTATCGGCCCCTAACGGTTTGGGTGATAATGAAAGATGAGATGAGAATGAAAACTATAACTAATACTAACTACAAACTTACATACTAGTAGAAGAAATTGTAAACAAATAAATGGTAAGGCAAATAAAAGACAGGAAGAAAAGAAATGCCCTCAACCCTCGAAGAATGAGGATTGAGGGACTTGGAGGGAAGGAGAGCCATGATAGGCAGGAAAGGGAAAGAGGAGAGATCCCGCCTCAAGGCCTGAGAAAAAAATGGGACAAAACGGACCCAGCTCAGGAATCCCTCGGGGTCGCCAACTCCCAAACCCACCAACCGTGAGCCCTTGAGGGTGTAGCACTATCCAGGGTGCACCAGGGTACACCCTGCCTCCTTGAGGGCCTTGTGCAGAAGGCAGGAGATAACATGAAAAGAAAAAGAGGGCCAACCCCTCGAAGAATGAGGGTATCAGGAATGATGAGACAAGGGCCAATTAAGGCGGGAAATTGAAAGACTCTCTAGGCCTCGGATACCCTAATACCATCGGGGTCGGAAAATATCAAGAGTTGACCAAGAGAGGGCGACAGAAAGAAGACGGAGAGGAGCCCGGCACAAGTAAGTGAAAGCAATGCCGGACTCAGCTGGGGTCCCGTGGTCGCCAACCCACGTCCCACTAGATGTGAGCCCCTGGGGGATAAATGGCACGAGAGACTGCGTCTCTGTCATTAGGTTCCCGAGTACCTGTGACTACTTCCTGCAGCATGCTGCGATGTAGTGGGACTAATTAGAAGGGAGATCCTCCTCGTAGACGGTGCGGTAGAGTTGACTAGTTACCTTGTTACCAACTGAAGGCCACTAAAACAGACAGTCAATGCATCTTACTCTCCTGAGCGATGAATGTTCTGATCCAATCTCCTCGACATACTCTCGAGATGGGATCTATAATTATTATGACCCAGACATGTGTGTTTCCTTATTACGGTTAAATGTCGCTCAGCTGTCCTGACCAACATTTTGGAGGTAGTAAGTGAGATTGTTTAAGGATGATTTGAATGTATGGCTAATCCAATGATCTCGTAGATAGATTGATATTCGATTGAGGAGATAAAAGATCTAGCTATTATTAAAAATTATCTGTACACGTACATAATAATAATAATAATAATATCGTATGGCTTCGGGTGCCGGTTGCAAACTTTGTTATTTGACACGCAAAGAGTAGCTTGCATGTCGAATTTCGTTGTTCCTTGAAACACTATGAAAGTCAAGGAGGTTAGATATCTAAGCTCCTTGAACACTATAGCGATTTCTAGTAGAGAAATGAGGAACTTTGTGTTGGCGGAAACTCCCGAGATTAATTTTTACATTATGAACAGGGCCTACTGAATTCAAATGGGTTCTTTGACAATGTCAACCTCATATGACATGGTGTCGTAATTTTTGCCGCCTTTCAAAAGTCACTTACCACGGCCAGGAGCGAACCTGCAAACTTGGGGTTAGTAGACCGACACGTTGACCACTCACCCACCGTGGCAAGCTTACGCGTACATTATTATCTGGTATTTAAATCGGCTTCGGTGGCGTAGTCGGTAGCATGCTGAACTGCTATGCCCAAGATGATGATACGATTAGCTCAGGGCAGGGAGGGATGGGGAGCTGCATGACATCAGTCTCATGACTAACGGCTCAAACAAAAATGACAACAACAAGTGTGCAAATAATTCATGTATTGATTTCAGGCCGTATGAAGAAACCTACAGCGGTAGCTACGCTAGCTAACGTGCATCGTTAGGCCATGAGGCCAAACTCTCTGTTGACTCGATATACGTGGGTTCGATCCCCACCATCGGCCGTCCTTGAAATGGTTTCCCTTGGTTTCCCATTTTCAAATCCAAGCAAATGCTGACAGGCCACGGCCGCTTCCTTCTATATCCTTGTCCAGTTTCATTCATCTTCATTCATTTCATCTCTCATTTACACCTCTCCTGAGGTGGGTGTTAGGAAGGGCATCCGGCCGAATAAGAACACCCTTCATCGCTTTTTATCCCCGACCCCATTGAAAACGGGAATAATAATAATAATAATAATAATAATAATATCGTATGTCCTCGGATGCCGGGTGCAATCTTTGTTATTTGACACCCAGAGGGCAGCTTGCATGTCGAATTTTGTTGTTCCTTGGAGCGCTATGAAGGTCAAGGGGGTTAGATATTTAAACTCCTTGACACTATAGCGCTTTCTAGTAGAGAAAAGAGGAACTTTTGTGTTGGCGGAAAATCCCGAGATTAATTATTTTTCCATTATGAACACGGCCTACTGAATTCAAATAGGTTCTTTAACATGCCAACAACGTGTGACATGCGTGTCGTGATTTTTGTCGCCTCTCAAAAATCACCTACCATGTCCAGGAGCGAACCTGCAAGTTTGGGGTTGGCAGACCGACAGGATAACCACTCACCCACCGTGGCAAGCTAACGGGAATAATAAGGGGTAAACATACATTTCAGGCAGTAGGAAATTGTACCTTCCCAACCAATCTTGTTGGGTACACTCATGTTGACTGAATGAAAAGTAATTCCAGTAATTTAACTTGGGCACCACTGAAAAATGGCTTCTCATATCTCAATAATAATAATAAAATTATTTAAAAAAATAAAAATGAAAACGGCCGCGGTGACTGAGAGCGCTAACGCGCTACTTCGTGTCTCGCAGGCATCGGGAGAGCGTGGGTTCAAATCTCACCTCGGCCGTCCTGAAAATGGTTTTCGTGGTTTCCCATTTCCACCTCCAGGCAAATGCCGGGATGGTTCCTTTCAATAGGTCCACGGCCGATTTCCTTTCATAATCCCTTCCCTGACCCGTCCTGACAGAAAAATACATGGCCATTGGCTGCAATAATAAAATTATTATATCTCAATAAGATGGAAAGGAGAGAAGAGAAGCACAGTAGCGCACGACGCGATGTGACACTCAGCTTGTGGCGAGGCTGCTATAAATAAGAACGCCCACGCTCCACTGAGTGCCAGCTAATTAAGACCTGACGAGGCTTCACTTCACTGATCATGTGTTATGTTATGGTGTGGGGGATCAAAAACCTTCCCATCGGAGGAGAAGTTTATCGCGCCCGGTTCTACAGCACTCACACCTCACACAAAACTGAACGCATAATGATATGCCAAAAGTATGACAAACGGAAATGTAATAAGAGCTGTTTCTTTAAGTAAGGGCTGTTCTTTTTTTAAATTTGAAACCACATTTATTTTTAGGTTTTACATACCTTCCTCTACTTTTCTACATAGTTGCCTCGCTTATATAGACACTTGTCATACCTTAAAACTAAGTTCTGAAATCCCTCTGCATAAAAGTTTGTCGCTTGCTCTGACAACCAAGAATTCACGGCTGTTTTCATTTCTTCATCGTCGGCTGAATCATCGGTTCTCGTGCATTTTCGTGTCAATAGCAGTCACCTAGTCATCTGTGATCACAGATGGTCGACCTGAACGTTTATCGTCATGAACATTTTCACGGCCACTTTTGAACTCGCGTACCCATTTTCGCACTTTACCTTCCGTCATTGCATTATCACCATACACCTCACAAAGCTGACAATGAATGTCTGCAGCCGACATTTTCTTGCACTCAAAAAACGTATCACAGATCGTACCTCACACGCGGCGGGCGAATCAATAATCTTGAACATTGTAAAGATGCACAGTTCAGCGTACAGGTTAGCTACACAGCTGCAACTGACGCCTGCTTGTTCGCAAAGGATGTCAGGAGATAGCGCGCAAGCTTGTTGCGGCGTGCGCACTAACTACGGGCTTAAAAAAGGCCCTTACTTAAAAAACAGCCTTCGTAGCATCATTCATATGACATCTCTACGCTAGTCCCATCAACTACTAGAAGCATTGGCCAGTACTATCAGTACTATAGGACTCTGCCCTACCAAGGTATGGCAACTACAGTGAGGGTCCTCCCTATAGATAAAGCCCTGCGCGGATGCGGATATCCGCAACATTTTTCGCCATGCGGATATAGTTTGCATGTCTGTGTGGATAGCGGATAAGTGACCAATGGTTTCGTCCAGAGACCACTATCCCATAAAGGGTTAATAAATAACACTCGCTTACTAAAATATTTAGTACACGAGCCAGTATTTGTGTGCTCACACCCTTATAAAGTGTTATATATATATATACAGTATATGTAATATATTTTTAACATGAGCACTTAACGTTATAATAAGATAAGTATAAGTTACCTAATATGCCACCCACAAGGCCTTGCCTTACGTGGTATAGCTTACATGTATTCATCCCTTACTCGGCTGAATTTGATATTCATCACATAGATCTAAGAATGTACATTTTTAGACTAATACGCTTACTTAGATAATAATCAGAAATAGACTAAAGTTACGATATGATGAAGATTGTACATATTTAATACTGGGTATAACGGGACTCCAGTGATCAAGAAAACAAGTGAATTATACAGTGTTGTAGTGACAAGGACAATGTCTATATAGCACACGCGATTGCTTGAACAATGTACGGGTAAGTCCTAATACTTAAAAAGCTACTGTATGTATGCATATATTTTCTTGTATTGCTGGATGTAAAATTGATTATTCTTAATAAATTCTTAATAAATAAAAAATATGTGGCACACCCTTCGAAACCCCGTGTTCTTGTTACTGTCACACCTGAGTCCCATCGTGAGTGAATATATGCAGCTACACGGGCAGGACTCGTGTATCTGTCAATAGAGTCCCACCTCTACTGCCACACATATGGCAGGATTAGTCTTGTTATAAATCATATCATAACTGGTTCTTAATTTACATGCAATACAACTGGGCCACAGAACATAGGGCCTTAGCTCAACACAATAGAACTCTCACTTGCGGTCCACGGAACAGCTGCGGTTAATTGCACAGCTTCAACTTGCTTTAATCAAATATATGTTAACTGCGAAGGAATTCCTGCTGCTGTGCTTGGAGATCTCCAATAAGATTACAATATCGTCCGATCTCCACGCAATGTCTTCTAATTGATCGTTAGCTTAAGTTCAACTAACTGCATTTGTCTTCTTTGAATATTTTTCTTCAAGTGCGACTGACAAGAAATCCTTCCAAAGGTGGACTTGACGAGTTGGATTAGCTGTTATAGCAATCCAACCCGGCTTCGCCCGGTATCTTTAATGGTTTATCCAGCGTAGGCTTGAAAGGCGCATGGACGGCTGGTCCCAGACGCAATTCAGAAAAGCCCATGTGAACAGCGAACTCGACACGACTAGACAGTTTGATGCAGGCTGAAGCTGGGTTGATAGGCTCGCAAACTCGCTCCGAAGCTAGTAATTTAAATTTGTTTCACTGAATGGAGATTGTTGGAAGAAATTAAAACGTATAAACCTTTATAGTGGGCGATGTATTAAAGATAGAAATATGCGTCCCGGATTATTTTTTTTGTAGAAATTTACATGCTGAACAATTTATACTATATAGTGTTACGGCTGTGAGTTTGTTTCGTCGCCTCGCCGCATGAGTCACAGCTGCCCCCGGGCTGTGCTCTGCCTCAGTGTATTACGTGCACCTTACGCAACAGGGCTACTAGGACAAAAGGGATGGTCCAGAATATTCGTGACCCAGCCAGTGATGGAAATCTCGAGAAGCCGTGAATCCTGGACGGGTCTAGAAGCGTTTATTGAGTCACCAGCCTGCTAATATAAGAGCGACCTCGCAAGCGGGGTGGACAGTGTTTTTCGAGCTAGTGCGAGCTTTTACCTGGGCGACAGTTGTGGGTGAAGGACTGTGAAGCCTACGGATAAACTGTGTCTTGAGCGAGTGTGTTTTCTAGTGCAGCAGAGGTTAGTGTGGTGAATTGCGAAAGCACCGGGGGCTGTTTCCCTAGCCAGCGGACAGCGAAGCTGAGTGTAGTGGTGAGTGACTGGCTATCGTAAATAACGGTAGCTTGCTTATTCAAGGAAGTGTTGCAGGTAGTTCTATCGAGGCCACCGGTCTCATTAGGAAGGATTAACTCCTGTGGCTTCTTGACTAGTGAAAGGCAAGTGTTCCTTACGAGAGGAAACTAGAGTGAGATGCTAATTGCTTGTATTTGCTATTTGTGTGGTGTATCTTTCTGGCCCGCAATAAAGCTAATACGTTCCTTTAAAGGAATAATTTGTGTTGTGCTTTCTACCCACCGTAATCCAGTTAACGGAAGTGCCTCTAGGGGGGTGGCAGGTAACAATAGATATTTTAACGGTTTACCCAGCGTAAGCTAAAAGGGTGCACGGATGGCAGGTTTTTCTTCGACTCTATTCACTGAAATCGTTACTGCTCGTCTTCCTTTGGTCATAAATGAATGTTTTTCTACAATATGTGTCAAATTGCGTATTTTGAAAAGGAAAACGCAAGTTAATATTGATTGAATAACTTTGCTCATAATTCAAATAGTTTCTTTTAAATTTTAGAAGACAATTACTGAAGAGGGCTGCAATGTGGCCGAAACTGGTATAATGTATTATATTTTCATTATTTATTGACTAAGCTGTATTCAATTTAATAAATACTTATTGTATTTTATTTATGATGATTTTGAGTAAATGGGCTGCCGTGTTAACCGACTGATAGGCCCTTCCATTAGCTCACCGACATAACGAGGAGATACATCATGTGGCCTGGGCGTTGGACACCCTGAGTGGGACACCTGTGCACTTTGCCATTGTAGTAATGGGGATAAGCAAAAGAGCTTGTGGACCGATTGATAGAGCCTTTCATTAGCTCATCGACATAACGAGGAGATATGACCTCATGTGGGCTGAGTGTTGGACACCCTGAGTGGGACACCTGCACTCTTTGCCATTGTAATAATGGGGATAAGCAAAAGAGCAATTAAAGCTTAATGTTTCCACCGACAAAGAAAGGAACGCCTTTATTAATGTGTAATGGAAACAAAAGAACTACGTAACTCCTGTCAATATGAACCGTATTACAATGATTAAGATGGCTAATTTAATGCGCATATTTCATTTCAATCACAGAGCATAATTTATTGCTATCTCCCTTCACATGAGTGGGACGAGCACTTCATTCTTCTACCAGGTCATGCCATATTCTTGTGAGTGGTGGCGAGTTGTTATGTGTATCACCAATGATTGTGTAAATAGACACTCAACGTGCTCCCAGAAGTAAATGGGTGGGGAGCAGAGAAAACAGAAAGATTGTATATTGGCTTTCACGGCCAGTGAATTTAAACTCATAAATTCTTCTAAGTTTATGCGGTAACTTGTGTGGGGTTTCGCCTAGGACACCAAGCTGGCTCATCAGTGGGCTCTTGGTGTCCCCTCCCGGACCCCCACAGGAGTACAGTAGCGCAACCTCCCTTTTTATGAAGCGCACCTTTGCCTCTTTACTGCGAGGCTTTCTTCGTATGGAGGTTATGGCTGGTTGAGCTTTTAGTGATAATATAAATGATAAGTAATAAATTATGAATAATAAATAATAAATAATAAATATTGAATAATAAATAGTTAATAATAAATAATGTTGAGGTCCGGGTTCGATTCCCAGCTCTGCTGAGAATTTTAATTCTAGTCTGAGGGCTGAAAGGGGTACACTCAGCCTCGTGAGGCAAAACTGGAAAGAGGTTGGTTCCATTCCTACCTCAGCCATCTTGGAAGTGCTTTTTCGTGGTTTCCCACTTCTACTTCAGGTAAATACCGAGATTGTTCCTAACTTAAGGCCACGGTCATCTCCTTCCCAATCCTCACTTGTCTTACAAATACACACACTAATACGACCAGCACAATGAGACAGGTTATCAGACATATTCCACACACATCCAAGTACACGGGATTACATGACCACGATGTCGCAAAGCTCTTAAATAAATCAACAACAACAACAGCAACCTTCAGAAGTCAAGGACAGGGTTACTCTAGAACTATGAAATGTTACAAAGACCCAAATTATTCGTTAGCGTGTAAGGAGGGTGCTCAGAACGAGAAATTAATTCAGTAAAATCTCCAGTTCATGTCGTGATGTTGTCCGCTGTCAAAAGTGCGGCCATTAATCATCCTGTGTTGTGGGGAGTACGGGACGGTGGTCATTACTCCAGGGAGCAGGAAGTGGAACACCGGCTGTTTCTCCCACATATTAACAATTACCTTTTGTGAGGAGGAACCCCGCGGCGATCCACACACCTTCATTGTTCAGCCTGTTTTCAGCTCCCGATTAAGATGCTGCGAAGAAGATAATAGATCACTGATCGGGAATCGAAGACTGTTGGCCCTAAAGCAGCTCATGGTAGGTTTAGGCGTATATTTAGGAGGATATGGAGTTATCGACCATGCGTACCACTTTCATGAATGTACGTGTCAATCACGAACTAAATTATTGCAATAGGACAGAAAAATATCATCTCACTGCTCCCGGGAGCTCTTCACACAGGTTGGTTGGTTGGTTCCTCAGATTAGGGGCTGTGACAACGCGGTCATGTAGCTCCGTGTACTTTGGATGTGTGAAGAATCTGTCTGATAACCGGTGTTAACTGTGATGGCTGTATTAGTGTGTTATCTGTAATTCAGGTAAGAACTGCAGACGATCAATTTCAAGTAGTTTCTACTTTTGCTAACAAATACTACCGTCAACGACACCTGGTCGCGAACTTGGCTACTAGATGCCACCGCAACCGGCACCTGGCAACGAATGTTGAAGCTTCATAGAGCGTTATCAAATCTTACCTACAAATTTAGCTTCACACAGTTGTAGTTAGTGGAAGGTTCATTTGCATGCCATAATTCTGTGACATGGGCCCTCTGGCTTTACATCCCCTCTGAAGGAAGGCATACTGAGTGATTTTTAATGCTCTAAAAAATCCGACGACTACGACCGGGTTTGAACCCGCTATCGTGGGCATAGAAGCTCAGCATGCTACCAACTACGTCACCGAAGCCGCTATGCTAATCTCGATCTTTGATTCGATAACGTCACTGGCAGAAGACATCATGATCGGAGACCGATTTGGATATATCTCATGGCTCCATCGATGACACCAAGCGTTAGACCACATCCTTTGTCGTGTGTAGTTCACTAAATCTATCACTACGAGCACTAGTGTTGACCCATACGGGGTCAAATCAAAATAGAAATAATGTACATCCGTTTTGAGAAATTCAAGAGTCTGCTTGCCACAAATTGAAGGGAGATAAGGAATCAAAGAATAGACTAACAGAAACAAACTTTGTTTTCATTTAAATCTGCAGAACAAGTTCCATTTTAATTAATAAATACAATTATTTTAAAAACAAGCGTTTTTAGCATGATTGTTCAAAATGTCATTTAAACCGGAAGGGATCATCATACTTTTGTTTAAAAAAAAGATGGAGCCTTTCACTAATGTAAATGCATTACTATTGTGCTGTAGTTAGTCGTTAGCTGATTATAATACGATTCTCAATTTGAATCTCGTTATAAGGTTAGGTTTATTTAGTCTTCACGGTATTTGTGATTCAAAAAGACAACGATTTTTCCATCCAGGTTGGTGTTTCCCAAAGACTCAGCGAGGGAACTCACCACTACCGCCTCTACGGGCAGTGTCCTAGAGCTGGGAACATCTGGTTGGAGTGGATACAACTGAAGAGGTGTGATCAGCACCTCGCCCAGGCGGCCTCTCCTGCAAAGCGAACTGGGGCTTCATGAGGGATGGGAAAGTAGGGGAAGATGGGGATTGGAAGGCGAGGAAGCGGGAAGGAGGCGGCCGTGGCCTTACAGCAAGGACCATCCCGGCATTTGCTCGAAGATGAAGTGGGAAACCACGGAAAACTACTTCGAGGTTGGCTGAGGTGGGAATCAAACCCCCTCTACTCATTTGGGCCACCCGAGGCAGAGTAGACCCCGTTCCAGTCCTCATACCACTTTTTAAATTTCGTGGTAGAGCCGGGAACCGAACCCAGGACCTCTGGGGCGGCAGCTAACCATGCTGACCGCCACACTACGGAGGCGACTGGTATTTGTGAATTATGTGAGTAAAGGTGTATATGCACGTGTATACAATTTAGAATGACAAAATGTAATAATAATAAGTAGCTTGCCTTGGTGGGCGAGTTGTTATCGTGTCGGTCTACCAACCCCAAGCTTGCAGGTTCGCTCCTGGCCGTTTTAAGTGATTTTTTTTAAGGCGGCAAAAATCTCGACACGGATGTCATCCACTGATTTAAGTAGACCGTGTTCATAATGGCAAAATTAATTAATCTCGGGATTTTCCGCCAACACAAAGTTCCGCATTTCTCTACTAGAAAGCGCTATAGTGCCAAGGAGCTTAGATATATAACCTCCTTGACTTTCATAGTGCTTTAAGGAACGACAACAAAAAATTCGAAATGCCAGCTGTCCTTTGGGCGCCAAATAACAAAGCTTGCACCCAGCACCCGAGGCCATACTAAATTATTATTATTATTATTATTATTATTATTATTATTATTATTATTATTATAGTTTAGGTTTGTTTTGTCTTCACGGTATTTGTGAATTACGTGTGTAATGGTGTATGTGCACGTGCACACAATTTAGAATAACACACTGTAATGATAATAGGTCAATTAACAAATTTAGTATGCACTGAAATTTAAACATAGTGATCAGGATCTGATGATGGCCACTTGAGAGTCGAAACGCGTGATCCTAAATTGCCTCATTTAGTGACAATTGACTAATACATGTAATTTATTGCAGGAGTGTTTTTAGCCTATTTTCAATTTTGAAAAAATAGGCTTATGAGATCACCTTTTGTCCGTGTGTGTGTGCGTGTGTGTGTGTGTGATTCGTGTGTGTGTGTCCCCCTAATAAAATCTAAACGGCAGGAGCGATTTCAATGAAACTCGGAAAGTTTATAGCACTATTCCCGGCGACCTCGACCGTGCCCTTCAAATTTTGTTACGACTCACCAATCCAACATGGCGGCTGTGCGAAATATTTCACCAGCATTCAATATCTCCGAAACTATTACCGATATTACCCTGACATTTTCTATGGTGATAGAGAGAACTACTATAAGTTCACTTATGTGACTTTTGAAAACCTGGTAACTACAAAACCAACATGGCGGCCAAGCGAATTTGCGACTTTTAAATAGACGTTTCTCGCGATTTGACCAACCAAACACAATGAAACTTGGTACAGTATATGTTTATATACATTGTAATGCACCGACATCTAACTTCGTTCAATTGTTTACTTAATCACAAGATGGCGGATGTGCGAAATATTTCACCGGCATTCTATATCTCTGAAACTATTAGCGGTATCTCCCTAAAATTTTGTACGGAGATAAAGGGCCCTACTGGAATTCCATCTATAAGATTTTCAAAAACCGGTTAACTACAAAACGAACATGGCGGCCAAGCGAATTTGAACATTTTAAATAGACCTTTCTCGCGATTTAATGTTCCAAGCGCACTGAAACCTGGTACAGGAAATATTTATACACATTGTAATCCACTGGTATCTAATTTAGTTCAATTGTTTACATAACCTCAAGATGGCGGCAGTGCGAATTTTAAAATTAAGTTTTTATTTCTTGTGATGTAGTCATGCGATCGAAGTGAAAGTTTGAATAATGAACCTACGCAATAATTTTCCTTTAATGGTACATGACTCTATGGCCTATACATTTAACAATCCAACATGGCGACCATCCGAAATATTTAGACGATACTGAATATCTACGAATCTATTTTAGCAATCAAACTGCATTTTTTAATGTTCATAGCGATTATGAACTTAAGTTCACCTATAGGACTTTAAATAACCTGGTGATCACAAATCCAACATGGCGGTGACGCGAATTATAAATATTCACATGAACGTTTCTCGCAATTTAACCATCCGCGTGCAGTGAAACTTGGTACAGTAAATCTTTATCCGAATGTTAATCCACTGGCATCTAATTTATTTCAATTGTTTCCATAACCTCAAGATGGTAGCTGTGAAAAAATTTTAAATCTCCTTGTTTTTTCTTGTGTCTTAATTATGCGATTGAAGTTTGAATACTACACGTTCACAATAATCTGCATGTAACAGTAAACTCTAGGACCTACATATATAAAATCCAACATGGCGACCATTCGAAATATTTAGTCGGTTCTCAATATCTACGAATCTCTTACAGCAATCAAACTGAAATTGTGTATGTTGATAGTGGCAATTAACATAAGTAGGATATATGAAAATAGGCTGTATAGTTCTTCACGGAACTACTTGTTTTTTTTTTTTTACCCTTTATGGGATAGTGGTCTCTTTATTAACCACGTGTCATAAGAAGAGTATATATTTTCAAAAATGCTGATAGTTGAATCTTTCAGCCAAATTTCAGAGAATTTTACTGCCGATGTGCTAGTATTTTCTAAAAAGAAATATTATATACGTATCTACTTGACGTAATGTGTTGGATAAAATTTTAAACTAAAAACATTAACAAGTATAGTGTAAAAATAAAATATAAATCTGGATATAAAAATAACATTACAATAATAAAAGAAGTATATAAATTTAAATAATAAACATAACTATAAAGAAGTTTTAAAAATATTGTAAAAATCAATTTGAAAATAGTTAATTAAATAACTCAATATAAATGTCAAAATTAAATCTATAAGAATATAAATTGAAAATTAAAAATAAATACATAAACATCAAACATTTGAGAAACGAAAAATAACATTATTAATAATTATAATAATTAAAATAAATTATAATGTAAAAACACATAAAATTTAAAAACAAGAAGTTCCGTAACGAACTAAAGAGCCTACTTTTCTTAAAATTAAGATTCATGCCAATGATTAATCTACAGTATATGAACCTATCTAGATTAATGACGAAATTAAGTTGGTAATATCGAAATGTTTAATTAGTTAGAAATATACCTGGTATAATGTAACCTAATAGAGCACTACAGTTGGCAGCCCTGGTGACTGAATATATCCTTAGTTCCATCTTTTAAGGTACAGAATACAGAATTTGGTTGAAGTGCAATGGACGTTACATGCAGTTAGACATTGGATCTATCAGCACGCGTAAAAGCATGTTGGCAACAATGTCATGCGTGTGCTGGTCACAATGAATATGATATATTATGATATCTTGTTGTGCCAATTTTGGTTGAAATCCATATGTTAGTATAGAAGCTACATGTATTTTAAAATTGGATATATCAGCAGGCATATAATCATGTTGGCAGCACTGACTTATATGAATTACACCAAATTAATCTAAAACGTCAGGTACTATACGTGTGCATAGTTTAAAGCTGTCGGCTTGCATACTTTCTCATATATTGGTATTTGGATAAAAAGTAGAGAGAGCAATTATTAACAGTTGGCAGCCCTAGTGGCTCTTAATAATACGCTCAGTCATATGCGTTTACGTACACATATTACATACAAAATTTGGTTGAAATCCAATCAATAGTGTAGAGGTTATATGCATTTAAAAATTGGACCTATCAGAAGGCTTAAAATTATTTTGGCAGCACTGTCATGTATGGCCTCCTGGCAATTAAACTGAAATAGTATTATCTACATGTGTGCCAATTTTGGAATAGCTCCCATGCATACCTTCCAAGATATCCAACATGGAGCTCAAATTTCTAGTGCGTTTTTTCAGCAGTTGGTAGCACTGATATCATTTTCAAATTTGGGCTTGAGATATTCCGGTATACATCTTTACTCATACTAAATTTGGTTCCGATTGCTGCAGCCGTTTAGGAGTTGATAGGGGGACACACACACACAGCCAGACATACAGACAGAAGGACAGACAGACAGACACACATTTTCACGGATCGATCTCATAAGTCTACTTTTTCCTCATTTTTGGAAAACGTGAAAAGTAGGCTAAAAATCCCTATAAAGGGTTAATGTATGTCTTGTACCCCGTCCATTCATTGATCATAATCGTGTTCACCGACTGAAGATCTACAATATTGACAACCTCTTCATGTGTTACTCTATCTACCCATATTATGATCTTCATCATTCTCCTTCAACTCTCTTCTGTTTTTGCTGCGCCAACAGTTCAATAATAATTGTTCCTTATATATGCAGAGTAATGCCTCCCCCGTGGTGTTGGGGTAGTGTGCCTGCCTCTCATTGGAGGCCCAGGGTTCGATTCCCGGCTCCGTCAGGGATTTTTGAAACTGACGTGAGGGCTGGAACGGGGTGCACTCAGCCTCGTGAGCAAAATTGAGTAGCTGTCTGACAGTGAGGCAGCGTACCGGTCACGATAACCAAGATTGACGGCTGAGGGGACCCGATGCGCAGACCATGCGTCACCCTAATATCTGCAGACCAAATGGCTGGACAACGGTCACTTGGTAGGCCTAGGCCCTTCATGGGCTGTAGTGCGAGGGGTTATTTATATTATACGAGGCACGTCCAGAAAGTAAGTTCCGTTTGGTAATAAATTTAAATTGTGTACAGATACAGAAAAAATATTTACTCCACAACATTCTACACCTCTTCAACTACTTTTCCACATATCTGCCGAACTTTTGCAGGCATTTGTCATAGCGTGGCACAAGTTTTTGGATACCTTCTTCATAGAAGTTTGCCGCCGACCGTAAACGAGAGTGAAGACTCCCCTGTAAGATATCCTACCGTTTGGCCACGACTGTTAGGCAAATTGCGTGCTTACCAGGAGAACTGCGTATGTTTAGGAGTTCTCCTGACCACATACACAATTTGCCTAACAGTGGTGGCCAAACGGTAGGATATCTTACAGGGGAGTCTTCACTCTCGTTTACGGTCGGCGGCAAACTTCTAAGAAGAAGGTATCCAAAAACTTGTGCCACGCTTTGACAAATGCCTGCAAAAGTTCGGCAGTTATGTGGAAAAGTGGTTTAAGAGGTGTAGAATGTTGTGCAATAAATAATTTTTCTGTATCTGTACACAATTAAATTTTATTACCAAACGGAACTTACTTTCTGGACGTGCCTCGTATGTGCATGATATGAAAAATTCTCAGGATCATCTTCAAGTAACTGTAACTTGTTGTAATTTAAATCTATCTTATTAAGAATGCAAAGCATTCTTTTAAAAAGGTGTTGCAGTTATTTTGTTTTGTCGAACTCATAAATAAGTCGCAGACATTCTGTGTCCATTAGATCCATGCCTAAATACGACCCTAAATATACCACTTCCACCATCTCCGATACTGAAGGAAAAATGATCCAGTTTAATTCAATTTCACTTAGATAAAACGAACTAAAAATGTATTTCATATGCACGCAACCAGCCATGTACTTATTACGACAACGAATTACAGTTGGCAGGATTCTCGCTCAGACCGAAAGTAGTTTTGCACAAATCTGAATAGACCGCTATCTTCAAGTGTTAAAGTAATATGACAAGGCAAATCGTAAACACGTAACGTGCTTAACGAATGCACATACATTATTATTGCATTAAGTATGCTCATTTGAATGCAGCTATGATAATCACCTCTGTACATAGTATGGAACAAAGTCACAAATTCTTAAATCTAACGGGTAATCTCGAGAGCCACTGGATACATTTTGATACGATTTTCACCATTATGTAAAGGATATATCGAGGAAGGTTGCAGTAGAAAAACATTCATTTATGACCGAAGGAAGCCGAGCAGTAACGATTTCAGTGAATCGAGTCAAAGAAAAACCTGCCGTCCGTGAGCCTTTTAAGCTTAAGCTGGGTAAACCGTTAAAGATACCGGGCGAAGCCGGGGTGGGTTGCTATTTAAAAATAAAATCGTGTGAAGCAAGTTGTAACTCCTGCAATCTTAGTAGAAGTAGCGAGTCATAACCGCTGCAATAAATCATTGATACACTATTGACGGTACGGCTCTACCCTCCAGTACAGGTGCATTGACAGTTCGGCTCTACCCTCCAGTAATAGTAATAATAATAATAATAATAATAATAATAATAATAATAATAATAATAATAATAATAATAATATCGTATGGCCTCAGGTGCCAGGTTCAAGCTTTGTTATTTGCGCCCATAGGGCAGCTTGCATATCGAATTTTGTAGTTCCTTGGAGAGCTATGAAAGTCAAGGAGGTTAGATATCTAAGCTCCTTGACACTATAGCGCTTTCTAGTAGAGAAAGGAGGAACTTTTGTGTTGGTGGAAAAAACCGAGATTAATTTTGCCATTATGAACACGGCCTACTGAATTCAAATGCGTTCTTTAACATGTCAACATCATACGACATGCGTGCCGTGATTTTTTCGCCTTTCAAAAAATACTTACCACGGGCAGGAGCGAACCTGCAAGCTTGGAGTTGGTAGTCCAACACGATAACCACTCACCCACCGTTGCAGGTGCAGGTGCATTGACGATAATAAGCTCTCATTTGTCAATCATTTCCATTTTAATTTTCTTTCCGTGAGGAATAGCAGAGCATTCTTTAGACACTTTCAAGATGAAAGTGTAGGAGTCGAAAATGTGACCACTCGGGACTCTTTATCTAACTATTTTATCATTTTAAATGATCTTGTCGACTTCGTCTTTACGCTGGGGTCTGGAGTTACATTACGGTGACGGGACGAAATGTACCCAGATGCACTGAGGTGTGTGACGTCATAGTACCGCTTGGTGCATGTGTTCCCAGACAATCTCTACTTCGTTAGTATAAGACAAAAATCCCCGATTCTTGGATGTCAGGGGTAATCTCGAGAACCACTGGATCGATTTTGGTGCGGTTTTCACCATTCTGTAAAGGATATCTGGAGGAAAAATTCTGTAGAAAATAATTTATGTATGATCAAAGGAAGCCAAGCAGTAACGATTTCAGTGAAAAAGTCGAAAACAAACTTTGAGTCCGTGCGCTTCTTAAGCTTGCGCTGGGCAATCCGTTAAAAATATCAATATACTATGAGCGTAAGAATTGGTCAGCATGAAAAGTTCTACATAAAAGTCCGCGAGAGCATATCTCTATCTTCAAGACATCGCCCACTATAAGTGTTTTTAGACTGGATGGAAGGGGCACGTCCCCGCGCGCTCTGGTGAGCGTGACGGCATCCCGCGCGCTTGACCTTGCTTTGCCCTTGGTTTGCACTTGCCGTTCGCGAGTAATTTGAAACAAGATAAGCAAGATAAGTATTAAGCAGATACTTTCTAACATGTCAAGAGCCTTTCTTGCATTTTTCACCATTTGTAGCATTTAAAATGATACAAAATCTAGTTTTTCAGACTGTCTGTCACTTTTTAGGTATACCTATACCCAAGTTGCCCCCGGGGAACACACCTCCCAATAGTAAATAAATGAAAATCTAAATCTACAGATTTAAATGAAAATAAAGTTATATTGTTTTAATCTATTATTTGATTCCTTATCTTCAATTTGTGGGAAGAAGATTTTCGAATTTCTGAAAATGGAATTAGATATTTTGATTTTGATTGACAATGTATGGGTCGACACTAGCGCTCACAGTGATAGATTTAGGCCACAAAGGATGTGGTCTAACTGTTGGTGTGTATGACTTGTCAGTCAAAACGGAAGGAGATATTTCGATTTTGATTTGACTATGTCGAACCCATAAGTAAGTCGCAGACATTCTGGGTCCATTAGATCCTAGCGCTTGTAGTGATAGATTTAGTGAACAGCATTCGACAAAAGATGTGGTATATTGCTTGGGGTCCATGACTTGTCAGTTTAGTGTGTGTCATCATGCCGCCAATAATAGGAGGCGTTTGGTTCATACACCAGATATTCAAAAACTGAATTTAAAAAATTAAAAAGCAGAAAGTACTGTAGTAAGATACAGCGACGAACCTGGAACGAGTCGGCAGCAAGATGAAGACGTAATCGTTGAACGATCAACAACTACAAATGAAATTTCTTCAGCGGCTTCGGTGGCGTAGTTGGTAGCATGCTGAGCTTCTATGTCCGAGATCGCGGGTTCAAACCTGGCTGAAGTTGTCGGATTTTTTAAGAGAGTTAAAAATCCCTCAGTATGCCTTCCTTCGGAGGGGAAATAAAGCCGGCGGTTCCATGTCATAGATTTATGGCATGTTAAAGAATCTTCCACTAATTACATTTGTATGAAGCTAAATTATAGGTTAAATTTGATCAACGCTCTTAGGTTCCAACGTTCGTCACCAGGAGCCGACTGCGGAGGTATTTAGTAACAAAGTTCTGAACTAGTAGTCGCTGACGGTGGCGTTTAGTGGCAAAAGTAGGAACTACTTGAAAATGCAATGTAAGCAGTCCTTACTTTAATTAAAAACAGATAACACACACTAATACAGTCATCACAATTAACACCGGTTATCCGACAGATTCGAAACACGCCCTAAGTACACGGGGCTACATGACCGCGTTGTCGCAGCCCGTAAACTGAGGACCCAACCAATCAACGAAATTACTTCAAAGAAACGCAAATCTCGCCAATAGAAGACGAAGACAGACTATACTCGTATGGATTCGTGGAAACAATACATGGACACCAAGCGTTAGACCACATCCTTTGTCGTATGTAGTATTGAAAGGTCAGGTCGATTAATTGTTTTCGATTAAAGTCGAATTATTCGATTAATCGATCATAGCTTATTACAAGTTCTAATAGCAAGCTGACCAATTAGCCGTGGGGGTCCAAACTACTCGGCATGAGGGCTGCAGATTGCCAGAACAGGAAAACTGATCTCATTCCTAGTGCGTGGGAGTTGGCTTACAGTTTGCATGATAGATAGAGTGAGTTAACAACTATGATCATAAATAACACTTAAGAGATCTCAGTAGGTCTATTTGATACCCCTGACGGGCACAATGCTTTCCTGGTGTGTCTGGAATATTCTTGAGATGATGTCAGCCACACGAACCACCTTGAGATTAGACCAGTCCTTGAGCAAAAATTAAAATAAGAGGTCGGAGGTCATGTTATAATGCTAGCCTGTTGAACAGCTCGTTACTGTCCGATGGGGCAGAACCTCCCACTATATAGTGATAGCAGATCCAGATGTAACCGAGATACTGACAACCTTATTTGCTACTGGTGCTATATAGGGGGGCGATGCTAATTGGCGGATGACATGAGAATCCATGTTGCGAACGTTTTACATAAACAAGCTCTTAGGCCGGTATAAATCACGAAACTAACGGTCACGAATCAAGGCGCACGCACGCAAATTTCTATACGGTTCAGTAACGATATTTATATTCGACGATGTCGATGTAAATATTATATGTCGGAAAACTGTATTATAATGGGGGTCATTAGAGTGCTACTTTTCATTATAACACAGTTTTTCCAACCAATCAGAGCTCAATATTTTCATTCATTGACCAATTAGGTGAGGATAGCTTCTGAAATGAACTCAAAATCCAACATGTCGGACATGAATTACATGAGTTGACAATATAGCCTATATTGGATCAACCATTGTAGTTACAATGCACAAACGGGGCAATATTGCAAAACAAATAGCACTGTACCTTAATATCCACAACTCCAATTTCTACACATTCGTAAGATCTCGCCGACAAGTTTAGTGAAAACTGTTGTTGACATAAACGCACCAGAACGTCATGAAGGAAGCAGGCCTATGACATTAGTTCCACGGAAATTATATTCCAGCTCTCTGTTTAGTAGATGGATTTGTTGTTGGAAACTATTCCGCCAGATGTGATAACTGTACTCTTTGGGACTCAATTATTGATTTGCTTCCCGTTGACATTCTATACGCATCGAATTTGAAGAATAGCTAGTTGATAATACGATACATTTTAATTTCAAAGTGTTTATAACAGCCTATTTTGTGTTATTTGACCAAAATAACAAAATGATCCAACATAGTACATGTGCGCTATCTGTTGGTGCTACTTCAGGATGAACAATGTTTCAAAGCTTTGGGATTCGTTATTGGGTAGAGATCAAATGCTGAGCCCACACAATTCCCAACAAGAAAAAATCAACCGGCAGAATCTCGACGGCTATTTATGAATATTTATGTTAGAACATATAATAAAGTTATAATTATCGTCGAATATAAACAGTCGTATGCAACTCGCCTATAATGGTAATTAAGACACTCGTATGGAAATTATAAAACATAAACGTGTCTTAATTATTGCCATTATAGGCTCGTTGCATAATGTACTATTATGGTATATGTCGTAGGATTTTGATAAAACAAACTATAATCCACCAACTGCTTCACATTTGGGTAATCAAGGTTCGAATTCCAGCCCAAGGCTAGGCGATCGCTTAGATGGATTTTAGTAAGTCTATTGCACATTCTACTAGAGTGGTGGTTAACATTACAGGAGTGACAATGAGGAAATCAGGTATTCTACGGATCGGAGCGTGGAATGTTTGTAGTCTGTTACGCAGTGGAAGGTTGAGGTTGGATTTGGTGGGGATTAGTGAAATACGCTGGCTGGAAGATCAGGACTTTTGGTCAGGAGACTGACTATAGGATCATTAGCACTAAATCAAACAATGGCCAAGCAGGGGTTGGTCTCATATTGACTAGGAAACTCGGTCAGCGGGTAGAATATCATGAGCAATATAGTGAACGGATTATTGTAGCAAAAATCAATACAAAATCTACGTGCACCACAGTGGTACAAGTCTATATGTCCACCATTCAAGCTGATGATGAAGATGTTGAAAAGGTCTACGAAGATAGATGAAGTTCTAAGGTATGTCAAGGGTGACGAAAATGTTATAGTAATGGGAGATTGGAATGCTGTGGCAGGAAAATGAAAATAAGAGAAGATAGTAGCAGAATTCGGATTAGGTGAAAGGAATGATCGAGGAAGCAGACTGATGGAATTCTGCACCGAGCATGAGTTGGTCATAGCTAACACCTAATTCAAAAAGCAAAATAGAAGAATATACATATGGATGAGACCCGGAGATACAGGGCCTTACCAAATTGACTTCATTATGGTCAAGCAGAGATTTCGAAACCACGTTTTGGATTGCAAAACATATCCCGGTGCTGACATAAACTCTGACCACAATCTGGTTGTTATGAAATGCAGACTTAAGTTGAGGAAATTAAAGAAAAGTCAAAAGCCAAAAAGGTGGGCAATAGACAGACTGAAAGAGAAGGATGTGAACAAACGATTCAAGACCAGCAGAGGATTTTCACAAATGTGAAACACAACCATTCGTTGCTGCTAGAAACTGGACTGAGAAAGATGTCTTCGAATATGAAAGAAGTACCATGTGAGGTTCTTCTTTGAATGGAAGAGGAATGGACTATGTTAATACCACTGTCTGTGTGGTCTCACTTCCTTCATCCCATCAGCTGTTCCTACAACAAGTCTTACAAGTCCCACACTTTCACTCCAGAATCATTGCACCAGGAACAGCCTTACTCGGACTACATCCATATTATTGCCAGCGATTAACTGTAATCTCAACTCCTAACCTACCGTACAGCTCTTTCTAGTTATTTATTTATTTCTCGTGTCGGAAACATACAAATTCACTTTTGCTATAGGCTACATATAAGGGTAAAACTGTCTAATTATATAACACGTGCCCAATACTGAGCAACATCCAAGGCGCTCGGAGTGGCTAGCAGGAGATCTTCCTCTGACAAGATGAAGGGCACAGAGGGCAATGAAGCATGTGTCTTGTGGTTTGTTCTTGTCCACACTGGCAAGACGTTTCACATGTATTGAGGCCCCATCTCCTTAGATTGTCACGGGATCTTACAACTCCTGATCGTAACCTGTTTAGGGATTTCCACACCAACCAACTCTCGTTGTGTCCGGGTGGTAGTTCTTCAGCTACTGGCATCCAACCGCAGGGGTGAGGGGTCGACTTCTTCCATATATCCAGCCTTGCCTTCTCCGGTGAGACGGTAAGCATCTCAGATGTCCTCAGGAAGCTCTTTCGGGACCTCGGCCATTGCTGAGGAAGATTATATCCATACAGTTGGTGGGAGCTGTTCTCTTCCAGTCTCAGCCTCTCCCTGTTGGCAGCCACCTCTCTGCGTACACAAAGTGGTGCTATTCCAGCCAGGCAGTAGAGCTTATCTGTTGGGGTAGGTTTTAAGCAACCTACAGGTTTCGTTCAGGGCTGTATCTACCTGTCTGGAAAAATGTGTTCAGTAGCAAGTAATTTGTTATTCTATTCTTTTTTTTTTAGTTGACTAAGTGTTTGTGCGCCTACAAAGACACGGTAAATGACGCAGGCTCCCTCAGGGAACAAGGCTCTTATGAAAGGCTCTTATGAATAATAACGTGATAATTATTAAGTATTAAAGGCGTGATTACTCATGATTTGATATTTTAATAACAGATGACATTTCCAAAATCAATGATTTTAAAAATGAAAATACTTCCTCTAATCTTGAACTTGTAAATGAAGGGAAGGAGTGTGTAACGGAGAAAGGAGGGACAAAGGAAGGAGGGAGGGAAGTAAGAAAGAAAGAGGGAAGTTAAGAACATCACATTAAAATAAAAATATAAAAACAGATCTGTTACAAAAAATATATTAAATAAGAAAGATATATGTCTCGATACAAAACCAGCTTAAAGTAGGAGAGATCTTAAAAGAAAATTAATATAGTAATGAGAAACGAATAATAGAGACTTTTAGAAGATTAATAATTTTAGAATAATTTTTGGTAACTTCTGTTGAAGTAAATTTGGTAAATGTAAGTCCTAGCACCTTTTCTTATTATAATTTGCGCTGGTACTACATTAGAAGTACATCGTATATTGACTTAAGTTTCAAATCTTCTTACCGGTTTTGAGTTCAGTCAGTGGTTTTTGATTGGATTGCCTCCTTAAGAGCAAGTTATTCAGTACGTAAAAAAAACCTGACCGAAATTACCCTCAAACATTTGGCTTCAATCTGTGGTAATCACCTCGTGGCATTCTTGGCTGTCACCCCTTAAGTGAATCGCTCACTTGAGCCTGTTTTAATAAACCACTAAATTGCGTATAGTGACTTCTTCGTGTTTACCACAAGTTGGCCACCTCTGGCCTAGTATGTCAGTCACTACAGCACAAGGTAGTTGATATTAAAAAAAAGGAAGGAAGCTTGTAGTTTAACGTGACCGTTAATCTGTAGATTATGAGCCACGGGACCTCCTTTTTACGTGGAATCCGAACCACAGGACATGGCATTTCACTTCGAAAATCTCACATGCGTTAGTTGATATAACATTCCTCTGCCGGCTTCGGCAGCATGCTGAGATTCTATGCCAAAGATCGCGGGGTTAAACCCAGCAGAAGTCGTCGGATTTTTTAAGAGCGTTAAAATCCCTCAGTATGCCTTCCTATGAATGGAAGTAAAGCCGGAGAGGGGGGGGATGTCATTGATTTATGTCATGTAAAAGAACCTTCTACTAACTACAATATTGTGTGAAGCTAAAATGTGTAGGTTAGATTTGATAACGCTCTATTAGTTCGAACGTTCATATTCAGGTGCTGGTTGCGATGGTATCTAGTAGCCAAGTTCGCAGATAGGTGTCGTGGATGGTAGCTTTTGGTAGCAACAGTAGGAACTACTTGAAAATTGATCGTCTGTAGTCCTTACCTGAATCACAGATAAAACACACTAATACAGCCATCACAATTAACACCGGTTATCAGACAAATATTTCACACCTACATGACCGCGTTGTCAAAGCCCCTAAACTAAGGAACCAACCAACTAAAATTCCTGTATAGGCCTGATGTTTGAGCTCAGTGAAATCTATTGGGGAAACCGTTATTCTTCAATCTATATTTTATCCCACGGATGTGAGAGATCACACTGCCTGGTAATACGTTTTTAGATATAGAATATTTACTGAATATCTATTACTGAGCCAGAATCCGGGCAAAAACTTGGGATAATCATCCTGATTACGGAAACAAAAAACGTTCCTGCAATGAATTGAATGCTTTGAGGTTAGACATGCGGTTTTAGCCCAAGCGGAATACCAGAACACTTTTTCACTTCAAAATAATCGCATTGAGTTTTGATGTAATTGACATCCTGTCTCAAGAGCCGTTTACTGACATAGTCGACCACAATAATACCGACAACTTACTTACTTACTGTCCTCGGCACTACAGTCCAATAGGACCTTGACCTCTTCAACAATCGTTGTCCAATCCTGACGATTTTCTGCACGTTTCTTCCATCTTTTACTCCCGTCATCCTCCACGTCATCCAACCACCGTTTCCTGGGTCTTCCTTTGCATCTTCTTCCACCTGGATTTCCTCTATAGGTCTTTTTGATGTGTAACATCTTTCCGCTCGGTTGCTGGATAGTTTTGTGGGAGTCATTTTGAAAATTGGGGACGGAAGTGAATCGGGCGGAATTGGATCGAACGGAAGTGGATCGGACGGAAGTGAAGACGCACTGCCAGAAAAATGGGACGGAAGTGAATCGGGCGGAAGTGGATCGAACGGAAGTGGATCGAACGGAAGTGGATCGGACGGAAGTGAAGACGCACTGCCAGCTGGATGTACTATTGAAAATGTGTGTATTGGAAACAAGGCAGTGTGTGCTCTGTAGCGCGAGAATGTTATGGCAATACAGTAGGCAGTGCATTTAGCAGGCACTAGTTTGACGAGCACAGTGGCAAATGTTTCACCGACTTTCATTTGTCATTGAGCAGTTTATGAAGCTTCACGTTCAACGTTGAATATCACATGGGGTAGGACAAAGACGACAAATGACATTTAAGTAAGCGGCATTATTGTCAAGCTGTGGGTGAGAAGTCAAATATTAAATGTATAACAGAATGCTGTTATATGAGTGGAATAAAAGCTGTATTTTCATCATATGTGAGACTATGTCATTTCATGATTGTAGGAAGCCATGTTTTGATTGTTTACGACGAACTGTATGAGAGCCTTGAGAATAATGAATGTTACAGTTACTGAGGAATGTGCTCACAGTATTTGAGAGTACTGTCGACGTTGTGTGTCACTTTCTTATTATGAATTATTAATGTAAAAGGAAGGAAGGAAACTTGTAGTTTTGCGTGTCCGTTAATCTCACGATCATGATCCACGGTACCTCCCTTTTACGTGGAATGCGAACCACAGGACATGGCATTTCAATTCGAAAATCTCACATGTATTGACCGGGAATCAAACCCGGTCTACCTTGGTGAGAGACTAACAGCTTGACCGCTGCGCCACAAATGTGACAGTAGCATATCTCCAATTCAACCTATACATTCATCATAGTACCAGTATGAAAATGGAATGTAAATTAACATTTTAACAATGTCCAAGCTGTGTAGTATACGAGTAGGATAACATGTCAGATGTTACACATCATATGCGACTACTGTAAGGCTCGTATCGTTTTTTAACCAGTCTATCACCTGCCATTCTCTCCACATGCCCCAGTCATCTTAGTATATTACTCTTTATTTCCGAAACTATATCAGGATGGCCATTTGAAAATCCACAGCCTGCTTCCAGTCGACCGATCGGGTCAGGGAATGAAATGAATGAAGCCCCCATCTAGCGGCGAGGATATGAACTGTGCCGGCTGCCGAAACCTGTCGCACTCCCCTGGGGCAATTATTAAATGAATGACAGATGAAATGATAGTGGAGAGTGTTTCCGGAACGAAATTGGTGACAGGGAAGACCGGAGCACCCGGAGAAAAAACCTGTCCACCTCCGTTTTGTCCGGCACAAATCTTACATGGGATTACCGGGATTTGAACCACGGACCCAGCGATGAGAGGCCGGAGTGCTGCCGCCTAAGCCATGGAGGCTCCTATCAGGATGACCATTAGTTCCTGCAATTCTTTGTTTTCCCGTATTCTCCATCTTCCACTGACAACTGGTGGTTGTAATATAAACGATGCAAAGGCTGGCAAGTCATCAGCCTTCACAGAGAATTCGCTCTTCAAGGACATGGGATGTAAATGAAGGAAGGAGAAGAGATCTTCCCCGAGGGCATCCCGTCAATTAAAAGGATTCCCCTACATGGTCAACAACAGTGAGAGTTATTCGTAATGAAATGAGAGTGCAAGAGGGCGGTGTTAAAATAGGAGCAAGGTAATTTCCGTAGCCAGTGGTGTGGTCACAGCATCCGGTGCAGATATCTACCTGCCTCTAGTGATATTAAGAGTCAACACTCTCTCTAAAGCAGGGATGTCCAAACCTTTTATCCTAAGTTCCGCACTGACTTCTCCACTATGTCCTAAGGGACAAGCTCGTCATACCAACATACTGTAGTTTTGAATTACCAGCAAAGTTTCGTTTCGAGACCGGGTTCGATTCCCGGTAAATGTATGCGAGATTTTTGAAGTGAAATGCCATGTCCTGTGGTTCGGATTCCTCGTGAAGGAAAGCTGCAAGATTCGTACTTGGCAAATTCTCCCAAACTGATAGTGTCTCTGACATGTTAAAGTCATTGGGTTGGGAAGCCCCACACAGCAGAAGACATAAATGAAGACTCCAGGAGATGTACAAAGCATACACAGGGGAGCCGGCCTGGAATGAGTTGCGAAACAGAATGCATGAGCCAGATTACATGGGTAGGAGAGATCACGAATACAAAATTAGTCCCATCATTCAAAAAGCTAACTTAGCTAAGTATTCTTTTATAAACAGGGGTATTCAAACATGAAATGAGTTACCTGAAGAAGTCTTAGAACCTTTTCCTAACAGTTTAAAAGTTTTAAGGAAGAAAATAAATGAATCGGTCATTGTTTGAAGGCACTAAGTCAATATTTGTCGAAATTGAGATTTCCATGGATACGTATAGTATGAATGACGACGCATCTAGCTATGTTAAAAGGAACTAAGTCTGCCCGTTCAGTATGCTGTATTACTACTAACTGAATTTAACTTTCAGTGTTAAAGAGAACAAAGTCTGCCCTTTCAGTATGTTGTATCACTACTAGCTGTATTTAACTTTCAGTGTTAGAGAGAACTAAGGCATTGACTTACTGTAGTTCAAGACTTTTTTGCTTCTATTTCCCCACTACTGCATTGTTAGCATTGAAAATATAGTAATATGCTATACTGGCGTCTATACATCTATATATTTGTTATAAAAATGAACTAACTGCTTTTTAAAGATCTGATTCATTGTTAAAGGGAACTAAGTCATAAATGTCTTTTTTCTATTTTCTCCCTTTTTAAAAGACTTCTCTAGAACAGTATTATTGCGGGCAATGATACTTACACATGACAGCAACTATGCTTTACAATTAAGTGAGAGAAACTTTTTTTTGTCAATTATCTCAATTCTTACAAAAATGACTTAGTGCCTTCTAACAATGACCGATTCAAATGTTGCATTCAGGGAACACAGAGACATTATGGAGAGAAATTGAGATATACAGCATGTACATATCTTGTTACCACCAGGTTTTGCCTAACTGTAACACTACCTATTATTATTATTATTAATAATAATAATAATAATAATAATAATAATAATAATAATAATAAAATGGAGGTCCCGTGGCTCATGATCGCATGATTAAAGGTCACGTAAAACTAAAAGCTTCCTTCCTTCCTTCCTTTAGTCTTCCACTCACACAGTTCGATCAGTTGTACTCATGGCTTCTTTTACTTTCGGCACTACCTATCTGTGTAAAAACAGCGTTCTCCAAAATGAAACATAGATCTAAACTAAGGTGGCTTTAATGGTGTAGTTGGTAGCATGCTAAGTTTTTCTGCCCAAGGTTGCGGGTTCAAACCCGGCCGAAGCCGTCGGAATTTTTAAGAGCGTTCCTTCGGAGGGGTAGTAAAGCCGGTGGGCCCATGTTATAGATTTATGGCCTGTAAAATAACCTTCCACTAACTAAACTTGTGTGAAGAAAAATTTGTAGGTTAGGTTTGATTAATGCTCTTAAGCTCCAACGTTCGTCACCAGGCGCTGGTTGCGATGGCTTCTAGTGGTAGCCAAGTTCACAGCTAGGTATCGTGGACAGTAGCATTTGGTAGGGAATGTAGGAACTACTTGAAATTATCGTCTCTGTCCTTACTTGAAATAAAAACAGATAACACACACTAATACAGTCACCACAATTAACACCGGTTATCAGATAGATTCTACGCACCCTAAGTACACGGGGTTACATGACCGCGTTGTCGCACCCCTAAACTAGGCAACCAACCAACCAATCCAACTGAGGAGCATTGAAGTCACTGCCGATAATCTTCTGTAGTTAACTTGATCCACAACTGCAAGAAATTGCCAGTGGAAAGTTAAAGTTACATAATCTCACTAATTATAATAATAATAATAATAAATACTAGCATTACCCGTCGCGGCTTTGCCCGCGAATAGTCACGTTGTAAAGAGTACACTTAGCAAAATCTCAATCATGAATGCTATGACTGATTTATCCTTGGCATGATTAATCAGACTTTATCAATTCAGCTACTGGTGCAGTGGTTAGGGGTTTGCCATTCCTTCATAGGTATATCAGAGCGAAGTTAGTTTTCTGGGAATATCACATACACTGTTAATTTAAGGGCCTTTAAATGTGGTTTTCGGAGACCCTTTTAAGTCAGGTGAAAAAGATCTTTCGTACCACACTCATACGTGAAAATTGCGTGAGAAAATTCTAGAGTGCCCCTTGACCCCCTTAAGCGCATTATACTGTATGTATTGATGAATTTTACAGCTTAATTTGGTTCCGTGATAACCTTATAACCGTCTGGCAACTTTCACAGTAATGTAATAATTGGAAGTACATTGCGTCTTACAGAAATAGATGGACCTGTGAGATCCTGTTACCATGGTTACCGTGTTACATTCTTTCGTTATTTCATTGTAAATATACATGATTTACGGTATTTATTTAATTGTGAGGCATTTAAGGAGTGAGTGAGTGGGTTTCGCCTACGCATTAGGTTATGCTGAACCTGTGGGTACCCCATATGTTTAGGTTGGTGTTAATGGGACTTTATTTTCGGTACAAAACTGGAATGGGATCTTAGCAGAATAATACACGGAGGGATTAATTTCATTATGTGAATTACCTATGCATGTCAATTAAATTAAGATTTTAGGATAAACCTAACATCAGTAATTACAGTTAAAATGTTCAGCTTCATTATAGTGTTGGAAGCCATTTTCAGTGTGGCCTTAGTGAACGAAATGTTGATGCTTTTCAGTCGGTCAAAACACGTTTTTCCCAAATCCTGAAAAAATTACATGAGATTAATAAATACACTATTTAGTACAGGGTGTTAGGGAATGTTTTCCGCAGTGCCTAGGCACTGCTACGTTATGTGAGAGCCGGGGTTAAGTTGGCAGCACGGTTGCTGCTGACAGCGCGGCTGCCGCCGCTTGTATCAAAACAAAACAAACAACAAACAGTCCACTTAGAGATTCCTGTTTCTTGAGCTAATTTGCGTATTGATTTACTTGGCCTTCGCAGCATTATATCGGAAATTTCATCAAGTTTTTCGTCTGTTAACAGCGTAGGCCTGCCTGTTCCTGGTACATCGTGAACTGAGCCGGTCACACGAAATTTACTTATCAAATCCCGAACGATATCCCGGTTTGGACACTTTGAATTAGGAAACCGCGCCTGAAATTTTAGTTTTACATTTTCTGTAAACCGTTCGCCTTCACGTAAAACGTATTCCACCACAAACGCTCTCTCTTCAGTAGTAAACATTACCGCCTGTATCCTGTTGCACTATTCCAATAATCTAAACGCTCCCTTACTGCATTCACACTGACGCTTTCCACAGCACAGCACAGCTCAAAAACACTATCTCTTCAGTAGTAAACATTACCGCCTGTATGCTGTTGCACTATTCCAATAATCTAAACGCTCCCTTACTGCATTCACACTGACGCTTTCCACAGCACAGCACAGCTCAAAAACACTATCTCTTCAGTAGTAAACATTACCGCCTGTATCCTGTTGCACTATTCCAATAATCTAAACGCTCCCTTACTGCATTCACACTGACGCTTTCCACAGCACAGCTCAGCTCAAAAACGCTCTCTCTTCAGTAGTAAACATTACCGCCTGTATGCTGTTGCACTATTCCAATAATCTAAACGCTCCCTTACTGCATTCACACTGACGCTTTCCACAGCACAGCACAGCTCAAAAACACTATCTCTTCAGTAGTAAACATTACCGCCTGTATGCTGTTGCACTATTCCAATAATCTAAACGCTCCCTTACTGCATTCACACTGACGCTTTCCACAGCACAGCACAGCTCAAAAACACTATCTCTTCAGTAGTAAACATTACCGCCTGTATGCTGTTGCACTATTCCAATAATCTAAACGCTCCCTTACTGCATTCACACTGACGCTTTCCACAGCACAGCACAGCTCAAAAACACTATCTCTTCAGTAGTAAACATTACCGCCTGTATGCTGTTGCACTATTCCAATAATCTAAACGCTCCCTTACTGCATTCACACTGACGCTTTCCACAGCACAGCACAGCTCAAAAACACTATCTCTTCAGTAGTAAACATTACCGCCTGTATGCTGTTGCACTATTCCAATAACCTAAACGCTCCCTTACTGCATTCACACTGACGCTTTCCACAGCACAGCACAGCTCAAAAACACTATCTCTTCAGTAGTAAACATTACCGCCTGTATGCTGTTGCACTATTCCAATAATCTAAACGCTCCCTTACTGCATTCACACTGACGCTTTCCACAGCACAGCACAGCTCAAAAACACTATCTCTTCAGTAGTAAACATTACCGCCTGTATGCTGTTGCACTATTCCAATAACCTAAACGCTCCCTTACTGCATTCACACAGACGCTTTCCACAGCACAGCACAGCTCAAAAACACTATCTCTTCAGTAGTAAACATTACCGCCAGTATCCTGTTGCACTATTCCAATAATCTAAACGCTCCCTTACTGCATTCACACTGACGCTTTCCACAGCACAGCACAGCTCAAAAACACTATCTCTTCAGTAGTAAACATTACCGCCTGTATCCTGTTGCACTATTCCAATAATCTAAACGCTCCCTTACTGCATTCACACTGACGCTTTCCACAGCACAGCACAGCTCAAAAACACTATCTCTTCAGTAGTAAACATTACCGCCTGTATGCTGTTGCACTATTCCAATAATCTAAACGCTCCCTTACTGCATTCACACTGACGCTTTCCACAGCACAGCACAGCTCAAAAACGCTCTCTCTTCAGTAGTAAACATTACCGCCTGTATGCTGTTGCACTATTCCAATAATCTAAACGCTCCCTTACTGCATTCACACTGACACTTTCCACAGCACAGCACAGCTCAAAAACACTATCTCTTCAGTAGTAAACATTACCGCCTGTATGCTGTTGCACTATTCCAATAATCTAAACGCTCCCTTACTGCATTCACACTGACGCTTTCCACAGCACAGCACAGCTCAAAAACACTATCTCTTCAGTAGTAAACATTACCGCCTGTATCCTGTTGCACTATTCCAATAATCTAAACGCTCCCTTACTGCATTCACACTGACGCTTTCCACAGCACAGCACAGCTCAAAAACACTATCTCTTCAGTAGTAAACATTACCGCCTGTATGCTGTTGCACTATTCCAATAATCTAAACGCTCCCTTACTGCATTCACACTGACGCTTTCCACAGCACAGCACAGCTCAAAAACACTATCTCTTCAGTAGTAAACATTACCGCCTGTATCCTGTTGCACTATTCCAATAATCTAAACGCTCCCTTACTGCATTCACACTGACGCTTTCCACAGCACAGCACAGCTCAAAAACACTATCTCTTCAGTAGTAAACATTACCGCCTGTATCCTGTTGCACTATTCCAATAATCTAAACGCTCCCTTACTGCATTCACACTGACGCTTTCCACAGCACAGCACAGCTCAAAAACACTATCTCTTCAGTAGTAAACATTACCGCCTGTATCCTGTTGCACTATTCCAATAATCTAAACGCTCCCTTACTGCATTCACACTGACGCTTTCCACAGCACAGCACAGCTCAAAAACACTATCTCTTCAGTAGTAAACATTACCGCCTGTATGCTGTTGCACTATTCCAATAATCTAAACGCTCCCTTACTGCATTCACACTGACGCTTTCCACAGCACAGCACAGCTCAAAAACACTATCTCTTCAGTAGTAAACATTACCGCCTGTATGCTGTTGCACTATTCCAATAATCTAAACGCTCCCTTACTGCATTCACACTGACGCTTTCCACAGCACAGCACAGCTCAAAAACACTATCTCTTCAGTAGTAAACATTACCGCCTGTATCCTGTTGCACTATTCCAATAATCTAAACGCTCCCTTACTGCATTCACACTGACGCTTTCCACAGCACAGCTCAGCTCAAAAACGCTCTCTCTTCAGTAGTAAACATTACCGCCTGTATGCTGTTGCACTATTCCAATAATCTAAACGCTCCCTTACTGCATTCACACTGACGCTTTCCACAGCACAGCACAGCTCAAAAACACTATCTCTTCAGTAGTAAACATTACCGCCTGTATGCTGTTGCACTATTCCAATAATCTAAACGCTCCCTTACTGCATTCACACTGACGCTTTCCACAGCACAGCACAGCTCAAAAACACTATCTCTTCAGTAGTAAACATTACCGCCTGTATGCTGTTGCACTATTCCAATAATCTAAACGCTCCCTTACTGCATTCACACTGACGCTTTCCACAGCACAGCACAGCTCAAAAACACTATCTCTTCAGTAGTAAACATTACCGCCTGTATCCTGTTGCACTATTCCAATAATCTAAACGCTCCCTTACTGCATTCACACTGACGCTTTCCACAGCACAGCTCAGCTCAAAAACACTATCTCTTCAGTAGTAAACATTACCGCCTGTATCCTGTTGCACTATTCCAATAATCTAAACGCTCCCTTACTGCATTCACACTGACGCTTTCCACAGCACAGCACAGCTCAAAAACACTATCTCTTCAGTAGTAAACATTACCGCCTGTATGCTGTTGCACTATTCCAATAATCTAAACGCTCCCTTACTGCATTCACACTGACGCTTTCCACAGCACAGCACAGCTCAAAAACACTATCTCTTCAGTAGTAAACATTACCGCCTGTATGCTGTTGCACTATTCCAATAACCTAAACGCTCCCTTACTGCATTCACACTGACGCTTTCCACAGCACAGCACAGCTCAAAAACACTATCTCTTCAGTAGTAAACATTACCGCCTGTATGCTGTTGCACTATTCCAATAATCTAAACGCTCCCTTACTGCATTCACACTGACGCTTTCCACAGCACAGCACAGCTCAAAAACACTATCTCTTCAGTAGTAAACATTACCGCCTGTATGCTGTTGCACTATTCCAATAACCTAAACGCTCCCTTACTGCATTCACACAGACGCTTTCCACAGCACAGCACAGCTCAAAAACACTATCTCTTCAGTAGTAAACATTACCGCCAGTATCCTGTTGCACTATTCCAATAATCTAAACGCTCCCTTACTGCATTCACACTGACGCTTTCCACAGCACAGCACAGCTCAAAAACACTATCTCTTCAGTAGTAAACATTACCGCCTGTATCCTGTTGCACTATTCCAATAATCTAAACGCTCCCTTACTGCATTCACACTGACGCTTTCCACAGCACAGCACAGCTCAAAAACACTATCTCTTCAGTAGTAAACATTACCGCCTGTATGCTGTTGCACTATTCCAATAATCTAAACGCTCCCTTACTGCATTCACACTGACGCTTTCCACAGCACAGCACAGCTCAAAAACGCTCTCTCTTCAGTAGTAAACATTACCGCCTGTATGCTGTTGCACTATTCCAATAATCTAAACGCTCCCTTACTGCATTCACACTGACGCTTTCCACAGCACAGCACAGCTCAAAAACACTATCTCTTCTGTAGTAAACATTACCGCCTGTATGCTGTTGCACTATTCCAATAATCTAAACGCTCCCTTACTGCATTCACACTGACGCTTTCCACAGCACAGCACAGCTCAAAAACACTATCTCTTCAGTAGTAAACATTACCGCCTGTATCGTGTTGCACTATTCCAATAATCTAAACGCTCCCTTACTGCATTCACACTGACGCTTTCCACAGCACAGCACAGCTCAAAAACACTATCTCTTCAGTAGTAAACATTACCGCCTGTATGCTGTTGCACTATTCCAATAATCTAAACGCTCCCTTACTGCATTCACACTGACGCTTTCCACAGCACAGCACAGCTCAAAAACACTATCTCTTCAGTAGTAAACATTACCGCCTGTATCCTGTTGCACTATTCCAATAATCTAAACGCTCCCTTACTGCATTCACACTGACGCTTTCCACAGCACAGCACAGCTCAAAAACACTATCTCTTCAGTAGTAAACATTACCGCCTGTATCCTGTTGCACTATTCCAATAATCTAAACGCTCCCTTACTGCATTCACACTGACGCTTTCCACAGCACAGCACAGCTCAAAAACACTATCTCTTCAGTAGTAAACATTACCGCCTGTATCCTGTTGCACTATTCCAATAATCTAAACGCTCCCTTACTGCATTCACACTGACGCTTTCCACAGCACAGCACAGCTCAAAAACACTATCTCTTCAGTAGTAAACATTACCGCCTGTATGCTGTTGCACTATTCCAATAATCTAAACGCTCCCTTACTGCATTCACACTGACGCTTTCCACAGCACAGCACAGCTCAAAACCGCTCTCTCTTCAGTAGTAAACATTACCGCCTGTATCCTGTTGCACTATTCCAATAATCTAAACGCTCCCTTACTGCATTCACACTGACGCTTTCCACAGCACAGCACAGCTCAAAAACACTATCTCTTCAGTAGTAAACATTACCGCCTGTATCCTGTTGCACTATTCCAATAATCTAAACGCTCCCTTACTGCATTCACACTGACGCTTTCCACAGCACAGCACAGCTCAAAAACACTATCTCTTCAGTAGTAAACATTACCGCCTGTATCCTGTTGCACTATTCCAATAATCTAAACGCTCCCTTACTGCATTCACACTGACGCTTTCCACAGCACAGCACAGCTCAAAAACACTATCTCTTCAGTAGTAAACATTACCGCCTGTATGCTGTTGCACTATTCCAATAATCTAAACGCTCCCTTACTGCATTCACACTGACGCTTTCCACAGCACAGCACAGCTCAAAAACACTATCTCTTCAGTAGTAAACATTACCGCCTGTATGCTGTTGCACTATTCCAATAATCTAAACGCTCCCTTACTGCATTCACACTGACGCTTTCCACAGCACAGCACAGCTCAAAAACACTATCTCTTCAGTAGTAAACATTACCGCCTGTATCCTGTTGCACTATTCCAATAATCTAAACGCTCCCTTACTGCATTCACACTGACGCTTTCCACAGCACAGCACAGCTCAAAAACGCTCTCTCTTCAGTAGTAAACATTACCGCCTGTATCCTGTTGCACTATTCCAATAATCTAAACGCTCCCTTACTGCATTCACACTGACGCTTTCCACAGCACAGCACAGCTCAAAAACACTATCTCTTCAGTAGTAAACATTACCGCCTGTATGCTGTTGCACTATTCCAATAATCTAAACGCTCCCTTACTGCATTCACACTGACGCTTTCCACAGCACAGCACAGCTCAAAAACACTATCTCTTCAGTAGTAAACATTACCGCCTGTATGCTGTTGCACTATTCCAATAATCTAAACGCTCCCTTACTGCATTCACACTGACGCTTTCCACAGCACAGCACAGCTCAAAAACACTATCTCTTCAGTAGTAAACATTACCGCCTGTATCCTGTTGCACTATTCCAATAATCTAAACGCTCCCTTACTGCATTCACACTGACGCTTTCCACAGCACAGCACAGCTCAAAAACGCTCTCTCTTCAGTAGTAAACATTACCGCCTGTATCCTGTTGCACTATTCCAATAATCTAAACGCTCCCTTACTGCATTCACACTGACGCTTTCCACAGCACAGCACAGCTCAAAAACACTATCTCTTCAGTAGTAAACATTACCGCCTGTATGCTGTTGCACTATTCCAATAACCTAAACGCTCCCTTACTGCATTCACACTGACGCTTTCCACAGCACAGCTCAAAAACACTATCTCTTCAGTAGTAAACATTACCGCCTGTATGCTGTTGCACTATTCCAATAACCTAAACGCTCCCTTACTGCATTCACACTGACGCTTTCCACAGCACAGCACAGCTCAAAAACACTATCTCTTCAGTAGTAAACATTACCGCCTGTATGCTGTTGCACTATTCCAATAATCTAAACGCTCCCTTACTGCATTCACACAGACGCTTTCCACAGCACAGCACAGCTCAAAAACACTATCTCTTCAGTAGTAAACATTACCGCCTGTATGCTGTTGCACTATTCCAATAATCTAAACGCTCCCTTACTGCATTCACACTGACGCTTTCCACAGCACAGCACAGCTCAAAAACACTATCTCTTCAGTAGTAAACATTACCGCCTGTATCCTGTTGCACTATTCCAATAATCTAAACGCTCCCTTACTGCATTCACACTGACGCTTTCCACAGCACAGCACAGCTCAAAAACACTATCTCTTCAGTAGTAAACATTACCGCCTGTATGCTGTTGCACTATTCCAATAATCTAAACGCTCCCTTACTGCATTCACACTGACGCTTTCCACAGCACAGCACAGCTCAAAAACACTATCTCTTCAGTAGTAAACATTACCGCCTGTATGCTGTTGCACTATTCCAATAATCTAAACGCTCCCTTACTGCATTCACACTGACGCTTTCCACAGCACAGCACAGCTCAAAACCGCTCTCTCTTCAGTAGTAAACATTACCGCCTGTATCCTGTTGCACTATTCCAATAATCTAAACGCTCCCTTACTGCATTCACACTGACGCTTTCCACAGCACAGCACAGCTCAAAAACACTATCTCTTCAGTAGTAAACATTACCGCCTGTATCCTGTTGCACTATTCCAATAATCTAAACGCTCCCTTACTGCATTCACACTGACGCTTTCCACAGCACAGCACAGCTCAAAAACACTATCTCTTCAGTAGTAAACATTACCGCCTGTATCCTGTTGCACTATTCCAATAATCTAAACGCTCCCTTACTGCATTCACACTGACGCTTTCCACAGCACAGCACAGCTCAAAAACACTATCTCTTCAGTAGTAAACATTACCGCCTGTATCCTGTTGCACTATTCCAATAATCTAAACGCTCCCTTACTGCATTCACACTGACGCTTTCCACAGCACAGCACAGCTCAAAAACACTATCTCTTCAGTAGTAAACATTACCGCCTGTATGCTGTTGCACTATTCCAATAATCTAAACGCTCCCTTACTGCATTCACACTGACGCTTTCCACAGCACAGCACAGCTCAAAAACACTATCTCTTCAGTAGTAAACATTACCGCCTGTATCCTGTTGCACTATTCCAATAATCTAAACGCTCCCTTACTGCATTCACACTGACGCTTTCCACAGCACAGCACAGCTCAAAAACGCTCTCTCTTCAGTAGTAAACATTACCGCCTGTATCCTGTTGCACTATTCCAATAATCTGAACGCTCCCTTACTGCATTCACACTGACGCTTTCCACAGCACAGCACAGCTCAAAAACACTATCTCTTCAGTAGTAAACATTACCGCCTGTATGCTGTTGCACTATTCCAATAACCTAAACGCTCCCTTACTGCATTCACACTGACGCTTTCCACAGCACAGCACAGCTCAAAAACACTATCTCTTCAGTAGTAAACATTACCGCCTGTATGCTGTTGCACTATTCCAATAATCTAAACGCTCCCTTACTGCATTCACACAGACGCTTTCCACAGCACAGCACAGCTCAAAAACACTATCTCTTCAGTAGTAAACATTACCGCCTGTATGCTGTTGCAATATTCCAATAATCTAAACGCTCCCTTACTGCATTCACACTGACGCTTTCCACAGCACAGCACAGCTCAAAAACACTATCTCTTCAGTAGTAAACATTACCGCCTGTATGCTGTTGCACTATTCCAATAATCTAAACGCTCCCTTACTGCATTCACACTGACGCTTTCCACAGCACAGCTCAGCTCAAAAACACTATCTCTTCAGTAGTAAACATTACCGCCTGTATGCTGTTGCACTATTCCAATAATCTAAACGCTCCCTTACTGCATTCACACTGACGCTTTCCACAGCACAGCACAGCTCAAAAACACTATCTCTTCAGTAGTAAACATTACCGCCTGTATGCTGTTGCACTATTCCAATAATCTAAACGCTCCCTTACTGCATTCACACTGACGCTTTCCACAGCACAGCACAGCTCAAAAACACTATCTCTTCAGTAGTAAACATTACCGCCTGTATGCTGTTGCACTATTCCAATAACCTAAACGCTCCCTTACTGCATTCACACTGACGCTTTCCACAGCACAGCTCAGCTCAAAAACACTATCTCTTCAGTAGTAAACATTACCGCCTGTATCCTGTTGCACTATTCCAATAATCTAAACGCTCCCTTACTGCATTCACACTGACGCTTTCCACAGCACAGCACAGCTCAAAAACGCTCTCTCTTCAGTAGTAAACATTACCGCCTGTATCCTGTTGCACTATTCCAATAATCTAAACGCTCCCTTACTGCATTCACACTGACGCTTTCCACAGCACAGCACAGCTCAAAAACACTATCTCTTCAGTAGTAAACATTACCGCCTGTATCCTGTTGCACTATTCCAATAACCTAAACGCTCCCTTACTGCATTCACACTGACGCTTTCCACAGCACAGCACTGCACAGCACAGCTCACACGTGTGTTCTGATATCCTGTCGACCTTGGAGAAGACAAGCTTGTACCTGGCCTTCGGCGAGTGAGCGGAAGGTCTGCCAACTTAAGCCGGCTCTCACCTAACGTAGCAGTGCCAAGGCACTGCGGAGAACATTCCCTGACGCACTGTACAATAAATAAGTGTACCGGTAACATAATGTAAATAATTTCACCCGAGTTCGAATCCCAGTAACAGTGGGGTAGAATTTTCACCTCAAAAATCACGTGGCATCAGGAAGGGCAACCGGCCTTAAATCCCAGTCCAAACCAAAAAATGAGCCTGGTTGGCTCCGGCGACCCCAATTAATTGGGAAAAGCAGAAGAAAGTGCAGTGCATACTTTCTGACATAAATTTTAGGACCTAAGTGTAATGGATCTGATGATGATCGCTTGACGATCGAAAATGGTCATCCAAGTGTATTTATTAATCGCAGGTATTTTTTCAGGGTTAGGGAATAACCCATCTCATTTGGGAAAAACTCGTGTTGACCGACTGAAAGGCAACAAACTTTTGTGTTCAGTTTCATTTGAGTTATTGTGTTTCGTTATGGATTGTTAAATAAAAACGCCTACGATAAGAACTTGTCTTCCTCTAGAGCAGGGGTCTCCAAACTACGACCCGTGGGCCAACACCGGCCCTCGAGCACCACCAATCCGCCCGCCATAGTTTATTTTGATTTCATCTTTACAATGTAAGTAAATCATCAGACTGTAATAAAATGTTCATATCTATGCATTGTGGTCGTAAGCCACATGCATATGAGTGTGTGTGGATTCTGTTTGATGTACAGTCGCACAATCATGAATCGTCGCACATATTGAAATGTGAAATAGTTGTATATCAAACTTCTGTTGTTATTTCTCACTTCTAATCTAACAAAGCGAATGTCTAACTTAAGACCACGGCCGCTTCCTTCCCAAGTAAGTAAGTAAGTAAGTAAGTAAGTAAGTTAGGAAGTAAATAAATAAGTAAGCAATTAATTAATTAAGTAAGCAAGTAAGTTAGTTAGTAAATTAGTTAGTAAGTAAGGAAGTAAATAAGTAAGTAAGCAAGCAAGTAAGCAATCATGGCAATGGACAGAAAATAAAGGATTCACTCGTTCAAAATAGCTCATTGATAATGCAGTTTGTACAGGGCGTGTACTAGAGGGGATGACTAGAACTTTCTGAGCACCGTGGTCGCACCTACACTCTCCATTGTTCTGTGTGCTTTAAGGACGTCTGCTTGCTACTGCCTTTCACCGACACACACCAGTCCCTTCTTGATTCATTCAGGGCCTTACTGCATCGCGATCATCAGCACTGTAATTGAGGAACTCTGATTATCAGCCTATTTTCCTGCGATATTTATAAATGCGAACCACCTAGCGGTTTTGCGGCTAGCATTCTTGGCTGTCACCTCGAAGGTCAGAGGATCAGAGGGCTGGAATGGGCTCAAAACATCTCTGTGAAGCAAAACTGAGAAGAGGGGAGTTAAATTCCCACCTCAGCCAATCCGGAAGTCGTTTTCCGTGGTTTTCCAATTCTACTCCAGACAAATATTGGGATGGTTTATATAAGGTGAGTTCAAAAAGTAACGAGCCGAAGGCATAAAATTACAGAAACCAGTACCTGTATATTAGAAGTATTGGCCCTGGCTGTTGAGGCACTTGTCCCACTGTGACTGGAGGCAGTGAATGGCTGTCTCATAAAATTCCCTGGGCTGCGGTGTGAACCAGTTCCGCACGTACAGCTGGACGTCGGCGTCCGAGGTGAATCGTTGGCCCCGCAGAGCCCTTTTCAGGGGACCAAACATGGCGTAATCACAGGGAGAGAGGTCTGGACTGTATGGAGGGAGGCCGAGATCCTCCTATTTGAATTTCTGCAGGAGTGCCGTGACTGTGTTGGCCGTGTGAGGTCGTGCATTGTCGTGGAGCGACCACGGCGGCTATGGCGTTCACTGTCACTCGGCGGTCCTGGGTAATAAGTGCATCAACAAGCTGGACGTTGTCATCGGTAATGCAGGGGGTGCCCCAGACCAGGCATCATCGGCTAACGACACCCGTCCTTCCCTGAAGCGCTTGTGCCACGCCTTGACCCTTGCAAGGGACATGCAGTGTTTGCCGTACACTTGTAACATTCAGCGATGAATGTCTGTTCCCCCTACTCCTTCCGCTGTCAGAAACCGAACAACACCTCTTTGCTCTTCGTTTGACGCCTCCATGTCACTGTTTGCAAAGCGACTGGAAGCGTTGGACGATTGATGCATGCTGCTGCTCGCTTTGTATCGTCACATGACGTGCACGCGTGCCCTCTAGCGACGGGCTGTGACCTTCCACGCTCTGGTCGGAACCACACCTCGTTACACACGCCATGATTAGCCGATGTCGTCACCGGTTTGCGCATTCCAGCCTCCGGCTCGTTACTATTTGAACGCACCTTATATCTGTGTGTATTTGTTGTGGACAACAGAGGAGGGAGAAAATTAAGCGATGACATGTTTCGTTAGTTAAGCGAGCATCATCAGATCAAAATGTACAATGAAAAATAGCTCAACAAAACACTACACTATATATAGTGAAGGCTAGAGCAATTTAAGTATGTCCACAAAAATACCACATCGTCTGTTTTTTTAGTTTTTTAAATCTGTTGACATCGAATATATATTTGGGTATTGGGAAGTCATTTTTGAAAGCCTTTGTCTAGAGCATGGCGCTCAATGGAAGTGAAACTTGGACTGTTGATGCAGCAGAAAAGAGGAGAATCGAAGCGTTAGAAATGTGGTGCTACAGGAGAATGATGAAGAAATGAAGAGGTATTAAGACGACTGGGATAGGAGAGATGTTTGTGGTGACTGTTAATTAAGAGAAGACATAGGTTGGTAGGACACATACTAAAACACCCAGGAATTGCAAAGTTAGTTATGGAAGGAAGTATTGAGGATAAGAACTGTAGGGGTACACCAAGGTTAGAATATGTTAAACAGATTGCCTCGGATGTAGGTTGTGGTAGCTATGTAGAGATGGAACGATTAGCTCAGGACAGGGAGACATGTAGAGCTGCATTAAACCAGTCAAAAGACTGAAGACTCAAACAACAACATTAACAACAAATCTGTTTTATTGAGTACTATTGTCGTAAGTCAAGAATATGCTACTCTCTTGTTTCATTTCTACTTTGCGATATATTTTTAGCCTATTTTCAATTTTGAAAAAATAGGCTTAAGAGATCACCTTTTGTCCGTGTGTGTGTGCGTGCGCGCGTGTGTGTGTGTGAGGTGTGTGTGTGTGTGTGTCCCTAATAAATTCTAAACGGCTGGAGCGATTTCAATGAAACTGGGTAAGTTCATAGCACTATTCTGGGCGACCCCGACCGTACCATTCAAATTTTGTTAGGTCTCGCTAATCCAACATGGCGGCTGTGCGAAATATTTCACCAGCATTCAATATCTCCGAAACTATTCCTGATATCACCCTGGAATTTATTACAGTCATAAAGGGATCTACTAGAAACTCACCTATGTGACTTTTGAAAAACTGGTAACTACAAAACCAACATGGCGGCCACGCGAATTCGCGACTTTTAAATAGACGTTTCTCACGATTTAACCAACCAAACGCAATGAAACTTGGTACAGTATATGTTAATACACATTATAATGCATCGACATCTAACTTCGTTCAATTGTTTACATAACCACAAGATGGCGGATGTGCGAAATATTTCACCGTCATTCTATATCTCTGAAACTATTAGCGGTATCACCCTGAAATTTTGTACGGAGATAAAGGGCACTACTGGAAGTTCATCTATAAGACATTCAAAAACCGGTTAACTTCAAAACGAACTTGGTGGCCAAGCGAATTTGAAAATTTTAAATAGAACTTTCTCACGATTTTATGTTCCAAACGCAATAAAATCTGGTACAGGAAATGTTTATACACATTGTAATGCACTGGTATCTAATTTAGGTCAATTGTTTACGTAACCTCAAGATGGCGGCTGTGCGAATTTTAAAATTAAGTTTTTATTTCTTGTGTCGTAATCATGCGATCGAAGTGAGAGTTTGAATAATGAACCTATGCAATAATTTTCCTTTAATGGTACATGAGTCTATGGCCTATACATATAACAATCCAACATGGCGATCATCTGAAATATTTAGACGGCTCTGAATATCTACGAATCTATTATAGCAATCAAACTGATTTTTGTTATGTTCATTGGGGCAAGTTCTCCTATAGGACTTAAAATAACCTGGTGATCACAAATCCAACATGGCGGGGACGCGAAGTATAAATATTCACATGGACGTTTCTCGCAATTTAACCATCCGACTGCAGTGAAACTTGGTACAGTAAATCCGTATACGAATGTTAATCCACTGGCATCTAATTTATTTCAACTGTTTCCATAACCAGAAGATGGCAGCTGAGCGAAATTTTAAAATCTCCTTGTTACTTCTTGTGTCTTAATCATGGGATTGAAGTTTGAATGCTACACGTACACAATAATCTTCATGTAACAGTACATAACTCTAGGTCCTACATATATAAAATCCAACATGGCGACCATCCGAAATATTTAGTCGGTTCTCAATATCTACGAATCTATTACAGCAATCAAACTGAATTCTGTACGTTGATAGAGGCAGTTAACATAAGTAGGATATATGAAAATAGGTTGTATAGTTCCTCGCGGAACTTGTTTATGTGGTGATAAATCTCCACAGATAACAGCAAGTAGCAGACTCAGAGTTCATGGAGGCACCTATAAAAGGTTGCGCTCTCATATTTGTCTTTCTACGGGAACTACTGTCGACCAAAATATTATGTGTACTCGAGTTTTGTGAAGTAACCAATAGACCTACATAAAATTCAATAACATCATTTTCGTTGTTCTAGTTTACATTTGTTCATGTTGGTTTGGAATTTGTAATTTACATTTTAATTTTTTTTATCGCAGTTGGAACATAAAAAGTGCCCGTTTTAAGCGTGTTTCAACCATGCATCACATTTAAGAATTATTATCTCACAAACCAGTTATCAGATCGAATCGATATTTTAACACAATATACATTGGAATGTTGTATAACAGGTGTATTAATTTCAAAATTGTGTGTGTACAAGAAACAAAGTTGTTATCATTTTTGTAAGGTAACTTTGTCGCGGCTTGGGGTGGTTGGAAAATGTAGTTCTTGGTCGCGTTGTAATCCTTATACATCAAATAAGTATGCTGTATGATTGTGAAATACGTAAATTAATTCACTTATTTTATATCGGTTTGTATTTGTACGGGGAATTAAGACATGGTTCATCAATTAGCCACTCCGGTGAAAGTTGTACAGCGTTGCCAAGATAGGCTCCATCACGCGTCATGGCGTGCCTCTCTCGGTAGTGATGGGCTCCATATCAGCAACGCTGTACAGCATTTCCCGCACTGGCTAGCTGGTGAACCATGTCTTAATTCCCCGTACAAATACAAACCGATATAAAATAAGTAAATTATTTTACGTATTTCACAGTCATATAGCATAACTTATTGATGTATAAGGATTACAACGCCACCAAGAACTACATTTTCCAACGACCCCGAGCCGAGAAAAAGTTACCATACAAAAATGATAACTTTCGTTCTTGAACACACAAAATTTTGAAATTAATAAACATTTCAATGTATATTGTGTTAAAATTTGGATTCGATCTGATGACGGGTTTGTGAGATAATAATTCTTAAATGTGACGCATGGTTGAAACACGCTTAAAAACGGGCACTCTTTGTGTTTCAACAGCGCTAAAAAATATTAAAATATAAATTATAAATACCAACCCTACATGAACTAACGTAGAATAGAACGACGAAAATGATGATGTTATTGGATTTAATGTAGGTCTATTGGTTACTTCACAAACAACCTTCAAACTCGAGTGCACATAATATTTTGGTCGACAGTAGGACGTTATCCAATATTGTAGACGAAGAACTGGATAAAGAGAATTTGTTTCTATCCTCAGAGAAGGTGTTAATTGACGTACTTCATTATTGCACATGGATGTTCCATTGTCATACGAATCACTAAAATAATCCATGGCACCACAGCCCGTGAAGGGCATTGGCCTATAGATTGCGGGATGACGCGGGGTCAGCGCGTAGGTCCCCCTCGGCTGTTAATCTTGCTTTTCCAGACCGGGGCGTTACCTCAGTGTCAGACAGCTATTCAATTGTCCTCGCGAGGTTGAGTGACCCCCAATGCAGTCTTCACATCAGTTTCTAAAATCCCTGACAGAGCCGGGAATCGAACCTCGGGTCTCCATGCGAGTGGCAGGCAGGCTACCACCAACACCACGGAGCCTTACGTGAATATCATTTGTCTGCTTAAATTTTTATTTTATTTTACTTTCGTGTTTTCCAGTTTTGCCGAAGCGATATAAAAGTGACGCTGATACACCTTTGAAATTACTGTATACATTACTAGCAACCCAACCCGGCTTCGCCCGGGAACAGTTATGAATGCATTACGTGATAAGCGCTTTTTGTTTCTAATGTCAATGAACAACGACCAATATCCGTTTTACGTCTCAGCATGATGGGTTAAAATCACTGACTGGACTATTAATTATATTATCACGGAGATACATGTGCAACAAATTCTTGTCAGACGTAATTTAAGAATGGCGAGGTGCATGAAACACAAATCCCCCTTCCGTCCAATCTTAACTTGACTGTGAATTTTGCGGAACGAAAGGTTCACAGGCGAAATGAAAAAAAAAAGCCGAGTTGCACTTCCAGGGAAACTCCAAACACAACCACTCTTCTCTAAAGTTTTTAACTCAACACGATTCGACAGTTTGCTGCTGGCTGTATCGGGGCAATAAGCTCGTCCGCTAGCTAAGCTGTAACTGGGATGATAGACTCGCCCCTAGCTAGCTCGTAAACTGTCGCCTCAGTAACTGAATGCAGATTGTTGGAAGAAGTGAAAACGTAAAGACACTTATAGTAGGCGATGTATTGAAGATAGAGATATGCTCTCCCGGGCTTTTTTTTTGTAGAACTTTTCATGCTGAACAATTCTTACACTCATATAGTATATAGATGTTTTTAATGGTTTGCCCATCGTAAACTTAAAAAGCGCACATACGCCAGGTATTTTTTCGACCTTTTCACTGAAATCGTTAGTGCTTGACTTTCTTTGGTCAAACATAAATTATTTTCTACAGAAATCATCCTCGAGATATCCTTCACAGAATGGTGAAAACCGCATAAAAATCCATCCAGTGGTTCTCGAGTTTACCCGTAACATCCAATAATCGGGGACTTTGTTTCATACTAAGTAGAGATAATTCGTGGTCTCTCGGTCTTCTCTGGAATCGTCGAGATTACTAGCTGTGAAAGTCTGAGGATGCAACCCACAATGTGTTTCTCATGCACAGTAGCTGCAGATGAGTTAACTGACACTGCATAGTGAATTGAACAATCTTACAACGTGTGCTAACTAGATACTCTGTGTATGCCTGGCCTTAGGCTACCAACTTTTGGCTCCGATTCACGAGTGGATTCACCTTGATTTTTTCCCTTAAAAGGTCGATTCTTGCTCATCTAACTAGTAATCTCCGTCATCTCAAGCGAAAGAACTGGTATCTCTTTACTTCAGAAGGCTCTCGTGACTCAAAGTCGTTCACGAACTCTTCGAATTAATAACACATTAAAGTGTAGGTGTAGTCGGAGCATTTCTACCCCACTTGGGTTTATAGAAACCGGACCCTGTGGGTGTAATTGGAGTATTACTGTACCAACCCCAAGGTTTGTAGCAAACTTAATCTTTGCAAAATTTAACAGTGAAGCAAATATCCCGAGTGCTCAGACACATTAATTAAGAATTTGTATCGTGATCATGACTCTGTGTGTGAAGAACGATGGTTTATCATACTACAAGTTTAAATAAGTAATGGTCGGAATTTTATTTCTCGACAGCCTTTAATTGGAAATGAACGAAACTTTTTAGAACGTACCTTCAATCCTTCCTTTATGACGTCACGAAGTTTCCTTGTAACCCGACACATGTTGTTGACGAGTTCAGTTTCAAAATGGCGGCTGCTAGTGAAACTCGTAAAAAGCAGAGAGCTGTTATTGATGTATTTAACACCATAACGCAAGATCACACACTAGCCTGTGCACCAGTCAAGAGATCGCAAATCTTGGGTGAACTTCCCTGCCTCACACGCCCCACAGGCCGGATCTTGCTCCTTCTGACTTTCATTTGTTTGGGGCCCTAAAGGATGCAATCCGAGGGAAGCGATATGTGATCGACGATAATCCATACGAGACGTCAAGACGTGACTGTGAGAGAGACCAGCTGAATGCTACCGAGCTGACATACACAAGCTGACATCTAGATGAAGTAAAGTTGTGGATTTGGAGGGATACTATGTGGAATAAAGATACCTGTAGACTACATAATGACATGAAATTTATCATAATTGAATCGTTTCCTTATTGACGTTATAATATAATTGAAATACTATTAGTATTTATTAAGTTGGTACACCTTAATCAATAATGTTGAAATGGTAATAAGTTACACAAATTTCAGCCACATTGTGGTCTTCTTCTGTAACTATTCTCTAAAAAGAAAATTAAATCTTAATATTATTATGAGAAACGTTGATTAATTATGAACAAAGTTAATTTGATATTAATTTTCATTAAAAAAAACGTATTCAACAAACAGATCTGTTTGAAGTGTGATTTAAAAGATTTTTGATTATACATACTCGAAGAATATTTCTTTTGAAAAATATTTTTACAAATATCCTATGATAGTCCCTCGTTGGATTAAAATTGGGTTTCTTGTTGAGGGGAGATTCTTGAGGAAAACGAAAAATCAGGAGTTTGGAAATTTGTTGCTATTAATCCCCGCTCAATTGTGAATTGTGTATGGGGTATGGATTAGTTCTTGATTAAAAGAATTTCAAGTAGCCTCTAAATAGGGAAATAATGTAATGTATTGGAATTTGTAATAAAACAAACCTTCAATAAGACAAACAATCGTGTGCATTATTTATTGATCGCCCTTAGTATTTACCTCCGTTTTCCTATGGAAATACAGTGTTACGTTTTTACCAGCAAAAACTTAGAAATAGATTGTAAGTTATTGGTGCCATATTGTTACCCAGAATTCGCAACAAAACCATTTCCAGGACAGATGAGGTGGGAATCGAACCCATCTGTTCTCAGATTTGCCTCACGAGACTGTGAGTACCCAATTCCGAGCATCAGACCAGAATTAAATATCTTGGCAGAGCCAGTAATCGAATCCAGGACCACCGCATATGGAGTCACAATGTGTACCCCGAGACCACAGAAGGCGACTGACCTAGTATTAACATAATATTTCAAGCTCCTTACTTTTGCTGAGATGAATGATGACAACGGCGTCACTATCCAGTAATAATAATAATAATAATACTACTAATAATAATAATAATAATAATAATAATAATAATAATAATAATAATAATCATCATAAGTGCAAGAAAGATACAATTAAAACAGCATATGGGATGATGTCACAGGTATCCTAAATAATTCTACCGTCAGGATTGGACTGTTTGGCCAACATAGAAATGGCCTCAAGGCTTCGAAGGGCATTCAGACTAAACTGGAATCACTACAATAAAAGAGTGATGTCTCGTAATGCAAAATTGAAGCATTACAAACTCGTTGTCCTCCCAGAAGCGCTATATGCATCAGAAACCATAAATTTTGACGCCCATTGCAAAATTTTAAAAGAAAGAGAGCAAAATTCGTAGAAAAATATTCGGCCATACGCTAGGAAATGGAATTTGGTGCAAGAGACGAACTGCAGACCTCTATAATCTCATAAACAGCTTCAATAACACTGCACGCAGTAAACGTTTGAATTTTTTTTGTACACAGTGTGTTCTGGGTTGTCAACAAATCCAATGAAAATATCCAAACAATCATCGAGAACAATGGTGAAAACATTCAACAGTGCAGTCAGTTCTGCTACTTAGGAAGCATTGTCACTGACGATAATAGGTGCACAACAGAAATCAAAAGGAGAATTACTCTCGCTAAACAGGCGTTCAGCAATAAGAGACACCTTCTGACAGGCAGGCACATTAACATGAAAACAAGAAAATCGAGTATCAAAATATTTGTCGGGAGTGGTTTGCAATACGGATGCGAAACTTGGACTCTAAGGAAACAGGACATAAAACACCTGGAAGCAGCGGAAATGTGGATGTGGAGAAGGAGGCTGAAATTAAGCTGGATGGAGAAAAAGACTAACGAATGGCTCCTCTAGGAAGTGGACGAAACAAGGAAATTGATCACTACTATAGAAAAGAGGAAAGCAAAATTCGTTTTCCACACCCTACGTCATAATGAGTTCCTGACCGCCATACTGGAAGGAAAAGTTTTGGGTAAGAAAGAAAGAGGAAGACCGCAGAAGGCTCACCTGGATTCTGTGATACATTGACTTCAATTTAAACAGTGTGCTGACTTAAAACGTTCAGCAAGTGGGAGACAAGTGTGGTTGCAGCGACAAGGCGTAGCCTTTAGATGATGATGATCAGTGTTTCCAGGATGGACAACAATAGACTAGCAAAAAATTATTCAACCTACACTGGTCAAAAGAAGTTTTGCATATTGCAAGCTTATGTATTTGTGGACCAAATATAATACACGTGCTTTATCCGATAACTGTTTTATTTATTTATGTAGCGTGTGGCATTACACATGAAACATAATAATAATAATAATAATAATAATAATAATAATAATAATAATAATAATAATTGTATTGTATGTCTACCCCTTATTAGTCCCGTTTTCCAACGGGGTCGGGGATGAGATGCAATGGAAGTCTTCGTGGCGATGGTTTTTACGGCCGGATGTCCTTCCTGACGCCAACCTCATGAGAGGAGTTAATGAGAGATGAAATGAATGATGGTGAATGAAACTGGGCAAGGATGTGGAAGGAAGCGGCCGTGGCCTGTCAGAAGGTACCATCCCAGCATTTGCCTGGTGTTGAAAATGGGGAAACCACGGAAAACCATTTCAAGGACGGCCGACGGTGGGGCTCGAACCCACGCGTTTACCGAGTCAGCAGAGAGCTTGGCCCCATGACCTAATGCTGTGCTATAGCCAGCGTAGCCACTACTGTCGGTAATAATAATAATAATAATAACAAATACATACAAGCACAGGTATCAACCTTATGTCCAGTCTATTTCTTCGGTCCAGGCTCGATGGTGTAGCACTGAAAAAAGTCGTTAGGGTCACGTAGGTACGCTATTAGTTTGCAATCTTCGACAATGTGCCTGATGGACCGCAATCACAGCAGAGGTTTGGCCACTTCCACCATTTGTGCAGGTTGCATACACAAACTCCATGTCCGATAACAGTGTACGATACAAACAAACAAACAAACATGTTATCTTAGAGTTAACACAGGAGCCAATGTGCAAAACAAAATGTCGTCTTACAGCAATGAAATACAACATCATGCAATATGCAAAATTCTTTTTGACCAAGCTGTTGGCCTCTCACCAAGGTGGACTGGGTTCGATTCCCGGTCAATGCATGTGAGATTTTCGAAGTGAAATGCCATGTCCTGTGGTTCGGATTCCACGTAAAAAGGAGGTCCCGTGGCTCATTATCACAAGATTCACGGTCACGTAAAACTACATCTTCCTTTCTTATTTTTCTTTTTGACCAGTGTATTTAAATACAAATTGCAAGAATAAATTAGCTGGAGGAAGCAAGGGGTGTGGGGAGGGTGCAGAAGGGGGAGTGACGGGGTCGAGGATGGCTGGAGAAACAAGGGGATGGGGTGGAGGAGGGGAGCTGATTGAGTTGAACATCGGGGAGAACGTAAACATTATATGTCAGAAAAGTGTACCATAATGAGGCTCATTATAATACTATTTTTCATTATGAAACAGTTTGTCCCACCAATCAGAGCTCAACAAACAGTTGTGTGACCAATTAGGTAAGGATACCTTCGCGCATGCGCTCAAAATCCATTGCCAAGCACACGGAGCGCATGCTTCGGTCGGTCAGAGAGCTTGGAAAAGAGAGATATCCTACCCAGCGCTGCACTCCGATCACAAAATTCTAGTGAGTGAATCTCAACAGATATTTATGAATATTTATGTTAAAACATATAATAAAGTTATAATTATCGTCGAACATAAACAGTCGTATGCAACTCGCCTATAATGGTAATTAAGACACTCGTATGGAAATTATAAAACTCGTTTACGCTCATTTTATAAACATACTCGTGTCTTAATCATTGCCATTATAGGCTCGTTGCATAATGTACTATAATTACATCACCAAGCTAAAGGCGACTGCAATGTGGGTAGAAGAAACGAGAAGAGACATGGAGGAAATTGGCGTACTTCCGAAAGAAATATGGAATAGGGCTGTGTTTCGAGCTAAAATTGATAACTTCAAGGGGTTTAAGGAAAGAACCAGTACAACGAACAAGAACACCTGGTCAGAGGAAAGGAGGAGGAACCACAGCGAAAGGATGAAGACGTTCTGGGTGAAGAAAAAGGAACTGACCAGCAAATCAATTGTTTCCACAGTAGGCCAAATTCAAAGAATGAAGAAGAATAAAAAATATGAATATACTACTAATATCCGTTGGCCAATTTGTTTAAATTTACCATAATTCATGCTCCGGGTCCGAATAGAAATTAAGATAAATCTAGAAGCTAATAACTTTGCTATAAACATCAAATTGTAAGACACTCTCTGTTATCCGTTGTTGTTTGAGTCTTCAGTCTTTTGACTGGTTTTATGCAGCACTCCATGCCTCCCTGTCCTGAGCTAATCGTTTCATCTCTACATAGCTACCACACCCTACATCTCAGGCAATCTGTTTAACATATTCTAACCTTGGTCTACCTCTACAGTTCTTGTCCTCGACCATTCCTTCCATAACTAAGCTTGCTATTCCTGGGTGTCTTAGTATGTGTCCTACCAACCTATATCTTCTCTTCATTAGCAGTCGCCAGAAACATCTCTCCTCTCCCACTCGTCTTAATACCTCTTCGTTTGTAACCCTATCTACCCATCTGATTTTCAACATTCTCCTGTAACACCACATTTCAAACGCTTCAATTCTCCTCTTTTCTGCTGCACCAATAGTGCAAGTTTCTCTTCCATAGAGTGCCATGTTCTGTTATCCGTAGTTCAAGTAGGCCTACTTTACGCTAATCTGGCGAATTCCCTATCCAGTGGATTTTTGAAATGCTTGCAGAGTCCTCAGCTTCTTTTAGGTACTGTACCGTTCAACACAAAGCATGGAATTACCTGGCGAAGTTTCCGTTACAGTCTGCCTCCCCCGCACATTATAACAATTAGAGCTGCCTGAGTGGTGATTATCTGTCATTACCGCGAGCAGGCTGATTTATCTGCTCAACAGATGTTCGCAGCCACACCATATTGCGGGCTATGTAAAGAATATAGACAGGATATTAATGATTTTAACGACGTGCGAGCTATTATGGCTTCGACTGAATACAATGGAGCACAATGGGTCTTGAGATACTTTTATTTGGAGTGTTTCAGCAAGTGTTTACTGGACCATCGTAATGGCGCTCAGTCTAGTATAAATTGCTTGTGTTTTACATCTAGCATTTTTCCTTTAGTAACATAACCTTACTCTCATCCTTATACAGTGGAACGTGGCTAATTCGAACATCTATAATTCGAAATCTTCTTTAATTCGAAATTTTCTCTTGGTGCTTAGCATTTCATATACAATCAATGCTAAAAAATCGTAGTTAATTCGAATTATATTTTGGATAATTTGACGTTTTTAGTGTAAAAAGTCGATCGGAAGCCAAACAGTTGGATGAATTGGGTCAGTTCCCGAAAAAACTGTTCCGAGTGCAGCCCAGGCAACAAACCACAACACAGAACTTAGGCGTTTCTTTTTTAAGTATTAGGTTCTTTTGTGTTGGCTGAGAGAATTAATTGTAGGAAACGGGTAAACATATCAAAATATTTTCGAAAACAGTAGATTTCTCTAAGACTAACTAGATTTCTGGATTACTACTGTCGTTAAATAGGTGAATAGTACATTATGTTTTTATTTTTCATTTGAAACAATTGATGTTATTCACGATACAGTCTTTATAAAGTACCGTTGTCTGTTAATCTGCTTTGATGAACGTAAATCATTATGTAAACGTATCACAATATATTTTCTCTACCCTATTCAAACGCTGTCTTAATTCGAATTTTTGGATAATTCGATTTTTTTTACTCGTCCCTTGAGGTTCGAATTATCCAAGTTCCACTGTAATTTAAGTATCGAGTAAAAGAAAGGAGACCTCCATGAGCTGTCCAATATGCATGCGCCTGATGGGCCCAGACTCTATTGGATATCAGTATCCTTGATGATAATGAACAGACAGCGTGCATTACCTCGTCCCTTCCAGCTAACACGAGAAATCAATCTCAAGGAAGAAATAGTCTACCTAGGAGTTCACATTTCCACTAACGGAAACTGTGAAGGAGAAATTAAAAGAAGAATAGCTATGGCTAAGAAAGCACTGTCTAGTTAAACAAGAATATGGAAAGATCATCATTTAAGGTGCGTTCAAAAAGTAAGAGCTGGAGGCTGTAATGCGCAAACCGGTGACGACATGGGCTAATCGTGGCGTGTGTAACGAAGTGTGATTTCGACCAGAGCGTGGAAGGTCTCAGCCCGTCGCTAGAGGGCACGCGTGCACGACCTGTGACGATACAATGCGAGCAGCAGTATGCATCAATCGTCCAACGCTGCCAGTCGCATTGCAAACAGTGACATGGAGACGTCAAACGAAGAGCAAAGAGGTGTTGTTCGGTTTCAGACAGCGAAAGGAGTAGGGGGAACGGACATTCATCGCCGAATGTCAAAAGTGTACGGCGAACACTGCATGTCCCTTGCAAGGGTCAAGGCGTAGCAGAAGCACTTCAGGGAAGGACGGGTGTCGTTAACCGGTTTGGGGCACCCCGCTGCATTACCGATGACAACGTCCAGCTGGTTGATGCACTCATTACCCAGGACCGCCGAGTGACAGTGAACGCCATAGCCACCGTGGTCGGATTGAGCGTCGGAAGTGTGCACACCATCATTAAGTAACGACTGCACTTGCGGAATGTGTGTGCCCAATGGGTGCCCCCACAGTCTTCAACCACATCAAGAAGCATGTCGAATGACCTACTCTCTTGGTCTTGGTTGGACGATTGATGCATGCTGCTGCTCGCTTTGTATCGTCACGTGACGTGCACGCGTGCCCTCTAGCGACGGGCTGTGACCTTTCACGCCCTGGTCGGAATCACACCTCGTTACACACGCCACGATTAGCCCATGTCGTCGCCGGTTTGCGCATTACAGCCTCCGGCTCGTTACTTTTTGAACGCACCTTATATTACCAAGGAAACAAAGAAGCGACTGGTTCAAGCTTTGGCATTTCCTATCGTCACGTATTGCTCTGAATCCTGGACCATAAGTGCTGCATGCCGTAGAAGAATCGAAGCCTTCTAGATGACGTGTTATCGAAGAATACTACGAATATCATGGGCAGCAAGAAGAACAAATGAATCTATTCTGAAGGAGCTAAGGATTGCTCTTAAAGCACGCTTACTCCTAAACATCCAAAGGCAAATGTTGAAATTTTTCCGCCATGTCATCCGGCGAGACGGCATTTAGAAGTGTATCATCCAGGGTAAACTGGTCGGAAAACGGCTGAGAGGACGTGCCCCGTACCGGTAACTTGATCAGATCAAGAGTCTGACTAATCTGTCACTTCATAAATAAATGCACACAGCAGAAGACCGCGGTGTATGGCGGGGTATTGTTAACAGAATTGCGTGAAGGGTCACTTCGTTCGAAATGGAACTACGCCCAAGGAGAAGAAGAAGAAGAAGGAGAAGAAGAAGAAGAAGAAGAAGACGAAGAAGGAGGAGGAGGAGAATTACCCACTTTGCGGATTATCCACCTCACATTAAGGAAAAATTAATTATTTTCCAAAGTAAGTTTATATTATTCTCATGTTATCCTTCAACAGAGTCACTTGGTTGCCCGTTATTAAATTAATTTTAATTGCGTCCAAATGGGCAGTTAAGGGGTGATCTCCGCATACATTTTCAGTAACCTTGTCCTCTAAGGGAAAACAATGTGAATGACATGAATGTTTTATTTTCTTTTGTATTAAGCTAGAGGTTGGTGTGTTTGAAAGAACTCCATGATTTTACCTTTATCGGTATAAAGTATTTTACTCAAATATGTGCCTCTTTTCACAATAATATTAATTCATCTTGATTCTGTTCTTGTAATAAATGTCATTACGGACTGAGTGCCATTAGACACTATAATGCTTGTGCATAAAAAGTATATTTTATCTGCAAAACTAACATTGGGGTCACTATGACTCCACGTCACCTGTTGAATATGAATCGCTCGTAGTTGAAAGGCACTAACTCCAATTTTTAAAGTTTTGAGATAAACACAAAAAAAAAACTGTTTTTCCACTCTTGTACTGAAATATGAGACGTAATGTTTTGTATGTGGAAAGTGCCCACAAACGCCGATATAATAAAAACAAAATAGCATTGTTCCGTATGTTACTCACAATTTTATTGACAAAATACGTAACTGGACTTAGTCCATTTCAACATGGAACGAGCAGAACCTCTGAGCGAGGAATATCATTCACATTCTTCGTTTATTTCCCTTATTTCTAAATGAACACATGTATCCGGAAGTCTGAAGAAAAAAGGTGACATGAATGTAACAACTGTTATTTTCTTCATGTTGAAAAGCACTAACTGCTGGACTAAGTTCCTTTCAACACGAAATAACTAACTTGACGGCTGTTCCATTCGACACCAAAACATGCATCTTGCTTCCTTGGACGCAAAATCGCGGTAAAAAGGATTTGTAAAAAGTGTGGACTTAGTGTCTTTCAACAACGAGTGATTCAATTATAGAACCTTCACATCACCATCATAGTATTACGTGTAACTCACAGACAGCTGATGATCACCGCCATGGAACATCCATACTCACCTGAAACAACAGAAACATAGTATTATTATTATTATTTAGCAATAAGCTGTTCTTGTTGTTAATTCATTTTAGAGGTTTGCAACATCTTGTTCTTGGATCCCGTGTGTTTGGGTGTGTGTTGAACTTGTCTAATAACCTGTGGTTCGTTAATGACTAGGAACCGGATTTTTTTGAAAATGTATTATGCAAATGCATATTTAGTGGGTTTATTGGATCTATTGCATATTCTGAACGTAACAGCATATTTTAGCATATACCGGTACTGTTGAAATTTAAAATTTAAAATATCTTGAACAAAATAAGTTTCACCTGCGTGTTGGACAACCCATGTAAGCAACTTTCTGAGCAACAGATAACAAGATAACAGTATTTTGTGCAAGCATGATGCCTCAAAATGCCTAAAGAGAAGGGCAACAGAAAGTATTTATTAAATTAGTGGGTGTCAGGAAACATTGATTAGCGTTGTCGTCTATTGTCAAGTATGCTCGAAGGAAGTGGAATGTGAAAAGAAATTTCAACTTGACCGTCTTGCAAAAACGACTGCACATAGAACGGCAAAGTAGGGAAAGAAGAGTGAATAAGATTGGGTCATTGTTAAGTGCATATTTTTCAACTTCAATGCATATTTTCTACATTTTAGTGGATAATTGCATGCATGTTTTAATCGTTTCAGTGTATACATGAGAAGGAACGAAGGATGGTCTGAAAGAAAGAAAGAAAGAAAGAAAGAAAGATGGAATGAAAGAATGAATGAATGAATGAATGAATGAAAGAAAGAAAGAAAGAAAGAAAGAAAGAAAGAAAGAAAGATAGGATGAATGAATGACTGAATGAATGAGAGAAAGAAAGATGCGATGAATGAATGAATCAGAGAAGGAAAGATGGGATGAATGAATGAATGAATGACTGAATGAATGAGAGAAAGAAGGGATGAATGAATGAGAGAAGGAAAGATGGGATGAATGAATGAGAGAAGGAAAGATGGGATGAATGAATGAATGAATGGATGAGAGAAAGAAAGATGGGATGAATGAACGAATGAGAGAAAGAAAGATGGGATGAATGTATGAATCAGAGAAGGAAAGATGGGAAGAATGAATGAATGAATGAATGAATGAATGAATGTATGAATGAGAGAAAGAAAGATGGGATGAATGAATGAGAGAAGGAAAGATGGGATGAATGAATGAATGAATGAATGAATGAATCAGAGAAAGAAAGATGGGATGAATGAATGAATGAATGAATGAATGAATGAAAGAAAGATGGGATGAATGAATGAATGAATGAATGATAGAAGGAAAGATGGGATGAATAAATGAATGAATCAGAAAAGGAAAGATGGGATGAATGAATGAATGAGAGAAGGAAAGACGGGATGAATGAATGAATGAATGAATGAATGAGAAAGATGGAATGAATGAGTGAATGAATGAGAGAAGGAAAGATGGGATGAATGAATGAATGAATGAATGAGAGAAAGAAAGATGGTATGAATGAATGAATGAATGAATGAATGAGAGAAAGAAAGATGGGATGAATGAATGAATGAATGAGCGAAAGAAAGATGGGATGAAAGAATGAATGAATGCATGAATGAATGAATGAATGAATGACAGAAGGAAATATTGGATGAATGAATGAATGAATGCATGAGAGAAAGAAAGAAGGGATGAATGAATGAATGAATGAATGAATGAATGAATGAATGAGAGAAGAAAGATGGGATGAAAGAATGAATGAGAGAAGGAAAGATGGGATGAATGATTGAATGAAAGAAAGAAAGATGGGATAAATGAATGAGAGAAGAAAGATGGGATGAAAGAAAGAAAGAAAGAAAGAAAGAAAGAAAGAAAGAAAGAACAGACAGAAATAATTAATGAATTATTTAATCTACTAGATGAACAATCATAGTATATGACACGAGAACAGTAGATCATTTAGTACATTCTGTATTTATTTATGGACAGCTCATTTAGGATGCTGTTGTGTACTTGATGAACAGCCCTCGTACAGGATACAGGTGCGTTGGACATTATTCTGAGGCTCATACCACTGAGTGGAGAGAACCGTTATATGTTGCAGTTCACTAGCCACGGCACAGGTGTACTCTATCTACAACTCAGGTGTAGTCGTGCGATATCGTCCTTCCGCTTACATCTTAATCACAGACACAATCCAGTGCATGCTTTCCGGAGAAACTCATCTGCGCAATTGATTAACCTATGTTTGCGGGTTTCAGCCGTAGTCTTAAGTTAACAACCATCCCTACAAATTGTTGTTTTTGCTTATTTTAGGGGTTGTGACATCGTGGTCATATAGCCCCGTGTATTTGGCAATGTTTGGAATATGTGTTTGCGTGATAACCTGTGCTTTTGTGAAGGCTGTACTACTGTGTTTATTTATTGACACTATTCTATGTAAAGGTTCATCCGGCCCTAACTTTATTTAAGCGTATGGCTTTTAGTGCCGGGAGTGTCCGAGGACATGTTCGGCTCGCCAGTTTGTAGCTGTTTCTATGCGGACACCCATGGGGTGAGCTACAAGTACCGTCACGTGTGGAGTGTTGTCTGTGGAGGGAAGTTTGAATGTAAGGACGAGGAGTCGGAAGGTAGCGGCTGTGGCCTATGGTTAGGGACCAACTCCGGCATTTGCCTGGAAAGAAGATGGGAAACCACAGAAGACCATCTTCAAGGTTGCCGGCGGGGGGATACGAACCTCCTCGCCTCCCGGATGTGAGCGACTGCCAGCAGCCACGCCGTAACGACCACGGCTAACTCACCCGGTAGCCCTAACTTATGGGTTAGAACTGATATGGGTTTACCTAATACTATCCGACCTCAGAGTTTTAGAAAATGTCAAAGCGAGATTCTTGAATAAACTTTGGGAATCTCAAAAATGTCACCCTCCATGCTAACATATTATGAATTAGCTGGAGAAACTTTTCTTATTGAAGATTTAAGAATTAGACTACAATTGCCTTCTACAAGTCAAGAACAGGAGTTCCTAAGGCTGCGGCGAAGAATGCGAGTGGAAATCCACCTGGAATTCTACGGGACAGATGCTATGTCTAATAGAAAGTGGACCGGCCCTAACAATGAAATGAGGAGTGCTTTGAAAAGACTTGCTGTACACGGCTTCCATCATAAGCTGTGCGTGCGGCGTGGCTTTCATGAACCTTCTATACAGTGAGTTTGCGCATTATATGCTGAACGGTGTGGCCGATACCACTTTAGTGAATGTTCTAAGAGAATACTTTCCTTATTGGATTACTCCAAAATCCAATAAGGAAAGTGTTATCTTCCTACTCATTTGTGCGCAGTTCCTTTATTGATTATGTATATAACTGGTCATTTGGCTGCATTATTACATTATTATTATTATTATTATTATTATTATTATTATTTGTTGTTGTTTCTTTTAGGGGCTTTGCGACATCGTGCTCATGTATCCCCGTGTACTTGCGTGTGAGTAAAATTTGCCTGATAACCTGTGTCACTGCGATGTCTGTACCAGTGTGTGTATTTTGTAATTGAGATAGGATTTGAGTAGGAAGCGGCCGTGGCCTCACGTTGGCTACCTTGCAGGCAATTGCCTGGTATAGACGTGGTAAACCACGTAAAAACATTTCCAGGATGGCTTAGGTAGGAATTGAACCCGCCACTTCTTAGTTTTGCCTCACGAGGCTTAGTATACCCCTGTTCCAGCCCTCAGACCAGAATTAAATTTCTTAGCCGACCCGTGAGTCATACCCGGGCATCCGCGGTGACAGCCAATACGCAATGGGAGGAACTGTGTGTATTTATATTTATACATTGGGGGGATAGGATTGGGAAGGAGGCGGCTGTGGCTTTAAGCTAGGGACCATCCCATCATTTGAATTATTGGGTAGAAGTCCTCCAGAAGTTAGAAGACAAGTAGCGGCAGAAGTAGAGAAGAAAAAGCAAGAAACGGATCCTAGACACCAAATGTATGGATTTGATGGCCATCCACCTAGGCTACAATCAGGAAAGAGCTTCCTTCAAACAACAATATCCATTCCTTCCTCAGCTGAAGCGTGCCGAATTGAATTTTGTAAAACAAAATCACCGGGAGGATCGTGCGAAATGAAGGAGAAGCCGGTAGAAGGCTACTATTTACAATACGAATCTTGGAAGACGCTAAACAGACTGAGAACTGGTGCGAGTCGATGTAAAAGCAATTTAATGAAGTGGGGATACAGTACTGAAGTACAGTGTAAATGTGGTGAAAAACAAGACTCTCAGCACATTCTGAATTGCAGCATGTTATCAAGACCATGTGATATGCAGGACTTGATAGAAGCTAATGACTGTGCCATTCTAACAGTTGAACACTGGAGAAATGAAATTTAGTGCAATTTATATTTGTATGTGATTTGGACTCGGATAATTAAATAAATAAATAAATACATAAATAAATAAATTGAGTAGAAGTGGGAAAACCTCAGAAAACCACTTCCAGAATGGCTGAGATGGGAATCGAACCCTCCTCTTGTCAGTTTTGCTTCATGAAGCTGAGTGTACCCCGCTAATTAGGAACGGAAGCTATATATCTTCTACTAACTCAAGCGGTTCTTCTCTAGAATCTGTCATGTTCACACGCTCTTGTCTCATATTGTCATCAGCCATGTCAGGTCAAACTCGTAAATATACTTGACGCGCACATACAGTATATACCACGTGTATTTATATTTCACCCCTGTTTGTTTGGTTGGTTGGTTCCTCAGTTTAGGCCAGGGGCTGCGACAACGCGGTCATGTAGCCCCGTGTACTTTGGTTGTGTGTAGAATCAGTCTGATAACCGGTGTAAATTGTGATAGCTGTATTAGTGTGTGTTATCTGTAATTCAG